>OX940872.1:22353745-23603394 GCA_954871525.1 Parietaria judaica
GTAGGTATAGAAAACTCACCGCAAAAGCTTTGAATATCTTTTGTGATGATACCGAGATCGTTAGAAAACGGGGGTTTTTTAATCGCTTCAACCACCTTATTAACATCATATTCAATTTTAAGTCTCGTTATACCCGATTTTGCTTTAAACTCTAGTTTTATATAATTGCTCGAATATTGTATTAAAAAGCTTAAAAAATTGAAATCAAACCGTAAAAGTCTTAATAATCTGGTATCTAAGTTTCGATTTCACTTCTCATGTTATATACTTGCTTTGATGTTGTTTCGAGAGGCTAAAATAAACAGAGATGAAGCCGGCAAAAGACTTAAAAGTCTAGTACAAAGTCTACATATACTAATTGCTTGGATATTACTTTAGCTTTTTAAGTTTTATTAAAAAGCATTGACCCTCATGTCTCATGAAGATCAAGTGATTAACCCAGCAAATATAAATAATACATTTAATTGATGGTTATTCCAGTGAACACCATTTCTTTGCACCAAGTTCCAACGTTTACTCTCATTAAATTTAAAGTTATCAAGAAGGTGGTCGTATTAAAAGATAAAGGTTAAAAATTAAAATACTTCATTTATATATAAAAAAAAAATTGCTCTGGAATGAGCTACTGATGGTTGCCATTGCTGCATCTTAGTCAATATCAGCACATGATCCAAGAAATAATATTTAAATATTATAATAAATAGAAAAATGAAAAATTGGAAATGTACTATGAAAAAATGGACTATTTAATCTACATATGTCTTGTCAAAATAATAAAGATGGATGTGAAGTTATGATCACACTAATAAATAGAAAAGCCATCATTTGGAAGGTAGATCTAGCCATTCAATGCATTCAAATATATTGCACCAAACATTAAAAAAAAAAAACTTTGAATTGTGATTGTATAACAAACTCTGTGTCCTCTATTAATAGGGAGTTATTAAAAAATAATTAAATAGTTATTTTCTTAAATAAATGTCAATTTAAACCAAATTATATCACTAGGTTGCATAATTCATATTAATCACACTTATCATTGATTATTGAGATCTAGTTATTGGGACCAACCATAAATTGTCTCTTATGTATTTTTCGCTAGACATTCTAAGGTGTTTAATTAATAAGCCATAAATAATCATGGCATAATAAGTGATCCATAATTATACTATTCGTGCTTCTATGATGATATAATTACAGCACATAACCAAACATTGAAGACAAAATCTGAAACTGAATAAGGTGTATAGCAACTTAATTATTGTTTAATATTGCATTGAATTAGTAATAATAGATAAACATGCATGTGATGTGAATGGTTGACTAGAGAAACATCCTTCCTATTTCTTCATATAATATATTTTAATTCACATGCAAAAGTTACACGTACTTCTTGAGATTGTATAATTCTAATATTGATTTTGGTTTAAGGTATTTGGAGTTGGGAATTTCTGTGGGAAATTGTCAGTCTTGTCTCTTCATAGTCGAATTCTAATGAAGGATGATGACAAAATAATAAAGGTGAAAAAATAAGATTGTAAACTATTACAATGTCTAAAAGCTTCTTAAATATATAAACTATAAGATTTATAAATAATATTTAGAATTTAGGGTCGTTTTGGAAACAATATTAGCATGTTGGAGAGAATTTACCGCTTAACAAAGTAGCTTAGTCTAATAGTAATTCCACCGTATATATGTCGTTGAAAATTTTGCAATCGGACTCCGCAACAAAAAATTTGCCGAAAAGAGATAAATTTGTTACGATTTGATTTGATTGTACTATGATCCTATTATTTTCTAGATTAAAAAATATATAGTGATGGGTTTGAAACCTAAGACTTCAAAGTCAAGGTGAAACATTTGAGCTATCTTATCTTAGATGGATATTGGTATATAATATCAAAAGTCCCTTGAATATTAATGAATAATAATAATGGAAAACTCATCGATCGATAACTTTGTGAATTACTATAGAAGGCTCTAAAGTTTCTGAAAAACTGAATGAATCAGAGAACGTTTTGGTGATTGTGTGATCATGGCATGTACGGTAATTGTCCGTATAAAATTCACGTCATTTTATGTCATGGATTAATTTCTATCTTGTGGGGACTCATGTTATACCATATAAGTTACTAAAAAATTATATTTATTTTGTGGTCCTTTGGCTTTTACATTGATACTTCTTCTTGCGAATTTGTACATAATACAGATAACCTAAGTAATGCCTACATTAATGATACTTCAAGTCAATTTAATAAGTAATCCCAACATTAAGTTAAGAAAATTATATTGATCATTTTTTTGTTGTTATTTTTCTTTTTGTTGGATTAAGAACGTTCTTGTGTTTAGAAACCTTCGGCTACAATCCTAAAACTCAACACTGGTCAATTAGTATTGTTAATAAATAGCTATGTTGTTCAAGTTTTTTTTTTTTCAATCTAATTCCCTCATGAAGAAAGTTTAGACTTAACTGTGGTTCTCTCGTGGAGGTGCTGCGTCGTATGAGTCAATAATGGCGTTATAGCAATCGACTTCGACGGCCTGACGTAAGTACCTGAACCTATCTTCGTCTAAGTTCATGGTTAATGCTTCGTTTGGGTTTGAATTTGCATGCAATGAATATTGATGCGGGAAACAATTATTTCGACCTCTGAGATCTCATGGTTTGCTTGCCCCGTTGGTGTTATTTTTTGCATTTTTAAAACCGGACCCCGGGTCAAAATTTTCACTGGTGATTTAATGCAATTTTTGTCATCGCCTATGTATGAATACTGTCATCGACAATAGTTTCTGAATTACTAATATTAAGGCTCTAAATAATCTGGAAAACAATAAATGATTATATTCATTCTCGTCAAAATATACGGCAAGTGATGATCATGGCATGTACGGAAATTAGGGTATAACATTCATGTCATTTTTATGTCATGGACTACTTTCTTTCTTGTGGGGACTCAAATATTATAGCATACGAGTACAGATTTAAGTTACTAAAATACAAATTCTATATATTTTGTGGTCCTTCAAATTTTGATTGCAGTAACTGTTGATTGTTGATGTACAAATTCGTCATTATTTAATATAACATAAAGTGTTAAAGTTGTGAATTAATTAAATTTACAAATAAAAATTAAAGGTTTTAAAGAAATAAATCGATATTCACAACAGCCCAATAGAGTTCTCAATCAGACAAAGCCCAACGGATACAAAGCCACTCGACCCAAAAAGCCCAAAGGCCCAATGTCTATCCATCATCAACCCAGAAAGGCGAGGGTAGAGTCGTCATATTCTCTACCCGGCATCTCACTTCAAACCCAAGCGGAAGACCAGGAGCACGAAGTCAAGTCTTCAACGGGCATAATTCAAACATAACGAAGAGAACGTAGTCGTGAGACACGTGTAGCAAGATGAGCCATTCTACCCGGTCAGCACGAAGAGAAGACCCCACGATTCCTGGAAGTCCAACGGGAAGAATTGAAGTCTATAAATATCAAGTTCAAGCCCAGATCAAGATATACATACCCACACACAACCCTGAGAGAATACATCGAAAACTCTTACCCGGCATTCTTGCTCACACAGAGATTTTATTGTATTCTTTTTCCTTCTTCTCATTCTTTTTCCTGTTCTAAGTGTGATTTGCTGTCTGTAGCTATCCGTCTATGTCAGTTGTCGCAATAAACTGGAGGACGTAGTCAACTACCGCCTTGGGATGAACCACTAAAAAAATCCCTTGTCTCATTTATATTGCTTATATATATACATATATCGAGAGTGAATCGAGAATATCATACACTCACAAGTCACACTTGACTGTCTGAGGCGGGAAACCATGTCAACGATAATTTTGGCAAATTTATATCGTATACCAAATTTTAGAACAAAAATTGATGCCGTAAATCATAGACAATAAATCGAGAGTTAAAGGCGAAGATTTACCAAGCAAGCTGCAATCTTTGATTTATTTGCTTTTTAATTACTCGTTTATTTACTTCCGTCATTAGCAATATTTATTTTTTATTTATTTTCATTTATGCTTTTATTCTCGTTTTTATTTCGAGAAACAAAAGACTCTTTATACCGTCTTGATTTGTTTTGTAATTCTTTAGTTTTGAATGAAATGAAAATTGAGAGACTTGCGAGTTTCCCCCAAATCCAAACTCGTGAGTGAGCGTCGAGTTTGATGATCGAGGTAGCATCCGACGACAATGACTCGACCCAAGAAACTTTGGCAGAAACGGACGCTAGACTCCGATATTCAGCTTCAGTGCGGCTGTAACGATCACTTGTTTTATCGTGTATATTGCCCTTTTTACTTTTCTTTTTTTTACATACTCGAGTTTGGATATATTTTCTTGTCGTTTGTCTGAACCATGTCGTTTATAAGTATGGTTGTTGATTTCTCTAATACAGTCTTACTACTTATGATTTTTTTGTACCTCTTGTCGTTTAATATTCAAATGTTGTGCGATACTATTACTTGTAAATGTATCTTCATGTCGTTCTCTGATTAAATGTCGTTCAATTAAGTTTGTGGTCTCTAGAAGACCATTTTCATTTACGTTTAGATTATTACAACATTCTCATAAATTAAATGTATTGTTGGCGTACGATTTTGTTTGTTCGTATTTAAAGAACGAAAGAAAAGTCAGTTCTCACTAGTTTAAGGTTCAGTGTTTAATTTAGGGCCCTAAGCGGAGGTGTGTTTTTTTTTTTGGTCTATCCAGTATCCGGATTTGGAATCCGAATACTAATAAATCATTATCATAATCCGAATCTGAAATCCGGATACCTGTTTCTCAAAACCCAATTTTCGTATCCGAACCCAATTTTAAATCCAGATCCATTTTTTTATGAACATAAAATGTACATTGTCAGTACCACCAAAAACCGTACAAATATAGTACGAATCTCGCCATTGTCTCAACCACCAAAAAATCGTACATCCCATTGTCTCAAAATAAAAATGCATTAAAAAGAAACATTCTTGCCATCATTTCTTGATTTCCCACTGTCTCAATATATATATATATATATATATATATATATATATATATATATATATATATATATAAAGTAACCCTAAAAGATGACGGGGAAAATAAAATAAAAATAAACCGAGTTTAAAAACCGAATACCGGATATCCGGATTTTAAAATAATAAACTCGGTATCCGAATCCGTAATCCGGATTCGGATTTTAAATCGGATATTGATACGGATATTGATTAGCAATATGAATTCGTACCTAAACTAAAACATGAATGTCAGCTCATCCCTATTTTTCGTGTTTCCGGAGTTATTAAATATGAAATTAATCACCGTTTTATCTCTTTTTTTATGTCATAAAAAATCATTGTATTTTCTTTTATTAAAACATGAATGTCAGCTCATCCCTATTTGTCTGGTTTCCGGAGTTATTAAATTTGAATTTAATCACAATTTTATCTTTTTTTATGTCATAAAAAATCATTGTATTTTCTTTTATTTTCTCGTGATTGAATATATTATTAATCTAATAAAAAATTAATTATACCCTTCCTCAAACCTCCTAAAAATCTGTATGTTGGCATTTTTTTTAATCAATTTTATATATCTATAGGAGTACGTTTATAGGGTACCATCGTACTATCCTAATTTATAGGGTACTATCGTAATTCTCGTGATTCTTATAGTGGTTCATTTTTTTCCCCTTATAAGAATCGTATTAAATTGTAGATTTATCCCTTTTTGTCGTTTTCAAAAAATTTGTCTGCATGGTATGCTGTCGGTTCTCAGTCACGTTTATCTAATTTTAATGTCGTTTAGTAGATTGTCTTTTGAGTTATGATTAGTCGTCTCAACTATTTCTTCATTCTTCTATGTAACTATTATTTATAGATTGTCCAACTGCTTTCGATTAGCTAGCTGATGAGCCTGATGGGTAAAGGTGTTTTGGGTCCGAAAATAAAGAAAACTGAGGTTCGGAAAACCACGGTTTTTATAAAATAACATGAATAGTAAATGAGCGGTCGAGCCACGTCTTAGACCCGGTGCGAGTCTACCAAATTGCAGCTTAGGTGATTTTGCTTACTTTTATAGAAACTATACTTAATTATTTATAACCCTAAAATTAGCACACACAAAAAAAAAAACAATATAACCAATTACATATATTTATTAATAAATATATTGTATATAATAATACATGTCGATGTTGCTGACCAGTTTATCGGTAAATAGCTTATCGCTAAACCCTTCACCCGTCGACAAGACCATAAAATTAAACAATTAGTTTTTCTACGGTAACGATTTCTCAAACTTCAAGGATAACTAATAACTTCCTATAAATGTTATTGTCAATATAATATTAAGTACTTCTTTCACGATCACTATCACTCATGTAAGCTCAATATTCAAAGGGAATATTAATCAAACAAATATATAACGACGAAAATACGAGTGGTACCATAATCGTAGATTCATATTGCCGAAAACACGCACAACCAATGAGTCTCGACAACAACATCCACTTATAATATTCTTTAGAAGAAAAAAAAAATGATTTTTTCTTTTAAAAAAAAAAGTTTATTTAAGACACACATTATTGTCTTCCAACCGACGTATATCACATACAAAATTAAATAAAAGGGTCCTTTAACAAATACCCATGCATCAAAAGAAATCTTTCTAAAAGATTTATTCAACGATGCAAAATAATAATAACGAGTTTTGTTTTCCTTGTATTAGTCCCAAATATGTGAGCAAATTTGGTACCCAACCGGACCAAAAAAATTTTGCCGCCCAAAACACGGTACCAGATTTATCCGGTTCCGGAAAAGGTCGGATTTAAAAAAAATATATATATTTATTTAATTCGTTTATTAATGTGTAGTGTCCTTTAATCTGGGCCGTCGGATCGCGAGATCGATAAACCATATTATAGCTTTTAATTTTTTTTAAGGGTCTATAGGGAAATAGCCAATTTTAAACATAAGATTAGCAAAATAGCCAAACTTTGGTTAATTTTGTAAACTAGCCAATTAACCACTTAAGCAAAGCTTTAATTACATTATTGCCCTTATGTTTTAATAAAATAAAAAAAATATGTAACGTAATTTAGGTGTTAATTTATTTAGTCAACAATTTTTTCATTAATTTAAAATATTGATATATATTGTGATTGCTATTAATATGGTAAAAACCAAACCAACCACCTAAATCAACAATTACACCCTATTTTTATGATTATATTCAAATTTTAATTAGAAACATTGACCACAATTTTCTCTCTCATCAAACGCACACTCTTCCTCACTCTTCTTCGAGCTTCCTCACTATTCAACGGCGACCCACTAACGGCGACCCATCACCGGCGACCCATCATCGGCCATTAACGGGTAAGATTTTTTATTATTCAGCAAGTGGCTTACGATTTGATTGGTAAAATACACAATTTTCTTATGGTTTTTTTGGCTAATAATCGATTTATTGGTTGGTTTGAAAATCGATTGCATATGATTTTACTATTTTTTTCATGTGTTTATTTTCATGTATTTAAGAATCATTCAACGGGTTTATTTTCTTGTATTTAAGAATCTATTGCATGTTCATTTTCGTGTTCTTGAATCTGTTTCTTATTTTTGAAAATCTATTCTCTTTGCATGTGTTTATTTTCTTTGCCGAAATCGATTTTTAAATGTGTTTTTCATGAATCTAGAACTTTGCATGTGTTTATTTGTGTGTTTAGGAGTCTCTCTGTTAATTGTGAAAAACAAATTAATTTATGTTGATTATCGTTGATTAATTTGTTTTTATTAATATTAATAATAATTTGTTGTTATTTTAGTTTATTGGTTATGTTTATTTTTTTATTTTCAAAAATAATTTTAGTTCTGTTCATTGTAGATTCATACTAAAGTTTGTTAATTCGTTTTTATTTTAGCTTATTGATACTCACAACCATCGACGATATTATCCTCCTTGAAATTCTTCGAAATATAGGCGAAGGTGGCAGAGTTGACGAGGAACAACTCTTCCCGACAGAGACATGGAAAATGAAGGTTCATGAGAGAACTACACTTCTTTAAAATGTTTTCCCAATTTTTATCATGTATTTTGGTTAATTTTTAGTTTATGAATATACTGTTAATTTTCATTTCTATCAGTATATATTGAATTAAACTTTAATTTATGGTGATTTTATGATTATATACGAATATTAGCATGACATATGATTATGCATTTTAGTTATTAAGAATCATTTTAATGTTAAATTAGTCTACTTTGTGCAGAGTAATTTAAATGAATTGTTGATTCGTCGTTGTTAATTCACATTAATGCAATATACATATTTGTCTACGTTTTTAGTTCTTTTTAAAGCACGTTGATAAACCGTTAATACAATTTTTTTTTTGAAGAGTTAGGCATGATTTGTGAGTTTACAAATGTCAATCAACCAAATAAACACTTTTTGAATTTTAATTTTGGAAAATCATTTTGCGTGTTTAGTGGGTGCATAGTAACAATATCAATTATCCATATTATTTGCGTACATTTAATTAAAAATAATTTTATAAAAGTTTATGGTCAAACAAAGAATTGTGTGGTTTTAAATTTGGAATGAAATCATAAATTTTAATCGAGTAAATATTTGGAGTGGTTGGTTTGTTACCTTATTAATAGCAACATCAATTAATATGTATATATTTAATTAATAAATAATTAATTTGATCTTAATTACGTTTCTGAACTGGAATTTTATTAATTTATATCATTAATAATGAAGGGTAATGTAGTAATTTTATTTTGGCTTAGGTGGTTAATTGGCTAGTTTACAAAATTAACTAAACTTTGACTATTTTACTAAACCCATGTTTCGATCTGGCTATTTAGAGCAATTTCTCTTTTTTTAAAGGCCGGAACCGGACCTACCCGGGTCCGACTTTTTCCGGACCCGGATAGTTCCGGTTCCTATTCCAAAATTATTGAAAATAGCACAGCACATCTTGAAACTTCTGATGAACTTAATTGCACTCAATTGACATCGTCTCATATGTCCGTTAATGTTAAGTCACTCACACGTGTATGGTTCATATTAACAAAGCTCCTCAAAACGTAATGAAATAATATTAATATAAAGGACACTAGTGTAAATTAAATAACTTAACATCAATAAAAACGCATGAGAAAAAAAAAGCTAATGAAAGTACAAATTTTATGACTTCAAGTACTTTTACCACAATTACAGTTTTATTCAAAGTCTCTCCGTAATATTTGTATCATAGTACTTGAGGACAAGTAGAAAAAACTCAACAAGAACAATAATAATCTCACAACTTTCCGAATTCGATCAAAATCCATTCGTTGAATCCATCAATTTCCTTGAATATTCATTGCTAAATTTAGCATACAATAACACTAACACCCCATTTTCAAGCCTCACAATTCTCATATCAACCTCTCTCTCTCTTCTTCTTCTTCATTATCATCATTCTCTGCAACAAAGGATCATCACAAATTCTCCAAAATAAATAATAATCAAAATGTCTGGTATGATTCCTGGTGTGGGAGTGCCTCACAGGAAAATATTCCAGCGAGAGAACTCGGTCCGCAACGACCCGTTCTTCCATGGAGACCGATTCAGCGACTCGTCCGTGGAATTGTCCGAAACAGCCCTCCTTGCTCGGGACAAACTAGAGAAAAAGCTCAGCTCTCGCCTCGTGACTTCATCCAGGTTCGTCATCATCATCTTCCATCGAAAAGATCTCATCTTTTTTCCATACACATGTTCTAAAGATCTGTCCTTTTCGTTGTCTTTGTTGCAGTTCGAGCTCTCTGAGGGAGAAATCGCCAAAGGGTAATAGCGGAAATAAGAAATGGGGTTCGTCGAAACTGATGAGTATTACGAGAAGTGTTTGTTGTTGTTGCTGCTGAGTTGTTTCTCTAAGTTTTTGCTTGATTTGGTTTGTTGTTTTTTCAAAACGTTTTGATTTTTTTCTTCCCTTTTTTGAAATTGAAGTGAAAAGTTTACATATGTATGATACATATATCCATCTTGTATATATTAATATAGATGATTCGTATTCATATAATAATACGTTAGAAATTCAACCTTTAATATTTCATATTCATACTGCTCATCTGATTGATCGAATTAATAAATAATCAGCAACCGGTATTAAATTGAGAGGTGTTATTTGTGAATTGTGAGACATGAAATTGAATAGCAACTCTTAAAAGTAGGAGCCAAAAGTTTGGCATCTAAACTTATAAATTAAGTCATTAAACACACCCTTTCTTGGTTCAGTACTGTATTAAAAGATTCATGTATCAAAATGGTATTTAAAATTGAGAAACATCCACTCAACTTTTGTATAATTTTATTTTTTTTACTAGGATAATTGCGGCCAAAAATCAAAACTTGATAAAAGTAGCACTTCACATACTTAAACTTCTAATTACGCTGAATAAATATTCAAAGTCATGAATATTTTTGTCTGACAAGTCTCTGTTAACGTTAAGTCATTACACGTGTATGCTTCAAATTCACATTTTGTTCAAAACTGGAGAAATGAATGATAATACGAACCCTACTAGTGTAAATTATTTAACATTAACATTTACATACATATATGTATATGGCAAGAAACTGATTGAAAATACAAATTGTACAACCTTAGGTACTTTCACCACAATTATTGTTTTATCCAAATTTTCTCCTTAATACCCCCCCCCCCCCGACTTGCCTTCAATATGTCTTTGATATCTCTAAATTTTGGCTTGTAGGTAAATTTCTTGCTATAGTGGTTTATCCAATTTTATAAAATTATATACATATATATTTATATATAGGAAAGAAAGAGAAAAAATAAATGGATATATATTTCAATTGTAATTATTTCTTTTATTTTGTGATAAACTTATAATTACAACTTATATTTACATAATAAAATTACAATTCTAACTTATATTTTTGAAAAATCTATCAATTTGCGGTTTACCCGTAAAATCTTATCGATAACTTTAGTTGTGACATACTTTTTTTTCTTCTTCAAGAAATCCATCGATAAACCCGTTAGCCATCGCCCATCGCCATACCTGTAAAATCAAAGTTATATGGTTTTTCATCTGTATTAATAATTAGAACTTTGATATTAGTATTAGGGAAGATAGCGGCATAAGTACTCAAAGCTTTTGAAAAGTTGATATTAAGTTTTATTTTTTTTGGGTGGCAAAAGTTGTCAAACTCTTATTTTGTTTCTTACATCATGTTTTCGTCCAGAAACGTTAATCACCGCCACATGTCATGTTTTTAAACCCATTAAATATACCAATATTTATCATTGATAAATCAATTTAATTTATTTCTATTAAAAATGGTATTTTAAAAACGTGACACGTAGCACGATTCTGGACAAAAACATGACGGAGACACAAAATAAGAGAGTTTGACAACTTTCACCGCCAAAAGAAAAAAATTAATATTAACTTTTCAAAATCTTCAATACTTATGCCGTCGTTTTCCGTTAACTGGGGACAAGTAAAAAAGGCAACAAGAGCAATCTGAGAACTTTCCTTCCACGACCGAATTCCATTCGTTGAATCCATAAGTTTCCTTGAATCTTCGTTGCTAAAACTTAACATATTATAATACCCCATTCTCACTATTCACATTTCTCACTTCTTCTTCTTCTTCTTCTTCGTCATTCTCTGCAGCAACACAGATTGAAAATGTCTGGAATGATTCCCGGTGTTGGAGTGCCCCACAGGAGGAGAATGAACCACCGAGAGACCTCCCTTCACGATCACCGCTTCTACAATGGAGACCGACTCAGCGACTCGTCCCTGGAAATGACCGAAACAGCCCTCAGAGCTCGGGAGAAACTAGAGAGAAAGCTCAGCTCTTGCCTCGTAATACCACCCAGGTTCGTCTTCATCCTCTTCCATTGAACTGAACAGATCTCAACTTTTCTCACACCCATGTCCCAAAGATCCGACCTTTTCGTTGTCTTTGTTGCAGATCGAGGGAGAAATCGCCCAAGGGTAAAAGTGGAAACAAGAAAGGGGGTTCATGGAAATTGATGAGTATTAAGAAATCGTTGACGTTGACGAAGGTGGATGGGTCAGAGTCAGAGAGAAGTGTTTGTTGCTGAGGATTTGTTTTCTTTTTCTGGGTTTCATAGATTTGGCTTGTTGTTTTTACAAAACGTTTTGATTTTTTTCTTCTCTGTTTTGGGATCTCTTGGAAAACCGCAATAAGTTTCTGAGATGATTTTCCCAAACGTTTACATATGTTATATATATATGATTCATCATATAATACGTTGGAAATTCAACAGGTCATGTTTCATACTGCTATATCAAATTGATCGATCAAGTTAAATAATGAGCGACCGTGAGACTTGAAATTGAATTTCAAATCATAAACTTCTAGATTTGACCAATTATTAAACTTCAACCTATGATTTTTTGTTTTCTGTTTTATTTATTTCCATAACCAATGCTATTTATTTTTGTTTTGAGAAATAATTTCAAATTAGTACGAGGGAACTGAATTTGCAGGACTCATTTCTTTTTCTTTCGTGTTTATTCGGGAATTTAGCCTTTCTTGTCCCACATCCAGAAAATTCACGATGGCAAAAACTATGTCCCAATTTGGAATTCTTGATCTTTTTAGACACCGATGGACATGGATAACGATTCCGGTTTTTAATTAATATTCGGCCCGGGACTAAATTTTAGAAAGAAAAAAATAATAATTCAAAACTCAATCATTGAAGGCATCATTCAACTCATAAAAAAAGAGGTAAAACTCTATAATAAATATTAAATTGTACAATCATAATATGGTCATACAAAGTAAAATTAAACTACATGATAATAAGGATACGATGAGGTACAAATCATCATCAAAGAAGAAGAGCACAGGGAGGTTCGAATCACCGACAGAGAAGAGCGTGAATGCCGTCAAAGGTTCATCGAAGGAGAGTGAGAGCTACGGGAAGAAGATGCATAAAAAGATTAGTGAAGAGAAACTTAAACTAAAGCTTTTATAATATTAAAAAAATATATATATGTACATATATATATATATATATATATAATCAGTATAAATGGAGCAGAAACATGATATTTTAGGCTACGTTCAAATCTCAGTTTTGAAATAGAGAACTTGGACTTCGTGATCCATGAGTAGAATAAAATTTCTCAGTTTTTTTTCTTTTTTGTAAAATTCCTCAATTTTGTCTTTCCTATTTGTCTATCATAACTTGTCATCGACTCGAGTTTATCATAATTTATTTATACGCGTTTTCTTTTAATTTATGACATGTCACTATAAACTAATGAGAGAGACAAAAAACACAGGCCTCATACTTTTATGCAACCTAAATATTTTTTCTTTACAAGTGGATACGTGCTCGCTGATATTGTCTAAATCTTGTTCGTCGGTTCCAGTTCTTAAGCTGGCTACTTCTTTATCGACCGCTCCCTTTCGAGAGGTTTCGCATCTAACTCTTCTCAATACCCGCTCATTGACAATTTATATAAATTTGCCGCTATTATTTCTTTATGTTATTGTTTTTAAAGTAATTGCCTTCTCTAAAACCTAGGCTAACTTTAAAATTACCCAATGCAAATCAAATAGGCAAAAAAGCTTTTAAAAGTCTACTCTTACTTGACTCATAGTCATGGATGATTATATAAGCTTGTTTGAATATTCAAACAAATGCATCTAAAGCTCTTGACCGTTGCTATTATAAGTTATGTGAAGGTCTTTAGCTACTACTATCCATTGGCCAAAGAGAGAATAGAAAGAAATTTCAACTCATAAATTCTCACTTGACTTTTGGGGAAGTTTATAGCTATATAAAGAGTGCATTGAAATGTTCTCTTCTCACATGCAATTGGCAAAATTTCAATGAGAAAGGCTAAGTTATTTATATGTGATAATGGTAAATAATTATTATATAATTCACGTTGAGAATAATGACTTGATTAGGTTAAGTCTTGTACTCTATTATACGTAGAAGCTTTTCTAACTTTTAGGTTGGGATCACATGCATTCGCTCATAAACAGTTTAAGATTACGTGGATTGTTTTCTTCTCATAATTACGTAATATTACTACATATTATTCTTATTCTCAAACTATATATATATATATATATATATATTAAATGATATGGCGGTTTTTGACGTGGAGTAATTATCGACTGACTGAATGTCATATTGTCATATTAGATTTGCAATATAACATTAGTTATTTTTAGGTTTTCTTTATTTATTGGATATAGTATTATCTAATGACTAATATTACTAAAGCCTAAGAAACGCCGAAAGAAATTCAATAATACAGGTCAGAAAGCAAACCTATGATCTCACTGTATAACATAATAATACAGTGTTCTTAATTAACGTCTAAAATAATAGAGTTTGAAACCACAAATTTCAAACTGTAGTTCTTAGCACTTTTATTTTGCACTGCTCATAGTCCATACTCCATATATAGACATCTAAAATGTTGAAGAAAAAAAAATCCTTAATGGTGTAGATGTGATGGAACAGAACTATTCTGGTTCCGTTTATTGGCGTTATGGCAAAGTCCGCAACTAGAATTCCGATTTGATAGCCCAAATCAAATAACTATTATTGAAATTAATATAATAAAAAATCATATTTGAATTATAATTATTCGGAATCCGGTCAAATTCCATTATATAAATATAAATCAATTTTTTAAAAAAATGTGATATTGATAGTATTAGATATCTTAGGTGAAGGGCTATTAACAAGCAATATATTTTATGTTCATTTTAACTATGGTATTCATTATACATGTAATGTGTTTTTTTTTTCGGAATCAAAATTACCAATTAGGATTTACCTCCATTTTTTCTTCAATTTCTTAAAAACATAAAATAAACGAGATCGTATATCTTGATCCAATGGTCCAAATGAAAAACTATTACTAAAAACAAAACAAAAAAATAATAAATTTTCATCCGTTCTCAATTTCAAATAAAACAAGCCTCACTTCATAAGTTATCTACAATAGATTTCATGAACCGCGTTATCAATATGTTCTTGCGTCGTCTCTCACTATCACTTCACATGTGGGTCTTATAATTGCGTAAATTATTTTTATAGAAATCAAGATCCGACTATTAAAAAATATAGTAGTAATATATATATATATATATATATATATAAAAGCTCACACCAAAACACTCCCAGAAAATATCAAACCAAACATACAATATTATAGCACCTCATTAAATTAATACTCGATAACAATTATATAATATTTTATATGATAATTTTTATTTTATTATAAAGCATATTATTTTATTGAGAGTTGAGAGTATTTGAAAAACAAAAAACATAAGAAAACAAAAGAAGAGAATTTAGAGCCGGCACGTGCACCAAATCCTCCGCCTGAGGGCTGAGAATCCGAACCCCAACTGCCAACGACCAGAGCCTTCACTTTAAAGAGACTTAAACACCGTGTGAATCCATACCCAATCAATGTGTTTGCCTGCCACGTGTCCACCCTCAGATCTCCTTCCATGAAAATAAAAGGCCTTGAAATTCGAATCCAATTCACACCACGATCGCAACTTTCCAACTTCTTCACCTCTCTCTCTACCTTAGTGACAGATTCAGCCATGGCTTCTCGAGCTCTCTGTGTCTGTGCTCTTCTTCTTCTTCTTCTGTTCTGCTTGAAGCCCATCTCGGCCACGTCAGCCAGCGAGCTGCTGGCTCCTCTTCTCGCTCCGATCATCGGTTCGTGTCTTGGTCATGTGTTCCTCTGAGATGGGATTGTGTTAGTTAATGATATTAATGTGTGTATATGTGTATATATAGATGAGGTATGCAAGGGCGTGGAATGTGGGAAGGGAAGGTGCGAGGCTTCGAGCAAGAGCGCGTTGCTGTTCGATTGCGACTGCGAGGCCGGTTGGAAGCAGACCACGGGCAACGACACTGACGATAACTTCAGATTCTTGCCTTGTGTCATTCCCGATTGTGAGTTATAAATCTCTCTCGTTCATGTCTATGACAACTTGGAGTGAAACCGGATCGGGTACTAAGTTGGTCCAGTCCCGGGTTTGGAAGACCCGTTCCGAAATCCGGGTGTGCCTTGGTTTCAGAAAAGATTGTTTCTTTATCGTGCAAAAACTGGTCCGGTCGGAAACAGGGTCCAGGTTTTAAAAAAAAATCTAATAAACATGAAGTAAGGCTAAAATGAAACTCTAAAAGCCAAAACTTTATTAAATTATTTACTAAAACCGGGCTGGAAACAAATAATCGGGCCAGTTTGTTTTTTAAGTCTTGACTCGGGTAGAAAACAAACGGTTATAAACTAGTATGACACGTGAGACACACTACAGGAATAAAGATGATTAATTTGATAAGTAAAAAATATTATAAGCATTGCCTTAAGATATGTTACTCTGTTTCTGAATCATATATTTGACATTCTTATAACTATATCTAAGCCTATATTTCCAAAATAATAACAAAAAAAATTCTGTGTGAAGATGGAATATTAGGATGTCGTTTTCTAGAATTTTCAATACATCATAAAGCATAATTTACAGAGGACAATGCAAGAATAATTTTAGTATAAATTCTTATGCCAGTAAAGTATGAGTCAACTTATAAATTCTCTAATTGTAACTTATTGAAGCTTAGCAATTGCAAATTTTTAACCAAGTGAAGTAAAATAATCATATTTATAGCAAAATTTATGTAATTATGGTTTGTCACAAAACCTTGAAATTCAATGTAATAGGTACCTTGGATTACTCATGCTCGAAAGCGCCTCCGCCTATGCCCGGCAGAGAAACCAAACCCAACGCGTCGATCTTCGAGCGTAAGAGCCGTTCACACCTCAAACACATCTATTTCTTGTTTGTTTTGCTCTTCTTTTGATTTTTAAATAACTGCATGGTTTTATGAAACAATAGCCTGCCACTGGAGCCAGTGCGGGACCGGCTCTTGCAACAAGACGTCGAGCTTCTCGTACGATTGCTTGTGTCCGACGGGCTCTAACAACCTTCTCAATATCTCCTACTTACCTTGCCTCCAATCTTGTAAGTCAACATCCCTCAATATTGACTTTGTCTTGTGACTTTAGTTATTCTATCTGCAAATTATATATATATATATATATATTTATATAAAAATAAAAAATGTAATATTACGCTTATTGTTCAGGTGAGATTGGAGCGGATTGCAAAAGCCTCGGGATCGTTAAGAATGATACAGCCTCATCTGCAAATCCTGCATCGGCTGCCAATAGTATGAATCTTCTTCTCTATTATTTCATATATATATATATATATATATGCACACACATGCTTTATGAGTGATTTGTGAGATAATAGTGAGTGGTCACCTTGAAATGAAAATTTGGATTGTTTGTTGAATCATTTCGTTTTGAAAAAGATATTTTTTTTTTAGTTTTTACTGGGGGTAAAGATGAAACCGGGTACTAATTTGATTACTTTTCTTACCTTGGTTTACTGGGAATTGAAAAACTTCTCCCTGTCCCGCCCGGACACTGCTTTTGGGGAAATCGGTGCTTTTGGGAATCGAATCAGGACTGGCAAATATACCGGTTTAAACCGAAAAATTCCGGTTTATATAACTGGGATATGTTATAAACAAAAATATATAGAGATGTAAAAGAAATTACTATATATGAAAATAAAAATCGGGACATGGTTTTCCTGTATCGATTTGTGAAAAATGTGAACCAGGAATTCTCGGTTCCTTTCTCACAAAAAAAAAAAACGGTTTTTAAACTGGAATCGGGAACTGACCGGTAAGGAAACAGTACCTTAACTTTTTGCTGCTTAATAATCAGGCACAATACTGCATTTAAATTACTTTTACAACTCGATTTGGTTGAGCAAATTTCTATGTATTTTATTCTTCGATGTTTCTAAACAGCCGGCTCAAGAACTCGAGGTAATGAGCTTTGGTTGACGATCACGGCGATCTTCCTCGCGATGGTTTTTGCTGAAATGGAACTGATTATGTACTGAGAATAACAAAGATCACGTTACCTCGTATCTATATGGTTTGTTATGAGCTAGTATTTAGAATAAGCTTACATGATATTTCACTATTTATATTAGTGTGGATATAAATGATGATAGAGAGAAGAGGAATATTTTGGCTGAGATTTTTATGATTCATCAGAGCCAATATAGAGCATGTTTTATGATTGTATTATTTCTTTAAGCGATGAATTTCCTATATGTGTAGTTCTTGAAAAGATTGTATGGTGTTAGACTGTTAGTGTATGATATGCAGTGAATAATATACATTTGTGTAGACATGCTGCGATATAAATACGATCATAAGTCCAAGCACATACAGACACGAGACAATTATTCGCTTGAAAAAAAAAAACGAGGAATGAAAATTCAAGTATCGAAATAATTGAATGTATTGCAAACTTTATTATAAGGATCAAACAAAACCGAAAGCTCTAATGATTTTTGAGAGATTTATATTATGTTCACATTTCAATTATTTATTTCGTTTAATAGATTTTTTTATTTATTTAAAAAACATTATTCCTAAAATTATTTATTACACTGTACCCATCTAATGGTACATATGCTTGAAGTGTAAGAAATAAGTCCGAACACATTGCTTGGGAATCAGTGGCCACTGTTATTGTTTAAATTCATTCCAAATAAGAAATGATAAAAAGTCACATTAATTAAATTTACGGTGTAAATAATTAAGACCAAAATACATAAATAAGTAAGAATATTCATGCAAATGGGCCTCTACCAAAATGAACTAAGGCCTACCAAGGAGGAATCCAAGGCCCAGGCCCGAACAAGACGTTTAGCCTGAAGCCACGCTCGATCCCGGACTGAAACAGTCAATAAGGACTTGAGCAGAATCTATAGTCAACAAGAACCCGAGCAACACCGGTCAAAGCTTCATTCAACGCCCAGAGACCCCGATCAGAGAATACACCATGACCAAAGTTTAAACTGCCCCACGAAGCCAAGTCAAGGCCAGTGCGACTTTATTCTCACAAAGAAGTGGTCCAAGTGTCAGCCGGCAGCAAGTCAAACACCAAATTCGGGGCCGCTAAGAACCACTTTGAAAATGACGCTCCAAGGGGCAAAAATGAAGTCTATAAAAACGAGAAGATGGCACCATCACACGCACACACAAGCATCACCAGAGGAGAAAAAAATTCTTGAGAGTTTATTTTTTCTGAGTGTTTTCATCTTTCTTGATCAATCGAAATCGGCTTGTGATTCTGGTTGATTATATTTTCAGTAAACTTACAGAGGACGTAGTCAACTACCGCATTAGGATGAACCTCTCTAAAAAAAACCTCATGTTTTTACTGCTTTCATTTTTATTTTGTCAACTTCAAGAATATTGACGACGCGAATGTCAAGATCCACAACTTATATTGTGCTTGATGAACTCGCGTTTCGACATGTTTAAGGAGAATGATTCAGGCATTACTTACGGTTCATGAACCCAAAAATTTTCATAGTTTCAAGGGTAACATTTGCCCAAGATGTATGGAAATTGTTTCAGGGGAACAAGACAAAGTTGAAGCAAATCTTAGAAAACCAAAAGGTCAGTTTAGTATATATAGTATTTATTATTTTATTTGAAAGTCTTCCAATAATTGCTCACCAATTGTTCTTTTTTTTTTTTTTTATTTCACCCTCATGTAAGTGTAACGACCGATTGTTGGACTTCGATCCAAAATATCGGATACAAGTGCATTACGGTGCATTGGATCGACTCGGTTTGAAATTTACATAAAAGAATTATCAGTTTTTCTCAATTTGAAGACCATAAAAGGGAGGCAATGGCTGCTGAATTGATGTATTGCTTCAAAGATTGGGGAATCACAAAGGTTTTCGCAATTACAGTGGACAATGCTTCTGCAAATGATGTTTGTATTGCAAGTGAAGACGAAGATGCAAGCGGAGAATTGAGAATAATGGAAGATGGGGAACTTATGCATGTTCGTTGCTCGTGTCATATTCTCAATCTCATTGTGGGAGAAGGCTTGAAAGTAATAGCCAATTCTATCTTGGCAATCCGGAATGGTGTCAGGTATGTCAGATCGTCTCCAGCACGTACGAAGCATTTTAAACAGTACGTTAAGAAATTGAAGATTACTTGCAAGGCGCAATTGTGTATGGATGTGTGCACTCGATGGAACTCAACATAAACCATGTTAGCAGCAGCTCTGAAATTCCAAAAAAAATTACAACAGATGAGCGATGACGATTTATACTACTACACATATTTTAGCAAGGAAAATACGGAGGGTCCACCCCGTGATGAAGATTGGGAAAACACCAGGCCGTTTATGAAGGTACTGAAGACTTTCTATGATTTGACCAAGAGACTAAGTGCGACCGATACTGCAACATCCAACTTGTGCCTCACGGATTTGTGCGATGTTAAAGCAACAATCGAGTATCATCTTAAGTCACAGGATACGAGCGTTAAGACAATGTTTGGGAATATGAAGGTCAAGTTTAATAGCTATTGGAACATTCCCGGAATACTTAATCCTATCATATTCTTAGGAACTGTTCTTGATCCGAGATACATGGTACATTACATTAATTATTACCTTAATCTTCTATTTACTCCTCAAGTGGCTGAGAATGTAGTGACGACGACGAAAGCATTGCTACAATTGTATGACTTATACAATGGCGATTAAGGTGGTTCCTCTTGTAGTACGGAGTGTCATTTGCAGACGAGTATGAATGTTGATCAGACCGGACCGGGTTTCACGCTAGCATCGTTTAGATTGTCGGAGTCGTCTACTAATCATGATGAAGTGAAATCAAACATTGAGAGGTACCTTTCCGATCCAAAGGAAAGTAATTCAAGTCACACGTTCTATGTTCTTGCTTGGTTGAGTCTCAATTCTATTAACTATCCGGTGCTAGCTCAAATTGCTACAGAAATTTTAGCCGTTCTTGTTTCCATTGTGGCTTCTGAAGCGGCTTTTTCAATTGGTGGGAGGATTCTTGATCCATACAGGAGCTTATTACTTCCTAAGATCGTCGATACATTGGTTTGTCTAAAAAATTGACTAAGTGTTAAGCACGAGATGGTGGTCATGAATGATTATACAAATGAGACCGAAAGTGTGAATGAAGAACTCGAAGTGCTTTACAATAAGCCGGGTAATTATATAACTTGCCTTATATTTTTATATAATTATTTTCATCTCATGTTTATTTGACTTGTAATACTTATTTTATTTTCATACGATATTTTTACAGTTGATGACGTTGATGATGATGCTCGATGATGGGGGAACGAAGAAATAGGGGATATGAAGAAAACAAATTATGTTTTTTTTTGGTTTATGCATTTTAAATTTAAGACAACATATGTATGTGTTTTATTAATGAGACAATGTGTAATTTTATTTTGGGATAGTTTCTTTTTTTAAAAATTAAAAAAAGAATTCGGGTAAAAACCCGGAACCGGATAAAAACCCGATTCGGTTTTCAAACCGGGTACCGGATCCGAGTATCATTATTCAAAAACCCGGATTTTGGGTACCGGGTATCATTTTTCAGATACCTGGTTTTCGGATCTAGGTACCGGGTACCCGACCCGGTTTCACCCCTAGGTGTAGGCAGGGTGCCTAGAATGAAACTATCAAAATAACAATCGAAGGTGTGGTTCACATCAAAATACTCATCATGTGGCGGTCGGGCACCAGACGGGTTGTACAAGAATGCCTAGTGAAATAACCCATGTGATGAGGTAGTCGTCCTGCTATGGGATATTCCTTTATGGGAACCCACGTCACTGTAATAGTTCGTTGTAAGCCCATCACCATAGGGGTCTAGATATGCATCATAAGCGCCTCCTCCCCGTCCTTCTCCTCCATCACATGAGCCATTCCCAGTATCATTCGAACGATGTAAAGAGCCCGTCAGAGATGCCCTGCCCGTCGCTGAGTTTCTTGTTTCAGTTTTTCTTTATGAATATAATGAAAGTTTTGATTCCATAGTTGTTACCATGTTTGCATTTGTGTAATACTGCCATCACATGGTCTAAGTGGGGAGGTTTGACATACACAATACAATAATAAGTAAAATTGTGTCCATAGTTCAGATTATTAAATGGGATATGATAATCAGTAAAAACTATTGATGAAATCAACCACAATCGGGTGATGATCTATTACTGAATCATGGTGCTGGTCCGCACGGTTGAGATTAATCAAGTATAAAGTGTCTTCATATTGGAAAGGGTGAGACTTACTTTGAACGTATCAATCCGTCCATGATAGTTAGTAAATAAGTCAAAACGATGGTCAGATAGAATCAGTTGATGTCCTGAAGTAGTATGATTCTATACGGTTTAACTTAAACTATCTTTGATCTAATCGTTTCAGTTTACTATCAAGTATCCCTAACACTTTTATTTTTGGATCGAAAGGTTGGTCATAGTAAACTGCATGACTATAGATATGGGTAATAACTTATGATTTCTTTTGTTGTGATTTTTGAGAAGCTAAAAAGTACTCATCCAGAGCGTAACAACTTCATAAACCGTTAGGTGAGTAACTTTGCAAGAATCATAGAAACAAAAACGGGATTACATAGATCAACTTTAGTAAGATGAGAATGATAATAATACGAAAAATTGGATTCTCGATAGTCTGAGCGTATCAATGGAATTATGGATAAGGAAGATATAATTAACCATACTTAGGAGTTCAACTTCGGGTTATAGTGGAATGTAACCGAAGTTGGTGAAAACTCTTCACTTTCACTAAATCTTAAATATATGTGTCCATTTGTCCCATTTGTAGCTTCATAAAATTGAAACCACAAATATAATTATGTGCTAGAACATAGAATATAATTGATCAATATGATTTGTAACTTGGTTACATGAAAATCGTGATCATCCTGAAATGGCAAAAGTACCAAACTTTTGGCCAGTATGGAAACTGTAAAAAGATTATTGAATTTAATCCTAAAACATCCCTAGGGTTGTCGGAAATTAAATTATGGTATAATTATCTTTTTGAATCGTGTTATTCTGACAGACGGTTTGAGATTTATGATAATAACAAGTTTTTTTTTTTAATTTAGGTTAAATAAGATATTGTTATTTAAATCGAAAATAAGATAAATTCAATATTGGTATTTATACCAGAAATATTTTAATAGAGAAATAAGTAAATGAATTTGAAATATGATTATAAAATTTGAATTCAATCTTTGAAAATATAAAGATTCGATTTATTAATTCTTTTTTAGGGTATTTTCTTGAAAGATTTGTTTTGGATTTATTCTTTATTTGATTTAATTATTAAATCAAAAATCTTAGAGTGAATATCTTAAAACAGCTGAGTAAATCTCTCACAATTGGTTAAGAGATTTTCTTAAAAGCGGTTGGGTCATACGTGAAACCGAAAAAGCATACATACTCTCTCTCTCTCTCTCTCTCTCTCTCTCTCTCTCTCTCTCTCAAGGAGGTTTCTGTGATTTTCTCTAAGCTAATAGTAAGAGAAAATTCGAGTTAGGCTTTAGGGTTCTATTCAGTGGGAGCCCACGCATCCCAGCGATGTAGACCGAAGTATACATCGGAAGAGTCGTGGGAGCTATCTTCAAGATTCAACCAAGCTAAATTCGTAGGAGCTCGAGAACGCGAAGAATGGAGATCAGAATCAAGATCGAGTTGCGCATCATAATCGTCAAAAAGGTACGCAGTATTATTTATTGGTTGAAAAATTATTTATTAATAATCAAAGGCTCAATGAATTCGAAAATTGAATATCAACGATCGGGAAGATTGATTTTCGAATCTTATGAGTCATATAGGGTATTAGGACTATTGGTATGAGACTCTAATCCCTGCAAAATATTTTTCGAATGTTACCCTACACACTCATAGGGTGATCGACAATCAATTAGTGAGGATTCCATGGAATCAGACACCCAACAAAAAATAGCTATAACCATAATTCCAAAATCATTATGATTATTTTTTAATTAAATATTCCAGGAATTAAATCCAATATTTAACTTTCTCTCAAATTCGCATGTATAAAAAGTGGCTATTTCGGCCTTCGCCGAAAAAATGTCTTGACCATAACGCTCAAACCGTACATTAGAATTGCACGATTCAAAATGATAAATTCACATAATTTGATTTCCCATAATCCTTGAATGATCCAAGGGTCAAATTAAATCATCAATTTTTTACATTCCCGTCTAGTACCGAAAACTTTGGTACGTTTGCTACTTTTAGGTTAATCGGAGAATTCGTGACAACAATCACGAATCATTCATGATTAGATCTATTCAATGTTTAACTAATATACATATTTGCAATTTTATCCGTGTGGAGCTACAAAAGGGACAAATGGACAATACACCCGAGCTACGATGAAAGTGTAGAACTTTCACCAGCTTCGGTAACATTCCACTATTACGCGAAGCTGAACTCTCAAGTGTGTATAATTATATCTTCATGATCACAGGTGTCCATTCATACACTCAGATATATGAATTGATCGATTTTCATATTATTATGATTCTCATCAAAAGGGTAAATATATTACTACTGTTCTGCTCTTTTGTTGACACTACCTTAATCTATGATTTATTGCAAACTACTCACTTAACGGGTTATGAATCCATAAGTTGGCCATGAGTACTTATTTGCTTCCCACAAAATCATAATAAGGAAATCATAAAGTTATTATCCATATTTGTTATTATGCAACTCATCATGATCAACCGTCTAATCCCAAAATAGAAGTATTAGGAGTACCGAGCTGTACTTTATAACTTTGAGTTATATAAGTCGAACCGTACAAGTCCACAATTATCAGGACTTCAACCGATTTCATCTGATCATCTTAGCGACTTCATCTTACTTTCGTCAGTGACGGACTTACATGATGATTTTGGATATAAGTCTGTCCCTGTCCAGTATGAAGACACTTCATACCCGATGAACTTACTAGTGCGTGGAAAACAGTCTTACGCGGTAATAGGTCATCACATAAATGTGATCTATTAAGTTCACCAATAGTCGTTCCCAATCAGAAGTTCCCACTTCCAATCTAGACTATGGGCCAATTTTAATTTCTTTATTTATTTATGTTAGTCAAACCTCCTCACACAAAGACCTTGTGTGATGACTTCGACATAAATGCAAAAGTTAAAGAACTAAGGATCAAACATTCAATTTGATAGTCATATCTATAATACGTAGATAACTATATATTAATAAGAACATTTCATTCCTAGGAAAACGACCATAATCTTATATAAGCGAGATTAGCATATGAATAGATGGCATATACAGAATATGTCCCAACAGTATAATCAAATATGTCATCCTCACTGTGCCTCGGGTTTAAGTGGGTCCGAAGCGTCTCAAAAACATTTGTGCCCAGTGCGTCAGCCGCAGCAGCAACCTCGGGATCAGGGTTCCAACACCATTATCGAGGTAGGTCTCTTGGACCCACTACAAAATATCCAGCCCGTTGGTAGACCCGTTATTCTCCATTGCAGGCGCAATCCAATTGAACAGATCAGTGAAGTCATGCTTTTTATAGGCAGCCTTAGCGTCTTTGATAGCCAACTTGGTGTTGTAGATGCACTTCACCAAGTCGGCTATCTTTTTGTACGCCAGCCAATTCCTTTTTTTCGTGTACACTAGGGCAAACGTGCTCCAATTGCTACATGCCAAGGAAGAAACGGTCTGCGACAAGACCATGACAACTAGCTACTGAAGAGTTAGATAGTCTCCGCCAAACATAGTCCACCAATCGGCTGCAAGAGTGAATTGTAATTAGATTTTGCCAATGGTACATTAACAAAAATAGAAATCATGTGTAATCTGTTGAAGATGTACATGGTACCACGTTATTTCTCGCCGCAATATCCAATCTAGAGCGCATTTCACCTTGACACGATTGAAAGTAAATCATCTACATAAAATACAACAAACATTATAAAATTAATCCAGATAAAACACATTTTAATTTCACAAGTATTCCACTAACGTCGGCGGCCAGAGTACCTATAGAGGTGTAAGGAAACAAGACCTCATAAACTCTCGCCACTTTCAATTAGCATTTTTCTCGCATATTGATCGCAGGGTCACATTGGTGATTTGCATTTTAACCATGGGCAACCTCATGTAGCGGATGGCAAAGTTGGTTATGTTGGACATATCTGTCCTTAAACAAGATATTTATCCATTTGTAAAAGATTATGACAAGTCGTTGAATAAAGATGCTACTTATTATGTTAATCTTATTATAGTTTCAGGTAGAGTAAAATAGAATGTTTGGTTCCTTAGTTCATAAAGGATGCAATTATGTTATTATTATCACAACAGAGTCGATGTGAGGAAGAATTAATAATCATAATAATTGAACTTAAAATGTCCGTGACCTGATTAACTGGGTGGGAGCCCATTAATCGGTAAGGTCATTAATGTGACTGAAGTGACAATCGTATTCTGGATTTTGTGTGAGTCAACACTCACTAGAAGTGCATTAAGTATGAAGCATCTTCATACTGGAATGGACCTGACTTAAACTCAAGAAGTTATCATATAAGATTGTCACTGATAAGTTGTAGTTGAGTCACAAAATGATGATCAAATGGATATTAGTTCTAAGTCCTGAGTAATCATGAGTCTGAGCTACTAACTTGATTGTTCTTTGATTTAACTGTTAAAGAACACAAGATATTACCGCTGTTCCCAACACTATTATTTTGGGAACATGATAGTCAGTAGTAAGGATAGCTTGATCATAGACATGGCAATCACACAGCTCTCTTTAGAGTCATGATGATTCCCTTGGTTGTCAGTGGTGAGAAGTGAGAGGTATCCGTGCGCAACTTATGAATCGAAACCATAAGTGGGTTGCTCATGATATTACTGACTGAGTCAAGGATGAAAATGCAATGAAAGGCATTACGGTTAAAACCGTCTGCTCATGTGTGAGTCATCAAGTAAAAGAACAATAACCCGAATTTGATTGTACCAATGGACACCATGCTGTTATACGGGAATAATATATACCGTATCACTAAATAGTGCAGGGGGTCTATAGTGGAATCACTTCGAGGTTTGACGAACAACTAGCAGTTCGTTGGAGCTTTAGTGATACGGGGTCCATGGTCCCCAGGATAGCTCCGTAACGGATGATACGTACGTGATAAAAATACATTCTGAATAATGTTTAATCATTTGGCTCGACTTATAAAACTGACAGGTCTGTGTCAGACGTCAGATAGTTTTATCGTCAGCGTGGCAAAAGTACCATATTTTAATACACGGAATTAACTGATAAAAAGAAAGTATATCTAATTAATAATTAATTAATAATTAAAAGATTTATATTAATAAATAAAAATATATATTTATATATTGTTACATGTGTAAATTCAAATTAGGGTTTGTTGAATACAAACCCTAGCTAAATTCGAATATGAGAATTGGATATTTTATATTTTCGGCATAAGTACCTAATGTTTTGGTATTTTTGGCAAAACCCTAAAATCAATTTAATTCATTGGATCGGTTATGATTTAATATCAACCGTTGGATTGAGATAGTTGATTTAAACCCTAAAATTAATTCGAAATGAAGCTTGGTGACCAAGTTTAAGTATTTCGAATTTGTTTAATTAATTGTGGTCGTTGGATCGGTTTTGAGATTTAATCTTTACCGTCGGATTAGAAATTAATTGATATTATATATATAATATATAATTCAAATAAAAATATGGATAAGAGTTCGAATCAGGGTTTCATGAAACCCTAGGGCATTTGACTTTATCCCTATTTGATTTGATCCATTGGATTGGTTTAAGATTTATTTTTAACCATTGGATCTAGATAATCATAAACAAATTCGAATTTTAATATGTATATATATATATAATTCGAATTTTATTAATATGATGATAAGATTAAATATTTTGATCTTATCATGTATTATGATTTAATTAAATCCCTGATTAATTATATCCATCAGATTTAAATGAGATTGAATCTGGACCATTCGATTGAAATAATTAATCATATTTAAATTAATAAATTTGAATAAAGGGAGGGAAAATCTCCAAATCGGTTACAGCTTGAGCCTATAAATAGGAGGCTCATTCTACACATTTTTCACACTTTCCCCAGAGCAAAAACTCGAGCTCTCCCTCTCTCTCTAGGGTCTGCGAGTTTTCTGCTTCTGATCTCTCTTCTGGTTCGGCTTTGGAGATATTTTTCTCATGTAGCTTTAAAAGAACCGTCAGTTAAATTTTGCGACGGAGTCCTGCCGGCGAAGCCCACCCTTCGGTACGAGGAATCCATAAGAATATCCCGGAAGATCACGGGAGTTTCCCTCAGCACCGGCGGAGCCGTGCCCAAGTCAGAACGCGCAGCCGGAATCGTCTTTAGAGGTACGGCCTTATGCATTGGGTCAATAAATGCAATCATTTACTGCTTTCTATTTATTTCCTATTCGACTAGATTATTAATAATGATTATGAAATATTAAATTCGAAATATTTATCAGATCTTAACGAAATGATTATTACCCGATATCCGTGTCATCGGTCCGGTAACAAGTTTTCCGCTTTAAAATAATTTTTTAAATGTTACCAGGACGCCTCGGAGGCTATTATCGTAGTAAGGAAGTCGGACTGATACCACTTATTTCCAACATTTTCTTCCATCGCCTGTGCACTATGTTGACAGCCCAACCCCATCCTGTCAAGCTATTGAGCTTGTTGTGCAACAAGTCGTATACATGATACATCATGCCCATGATGGTATGTATCTCCGAGTTGGTGAAGCGTAAGGCCAAGGACATGAGGTCACATATATGAATGCAGTTGTCAATGCCCTCTTAAAACTTGTGGTCCATCAACAAATCCTCGGCAACTTGCTCTTTCTGCGTCCTTTTCCTAGAGCTTTGCACCCACCACGGGAAATTGAACATTTGGCGGAGGCCGACTTTGTTATCCTTCACAGTCTTTATCGTCAGGTAATTTATTGCAAACCGCGTGGCGCCGGGACGGTGGAGTTCGCAGTTTTTCGTCTTCTTCATGTTGTCCAAGATGTTGGTGTGGTTATAAATGAACTTCACAATCGACTTTGCCTGGTCTACCAGTAACTTTTGAGGTCACGTTTCACAAGATCCTCAAATATGAGGTCCATGCAATGGGAAGCACACGGGGTCCAGCTGAAGTGGAACTTTTTCATCAAGTCCTTGCCGGCTTTGACATAAGCCGATCCATTATCGGTGACGAGCTGGACTACATTCTGAGGACCAACATCGCGTATGACGTCCTTCAAAATATGGAAGATGTACTCTGAGTTCTTGATCTTGTCTGAAGCGTTGATGGGCTTCAGAAAGACCGTCTTCTCCGCCGAGTAAACCAGGACTGTTAATGATTTAAAAAATGGAAGAAATGAGAATAGAAGAAGCGCATGGGTTGAAGGTGAGATTTGGAAGAAAATGGGGGTCACATGAGTTGGAGGTCAAAGAACAATTTCCTCGGCTTTCGAGCCATTTTTCGTCACTTGACAATTAAGAAACCACAAACAACATGAAAATGAGATGTCGCATAGAATTTCGCAAAAATAATAAAACGACAACAAAACAATGAGACTTTGGTTTCACGTATTGCTCCGAAATAAAAAATCGATTTTCCTTTGAGTTTTCGCGATATTTTATACTACTCACTCAGTAGTCACCTACTTGTAACTAGAATTAGCGCCGTTTTTTCTTCTTGAAACACTCCATTTTCGGATACCCGAAGGAATCGGTGGCAATGAATCTTCTCCATAGACACTCTCCGTAGCTTCTTCTTCTCTGACACCGCTCTCTCCAAACCCTCTTCGCTCTCAACGCCTTCGTCGCCTCTCCGTGCTCTCCTCGCTCTAAAGGCCAATTCTTTCTCTCCAAACTCCATTGCCCAAATCATTTCCCCCCCTGAAATATGTATAATTTGTTGTTTTTCGTCACCGATTAATGGAAATTGACTAGGGTTTTGCCGGAACTCAAGTTACAGTGAGCTCGGGAGAATGCCCGCGAGTGAGAAAGAGAGAATTCCGATTGAATCGATGGTGGTAAACCCACCCTCTCATCCTACTTACGATTTGCGGGGTGTCATCGAATCGGCCCTCGCCGAAGACGCCACCAATCGAGGTTCTGTTTCTCCGTTCATCTTCGTCTATTGGTTTAGCTTTATTCAATTCGTGTTTGTGACAGTTTTTTTTTTCCCGCAAATTTGTGCATTCAATTTAGGCGACATTACGTCTCTGGTGACGATTCTGCAAGTCGCGCAGGCAAAGGAGAACGGGGTTATCGCCGGTATCGCTCTAGCGGAGATGGTTTTCTGACAAGTTGATCCGTCTCTCAAGGTGTGGAAACTGTGTTTTAGCGCTTTTGTTTGCTTTATTTCGGGTTTTGTGTGTTTTTGGCTCTTCAAGTGTGTTTTGACGAACAGGTGGAATAGACTCAGGAGGACGGGGATGGCGTTCTTAAGGGTCTTAAGATCGGAAAAGTTTATGGTAAATGACTTCAAACGAATCTTTGATCAACGTTTTATACTGCTGGGATAAAAAAAAATTGTACTATATTATCGAGATTATTAATTTATGGAGTAATATTTTACTAATGTTTGTTAGAGTCAGTACCAGGTTGTACCGTAGTTTGAGTAATTTTTGTTCTGCAGGAGCGGCGTACAACATTATCGTGGCCGAGCGGGTTGCTCTGAACATCATGCAGAGGATGAGCGGCATAGACTCTGAAAAAGTTAATTCTATACTATGGAAATCCGATCGGAATTCTTACATGTGTATGCTGAGTTTTGGCCTGTAGGCAATGGCAGAGGCTGCAAACCCGGCAATCATTTTAGAGACGAGAAAAACGGCTCCTGGGTTACGTTTGGTGGACAAGTGGGCCGTATCGCGTTCATTGTTTTAGAGATCATATTCTTTCACAAATTATTGTTATATTGGATCGAAATCTTATTGAAATAAATCTCTCGGTAAATAGGTTCTTATCGGTGGAGGGAAAAATCACAGAATGGGATTATTCGACATGGTATTGATAAAGGATAATTACATTTTAGGGGCGGGACGCGTCGCAAATGCTGTAAAATCTGTAGACTTGTATCTTTACCAAAATAACTGTCGAGGTTAAACTTGAGGTACGTATTTTTCGGGTTGTTTTTTTCTTTTCTTTTTTTGGAAAAAATGAAGTAGATTTTAGTGGTATAGTTTTATAGGTTGAACTCGGACAATAGAGGAAGTGCAAGAAGTGTTAAATTATGCGTCACAAACAAAGACTTCGCTGACGAGAATAATGTTGGATAATATGGTTGTTCCCTTATTGAATGGCAATGTCGATGTGTCAATGCTTAACGAAGCTGTGAAATTAATCAATGGGAGATTTGAAACCGAGGTAAATAATAATAAAAAATAGCGAGGTTTAGTTTTTTGTATGCTATAATTATAGCTTATATATGACAAGCAGTAGTTTTTTTTTTGTCTTCCTAATTTCTAGCTGAACTTAGAATAGTTCATTTTTCAGTTTTTTTACGATATCTACAATATTTTGATGAAATGAGTGTGGGGGCAAGCGTCGGGCAATGTTACTCTCGAAAGGTGCATAAAATTGGAGGAACCAGAGTGACCTACATCTCCAGGTAATTCCATTAATGCCCTTTTGAACTCCGTGACGACTTGAAGATTGTGAAAGTGCTATCATATAGGAATCTAGTTTTACAAAGATTATTAACTAGCCTCGACATATTTCGTATAGTTATTTGAGTAATTATCAGTTGTCCCCTCTAAACATGTTGCATTGTCTCGAATTTCACTTGATTTTTTCCCAGTTTGCCCTCTATTAAATTCAGGATAAAATTGTATTTTTTTCACATTGTAGTGAGGAACTCTTAGAGAGCATAGCTATTAAGTTCATCAGTTATTATAGGATGTGAAATTCCACAATAGCAAAAAAATTACCATTTTGTCCTTGGAATCTAAGAAAAATTCTTAAAGTACCTAATTGAGAGGTAAACTCCTGTTAGAATAGGAATTACGAGAGGGTTAATTCTGTATTTTCTATACTTTCTATTAACTATTATTAGTATTAAGTTAGGTAGTTAATTATAGTTAATGAAGTATATTAATCTCTCTCGGCAACTATATAATTTGCTAATCTGTAAAATCTCAATTGTTGTCTTAGTTCCAACTACTCCCACAATTTACAATTTCCGAAGTAAATTGATAGGTACGACCACATTAGACGGAACCTTTGAAAACTACTTCATATATTTTTCGACACCTTCGATCTCAAAGCACCTAAGAAATGTTCAAACTTTCGATAATTTTTTATTCCCGTGAAAATAATATTCTTCTGTCCAAAAGGCTCTTGGATGAATATAACTTCATTCTCAGTTTTGTGTCTGGTTTCTTTCTTTCTGCTGTGCAGTGGCGCAGTGACTCATTCAGTCAAAGCTTTCAACATGTCTCTCAAAATCGACATCGAGCTCGCTCTTCAGGTCGGAAAACGCACCAAAATAGCATAATCAATCCCCGTTTCTTAGTTTTCCTCAGAATAAGCTGTAAAGATGTGAAATTCCACAACAGCAGAAAATATAATTCAATAGCTCGTATAAATACTTGCCGTACCAAAATGACAATTATAGTAAAAGAAATATATTGTTGATGATAATATACACGCTGCAAGGATGTAAATTTTACAATATAATCGGATTTTGACGAGTAAAGTAATTTTTCTCACGAAATTACGAAATAATTCGAGTAGGAGTATTCGTGTTAACCATCTTAATTTCTATGGTTAAAATGATGGTGTCATATCGTTTTTTGATGCAAGTGAAACTATGTTGTTAAATTTTGCTAAAGAGCCATTTGTAGAATGTAACGGTAAACATATATCTGTGTTTCGTGTTGTTTTAATCCGAATTTCGATTTTTGCAAGATTATGGTCTATTGGTCTTATTATAAATAAATCATATGATCTTACTAACTAGTGAAGTATTGTGTGAGCTTTAGAATGAAATTGGTATGGAGTTTAATGAAGATTTGAACACTAAAAAGATATTCAATATATAATTAAATATTTATAAATTATAAAACTTTATGAAGACTAGTTAGTGAAGTGATTTCATTTTCAAATTAAGAGATTGCGTGCTATACACAACTTCAAATACATGTGAGGCTTCTACAACTGATTAACTGACTAGTCTATTTATACAGCTGACTTTAACAAATATCTTTCCAAATAATATATATATATCTCTCATATAAGATGTAATGTTCCATTGAGAATAAATTTAGATATTTTTTTTTGAGGGAAAATTTAGATATTTTTAATTCGATAGTATTTTGTTGCTTATATTCATGGTAACGTCAAAGATAGTGGTAACATGTCTAGTACAGTAAAACGGGCGGATATGAGTAATCCGCGAGCGGGCTTGGTACACCCGCATCCCACACAGGCGGGTGGGTGTACATAACTACATGTAGAGGTGAATCTCGCGACGTCGTGACGGGTCGCGGCGAGAATCGCGAGAATCGCGAGATGCCTCGTCGCGATGCGTCGCGAGATTCTTGGTCGCGAGAAATCGCGACCACGCGAGAATTTGGTGGCTTTATTGCAGCATAAATACCTATTTGTTTGAAATGTTTAATTTTATCAAAATTTACCCGAATTTAATTTTCAAACTTTGCCAATTATTTCAAAATGATATTTAAGTATGTTAATTATTTCAAGATGATATTTAATTTAAGTATGTTAAATATCTTGAAATGAATTTAAGTTTGTATATAATTTATTATTTTGTAACATATTATTAATTTTGATTTATATGTTAGTTTTTAATTTGTAACATATGTTAATAAATATTAATTTGTAACATATTAATAATTTGACCCCCGGAACTACCGCTTCTTCGAGACATAATAGGAAATTTGAGAACTTGAGAGTTTTAGAGGGAAAAAATCGAGAGTTTTTGAGAGAGAGGTGGAAGATTGTTGGTGAGGAAATGAGGGTGAGAGAGGTGATATTTATAGGATTTGAGGAGAGTGTTGGGTGGGTGAATAATTATTGAGGTCGGTGAAGTGGGTGAATAAAGTTGGGGGAAAAATATTGAAATTTGAAATTTTTGGGTTGGAATTCGAGTAAAGTGGGTAAAAATTATGGTTGGATAATTAATTTCGGGTAAAAAGTGTGTTATTTATGCCACAAAAGGACAAAATCACGCGGATCACAAATCTGGGCCGTTGGATGGCTTCACGCGGATCACCATCCAACGAATCGCGACTTATGCCCAAATCGCGACGAATCGCGACTCGTCGCGATTCCCCGAGATGCGTCACGACTCGTCGCGACGACTGCACGTGAGTCGCGAGCCGCAGCTCTAACTACATGTCCCTCAATTTTCAATTGCTGGCGTATCTTGCCCACAGCGGGCCCGTTTATTTTGGACACCTTTAAAAATTAGAATATATATTGATCATCATACAAATCTTTTTTTTTTTCTCATAAATATGTCTTGTTCATCCGAAGAAACATGTACAACTTCTTTTTATGATATAAGAAAATATTTTTTTGATTAAAAAAAGTCAACAAGGTTTTGATGACCAAGAATATGTCTATTCATATTGCTTTCTTAATAGACAATCAATCAAAGTATCCCCACACCACATCATATGCTATCCTTTTCTCAAATCCTTTGGTTCCAAATTCTAATACCATGTACACAAGAAAAATAATTATAAATTAAATTAAATTAAATTGATATTTTTATTTATTTATTTTATGAGTTGCCATGTAAGCCATACTTCCATGCCATCAAAAGTTACCAACTCATTTCATGGGTTGCCTTGCCTATAACTTTCTGAAATCAAAGTAAAGGGGAAAAGGAAAAATAAAAATAAAAAATGTATTTAATAGTTGAGAATTGAGATCATCTTAGTCATTTAGCAATTTTATCTTATTTTATATTTGTTAATTGAAATTGGAATAAACATAACATAAGCTAAGATCTTACGCACAAAATAAAATGTTCTTAGATTGTTTTTTTTTTTTTAAATAAAGACGAGCCTCGTTAAACCCTCCGAGTCCCCCAAACGGGTGCGGCTCGAGACGGAAGAGTACCCCACATCAAATTATCATTGGCCACAGCCATACGAGCATCCCGAACAAGGGTTAGAACTCCCTGATTACATCATGAATCTTTCAAAAGAAGAGGTTCAATACTTGGTGGAACATACTCCAACCAGACAATATTGCCTTTAGACTTAGTAGCGAGTTTTGCAAGGCCATGCGCGATTTCATTACAACTTCTCGGATTAAAGTAGAATTCCACAGAGTCCAGCCGAGTAGCTATACGATGAGTATCAGAGGTAATAGATCCAAAATCTGAAAGGGGATTGCGTTTGCTATCGAGAGTTTTAACCACTCCCAGACAATCTGGATGTAAACTAATATTCGACCATCGCTGATCATACGCCCATTAAACTCCTCGACGAGCTGAAGCCTCCGTAAGTTGGGGAGACAATCCGCGCCTGTAGAAATTAATCCCCGAGGCAAGGACACATTTCTCGTGATTACCGCCACAAGGCCAATTGCGTACCCCTCTCCACGGCCATCAATCACAACGTCAACACAAATGTCTACCCATCCCAACTCAGGAAGAATCCAAGCCGGTGTAGGAGTCTTATGAAGCTTCTTTGAGTTCACCGTCTTTTGGGCCTCCTTGAACTCTGAGAGGTAACTGAGCGCTCCCTCAACAATATTTTCTTGGGTCCTTGGTTTGCTTCCATTCACGATACTATTTCTATTATTCCAGATTTGCCGCATTAGAATAGCAAAAAGAGCGGAATCACCCGGGCAAAAAGAGGTGAATTCCTTTAGTATAATATGAAATTTTCTTTTTGATCAGTTTAAATATAAACGGTTTCTAATTTCCATTTTAGTGTCTTAGAAATTATGCAATATTTGACTCCAAAATTTTAAAAGACATATTCTAGTTTTTGAAATATTTTAATAATTCAACACATCAATATTTGTCATGATCGTGTATATATATTTGATAAAATTAAAATAAAATATAAGGTAGCATGCACACTTTCTTTAGAATGACTAGGACAATACGTGTACTTTCTCATTTCTCTTTTACAAATAAAATTTTCCATTTTTTATTTGAGGAAATCTTGTCTTTTCCTCAAATTGAAGAAGCTTTATACAACTTTTTATAGTTCAATTGAAATCATTAATATTTACTTTTAACAAATTCTATCAAATTTCTCTCATTTTCATATATATTTTCGTTCATTTTCTCTATGTTTTAACTTTTAATTCTAAATAATGTACAAAGAAGCTTTATACAACTTTTTATAGTTCAATTGAAATCATTAATATTTACTTTTAACAAATTCTTTCAAATTTCTCTCATTTTCATATATATTTTCGTTCATTTTCTCTATGTTTTAACTTTTAATTCTAAATAATGTACAAACTTAGGGACAATGCAAGCAATAAAGAAAGATTTTTTTTCCCCATCATTATGTAAGTGGCATATTTGCTGATAAATAGATTAATTGATGAAGAGAGACATTTATAATATTAAATGAACCAACTAAAAGAATTGGAACACAAGAAATAGTCTAATAAATTATGTTTTCACATTCTTAAATTTAGAAAGAAAAGATATATAAATCAAATTCTTGTCCTGGTAGAAGAAAAAGAATGTAATTTTTTTTATAACGACTAGCTAATTTAAACCATGAACTACTACATTAATAAAAAAAAAAAAAAAAAACTCAAAATCTATAATTTAAATTCTAGAAAGAATTTAGAGAAAAAAACGCTATTCTAGTTTCTTCCCGGAATTATAGCCAATTCTGAATTTCAAACAAATTAATCCGAAATTTCTAGATTCTGAAATATCACATTAGCATTATTAATCAATAATTATAGAGCACGTTATTAGTCAAATTACTTGGAAAATTACACATGAATGAAATGCAATTCGTATTTTGGTTTGGCATCAGTCTCTTTCTATAAGAGAATTTGGCGGACCAAATAAAGCAATAAATACAACCTAGTCTAAAATGGTTCCTAGTCATTCATAATGATAGAGAAAATTCAATTTTTTCTTTAACAAAAGTTATAAATTTCAAAATAATTGTTTGGACAGTTGTAGTAAGTAAGAAATAATTAAGGAATGTTGTTGCTGGCCTAATTCTAAAAACCATGACGAGGTTTCGATTCGAATATAGTTATACAGAAAATGTATTTCGTTACTGCTTTTTTAGTCACACGTCAGTGACAGAGTTTGGTGTTCAGTTTACAGAAGGAATCAATTCCTATATTTTTAATTATTTTAGAAAGAAAAAAAAACTAAAATTATTTATTAATTTATATTGAGAATCGATCTTAAAATAAAGAGAAAACTAAAGACACTTCTAAGTCCTAACCAACTCATATATTATCATATTTCACTAATGATAACGTTATAAATATAAATATATTTAGATATTTATATATATAACACTTAAAAACTGAAGATGGGCGCTTGCACGTGTTTGGTCATAGGGCTAAAATTAAGACACATAAAAAAACTACCTTAATTAATAAAGAAAATTTCTTTCAAGTACAAAAAAATGTATTAGTTATATATTTAAAACATAAATCAAAGCTGAGTTAACATAAAATTACGAGAAATTATAATGAATCCCACATTCATATGTTTTATGTTTACGTTGCATTTTAACATATTTAAGATTTTTATTTGTAAAATAGTCAAATATGATTGGTAATTTTGTCAATAGTTAATATGATTTTAATGGTTAGACTATACTTATAATGATTAATATGATTAATTGATTGTTTTACAAATATTAAATAAACATCGACTATTTTATCAATTTTCACCTATCAAATTGACTACTTAACTTAAATTCCTTAAAATTAATTAAATACCATTCACAAACCAAATGAAAACGACCCTATACTACATGATCAAATATTATAAAGTGTGACAAAGAAAATAAAGATCATGTTGATCACAACGAAGAGACGACAGTATGACTGGTAGATAAAAGGTTAGGCATCCAAGTGTTTCAAAAAGTCAATTAGACTAATTCCCATGAGCTTCGCTACTTTATTATCATTATTTTTCAATCTCAACTTTATTCGAAATTATTTGCTAACAAAATTGAATAATGTTAGATCGAGGCTGATATATTTACCTATTGATTATCAGTTTCTCGCGAGGATAATTGGGAACAATACGTGTCAAGGACCTTACTGCTTAAATTTATGTTGATGACTAACATAAGTTAGGAAAAAAATTAAATTAACTAACCTCAAATTTCATTATCCAAATCATTGTTGTATTTTAGCATTGTTATCCGTGAATTGGGACCAATTAAACCGACCCGCGAGTTCTATCCTGAGCCGGATTTAGCTATCTTGTGGTGGTCAAAAGTTTATATTTTTCGGTTCTTAGTATTTCCGCACTTGGAGTAAGATTCCGAAATGCTTCGCCGGTTCTCGTTTCTAATAGGGTGTTTCGTCTCAGTCATTCTTAGAGCAAATGAGTGTCCTTTGGAAGGTCCTGTCGCGCCCCAGATTGGGTCTTGTCGCGCCTCTTCGCAGTGAGGGCGTGGCAGGTGAGGGGCTGCACGCCAGGCGGCCCAACAAAATGGCGCTACCCCGCGCTTTGCAGCGCAACATTTCGTCTTTCTGGCCCTTCAGGATCTTTTTTGTTTCTTTGAGGTTGGATTTTTGACGCCTTTCTCAAACCTGAGTTTTCTGTTGCCTTAACGAGATCTGGATTTTTGTTGTCTCTTTAAGGCCTGAATTCTTTTTTAGGTTTTGGTCGCCTTACGACTATTCCATACTAGGATCGGAGCTTGTGCCTGTCGATGTTCCTGGACCGAGATTGTGCTGACTTTCTGAGTTGACTCACTGAGCTGTGGTCGAAGTTGACTTTCGAAGCTTGGGTCGAGGTTGATTTCGTAAAAAAGTCAAAGTTGATTTTCCTATTGTTGTTAGAGTTGACTTTTTGAGCAAGATCAGAGTTGACTTTTTGAGTCGGGTCGGGGTTTACTTTCCATAAATTACTTAATTGGGTCGAGGTTGGAATGAGCGCGCTTACTTTTTTCACATAAATTACTTAATTGCTCAGGGGCCTAATAAAATTATTTTTAATTGCTCAGAGGTACCTGGACCCTTCTATAAATAGAAGATTCAAACTCATTAGAACATGCACAATCCCATTCGAACTCGGAACTAAGCAGAACTCACTCAAACACTTTCTAAAGCGATAAAATATCCAACGTCACTTTGAACTACTTTATTACCTGATCTCATAAAATGGGTACGTAGGCAACCTCTCCACACGAGGTCCGGCATTATATAGCATCAAACTCCGTCTTTTTCATGACCTTGAGCTTATCAACGAAAGCGGACAATCAAACTTCAAGCCCAATTAGACCGCCAGGCGGACATTAGGCCCGACCTAAAATCAAAATTTGAGCCGCTTCAACGTTGATCCATTTTTCGGCATTAATACCATACAAAGTTGGTGGAGATTATTGTCGATTAACATTTAAAATTATTATTAAAGACACGCTATTATTCTCATAAAATTAATGAAACTCCTCAAATTCTTAATAAATGCAGCCCAGATACTGAAGAGTACGAAGCAAAAGCTTGAATTTTCATTAATCACCAGCATAATAACAAAACCATGCAATTCTATTATCAAGAGGATAAAAAAAAAAGATAAAAAAAAAGAAAAGAAATAAGGCAACAAATGTCACAATTTTCGAAAGTAAATAACGGGAAGAAAAAAGAAGAAGACAATAAGCAACACTAAAGATACGAAAATTGAAATTAAAGGCTGAAAATAAAGACGCAATCTCGGTTATTTCCGCCTTTTCGGTCCCACGTCATAAAGAAAATTATGATGATTATAGTAACATCTATGCTAATTTGGCTCTTTAGGTGGATAATGACATTTTAGTCACGTTATGCTTATAACATCAAACCATCTTCTATCTAGTATATACTCGGTTTAAGAGAGAAAACAAAAGATTAATTATTGCTTATTGGGAGTCCTATAAGTTATTATTTATATAAATCACCCTCTCACACAACGTTTTTTAACGAAAATTTGACATTAAATATTTGTAATAAGTACACAATAAAAATATACATTAGTGGGTGAGTTCCGATTAGGCCATATCTTAAAGCTAGAGGAGATGGGCTTTTGTGGGGCCTTGTGCGCCTAATTTGACAAAGCAATAAAAAGTGGCTTAGGAATCTATAGACTTATAATAAAAATTATAAAAAAAATTAATTTATCTTTGATCACATGGAGATGAGTCATGGATGATGATGATGGAAAGTTGTGTCTTTGGGCGGCTTGCCTCTTGCTATGCCTACTTATCCTTATGGCAACTATTTGTATGTATTTATGATGTAGCTTTTTGGACAAAATGTGCCTCTCAATTCATGTAAGACTTTACAATAAATTCCAATTTGGTCATGGTCATGCATGCGATTAGATGTTTTAATTTTTTAAAAAATTAAACAAAGTAAAAACAAAACAATCAACATAGCCATTGCCTCATCAAAATTGAGCAATTGTCACTAAGACCTCATCAACTTTCCACTAACACCTTATTCTGGTCTGATTTATTTTTGTGATTTATTAATCTGTATTAGTATAATTATATTGAAATAATTTTAACTTCTTCTCCACAACATTGCTTAGCCATTTGGTTTTAGTAAAATTATTGAAAAATGATTTTTACCGATTTAATAAATGGAGCTTATTTAAATTACCCTTGGCATAATATATACCGCAAATAAATTTAGAGATCGTTACCAAACTTCGGTACTTTTGCCAACTGTACCGAATAACTGCCGATTCCTTTGATTCTGGAGCTTGTCGAATTTAGGATTTAGCGCCTCAAGTGTTGCGCCTCTATTTCGTACACCACGTCACTCGGGAACGTCTTAGATGACCGGAAAACACCTCGGAGGATAGGTTAGATCCTAGTTGGTGTTTAGATGATCAACCGATGAATGAACCGGGGAGCAAGCCAAAATTCGACTACCAAAGGGAGGGGAGCTCGAATTTTCTAAGAGGCTTGGGTTTCTCTGATGTGTGTTGTCTTTAATTATGAGTCATATTAGGGTATTTATAATACCCTATGGTCATGACCTAGTGGGCTTTCTAAAAGCTCACCTAATGGGCTTTCTAAAAGCCCAATCATGGATTAATTAATCTATTATTAATTAATATGAATCATAATTAATACTTGGGCCCGAGTGGGCCCATTATGTCGGTTATGGTTATCGGGTCGATATCCGATAACTCGAAAGATACAATATCGGGTTCGGGCATAACCAACATATATATATATATATATATATATATATTTAAAGTATTTATCTCTATTCTTTTTTATTTTCGGTTACTTTTTTTACCGGAACGGATACTAGTTTATAAAATAGACTTCTAAATTACAAAAAAATTAGATACGGGGTTGGGATTAGTTTTTATGAAACTTAAAAGACAAAAATCCGATCCCCATCTGAATTTTAAAATATTATATATGTTATTATACATAAATTATCTAAAATATCGATTTTAAACGAGCACTTCTACCAATTCCAATTATCGGTTTTAGCCGATAGGTTATTGGTCACCAATTTTTAAGATAATCATTTTTTTTTACAAAATTAGTATCAGTAGTAAAAATCATCAAAATTATAGTTTTCAATTCGACTTCACTCTTAGTTGTCGTTATAAAACAACTGTCACCGTAGTGATTTCGATTTTACCGAGTCGCGTACTCTATTGCTTTCTGTATGAGAATTCAGAGTCTGTCAAAAATCGTTCCAGTAATCGAATAGCCTCGTCCGAGATAAAAACACCATAAAATAATCTCATTTAATGATTTCTTTTATAACAATCTAAATATATGTAGGTCCAACCGTCCAACATTATACATATGTATGTATATATATATTCAAGTCTTCTTTTATAATATCTTTCCATATCTAAAAGTTAAACATGGTTATCTAAGATAGAAATCCGTCCTCGACTTAAGAGAAAAGGGTGAATAAACAAAACAACACGCAAATATGAAAAAAATGTTGATGAATTAATATTGTTTATTAACATTGAAACGCTCAAAATATTTTCTATAATATATTGAATAGCTGTCTATAAAATATACGAATATATCTATATCAAGTATGTAGTGTATTGATATTTTGTACTACGATCTTTCTAGTGATGGCCATTTATGAAAAACAATTTATTATACACAAATGAATTAAAAACGCCGTTTATGATTAGGATATTTATAAGGTTTAATTATACAGATTAAATCGCGACCATGTTGAATATTTCAAATTATACACGTGTAACTGTGTAAGACAAAAGAGTAATATAAAGAAAAATCTCATAATATCTTTAATGTTGACCAGTAGAGAATCTTCATTGTCGAGTGAGTTTAAATACAGCTTAATAGTTCGTTATTCATATATATATATATATATATTGTTCCATTTAATCAACTAAATAAAAGAAATTATTTGCGATAACATAAAACTTAATATTATAAGATATAAATATTTAATTTTTATTGGCCAAGCAAACATATTTAATATTATATTTTGGTTGCAACTTAATGTTAAATTTCATAATGTGATAGGTTGTGAAAAATAACCGGTAACCAAATTTTAAATCTGTGATCGAAAATTATCCGGTTTAAAACAACCGTAACCGAATTGTTTTGGAAACAAGTTAAGGTTAACCGTATCCGGTTTCAAACAGGATAAGAATACGGGTTATTTATTTTTCAAAACATGTTATTTTTGTAACCGGTTTTAATATTAATTTTTTATGTAAACATTTTAGAATTAAATTAAGTAGGGTTACTTCTCTCTTCAATCAAAAGTCTCATTGACTTCTTGGTGGATTATTTATAATTTTTGTACTTTTGGGATTTATGTTTTGGATCGGTATGTTTCTTTAGGGACTGAGTTGTTATATTTGCGATTTATTTTGGACCGATATGTATTATTGATGCGACGATAAAATTTGTTGAATGCTATATTTATAAATAAAAAACATGTTAAGGTTATTAAACAAGTTAATCATATTTTAATAACCAAAAATTTTAATTAGTAAAATGCGACAATCATCAATTCTTTGAGCTGATATACATCAAAAAAGGTAAGTGGTGCAAACTCATTACTTGAAGAAGATAACAATCTAGGGGACTAGTCTTGAAACTGTAGGTCTGACAATGAGAATGTGTGATAGAATTTTTCAATAACAAGCTGATGAGAGGGTCTAAAACCTACTTATTATATTAAAAAGATGTATTTTTTGTAATTTTATTTTTATTTTATAATAATCTTTGTTTGACCCGAAACAATTTATGATCGGTAAATCCCAGTGTTAACAAACTCATTTATGAACTTTTGTGTCAATTAATTAGAATAGAATTATTGGTAAACTTTTTTCAACTCATTGTTGTAGAAAAACAAGAAAGATAGTCAAAGCGGGTCAAAATAGCGGTAAAAGTGGTAAAAGTAGGTTTATGCGTACCCAGTTTTAATCTCTCTCCCACGTCTGTATCTAATGAGTTGAGAACACAATACAATTAGCGGTAAAAGTGGCCAAAGTATATTTGACATAATGAGAAGACAATACAATTAGCGGTAAAAGTGACCAAAATATATTTTTTTAATCAGCTCCCCCCTCAAAGCTTCCTCCTAGTGGAGTGGGTTGCTGCGAGGAATTCTCTGAGTCCGAAGCTCTTCCCACCCCGTTTGGGACAAAAGAAGCCCGCCATTTCTGCTCGGATCGGATCCATGGATCTCGCCACCAAGAACCTCATCATCGTTGGATTCAGACAATCAAATCACAAGGTAAAGAGATACGATTTTTGTTTGATTTCCTTAGTTTCCTGGTTTTGGTACATAAATGAGTGGATAAACACAAAAACACAGAACCACGAACAACAATCTCATACCCTGAACAACTTCAATGAACAACACAACACTCCAATTTGAAAGCAAAGAATCGGCACTACATACCCGGAGAGAATCACTCTTGGGACCTAATTTAATCCAAACAAGCAAGTAGAAGTCAAATTCCGAAACTTGCGATCGACTGAATCGAGCCGTGGAGCGAGGGACGTCGACCGTCCTTGCCCCATCCGATGCCGCGTGTGTGGGCTCGAGGTACGGCCTGACGAGGTGGCCGCATTTCTGGAGGTGCTTGATGCCTTCAACTCTGTAGCACCACTTGAGATTCTCCCTGATGATCTTCGCCTTGTGCTTGCGCAGCGCCACCGGGTCGGCTTACGGGTTCGTGTTGAAAACTCGGAATGGGGGCAGCAAAAGCTTTTTACCCCCTGCCGATTGGGTGGTGCAAGCCTGATTTGTTTAATGGTATTGATGAGTTTAGTTTGTTCTTGCTCTGCTTGAGCTCTACATTTGGTTGGGATTCTGGGTTGGGTTTTGTTATTGGGAGAGAAAAGATTGATATCCGAAATGGCTAGTTTAGTTTAGTACTGGAAGTCTAGAAGACGACCCGGAAGTACGGAAACGGCTCAGGTACCTTCAGTTTGTCACAGAGTTTCTTCAATGGTTTTTGGATTGAGTTTTTATTATTTTTCTGGCCGTCCTCTGGACTATGCCGCAATGAGCAGACTTGATCTCGTGTTAATATACCCGTATAGACGAAATGGCAATTCAACGTGTTTTTTTCTTCTTTCAATAGCTGAACAGTCGAATGATTGATTGCTGAGTTTTAATGTTGATTTTTACAATCCCAAAATCTGAATATTGAAGCTTGAAATGCACAATAAAGTTGTTGCACAATATAGTTATTCTTCTACAAATTATTAGGGATTTTTCAGTGATGAAAGTAGTTTAAAATCAAAACTTGGTAATAAATGTTCTAAAGTTCAAAAGTTAGTGATGCATGCTCATTTTTTTTCTTTTCGATTTTGTCCATGAGACCACATATATAAAGAAAAAACCATACTTTTAGTTTAGGACAACACTTTCCATTTCGTTCATTCTTTATTTGTTGGCATTGTCTCTTCGTGGGAAGGACCACTTCTCCGTCCCAAATATTTCCTTGTTTGGATCTGAGAATCTCCTCAACGGTGGGTACATGGAAGTTCGGAGGTGGGCCAAGCTTGTGTTCCTCAACTCCTCGCTGTCGCCGTCACAAAAAGCCACGAAAATGCCCTTCCCCTGCCGCTACTATACATTCGAAAACCTAACTTCTTATTTTTTGGTCCATAACATGATATTAGGGGACGAAAACCATAGATCTAGGCATGGAACCACCGCACTGTATGGTTTTCCACGACGGTTAGCACCACTGTAGTCGAAAAGGATATTAGAAAAGGTCAATATCGAAATCGGTGATGCTACTCCCGAAGTTGGAGTTTGTAACCTCGCATTCGGTGACAACATCTCTGAAGTCGGTGTTTTATTTTTCGTACAAACCCTCAATCTGTGAAGGACCATTATAATATCTAAGGTTGGTGATTTTATACACTGAGCTCGGGATGTTTAGATCTTCGAATTCGGGGATATAAATATCCATGTATTCGGATACAGTGTGTACAGTGTGTGTGATATCACCGACTTCGGCTATAACCGTCGAGGTCGGACAAAGATATTTGGTCGATGATTACGATCGAGGTCGTGATAATCGCAAAGTCGTTCCCTAGTTTGAACATTTTACAATCGCAAATGTCGTCCCCTAGTTCAGACATATACACCGAACTCAAGAATAAATCACCGACCTCATAGATAATACCATACCTAGGTTGGTTGACCGAGATTGGAGAACAAGGGATACATAAGTTGTCTCACGGGAAAAATAGGAAGGAAACAGTGAATATCACTAGTTTTTGAATTTTGGATCATTCATCACGAAGTTTCGAATTGCACACTAAGTCATCACTAGATAATGAATTTTCCGAACTATTATTTTTTGTGGTAATTTTGGTTATTTATATTATTAAGATTAGGGAGCTATTTTTCGGACAATGATGGTGTCTTTATTGCTTGTGCATGGTGAAGATGTTATGAAAGAAGGATGAAAACATGGTCAAAGATAGTAAATAAATAAAAAAATCAATATAAAAATTTGTGTGGTGGCGTGCCACGTGGCAATCCGTTGACTGCCGCATGGCCTGTTGACTAACGGAGATTAAAAAAATTTGATGGAATTAGTGCACGCCACAGTTTGATAAAGTTTAGTTATTTATGCGCCTTGGCCGCATATCTGCATAGTTGAGTATACATTGGCCACTTTTGCCGCTAGTACCCCTATTAAATTTTATTAAAAATAAGAAAAAGTGAAAAATATATATTAATAATTTTTTTCTTTTATTGTAGCTTTTTGGAAATTATATGTTTTGGGGGAAGGAGAGCTGATAGAGCGAGAAAGGAAAAGAAACGGATAGTTAAAGAGTGATTGGCTTGCGAGAAAATGAGAGGGAAAGTAAACGAAAGTCACCCTTCGGTTTTTCCCCGAGAGAGCCCCAAGCCTCTATTTCCATCTCTTGCTGAGGGGGATTCTTTTCAATGTGAGAATTTTTCACAATATCTTGAAGCCCGTGATTTTGGCCATTCTCCACATGCCGTGCAAGTCGAAGTATGACCTCATTTAACGCTCATCCGTCTCTGGTGTCGGTATTGTGCTTTTCCAGCAGGTAAGCTTGGGTGTGAACTCTTGATGTTCTTATACAAGAACTCGTTCTTTCCCATTAGTGTAAACACGTTTGGGACTGTTTTTTTTAGTTGATTAGAATTGCCCATAATCGGGTTTCGTTATGATCAGTTACATATTTGTATATAGAAAAATCCTTTTTGATTACTGATTTTTGTCATCTCGGTAATAATGAATCTCCTAGTAATCTTTTTCTCTATTGTGTCTTGATTGTTTTGAGTATCATCGTTTAATTTTGGTTTAATCTTCTGGTAGGAGTGATTAAGAAGAAGCACAGGATTCCGGGAATCACATGTATAACCCTTCTAATGAATACTTCCATCTCTGGATTCGGTTGGGTGCTTTTCCAGCAGGTAAGCTTGTGCGTGATTATGATGTGGTGTGAACTCTTTAAGTTCGTATCCATGATTTCATTCTTCCCCATTAGCGTAGACACGTTTGGGACTGTTATTTTTTTTTGGTATCCATGATTTCATTCTTTCCCATTAGCGTAGACACGTTTGGGACTGTTATTTTGTTTTTTGGTTGATTAGAATTACCCATAATAAGGTTTCGTTATGATCAATTTCCAATTTGTATATCGAAAAAATCCATTTTAGTTCATGATTTTTGTCATCTTGGTAATAATGAATCTTCAAATAATTTTGTTTGTATTGTGTCTTGATTGTTTCGAGTATCATCGTTTAACTTTCGTTTATTCTTTTGGTAGGAGTGATGAAGAAGAAGCACAGGATTCTGGGAAACACATGTATATCTCTTCTAGCTAATACTACCATGACAGTTTGGATATAGATTCTATTAGTTTTAGTGCTAAACAAGAGTCTTTTTCTCAGTCCTTCGGATCAAGTCCTTCCGACAGATCCTCTAGGATTGGTTATACTTGTTATAGAAACGAGCTTCCTGTACAGAAGATGGAAAGTCCAGTGTCTCAGAACCGTAGACACTTTGCGCAAGAGATTGCGGCCGAGGATCCAGATAATACAAAGGATCGCTCGGATGACTTGTCGCCTCTAGCTAACCATTATGAAAGTACACAAAATCCCCTAGACTTCGAAAACAATGGTATTCTTTGGTATCCACCACCTCCTGATGATGAAGATAATGATGTCGAGAACGGGTTTTTTTCTTATGAAGACGATGATGATGATATTGGTGACTCGGTCTCGTTTTTCTCGTCAAGTGGCAACCTTTCTAACATGTTTCAAGCAAAGGAGAAACAGAACCAGGGCAACAAGGAGCCTCTTAAGGCTGTGGTTCAGGGTCATTTTAGAGCCCTTGTGTCGCAGCTCCTACTAGGAGATAATATCAAAATTGGACGAGAAAATAGTGTTGAGGATTGGCTCGACATAGTCACATCAATAGCGTGGGAAGCTGCAAGCTTTGTGAAGCCTGACACAAGAAGAGGAGGCAGCATGGATCCCGGGGACTATGTCAAAGTCAAATGTGTAGCTACGGGGAATCCAAGTGATAGGTATGCTTTTAAAGATTTTTATTATTACCTTAATCTTACGTCTAATAATATTTTGTTGTGTTGCAATATTCATAATATTAATGTCGTTTGCTTTGATTGCAGCATCCTTGTGAAAGGTGTAGTTTGTACTAAAAATATAAAGCACAAGCGGATGACGTCGCAATACGAAAATCCGAGACTGATTATATTAGGAGGAGCGTTGGAGTATCAAATCGTCCCAAATCAACTGGCGTCTTTTGATACTTTGCTACAACAGGTTCGCTCGTATTGTACTATTTAAACGTGTATCATTGAGTAATAATGATAAGTTCTGTATTTGACTCTCTTTCCATGTATTCACTTTGTTATAGGAAAATGATCACCTTCAATTGATCATATCGAAGATTGAAGCCCTTCGCCCAAATGTTCTGTTGGTGGAGAAAAGTGTGTCTTCATATGCTCAAGAACACTTGCTTGCAAAGGAGATTTCTTTAGTGTTGAACGTTAAAAAGACCTTACTCGAACGTATAGCCCGATGCAGTGGTGCTCTTGTGACACCATCCATTGAAAATATTTCCACCACTCGATTAGGTCATTGTGAATTGTTTAGATTGGAAAAAGTTTATGAAGAACACGAGACGGCCAATCAATTTAACAAGAAGCCATCGAAGACCTTGATGTTCTTCGAAGGGTGTCCGAGGCGTCTAGGTTGCACGGTATTGGTTTCATTTTTTACTTTTTGTTTTCTTTTTCCGATCACGAATTTCAAGAATCTCATTGTCCGAGGCATCTACATTTTACTTTTTGTAGGTTCTGTTGAAGGGTGCGTGTCGGGAAGAGCTGAAGAAGGTTAAACATATTGTTCAGTATGCGGTTTTTGCAGCCTATCATTTGTCGCTTGAGACATCGTTTCTCGCCGATGAGGGTGCCACTATACCCAAGATACAACCATTTGATATCCTTGACATATCCACCGAAGATTCTGCAAATGATGTGCTCTCAGAATCCGTTGGTTCAATGAACACTGAAGTAATCGAGGGTATTTCTGACGAGGAAATTTTTTCTCCAGAAAAATATGAATCTTTAGCTCAAAATTTCAGTGTTGAGCATGAAATGGTCGGAAGCATGCTAGCGAGTGAAAGTCGTGATGAGTTAACGTTTGACACGTGTTTAGAATCATTAAGAAACGAAAAAAATGTTAGAGAAGATACTATGAGTATTTCCCAATCAGAAGTGCAAGAAATCTCGCATGAGGATGAGAGACAAACTGAGATGTATGAGCTCGAAAAACTTGATCGGATCGATGAAAGTGACTTGTCAAATGAGTATTTTTCGGCCGCTGACATTCACCAAAGCATATTGGTATCATTTTCAAGTCACTGTGTACTCAAAGGAACCGTTTGTGAACGGTCGCAACTAATGCGCATTAAGTTTTACGGCTCTAACGACAAGCCTCTCGGGAGATATCTACGTGACAATCTATTTGACCGGGTAATCTTCAATACTTCTCAAACGCATTTTTACTCATTTTTTACTTTGACTTGAATTTTGAAAAAATATTAATATAATAAATATTATAGGCATCATGCTGCAGATCTTGTAAAGAACCATCGGAATCCCATGTTTTGTGCTATACCCATCAGCAGGGGAATCTTACGATTAACGTCAAGTGTCTTCCTTCTTTAAAGCTTCCCGGTGAACGAGATGGTAAGATATGGATGTGGCACCGTTGCTTGAGGTGTGCTCATATCGATGGGGTCCCACCAGCCACTCATAGAGTGGTTATGTCAGATGCTGCGTGGGGACTTTCCTTCGGAAAATTCTTGGAACTCAGTTTCTCTAACCATGCAACTGCAAATCGCATTGCTAGTTGTGGTCATTCTTTGCAGAAGGACTGCCTTCGTTACTACGGGTATAACATTATCATCTTTTCATTCACGTCTTGTTCATCAAGTGTTGTTTGACCTATTTAAAATTGCCCCAAGCGACGAGAATTGAAAGCTAAATTTTATAGAGCAAATGACTTTAATTATATTAGTTTAGTTTCTTTCTAGAGTTAAAGGTAACTGAAGATAAGATTTTTTTGCCGATTTTGGACCTGTGACGAGCTCTATAAATTGGGACCATTACAGATACATATGTCTTCCGAATTACTACATACATATTATCGTGTTTGAGTGAAAGATTATGATTGAGATTTTTTCTTATTCTTGATGTAACAGGTTTGGAAGCATGGTTGCGTTCTTCAGGTATTCGCCTATTGATATCCTTTCGGTCCATCTTCCACCATCAGTGCTTGAATTCAATGGCAATGTTCAACCGGCGTGGTTAAGAAAAGAGGCGACCCAGGTTCATGATTTGCTGATAGCAGTCAAGTTTAAATTGTTAATTTTTATGTTACGTAATTCTTATATAAAATGCATCCTCTATGCAGCTAATGGGCAAAATGGAATTGTTGTATGGCGAAGTATCCAGCGTTCTTGGTGGTATGAGAGACAAAAGTCAATCATATGCGAAAGAATTTTCAGATATGTGCGAGTTGCAAAACCACATAGTGGAGTTGAAAGATCTTGCGAAAAAAGAAAGACATGACTATGTCGTAAGTAATAATTGTACTTATATTTTGATATTTCAGGTCTCTAGAGTTTTTTTCCTTAATTTTATTGTCTTCGTAATGTTAGGCAATGCTTCAACCTGCTTTTTCGGGGTCATCGCAAGAAGATCAAATCGCCATCGATACTTTAGAACTCAACCGCTTAAGGCGTTCATTACTGATTAGCTCACATGTATGGGATCGCCGATTCTATTTGCTCGATTCCCTTCTGAAAAGAAATTTCATTTCTCGGTCAACACAAGAGAATTTGTCATATCTCCAAACAACACCGTTGAAGAAAAGTGATTCGTTCAAGGAAATCAGATCTGGGAACGATTCTGAGTGTTTGAAAACGTTGGATTCTGCTCAAAATGATTCTCCGACAAAGCAAGAAACACATGCAGGTAATGAAACTCCTAAAGAAAATACACCCGAGTCAACTCTTTCTGAGAGGATCGATTCTGCGTGGACAGGTAAAGATCAACTTCCAGTGAAGCCTCAAATCAAAAGTCAACCCATTAAACGCCTTGCAGTGCCGGTGAGAGTCCATTCTTTTGATTCCGCATTGAGAATCCCAGAAGGATTTCGTTTGCCCTCTTCTTTAAAGGTGTCGTCACTGAGATCTTTCCATGCTTCGGGAGATTACCGGGCTATGATCAGAGACCCTATTTCAAGTGTTATAAGAACATACTCCCAAATTCTACCTCAAGAAGCGCAGAAGCTAAGCTTGATAGCTAGCTACACACCCTCATTCATATCCCCTGCTTCAAATGTTTCTGAAGGCGTGCATATGTTGCTTCCTCAGATTGGTCAAAATGATGTTGTCATTGCTGTTTATGAAAATGAACCCACAAGCATAATTTCCTACGCCCTTAGCTCCAAAGATTACATTGACTGGATTTGCGGTAAGTCAACTGAGCATGAAGAGTCCATGGAAATGTTTAGATCTTCAACTTTCTCGGCCTGGCAGTCTTGGGGCTCCATGGATTTGGACAATATCCGGGTCGGAAACGGAACAGAAGACACTGCTTCAAGCACGAGTTTGCTATTCACAGACCCCAAAAAGTCTCCTCATTTGAGGCTTTCGTTTGGGGATGATGTGTTGAAGTTTTCTGTCACGTGCTACTTTGCGGAAAAGTTTGACGATCTTAGAAAGAAATGCTGCCCTAATGAAGTTGACTTTTTACGGTCATTGTGCCGGTGCCGGAGATGGAGTGCGCAAGGCGGTAAAAGCAATGTGTATTTTGCCAAGTCATTGGATGAGAGGTTCATTATGAAACAAGTGACGAAGACCGAGTTGGAAGCTTTTGTAGAATTCGCTCCTGAATATTTCAAATATCTGATAGATTCCCTAAACTCAGGAAGCCCAACTTGTCTTGCTAAAGTTGTCGGCATATATCAGGTTTGGATTTTTACAATCTTGGGTATATAATAAAATATAAATAGTTGTTTATTTTGTTGCATTTTACATTCTGAACTCTTACAAATTCGTTACCGACATGTCTTTACTAAGTACGATAATCAGCGCGAGCACTATCAAATTACTAACATAAAGTGAGAATAGAAAAAAAAACGTATGTGCTCATTAACAATGTCATGTAAATGATGATTTATATCAATTTTATTACCGAGAAGGGGTTAATGGGCACCAAAATTTAACTTATAGGACAAAGTTTATCTTCGGTAGTTTAATTAGTGCATCTCACTAATTAGTCTAGTTAATCTTATTATCATGTAAATATCATTATCTTTTTCCCTTATTTGTTGAATCATTGTTTTTTCTTATTTTCTTGACGTGTTTGGCAGGTTTCTATTAAACACATGAAAAGCGGGAAAGAAACAAAAATGGATATGGTGGTAATGGAGAACCTTTTTTTCAAGAGAAATATATCTCGGGTTTACGATCTGAAGGGCTCTGCTCGATCACGTTACAACTCCGACACAACTGGTGTAAACAAGGTACTACTCGACATGAATTTGCTGGAAACACTACGAACAAAACCCATCTTCCTTGGAAGCAAGGCGAAGAGAAGCTTGGAAAGAGCTATTTGGAACGACACAGCATTTTTGGTGGTAAGCTCCCTTATTTGTCTCTCTGTTCTACACATCGAGATTGTGAAATTCAACACTTTTGCCTTAAAATATTTTCAGAAAAATAATAAATTTTCATAAATATTATACGCTTAACTACTGAAACTGAGCATCTTTGCGATGAACCTTTTCAGAAGGTGCAAGCGAAACCCTAAATAATTTCGAGTTTTCGAAACCAACCCTTTTCAGAGTATACTTTTTCAAGCCCTCTGATTTCAAAATATATGTTTCGTTTTAGTCCGTGGACGTAATGGACTACTCTCTACTGGTGGGTGTGGATTCGGAGCGCAAAGAGCTGGTGTTGGGGATCATCGACTACATGAGGCAGTACACGTGGGACAAGCATCTCGAGACTTGGGTCAAAGCCACGGGCATCCTCGGAGGTCCCAAGAATACTTCTCCCACCATTGTTTCCCCAAAACAGTATAAGAAACGATTTCGAAAAGCCATGACCACGTACTTTCTCACCGTTCCTGACCAATGGTCGTCTTGATTGATGAACATATTGCATTCTGGAATAAACGTAGAAATGGAGGTTCGTCGTCGTTGTCTCTGCTCTAAATTATAAAAGGAGAGCGGGAAAATGTGACGTTCTTTGTATTGATTGGTTTATATAATTATATATGAATGTTTCTTATTTACGAGGGACGGTTCCATTAAAACAGAACATGAACTACAATCGTTCAACGATCGCTGTGTATAACGAATTGCTTACATGCCAACTTAATAACATGAAATTTAAAATGATGATAGAGCCTCGTAAATTTCGACAATGACAAAGTTGTCGAACTCAGTGGCATAAAGTCTCAAAATTTGACAAGTTTCTACCTACCTTTTTGGCATTTTTAAAATAACCCATTGATTATTTTATCGAATGACATCTTAATTTTGTGAAGAAACTCTTGTGATGTACTAAGGTTTTAAACCAAATATTAGTAATAAATAATAAGGAACATGGAAAAAAAAGACGTGAAGTATCTAGAAGTAATACTGAATATTCTAAATTTTATTTTTTAGATGTAAGAATATCAAACGTAAATTTTTTTATACCTTAAGTTCCAACTCATTTCTGTCAATGTACATCCGTTAAATGCCATTCCTTTCCTCCCCTTTTCAACTTAACTCATGCGCAAAAACACGATTTAGTAAGGGTCTTCGACGATCACCCCTGTTGTTAACCTTTCGCGGTGCTCGGAAATGTTTATCACAATCTTACGTACGGAGAGCGACCACCTCCATAACCGGTGTCAATCTCATTCCTAAGCGGCGAGGAAAAAAAAAAGGATTCGGCCACGATTTGTAAATAGAATTTTTGGGCTTCTTCAATAGCATTGCGATTTTTCTTATTGACGTCATCATTGACGGAAATAGTAAAATAAGAAAGAAACCGAATCACAAAAAAAAAAAAAAGAACTTGGATACTTTTTCCATATTTTTTTTTAAATTAACTCTATGCCGCCTTATATTTGAACAACTTGAGTACTATTGCCACTAATATATATGTATTTATATATATCATATCACATTAAAATCCAATTTATGATTAATAGGCATAAAACTGTAATTTATGTAGTATTTGTGAACTTTGAATTGAACTTTCAACAAATATTTTCCCTATAGTACTATTATTAAAAGCAAGTCGAAATTAAATCATCTTTTAATTACTGTCCATTTCAATTAATATATTTTAATAGTAAAAAAGATTGCATATATAATTGTTGACGTGGTTTCCCACCTCAATCAGTCAAGTGTGACTTGTGAGTGTATGATATTTTTGGATGAAACAATTTGGTGGAATTCGATCTCTCACGTTGCAAGCTCACGATTCACTCACGATATATGTATAAGTATATAAGCGGTATAAATGAGACGAGAGGTTTTTTATAGAGGTTCGTCCCAAGGCGGTAGTTGACTACTTCCTCTGTTAGTTTATTACGACAATGAACACAGACGGATAGCTACAGGCAGCCAAATCACGTCTGAGAGCAAGAAGAAATGGAGGGAGAAAGAAAGAACACAACAAGATCTCAAAATGACAAGAATGCCGGGTAGAAATTCTTCAGTGTATTCTCTCGAGGTTGTAAGTGTGCGTGTGTGTTGATCTGAGCTTGAGCTTGGTATTTATAGACTTCAATTCTTCCCGTTGAACTTCCAGGAATCGAGGGGTCTTCGCTCCGTGCTGACCGGGTTGAGTGGATGATCTGGCTACACGTGTCCCACGACTTCGTTCTAGTCGTCGCGTTTGAATTGCGCCCGTTGGAGGCTTGACTCTGTGCTCCTGGTCTTCCGTCTGAGTTTGAAATGGGATGCCGGGTAGAGAATATGACGACTCTACCCTTGTCTTTCTGGGCTGCTACCGAGTGGATTTGGGCTTTAGAACTCATTGGGCCGAGTAGCCTATGTCCATTGGTTCTTGGTCTGACTGAGAATCTCTTTAAGCTTCTTCAAATGGGCTTTTACGAATACCAGTTTATTTCTTTAAAGACTTTTATCATAGTTTGTTAATTTAATTAATTCACAACCTTAGCACTTTATGTCACATTAAATAATGACGAATTTGTACATCAACAATAATCATTTTACTTTTTATATTACAATTAACTATTAGAATGTGTCAGATATATCATGGATTAAATATTATATATTATATATTATATAAGAATATCATATATAAGAATAAGAGTCTATTTAGGATAAGATATGTCGAATCACATTGACGACGAGTGATTATATATTTATAAGAGCTAGGGCTTAATTTTTAATACATAATTATCTGCATAATTATCTATTTTTAATTAGTTGCTTAATTTAGTTACGGATAAACGCAACTGTTTTTTAAAATTAGATTGGTTAGTGGTTATATATTTTAGTCTAAATCGGATATCTGATTTAACCACAATTAGTTTTCACAAATAAATAATATTAGAAATATATATTAGAAATTATATATCATTGTGACATGAAAATGTGGCATACCTTTTTGTGGCCTTTTATGTAGTGAAAATATTAGACTATGTCAGTAGTTTAATTATTTATGATTATATTGTTTATGACATCTTTTGAATTTTATGAATTTGAAAGCTTACGTTTCACTGATATATTAAGTATTTATGATATATTATTGTGTTATGATGGGAATTGATGCATGATATGTTAGACATGTAATTATAGTATGGTTAAAAACAAAAATTATAACCGTTCAACATGTCAAACATAAGTACGCAAAACTTAAAAAAAAATGGATATCAAAACGAAAAATAACAGGACTTCGAACTACATCCCGCTTGGATTAGCATTTGATTTCGGCCCTTCTTCCGTTGATCCTAGCCCGAATCAGCGCCATCTCTTCTTGCAGGTTTAAATCTCGACCGCTCGTCCCGAAACCCGCGTCCACCTGGCTCAACGCTTCTGCTTCCTCTAGCCTATCGAGCCACCGTAGAATATGCCGCCCCTAGGGTACCCGACGAACTCGATCCTCTCCATATTAGGTTCGACGGCAGGAAACGCAACCAAGTGCGGCCTAATCTCCTCCAAGTAGACCAAAGTCGGGGCGATCTGACTAATGATGGTACACATCCCCCCGAGAACATAAACGCAAAGACACTTAACTCCGTGAAGCGAGTCGCTTCTCTTCAGCAACGAAACGCTATACTTCCTTATCTTCGTAAGAGAATCCATTGCAACCTTTATCAGACAAAGAGCGCGCATGTACTCGAGCGGGTCGAAGATGTGGCAAATCCGGTCGTGTAGAGAATGGATCATCGCGAGCCCGGGAAACTCGTCGAGGGCCGTGGCGAGTTTGTCATCGAAAACCAGGGCGCTAAAGCGCACTCTGCGGAGATACAATGTTGTGGACAGACGGGGAAATTCGGGGCTTCTGGTTGAAAGCGAGCGAGGCGCTGGGTAGAAAACGAGAGAGGGCCATGTCTATCAACTCTTTGCCATCAGGTAAAGCGCTGATATTCGTGAAGTCCAACTCCTACATGACTGAGCAATCAAACAAACAACGAGCCAACGAGAATTGTTAAAGCATAATCGATTAGAAATTAAATAAAGGCCTATAAAAAATCTGCTAATATCTCTTCGGTTCAGAGATAGAGTATGCTTTTATTTTTAAAACAAGTAGTGCACATTTTAGAGTAGACATAAGAAGAAATAAGCTAATGAGAACAACTCGGTCGCAAATATTACAAAACAAAAAACAAAATTAATCGCGAACTTGTCGCATTACAACCCGTCCTTAATGTCTCAGTTTGTCCCTTGAATTTTTGAAATTATTTTCCCCCTTGTAAATTGTAATATCTAGCAGTTTATCCCTTTTCGTTCCGCCCGTTAAACTTATTCGACTTTCCTTACAATAATATTGTTCACGTATTAAACCGTCAAATATTTAATGGGAGGGGCAAACTGCCGCAGTTACAAGTTCAGACGGGAAATGATACAAGAAGAAGAAAAAAAGGTTCAGGGGGAAATTGAGACAATGCTATAAGTTCATGAGAAGCAACTAAAAGTTAATCCAAATTTGAATTTACTTGAATGGCGTAACATTCAATAAGCTTGAGAACCTCTGCTTTCACAAGATCATTTACTTTGCTAATAATTAAAACTAGTTTTCTGATTTTAAACAAACATGTTTGAAACGAAATAACAAGAGAAAGCTCGAGGATAAGTTACGGTTTTACCAAGTAAATTTAAACTGCTGAAGACAGCCGCTTTAGTGAGATCATATTTTTGCACTTCTCCACGAACTCGCGAATGTTCTATTCACTCTGATTACAAGCCGCAATCGCGACAAAAAATCGTAAACCTTTTTCAATACAATAGTGTCAAAATCCTCAATGTTTCACTCTATAAAACACTAATGTTCAACTTTAATCAAAGAAAAATACGCCTATTCGGTATTCCGACAATGCCATGTCAGCTAGAACCAGGTTAGGCCGTTCGAGGCCCTGTTACGAGCCCCTTTTGGTTTCAGAACGCCAAGAACTTCAAAATTGATTGTGCTCTAGTATGGATATAAATATAGAACAAAAATACCTCATATTTTAGAATGAACACACGACAAACTGAATCATGTTAGTAAATTATGCACATACATCCACAAACAATTGCGAAAGGAACAAGCCCTAATAGTGACAGAGACTCCCAAGCAACTATATAATCGCAGCGAGACAAAATTACACCTTTCTTCTACTGCAAGAAACAAAAAAATCCCTAGAAAACCAGTTGAGTAACATGAGAAGAAAATCTGACACGATGCTCACGCTTTAACGGGGTCGTCACGTCGGAGCTCCGGGGAGAAGTGGCTTTTTGCGAAAAATATTGGGGTGGGAAAGGGGTTTTAAATTAAAAGAAGGGTTTTAGTGGAACTTTGCAATATTTTCAACGGGGTTTATGGTGTTGAGAATAAAAAATGGCCAATCACTCAAAGTATAGAAATTATAAGTGTACAGAAATTCAATCCTATGATTATGAATTACGACCAAGTGCGGCTCACACGTGTCCCACGGCTCACGTGTCTATCAAAAAAAGTTTGTAATTGTGAACTATTGAAAAACAAAAATTTGCTACAAAGATCAGAGTTTTTAAGCTTCTCTCTTTATTCTTGATCGGTTTCTTTAACACCCCGTCATCGTTGAGATACCGGAGAAGACTACGGCAGTGGCCTGCAGCACAGCGGGCATTTATTTCTCACCCTTAACCAGCCAATTATGCACTCGTCGTGGTATTGGTGACCACAGGGCATGCGGGCGACAACCTCTCCGATTTCGTGCTCCGTCATGCAAATGCAACACTCAGTTACACCTGTAGCTTCTGCATGTTCGATACCGCTGATTTGCTCTTCAGTGGCCGGCTGTAGAATGTGTTGAGCCCCCCAAATTGCGATAGCCGTGGCGAAATGCTCAGCAGCCCTTATCAAATCACGGTTAGCATCTTCGGGTAAGCCCTCGTCAATACGTAGGTCGAGTAACCTGCCTACTTCTGCTTGGTCTCGAATCTCCTCGTCGCTATCGCTATCGCTAACGTGTTCGAAAAACGTCTTCACATTCACTTGGAGCAAAACCGAACGAATCCCCTCGCTGCCAGTCACATCCACGCTGTTCTTCCAAGTCACCATCCAACGCCGAATTTTAATCAGCACGTGCTCCTTTGCAAAATAATCATTGATGGCGAGTTCCGCTAATGCGTCACGCACAACGCCCTCCTCGGTACCAAACGTACCAATCGTCATTTGCAACGTTCGTGAATCAGGGTGGACGCTCGTTGCTGCAGCTTCCAAACTGCTCATTTCCGCTGGGTCATATTCAGTGTTTTCCAACAGAGTATAGACGGTGACCTTAATGGTCAAAGTAAGAGGAATATCCTCAATTCTTATCGCTTCCCGGTTGGCATCGTGCTCGATCACGGGCACGATATGCACAACCGGGTCAATGATAAACCCCCAACCCTCATCGATACTGGGGAGAATATCGTCCTGCGATTTTGCAAGCAAACAAGATTGAAATGAATTGAAATGCATTTAATAAAATAGCAAACCACGAACTACAAACTCAAGCATGAATTCAATTCGAAATCTACGAACTCAACAAACATTAAGTAAGACTAAGAGCACCAGAATGCATTCAAATGGACAGTTTAAGAAATCAACCAAGAAATTCATTGAAAATCCAGAAAGTTGAAGAAAAAGCCAGTTTCAAACTCGGAAATCGATCAGAGCACATCGATACTGGGCAGAATATCGTCCTGCGATTTTGCGAGCTACAAGATTGAAATGAATTGAAATACAATATATAGAATAGCAGACCACAAACTACAAACTCAAGCATGAATTCAATTCGAAATCTACGAACTCAACAAACATTAAGTAAGACTAAGAGCACCAGAATGCATTCAAAAGGACAGTTTAAGAAATCAACCAAGAAATTCATTGAGAATCCACAAAGTTGAAGAAAAAGCCAGTTTCAAACTCGGAAATCGATCAAAACACATCGATTGTCTGAGAATGAAAGATCATCTCGGAGAACAAGAAAAACACACCGAACATCTGTAAAAACGGATCGATTTGCAGAATATCGTTACAAGAAATCCAAAGCAAGAGTCAAGAAAAGTAGGAATCGAGAAAACATACCATCGTATTCGGATTTCGCTGGTCCAAGCTAGGGTTCGTCGAAGAAGAGGATCAGGGCTCAGGCAACTTCGAACAAGGATCTTGAACGAGGAAATGCGCGGGAGAGATTTTTCTTAGCACTTTGCTTTCATATATGTTTCAAATATTAAAATGAAAAGGCCATTTATTAATGCATATAATAAAATTTAATATTAAATTGTGTGTTCATCTTCATCTAAGATTTACATTTTTTTTTTTAGAAATTCATCTAAGATTTACTGTTTACATAAATGTTTAAAATATCTGGATTAATCATGGGTAATCACGTAAAAACAGTACATAAACATATTTTATTTTCCGATTCAAATTACAACAATTTATTCATTTAAAATAATTATATAAAAAAACGATATATAATCCCAACCGGATTCTTGGTTCCGGGTTAAAACCGGAACCAAAATTTCTGGTTAAGTACAAAAACAGATAAAACCAGAACCGCAAATTTTTTGTTCCGGCTTTTACTGAATTCGGAAAATCCGGTACCAAATCCGGATTCCCTAATGTATTAAAAAGACTAATCATGGGTAAACCAATGCTTAACCGCTTACTCATTTTTAATGGTAACCGATCAACTTTTGTCATTTAGAACCAATTTTAACCTAGACGTGAGTTTATAATGAACAAAATCCAGTTTAACGTGATCCAATGCGGTCGCATATTCCGGATTTTTTTGCATCCCTAATAGCTAATATTAAGGTCTCTTAATATCAAGGCTCCAAACTAAAAACTATTAAATTGATGTCTATTAGATTACATGTTCTTACCGTTATTTCTTTAAGCTATGAATTTGATATATATATATATATGTAGTTCTTGAAAAGATTGTATGGTGCAGACAAGATATTAAATTTCTCGAATATCCATCGGCATGTCCATCGAAAATCTTTTTCGAGGATATGCGAAACGATATATCATTCGACATATCCATCGACTTACCTACGAGATACACATCGACAAGCGATATATCCGTAAAATGAAAAGTGCGAAACGACATCGGCAAACCGTATTTAAAACCTTGGGTGTAGACATGCTGCCATATAAATACGATTGTAAGTCCAAAGACTCCAAACACATCCACAAACACGTGACAATTATTAGCGTGGAACAAATCCAAGAAACGAGGAATGAAAATTCAAATATCGAAATAATCAAATGTATTGGAAAGTTTATAAGGATCATACAGAACCGAAAGATCTATAAATTTCTAAGAGCTTTACATTTTATATTATGTAAATTGCTGATTTGTTTAATAGCTTGTTTTTATATATTTAAAAAAATATCCTTAAAAATATTTATTACACTACCAATCTAAGAAATAAAAAATTTCTAAACTATTAAAAATTATAACAGTTCAACATGTCAAACATAAATAAGCAAAACTTAAAGCAAATAGATATCGAAACGAGAAATAACAGGACTTCGAACTACATCTCGCTTGGATTGGCATTTGATGTGAGATTTGGGCGGCCTTCGTCCCTTCTTCTGTTGATCCTCGCCCGAATCAGTGCAATCTCCTCTTCCGGGTTTAAAGCTCGACCGCTCGTCCCGAAACTCCCGTCCGCTTGGCTCAATCCTTCCGCTTCCTCTAGCCTATCGAGCCACCGTAGAATATGGGCATCGATGCCGCCCCTAGGGTACCTGACCAACAAGATCCTCTCCACATTAGGGTCGACGGCAGGCAACGCAACCAAGTGCGGCCTGATCTCCTCCAAGTAGACCAAAGTCGGGGCGATCTGACTAATGATGGTACACATCCCCCCGAGAACATAAACGCAAAGACACCTAACTCCGTGAAGCGAGTCGCTTCTCCTCAGCAACGAAAAACCATGCTTCCGTATAATCCGAAGACCATCCCTTGCAGCCTTCATCAGACTAAGAGCACGCGTGTACTCGAGCGGGTCGAAGATGTGGCAAATCCGGTCACGTAGGGAACGGATCACGGCAAGGTCGGGAAACTCGTCGAGGGCCGTGGCGAGTTTGTCGTCGAGAACCCGGGCGCTAAAGCGCACTCTGCGGAGAAACATGTTGCGGACAGACGGGGAAATTCGGGGCTTCTGGTCGAAAGCGAGCGAGGCGCTGGGCAGAAAGCGAGAGAGGGCCATGTCTATCAGCTCTTTGCCATCGGGTAAAGCGCTGATATTCGTCAAGTCCAACTCCGCCATGGCTGAGCAATCAAACAAACAACGAGGATTCTTAAAGCATAATCGATTACAGTCCCCATTGAAACCCTAGAAATAGCAGATTTTTGAGCAAATTGTTCAAGAAAAAACTGAAACCCTAACTATTTTTTCGTTAAAGAAAAGGGATTACGGCGGAGATTGAGACCTGACTGTTGCGCGATTACGGCGGCGCAGCGGTCGGCGTCGAAGAAAGCACCGTCGACGGCAGTTCACAGAGGCGTAGTGGCTGAACCAAAAACGACAATGGATATACAATACAAAAGACAAAAAGAAATTATGAATCTCTATCTTTATATGTTGGATAATTCGATAGTGGACTGGTTTTGCACAACTTAATTTTTTTTAAACCATTCTTAATTTAGGTGAAAAGAAAAAATTAAAAAGTGTTTGATAAATTGTTTATAAAACAGTTATTGCTGGTAACGAAAATTGATACACTATTTGGTAAAAATATTATTTAGACTAAAATAGATTAAAGTCATATTTTTATTTTTAAAAAAAAAGTCAAAAGCTATGAATCATAAATTTTACAACTCATGTACGAAAATCTAAAATCGCTCGTATATTTTTTATAAAAATAATTTTACCAAATATTTAAAAAGCAATTAAATTTATTTTGAAAAAAAAAATCTAACTTTTTAAGCTGAATAAAAAATAAAAAAACTATTTGACTTTGACATAAAAATACACTTTAATACTTATTTGAAATTAATAAAGGTCTTATTTTTTTTTTTATGATATATCAGTTTAATATTTGATAAATAAATTTATACAATGAGCCGGATATGGGCTTTTAAAAGCAGGCCCATATCTAGGATTTGGACTATTACAGACTTTCTTTCTCCGCTAATGTCTTATTGACTAATATATAAGGGTAGAAGTGTAAACAAAATTTAAAAAACTTAGAATTTGCAAAGTATTTAAAGTTTAAACATATATATATATATATATATATATATATATATATTATGCATACACACATAAATTATATGCATACACACATAAATTAAAAATATTAAAAAAAATACCTACGGTACATATATATATATATATATATATGCATACACACATAAATTAAAAATATTAAAAAAAATACCTACGGTACATATATATATATATATATCCATGGTTAATGATGGCAAAAATATCTAAAATTTAGTCAAAGAACCTCTCGGGTACCCAAAGTTTAAAAATGGTGGTAAAAATACCCAAAGTCATATTTGGAGAGTTGACCACTCCAATCTCGTAATACCGTTAATTTACTTGTTAACTCTGACCACGCGCACAAACGTGGGTTGCCGATAGAACAATTTTTTTCACGTTGGCGAGCCCGCATCAACCTCATTTACGAGAAAACAACGAATTAAACCCGTAAGTAATACTTTTTATTACAACTAATTGAACCCCTAATGATTACACTTAACGTAACAAATTTTTCCACATGGCCAGAGTTAATGGGTAAGTTAATGGCGTTACACGAATGAAGTGATCAACTCTCTAAATGTGACTTGTATTTTTGCCACCACTTTTAAACTTTGGGTACCCGAGGGGTTCTTTGACTAAACTTTAAGTATTTTCGTCGTCATTAGCCCATATATATATACACACGCACACCTATATACATATATACACACGCACACATAGATTAAATAGAAATTGTAAGAAATGCCCATTTTGTGTTAAAGGCTTAAGAAAAATGCCCATGTGTGAGAGTAAAAAAATACACACAATTGACATTTTTCTTAAACCTTTGACACAAAATTGGCATTTTGCACAATAACCCTAAATTACAAAATATACTCACAAATACTTACTGGTTTAATCACATCCGGATTAAATCAGTTTTGAGTTTCGAGATTAGAAATTTAAAAACTCGGAATTCGTATTATAGGTTACTATAACCCACTTTTTATATACATATGTATACATAAATTATAAAATATTTACCAAAAATACCTACTGTTTTATATTTTAGCTATTGTCTTTATTGCGTTCATTTTAACACTCGACAAAATTGATGTCGTTTAATACAATTTTAACACTTACAATACTCATTTGTTATGAATACTCATTGCTTTCTAAATACTTAAAATCTGGTTGTTATTTTTCTATTTGTGTTATGGATGTTAAATCTGATTTGCTTATGTAATCAGCAAATTGTATGGGTTTATAATTTATGATTGAGATTTGTTTGTGATTTTGATCCAAAAAAAACAGGTCTTAGAATTCTTACGAAACTGAGATTGGAAGCTATGTTGCCAAATAATACTTTGATGAAATATATATAAGTATTTACTATATATATATAAAAATAAAATCTCACAACAGACGCAACCCAAACAACTTATACAAGTTTGCCTTTTCCTTATATTTTACAATTTTTGAAGTAAAAAAAATAGACATCCTGCGATTCTCAATTAACAGGAGAACCAAAGGTTTCGAAAACTGAAGGAAAGGAATGAATGCTAATTTAAATGTATATCATTTAATTTGAGGTTGTAAGTTACATTACATCACGTCTTTTGCAGTCAATTAAACCTCAAATTCTGCTTTATTTTTACCCCCCAATATATCAATTGTAATCCAGAATAACGGCGACATGCCTAGTTAACAACAGAATCCGGAACCCGAAATCCGGAAACTGCGACTTTTCTGTTCCATGAAAGGAACTGACGAATTTAGTTGCTATAGTTATTTTAAAAACAATTTTTTTGGATGAGCAAGTATAATCTGACTTTGAACTTTTTTGGAGTCAATTTTCATCTTTTGGTTTAGAAATACTAAAAACAATTATTCATCGAATTTTTTCACAATATAGGTACATGGAATTAAAAAAAAAACACTTAATACGATAAAATTTGTTTTAATGAAGACATGTACTTCCTTGGCTCCCCCGATCTTTGTCGGCCCCCAATAAACATATTTTGGCTCCGCCACGGCTAAAATTACGCAATTCATGACAAAATACAGAACTAGCGCAAATGGAAATTACACCCCATGATCCATAAAGACCCTTTTTCTTTTCTCTTTGTTCTTTTCTAGTATGCAAAAAAAAGAGACTTAATTATCTAATTCCTTCCTGTAAAGTACGTGATCAAACTACACTCGCAACACATTCAAAAGATGAACTAATTCATGGGCAAGCCAAACTGTCCACTAAGTCCAAAAACACATGGAGATCTTCATTGATACCCAAACATTTATTATTAAGGGGTATGTGGGGTAAATAGCACACAAACACAGTTATATTATTATTATTATTATTGTGAGTCACGTTCACGTATCACATCATTCATTATTTTCTAGACTTAGCTTGTAATAGCATCTCCAACTTCAGTTTTCACAAAATTAAAGCCTTAATGTACTCCTTCCTACAGAGTCGAGACACATGACATTCGTTTCATTAAACTCCGGAACCGGAAAAATAACGGAACCCGACTTTCCAGTTCCCAATTTATAAAATATAATATCAATATTTTGGTTATTGTAAATAACATCCGCTAGTTAATTTGGACTGTCGGATTGAGATCTGACACTGACAGCCCATATATATAATTAGCCGTTAATAAAAGAAATTTGAAAAAATGGAATTCAGAAAGTGAGACTTAAACACGGAGGAAGCATAAAGCCGTTACCTTGCCGGAAGATGGTCATGAGGACGGCTGAATGGAGTCCAAATTGGGTCACCAACAAAGAGCCGCATCGCCTATAGAACATATGTTTTATTTTAAAATTAACAATTGCTTTATAGAAAAGATTTGACACTATTTAGTGACAGGATATTAGAGAAATAGCCAATAAACCGTAATAATAAATTAATACTAACAATAATAAAGTACAGTTATTTCTGAATTATGCAATTTCCAAGCATTGATCAGTTCTTGAATTTTTTTAAATGGCATCTTTAATTTATTTTTAAAGTCTTCTCTGTCTGTTCAGCGATAATAATTTATTTCCACATAATAAGTACCCTGCTTCGACCACTTCCTCGCGAGGATCCTACACGTGGAAATCATATCATATCATATCACGTAGTAAATATATACAGTGGCGGAAGCAGGGGGGTGGGCAGGGGTTAGTGCTGCACACCACGGCGTCGTGGCCGATCGCGAACAAATCGTGAAAATCGTGGATGCCGGAGTCGCGACGCGTCGTGGCTGCCGGAATCGCGATGGTCGTGGCTTCGTCGCGATGGCAGGCCGAGAGAGAGAGAGAGTCTGTGAGAGGGAGAGACTGAGAGAGAGAGGGCTGCAGAATCCCACATCGCGATGGCCACCCTCGTTCGCGATCATCGCGATTTTTCAGCCCCCAATCGCGATCGTCGCGATTCTCCGGAATCCGCCGCGACGAGTCGCGGTTGCATTTGGCGACGAAAATGTGCAGGTCTAGCAGGGGTGTTGAAACCACCCCCTTAATTTCTTTTTTGTACTTTTTTACCCTAGTTTTATTTTTTTTTATTATTTTATCCTTAAATTTCACTAAAATTTAATCTTAGCCACCCCCGAATATAATTTCTGGTTCCGCCACTATACATGCTTGAATGTACATATGTGACAACTCCCTCTCCTGAATCACATCGAGAAAACGATTTAAACGTTCTTCGTTTTTCTCCCGGGAATTAAAAATCCATTTTGGAGCTTTCTCATTTCATATTTTTGAGAGGCAACCGAATCTTAATCCAACAGAAAATAATTTCCGACATTATATTGCAAAATCAAAAGTTCTACAAGCCCACACCACGTTGAACTAGAAGACAAGAATCTACACATCATTTCTCAAGCCCTAGTAACATATATTATTATCTGATCGAATTCGGAACTATAAATGCATCCATATCAGTCAACCAATTGGATTCAAAATCTAGTACAGAGTTACAACGAAGAAAACGCTAAGAAGATCTCCTAAAATAAGGTTCGTTTTTTATTTATAAATTATTCGAGTTTATTAATTAATTGTTTAGTTATATTATAATAGTTTCCTGTTTACAAACAAATACACTAAGTTTACCTTTATAACACTGCACTGCGACTCTCCCTTCAGTTTCAGTTTCCACGAACCTTTCTGGGGGTGTCAACTTAAGCCCGGCCTCCACAAGGATCTATATCAAGATTCATACTCTTGGTTTTTTGTCTGTCATTCCCTGGTAGTTTCATATATATATATATATATATATATATATATATATGGAAACTTCAGTTTGTATGTCCGGATAGCATGTGTTTTTTAAAAAGTACTCAAATTTTTTAAATTACAAAACTATGCCCCAAAAGTGTATATGTAAAGACAAAAAGTATTTATGTATACATTAACAATTTTTGGAGCATATTTTAAAGTGTTTAAAAGTGTTTATGTAAAGACAAAAAGTGTGTTGGGGGTATAGTTTTGTAAGTTAACAAACTCGGGTACTTTTTCGTACCGGGCATACAAACTGAAGTTTCCCTATACATAGGGAAACTTCAATAAGTATGCACGGAAAAACATATGCTTTGGAAAAGTACCCGAGTTTGTTAAATTACAAAACTATGCCCCAAAAAGTGTTTATGTAAAGACTTTTATTTTAGCATGGTATTATTTTTATAATTCTTAACATAGTATTATAATAAGGAAAGCAAGGAGATTGAGTATCACTAATTGGATTTGATATCTTGATTTGATTAAGAGGTTTGAACTATATTGTATTTAACATTATAGCAGATTGACCTATATATAGCTTTTAAAAAAATCTGTCTTGATTTTTTTTTTCATTTATTATTTTGATTTGTATATGATTTTTTTCTTTCAATTACAATGTTTTAAATGTGTTCGTTGTAGTTGATTTTCCAAGTAGACTGTTGGTTATGCCCGAACCCGATATTGTATCTCTCGGGTTATCGGATATCGACCCGATAACCATAACCGACATTATGGGCCCACTCGGGCCCAAGTATTAATTATGATTCATATTAATTAATAATAGATTAATTAATCCATGATTGGGCTTTTAGAAAGCCCATTAGGTGGGCTTTTAGAAAGCCCACTAGGTCATGACCATAGGGTATTATAAATACCCTAATATGACTCATAATTAGATACAACACACACAAAAGAAACCCTAGCCACCTAGAAATTCGTGCTCCCTCCCTTGGAGTCGAATTTTCATGGCTTGCTCCCCGGTTCAATCAACGGTTGATCATCTAAACACCAACTAGGATCTAACCTATCCTCCGAGGTGTTTTCCGGTCATCTAAGACGTTCCCGAGTGACGTGGTGTACGAAATAGAGGCGCAACACTTGAGGCGCTAAATCCTAGATATCGACAAGCTCCAGAATCAAAGGAATCGGCAGTTATTCGGTACAGTTGGCAAAAGTACCGAAGTTTGGTAACGATCTCTAAACTATATCTTAATTCTCGTAATTATTCTAGATCTTTATTGTTCGATGATATCCCGTGATTTCCGCCTCGGGATTGAGAAAAGTCATCGAAAAACCCAACAGTGGTATCAGAGCCGGTCTGAGTAATTTTCGAAAATTAGATATGTTGACCGAAATAATTTTAGAAAATTTTTGGTGTGATTAGATTTTCAGTGGGAGCATTAGAAAATTAATTATGTTAATTTTTGTGTGTTGATTCGGGATCCGATTTTGAATCGAGATTGAATTTTATTTAAAAATTAACATACCGGTATTTAGATACGGAATAATTTTCTGTAATTTTAGAGGGTTTAATAATTTTAGTGGGAGCAAAATTGTTATCGGAATCACTGAAAACGGCAACAAAATTTGCCGGCGCATGCATTGGGATGTGTGCTGCCTAGGGTTTTTGAAACCCTAATTTTTCGTATGTGAATTAATGTGGCCCAGCCATTCGGATGGTCCAGGTCAAGACCCATTCACGCGGGTCGGGTATTGACCCATGTCAACCTTTTCGCGGGTCGGAGAACGACCCACACACCCATGCCGAGATCGAAACCGTCGATCTTCTCCACGCACGACGGTCGTGCTTCCCGGCGTTTGACGACGGAGAAAACAGGGAGCTTGTACGATGATAACGACGCATGAGCTCCAGCCAACAAAGCCGTCGCTCACCGTGAGGAGCATCAACCCGTGCGTCCAAGGGAGCCGGTCGCACAACCACCTCGCCCACGAAGTCCGACGATGAAGCAAGTCCTCCTCAAACCACGGCGATTCCGACGAGCCTCTGTGACGACGGCGAAGACGGGCAGCTCGGCGACGGCGTGGCTCGATGGGTGACGGCGCGGCTCGGAGGCTGACGGCGCACGTGTTGCGCGCGTGAAACCCTAGGGTTTCACCCTTGGCCTCCATTCGATATGGGCTTGGGCCCAGAACAAAGAAAGCCCAAAATGGGCTTTGGTCAAACAGCCCAAGGGGTGGCTGGTTTGACCAGCATTGACCAAAACGTGGTGGACCAATCAATGGGCCCACCACGTTAAGTTGACTAATTTTTCGGGTTTGACCCGAAGCCAGTAGTCAGATCCGCTTCCCAAAATTATTAATTTTATTTTATTAATTTTATTTAATAATTTTAATTATGAATTTAGTTATTATTTAATTTTAATTTTGTAAATTGGATTTACAATAATACCCCTCTAAATTAAAAGAAAATTTATTTAATGATAAATTTGTTTAAATCTTTAATTATTTTAAATAAACAAGATTTAAACAAATTTATAAACTTAGTAAATTGGATTTACTTAGCGGGGGCTGTTTGCCCTGCCCATAATGCTCGGATTGCCCGAGGGCAACCCGTACAAGCTCGGGTTTTATCCCGAGCTCGTATCTCGGTATTTGATATTTAATTATATTTATGTTTAATTAATTTAAAATACGATTTAAAGTGTTTATTTTATTTTATATATAGTTATTATAAATATCATTAAATATAAGAATTGAAAATCTAATATATGATATTAATTATTAATAAATGTGATTTATTCAATATTATTATCAATCTTATGAAGTTTGTTTCCATTTAATGTTTATGTTATTCATTTATTGATTTACAAATTATTTGTTCATAAATTTTATTTATAATCAATAATTCTTAATTAGATTAAGATAATGAATAAATCTTTTATTTATTATAGTAATAGAAAAGAACTAAACTTTAATGGAAATAAAAGATATATATATTATGATTAAAGATAATTTATCTATAAGATAGTTATTTATCTTTTAGTTTGTTATATGACAAAGCATGATTAAAGATATCTTTATAGTTATTTATCTTTTATTCATAGAAAAGATAAATCATGGATAAAGATATTTTATCTTTAAGTGATTTATTTATCTTCTATTTAAAGATAAAAAGTTTTATCTTTAAAATTTTCATAATATATGTATATATATATATATGTATATACTTTCAGAAGTATATTTAATACAACATTGAATATGTTTACAAAATAGGATTATGTATTACATATTCATTGTCTTAAATCTTAGAACATTTTAATTAGTTAACTATGTTTAGTTTAAGACAAAAGTTAGGATCACCTAAAACCCCTCAATAAATATTAGGTATAATGTCTTCCAACGGCTAAGTCCTCGATCTAATTGAGAAAAGTTTTGAGTGTGTCTCTAACCCAAGGGAGTGCTCTTATACCCTCTTTTAGACGCGTAGGGCGACCTATACTGTCCGCCGATTCACCCCTTGGGTCTACCTAAACGAGTACTCTAATTAGATTAGATATCGTAGACAATTCTTTTGAAATCGGTTAGAATGATAAATGAAAAAAATTGTTTTTCTTTTCTAAACGTCAGAGATAATATAGGATATTAGAGCAATTGTTGACTTTCTCTGAGTGACTAATTAATGGAATTGATGAGGGTTACTTTTCCATTAACAAATCACGAAATATTATATAAAGTCCTTATAATATAATTGTTACATCTTTATTATAATGTATGCCTTATAATTTACATGTACAACTCTAAAATTAGTAATGTGCTTATTATTTGTTTCATTTAATGTATGTGAAACAAGTGTCAACAAAGAACCACTTGGAAAATTGTTTTTAAAGAACATGGAAACGAGTTTCCAAATCAAAAGGAAAGAGATTTTCTTGCAATGGCAAAGGCTTCTGAAATAATGTTCGGAGCCTTGATAAAGAAATGATTTTTCATAATAGATGAATACTCATTTGGAGCCACCTGACAAAACTTCCAGAACTAATAAGAATGCTTATAAGAAGCATTTCGAAATTAATGATAAAATGCTTATCGAAAGCATAAAATCACTATAACATGGAAGTTCAATCAATATCTTCTGAAGATATGTGTATAGCAGGTTAAAACACAAGCGATGAAAGATTACAGAGAACTTATAGAATTCCAGAAAGTCTGTAAATTCTGAGGTTGGTTATAATTTGGGAAATTGATAACTTACCTTAAAGAAAAGCTCATGTAAATGATAAGATATTTAATGATCTCTCTATTGACATCGTTTAGGATTCCTTGCTCAACTTTCACAAATTGGTTGTGATCAAGTTTAACAAAGAGCAATGGAATAATGGCTCTTACAGCAAAAGGTGAGTGGGACTCTAATCTTAAAGCGATCACATATGCGATGTGATTCCAAAATATAAAAGTGCTTTCAATAAATATAACAAGGATTGTCCGACTTGTCTTGAAAGAGGTGAAATATACAGAGTAATGACTCTTCTTTAGGTACAAGCGTTTTAAGATAGTTTGACTATTTTAAAGGATATATGTTCAATATATGATATTTAACGTTGTATGACAAAAGGCTTAAACCATATAAACTCAATATAGCATATCTCTAGTATTGTCATATAAGTCACAATAACGAGAGACGCATCACCAAGCTCCATAATGATGGACATCTTGATCGTTCTGATTATGAATCTTACGAGAAATGCGAATCTTATCTAACTGACCATATGACAAAAGGCTCATTCAAAGGGGCACACTAAAGATTGATTATGGCATTAAACCACACATGTTCATGTGTATGTGATCAAATGCACAATTAGGATAAGGAAGGCTGATGGTACTTCATTAATTATGACTACCAACTGATTACTTCAGTCGGTACAATCATGTCTATTTAATTAAGACAAAAGTTGAAATCTCTTGACCGGTTCAAGGAATTCAAGAATGAAGTAGAAAACCAAAACGCACAAAATAATAATAGGTCCTCGATCCGATCGAGACAATTAATATTTGAGAAATAAGTATAAAGTTTTCCTGACTGACAAAAGGTTTGTCTGATCATTTATTTCTCTCGATACACCTCATTTTACGAGGTGTATCGAGAGAACTCAACAAACTCTGTTAGACTTTGTTAGTACAATGATATGCCTATGTTTATAAAAGGACATGCACTTTTAACTTGGTGCTACCACACTTTACAGTGTATCATGAAAAGTGATTCCGACGATAACATATAAAGATATGATAAGGGATAAAACCCATATTATCGTTTACGAGAAAATTAAATACACAAAATAGTTGTGACAAATACGGAGCCTTTAAGAAAGGAAATCTTTCCTAGAAAGTCTAGTGGGAGAAAGTATGCACTTCATGAAGTACATAACTCACAAAAACTCGAGGAACTCAAGATGAACACAGAGGATGCTCACCAATGGTTGACTAAACTCCAGATAGGATCGTGGAAGAAAGTCAAGCCGAATGTAAAATGCTTTATATATGATTAAGCATTTGAGCAACCTAGTATGACACAAAAACCGTGTAAGTCGGATAAGGAACATCATGCAACTAAGAAAAGGATCTTCTCGTTTTGAACACAGAAGAACAAAATACTTAGATAACAATGATGAACCAACACTTACAATGAAACGGTTAAAGGTGAAGACCTTGAGAAATGGCTAGGAGCCATGAAATCAAATAGAATCATGTACATATACTAAGTATGTGACTTAGTTAAAGCACCCGAAGGGTTTATGCCCATAGGATGCACGTAGATCTTCAAGGGAAGATATTCATGAATGGTAAAGTACAAATGTACAAAAGGAGACTTGTAATGAAATAGTTCAAACAAGCCTATAGTAAAGACTAAGAAGAAACGTTTTTCTCTTATTACCATGACTAAAGTCAATTATGATTTCACTTGCTATTGCCAACTATGATTTAAGAATCAGGCAATTGGACATGAAGATAGTTTTCAGAATATGACTCTGAAAAGGAACATGTATTATACACAACCTAACCAACTTCATTGATTCATAACATGTTTCTGAAGCATGCGAATCAAATAGATATATACGTGTAAGTATGATCTAAAGCAAGCATCTCTCAAATGAAATCTAGTTTTCAACGGAGTAACTAATGAAATTAGACTTCATCGAAAACAAAGATTAACATTGTGTATACACGAAAGCTAGTGGGAGCACAGTAATCCTTTAAAAGGATAGAAAATGATACGACGAAAATTCTTTAAAGTAAAGAATGAATAAGTCATAGTACATAGAAAGGATGGCAAGTAAGTTCAGAGTGAACAAGAAAATTGAGGACTTATTCTGTAACTCCTAAATTGCATCTTTCAAGAAAGCAGAGCCCTGAAATGTCAGAGCAATACAAACATAAAGAAAATGTTCTCTATACTACTGCTAATGACTTTATAAAGAAAGCCATATTATGTACCTGTCTCGATGTATCATTTACCTTAACAAAACAAGCCAATTCCAAACTTATCCCAAAATAGTCACTGGACTATCGTAAATAATATCTTCAGGTACCTTAACAGGACCAATGAAAGATCACTTATTTACGACAATGTTGATCAGAAAAGCATTATCGCTTATACTGATGCAAATCACCAAACTAATCAGGATAATTTCTCATCGCAAGTAGAATATATACTCTGTCCTAAATGATGGTACTGTTATTTAGAACAACAGTAAGTAAACTACTATAGTGGACTTGACCATCAAATCTGAGTATATAGCATCACAAGATGCAGCTATAAAAGCTTTCTAGATCAGGAAATTTTGTTCCTGATCACAGTGTAGTTTCTGGCATTAGTGATCCAGTGCGGCTCCTTGCTGAAAACAACGGAGCCAAGGCACGAGTCAAGAAACTAAGATCACAAAACAAGAGAAAGGTTCTCAGTGATCAAAGACATAATTGATCAGAAGGTTATTGCGATGAAAACAGTAGACACAGCGTAAACGTGGTTGACCCGATGACCAAGGCTTTATCGATAGAAAAGGTAGTATGGTCATACAAGATCTAGAAGAGTCGAGATGCTTGTGGTCTATTCTAACACGTTGAACTCTTACTTTATTTTGTTAAAAGTATAAAGTTCAAATACAAATTTTATGTAACTATTATACATTGAATTTGAAGCACAATATTATTTCTTTAAAAGGCAAGTTTCATCATTTAAAAGTTAATATCAATATGTTATTCAAAACTTTGATATCAAGCTATACAAATGTAGTTCCTAAGATGTCTCCGAGACATTCTTAAATTTCCCCAGTCAAAGAAATCATTATGAAGAAACAAAGAGGGACTATCAATGATATTCATAATTGACTGGTACATGTTGTTAAGATAAAAGGAAGGGGTCCTTGATATCTGAGAGATATTCTTATACATGTAGGCACTAGTCGGAATGACTAGCAGTACTGGAAGACTCGCACTCTAAATATTCTCACATGGAAACAAAACCTTGATATAAGGGGACACTGAGAAACTTAGAGATATGAAGAGACTCCAAAGTTTGAGAACATCATGAGTCCATCACTGGGTAAGTTGCATGCTTAGATTACAGCTCAACGCTTACCGTAACTGGAAAGTCATAACAGTTGTAGTTGGGCATGTGATAAACCTTGTAGGATGGAATGACGTTTCAAGAAAACATGCATCCCCCCATTCCTTTTGGGGCTATACACTCGGGGCCTTCTGAATAGGATAAGTATAATGAAATCTGTGGCCACAGGCAAAACAAAAGAGTTTCTGTTTTGATGTTTCAATACTTATGCCTGAATCAGAAAATATTAGATCAGGCTTAACAGGTGTTCCTAACCATGACCTGTGCCGCATCTAGAGATGTAAAAGGATGTTGAAGGAATCAGTCATATACTTTATTTTAATCGTAAAGAATCACATGGTTCACCTCGATTAATCTATAAAAGAGGATTTAAAGTTTTGTAGATTGGGGGAAGTTAAGTCTAGGTGGAGGCCACTTACTTCTTGCATACTCATATGAGTATGTGGCCAACACTACAAAATCCTACAGAGTCACACCGAACTTGCAACGGAAACGGAGTATGATGATTAAATTACAATGAAACAAACTTCACATGTAACTTTGATGAACCAGGCATGAGTAGCTGAGAGAATGTACATCTAACCCAAGGCGGCATTCTCGAGTAATACTTTACGTGCAGTGCGTGCACGGAGATAGCCAATCCGGTGCGTTCGTGCAAGTGGGAGATTGTTGGTTATGCCCGAACCCGATATTGTATCTCTCGGGTTATCGGATATCGACCCGATAACCATAACCGACATTATGGGCCCACTCGGGCCCAAGTATTAATTATGATTCATATTAATTAATAATAGATTAATTAATCCATAATTGGGCTTTTAGAAAGCCCATTAGGTGGGCTTTTAGAAAGCCCACTAGGTCATGACCATAGGGTATTATAAATACCCTAATATGACTCATAATTAGATACAACACACACAAAAGAAACCCTAGCCACCTAGAAATTCGTGCTCCCTCCCTTGGAGTCGAATTTTCATGGCTTGCTCCCCGGTTCAATCAACGGTTGATCATCTAAACACCAACTAGGATCTAACCTATCCTCCGAGGTGTTTTCCGGTCATCTAAGACGTTCCCGAGTGACGTGGTGTACGAAATAGAGGCGCAACACTTGAGGCGCTAAATCCTAGATATCGACAAGCTCCAGAATCAAAGGAATCGGCAGTTATTCGGTACAATTGGCAAAAGTACCGAAGTTTGGTAACGATCTCTAAACTATATCTTAATTCTCGTAATTATTCTAGATCTTTATTGTTCGATGATATCCCGTGATTTCCGCCTCGGGATTGAGAAAAGTCATCGAAAAACCCAACATAGACATGTACATATCTTGTTATATAATGCCTTTTCTGATGTGAAATTTTAAATTATTAATCAATTATTTGCTTAAAATGTACTGTTATTTTTAATAATAATAGTTGATATTTTTATCACTTTCATTGTTTGAGTTTGTTCATTTCTAATTTTTTTTAATTATATAAGTTAATTTTTTATTCTTACGTACAGTGTAAACACTTAATTTAGACTAATAGTTCTGTAACTGTTATTATGATTCGTAATTTTTCATGAAAACTATATTAACGTCATTGTAATTTGTTGTTATGATTCTAACTCTTCTTCCAAGTTCAAAATTTTTCTTTATCAAATTTAGACATATATTTTATTCTTATATAGATATTTGAAAAGAACATTTATGTTAGCCAGATGTAGTTAAATATTTTTTAAATAATAATCGACAACATATTTTTTAATATGCGCATTGTTTTGAACATTACCGCGCTTTGCGTGGTGCCGGTCCCACTAGTTAAAGAGAATATGTACAAAAACAACTCACGTGATTGCTTAAATTAGTACAACTCATAAATTTTTTAAAATAATAGAAAGTATTGCTAGTAAGATTGATATTTTGGAAGCAAATGCAATTTTGTCGTCGTTTTTCTCCATTATAGTTTTATCTTTCTTTTGGTATCTTGAAGTACTTTGTCGTTTTTGTCTTGTTTGATCGTTTCCGCGATGTCTTGTCGTTTAACTTTGCTCTATTCACTTCATGTCGTTCTTAATTGCGGCGAAAGTATCCAATCTTTGATCAAATTCTCTGCTGTGTATACAACTTCCGTAAATGGCGGTAAAAGTACCCAAACTTGATATTTGGAGTTGACCGAGAAAATCCACCTATGTGGCAATCAGTCTTTGCCACATGGAATGCCACATGGCAATTGGCTGCCACGTGGCATGCCACGTAATTAATATTTTTTAAAAATATTTTTTATTTTTTAAAATAAACTTACTTTTTATTTTTATTTTTATTTTTAATAAGAAATATTTTTTTCCAATAATAAAAAATAATGAATATTTTAATTTAAATATTCATGATTGGTTATAATTATTTATTTTTTAAAAAGTGGGTAGAACGAAATAAAAATCACCGCTCACGGTTCACTTGAACTCCGTTTCCAATCCGGTTCACGTGCCGAATAAAATTGTTTAATATGTTTAATAATGATAACTAATAAACACGTACAAATTGTTATAAAGTCAAGACATAATTAAATACACACAACTTATTCAAAAACAAAAATAGTAGTCATATTTATATTTAACGAATTTTTTTTTACTTGTTTGCATGATATTTTTTTGAGTTTGCATTTTACAATTATAATAATTATTTAATATGTTTTTTTATTTATATATTATTCTTTTATTGAAAATTGTCGTTAAATAATCATATGATTATTATTGGTTATTTTTATTAAACATATTAAGCGATTCCGTTTCACCCGTGAACCGGATCGGAGGTGGAGCTTGAGTGAACCGTGAACAGTGATTTTTTTTCTTTATTTATTTTATTTGATCCACTTTTCTAAAATGAATAATTATATTTAATAATAAAACTAATAAGGAATATTTAAATTTAAATATTCATTATTGGTTATTATGAAAAAATATATTTTTTTTAAATTAATTTTTTAAAAAACAAATAATTTTTTTTTAAAATAATATTTTTAAATCATTTAATATAATAATAATTACGTGGCATGCCACATGGCGGTCAAGTGCCATGTGGCAAAGGCTGATTGCCACATAGGTAGGTTTTCTCGGTCAACTCCCAAATGTCAAGTTTGGGTACTTTTGCTGCCATTTATGAAGGTTGTATACACAGCAGAGAATTTGACCAAAGGTTAGGTATTTTTGCCGCAATTGACCCTTTTTCAGTTGAATAGTGATATGTACATTATGAGGCATGGATTCTCTATTCAACTCAAAGTGTATCTATTTAATAAAAAATAAGATAAATGGCACGTGATAGCTAAATATTGATATGTTTGTTTAGCAAAATAATCAACAAAAATATTTATTTGCAAAATAACCAATCGAGTGAGGTGACTTTTTATTTTTAAATTTTATACCTATAATACTCTTTAAATAATATATTTTATACTATATTTTTGTTATTAATAATAAAAAAACCAATGGGTATTTTTGAGAAAATTTCTCCGCGTGTTTTTTGATATATTAATGTGGTTTATTGGCCATTTAACAGTATTCAACAAAAGATTGGACCTTTTATTAATTAGTTTTTGTAGTTTGGCTATATAGTTATAACTATAGTGTTGACTTATTGATCATCACTAAATCAAACTCTAAAATCGATTTTCCGAATAATATAACTGAACGTCACATATGAAGTATATGGATTTTCTTTCCATGTTCTAAGTCCAACTAACAAAGAAAAATTTTGTAATGAAATTGTGTATAAAAATGGGACGGAATATAAGATAAAAATCTACAACTTTAAGATCTTCGTTAAGAAGAATAGAGCGATAGTATCGAATTCGTGTATATAGTTATCCAATACTATAAGTAAACATAATGTATAACAAGGTGATGTAGATCCGCTCTATAAAAAAAAAAAAAAAGATAAAAATATTTACAAGCTAAAGCTCGACTTCTTTTCTCATTCAAAATATCAACTCTCCATTACAGTACTTGAAGTCTTCTTATACATGAAGACAATTGTTCTTACGTACGTATAATAATCATAATGATATAATCAATAAATAAATAACAAAATAAAAGCATTAAAACATGAATCAGTCAATTATTATTTTGTGGGATTTGTGAATATCGTATACTGCATCACAAGGTTAGGTCAAACTCACTTCCATGGAACGTAGTTATCAAGTTTTAGGAAATATGTCGCTTTTGTTCCTTTAGTTATTCTATTGTTAATTGGGCAGTTTTTGAATAGATGGAAGGAAAAACGGTGAGCCCATTAACATTTACGGATAATCTTTGCAGGTCGAACCATTGTTTATCAATAGATTTTTCATTCATTAGTGTCTATTTTTTGACTTGATTATCGACGGTTCACCGATGTAACTGATTCATACAGTGAAATCAATCGATTTGCTAACTTCAATCTAACATCATCAAAATCAAACCACGATGAATAATCCCCGACATTGATCATATTTTCCCGTATGTATAAGTTACTTTATACGAAGTAAATGTTATCAAGTAGATGTTAGTCAAAGTCAATTTGGATATGTTATTAACTTATTATGACTAGGGTTTTAAAACTCGTGAAGAACTGTTGGAAATTTGTTGATTTTTTAGTTTTCGTTCAACGGCAAAAATGGTTGCCATATTTAAAAAAAAATTATATAATAAAATTAAAATTAAAACTAAATTTCAATTTCAATTTTCATTTTCATTTTCAATTTTGTTGTTTTTATTTTCTAATATAAAAGATAAAACTATTATTTTACTTTAATTTAATTTTTCTTGAATAATTCATATTATTATAAATTTTACAATTATTTTACGAAACACCATCCTCATATTCATCGATTATCAATACACCAATAAAATTTAATTGGCTGAATTGATAATTATTTTTTAAAATATTACAAAATTTTACCAGTGCAATTTTCTGTAACGCTTCGATGGATCTTTAAAATTAATCGTTCAGCCGATCATTTGCATGGTTTTAAATTTCATATACCAATATGATGAATTATATTAACTATAATCTTATATTTATCTTTTCTATAAGTTACAAAAGTTACAAGTATAATTCTTTTTTTACATATATATAAATACCACTATAATCTATCAATATGATGTCTTATTATTAGTGTAGTTTTTGAATTATTTATGTCTTATGGTAATAAATAAGTAATTTTGAACATATATAAAGAAATTGTTGAAATACTCACAATTATTTTTTTACTTTTCTGTTGATATTTTCGTTGGCATACGGCATGCCCGTGAAATAGACGGTGACGGCAACTAGGGTTTTTGAACTTTTCTTCAACCTTGCTCTGATACCATGTGAAAGTTTGATTGAGAAAGTTGTGTTTCTCATTGAATGAATTGAGTATAAACCACCCTAATTACAAGAAAGTAAATTGTGGTAAAAGTACCACAAAGATTAAACTAAAACAACTATACATTATTCTACAATTTTCATACTTATTTATATAGATTACTGCATTTTTCAATTTTTTTCAATTTTAGAACCGAAAGCCGCGCTATTGAATTTTAAAACCAATTTTATCAATTATCAATATATCGGTTTTAAATTCGGTTTTAACCGCATTTTATGAAACGCAATATAATCATCATATTTTTGTAAAAAATAATTAGTACTACATAATTTAAAGTATAAAAAGAACTAATTGATGAAATAATTCAAATAGAGTCAATTATCTTGACATTTACTCATTCTTATTCAAACACGAATAAATAATTGCACTAACAACAAAAATTGCTCAAAATAAAATAAGATTGAATGAATCAAGAGAAAACCTATGTCAAAACATTGTTATATAGATATTGAATGCCAAAAGTCTTACATTTATCTATTATAAATGTATAAAAACATACAAATTTATTATCGGGTTAATCGCTAATCGGTAGCAGTTTTTACCGTGAAATCTGTAACCGCTACCATTTAACAAAAAGCGGTAATGGTTTAAAGTTTAAACCGCATTTTTGGTATTTCATAAAATGCATAAATTTTCGGTAGTGAAAAATGAGTAAATTAATGTTATCGGTTTTAGATTCGGTTTAGGGTCTTTTTTTGAACACCCTTAGTTTCTCGACAGGGTAAAAAGCACAAGTAATCAACAATAACAATATCACACTAGAAAGAAAAGAAAAGAAAAAGGTATTAAGAGATGGAGCCATAAGGTCAACAGATAGTACGTGATCCAAAACAAACCAAAACGCAATGTTAGCCAATAGTAATCACCAAGGCGATGATTACTGGATACTTTATTTACGCATCAACAAGTAAAAGATTATTCCGTCAAGAAGCCTTAGGCGCCTTATTGGCAACTATGTACATTTTAATTGTACTTTATTTACTGGATACACTTGTAAATTCAAATTATTTTCCCCAGGAGCTTGTAAATTGTAATTGTTCCCCAGGAACTTGAATGGCGTAACATTCAATAAGCTTGAGAACCTCTGCTCTCACAAGATCATCTACTTTGCTAATAATTAAAACTAGTTTTCTAATTTTAAACAAACATGTTTGAAACGAAATAACAAGAGAAAGCTCGAGGATAAGTTACGGTTTTACCAAGTAAATTTAAACTGCTGAAGACAGCCCGACATTCATGACATTGAGTACTTCCGCTTTAGTGAAATCATACTTTTTGCACTTCTCCACGAACTCGCTCTATAATTCTATTGACTCTGATTACAAGCCGCAGTCGCGACTAAATAATTGTAAACCTATTTCAATACAAGTGTCAAAATCCTCAATATTTCACTCTATAAAACACTAATGTTCAACTGTAATCAAAGCAAAATACACCTATTCGGTATTCTCACAATGCCATGTCAGCGAGAACCAGGGTCGGATCGTTCAAGGCTCTGTTATTTTGGCTTCTGCTCCTTATGAATGTCGAACATTGTAAATTATTTGGGTTTACATTTTAAGATATAGATTTATATAATTATTTTGTTCTTAAAATATAAAATCCGGGTGAAAAACCCATAAGCAGATTTTTAAACATTAATAAAAAAAAAATCTGGATCCGGTTAAAAACCAATTTTTTGTTTTTAAAAACCGGTCCCGGATTTCAAAGTTTTTTTTTAAGAAGAAAACTAAAAAAGGATCTGGGTTTCAATTGTTTAAAACCCCGTTGAATCTAAGAACTTCATAATAATTTTAGGCTTTCATTCTCTTCTTTCAAAATTTAATGTGAGTTTTTTCTTTTAGGGAAAAAATTTAATGTGCGTTCAACAAAAGTATTGAATCTTTGAATTGTTTGTTGACCAAGTATTTTAAGACGACTGACTAGAATATGTTGACCAGATTGGACTAATATCTAAAACAAGAAATCATTAATTAACTTGCGACTTAATTTCTTAATGAACAAATTTTAAAGGTTTGACTGATCTTGGAATGCTTTGTTTTAATATTAATTAAAAAAAAAAAAAACTATCACAAAGAGTCCGAAGGCAAAAAATTTGTCATGAGTTTAAGAAGTGACTTTAGGGTGTGTATATGTTTTACACACTTAAGTCACTGAAATCAAAGTATTTATTTTAGGTAGTTTCGCGGCCAAATTGAACGGGGAGTTACTAAATTTTCAAACTGAAAACCTATCCAAAGTAAAAAACAACAAGAAAGATATTCGAAACGACAAGTAAAGAGAAGACATATACTTTTCTTAATGGAGCCCGTTGTCGTTTAAGATTTATCTCTTTTTTTTTTTCCTGGTAGTTTAAGATGTATGTCGTTTCTATACTCAACGTAGATACTAGATACTCGTACTTCGTACATGTCAGATTATACTAGAGAAAGGGTTAATTGCGGTATAAATTATTAACATTAGGCTAACTGAGGCTGCGTACCCCTAACCCCATTTAATAGCGGCTAAAGTACGTCGCCCCAGTTAGCCTAAGGTTGACGATTTATGCCGCAATTAACCCCTAGAGAAATAATTGCTTCGGTGATTTAAAAAAAAATAACCAAGTGGTTCGGGAATATTGTTATCTTTATTTTTAAATAATAATTGTATTCGAAAGACCAAAAAATAAGTTACTCGTAGACACAAATATGTATACGTTGAACTCTAAAAAAAATCCTCAATAAATGGTACATCTTTATAAAGAGAGAAATAAAGCAGTTGAAAGAAAAGTGATAAGAGAAAGATTAACAAGTTAATGCATTGCAGAATGAGAATGCTCTTCCGATCAAACAGAAAATAAGCAAAACTTAAAACAAATAGATATCATAACGAAAAATAAAATGATACCGAATTACATCTCGCTAGGAGTAGCGTTTGATGTGACATTCCGCTGGCTTTCCGCCTTACTTTTGATGAACCTAGCCCACATTAGCTTCGCCTCTTCGCCCGGGCTTAAATCCGGATAGCCCCCGTCCGCCTGGCGCAATCCTTCGGCTTCCTCTAGCCTAATCCAACCAGTGTAGAATAAGGGCATCAGCATACATAAATAAGCAAAATTTAAAACAAATAGATATCAAAACGAAAAATAAAATGATGCTGATTTACGTCTCGCTAGGTGTGACATTTGGCTCGCCTTCGGCCTTTCTTTGGCTGATCCTAGCCCAAATTAGCGCCATCTCTTGATCCGGGTTTAAATCTCGACCGCTCGTCTCGGAATTCCCGTGCGCCTGGCTCAATCCCTCAACTTCCTCTAGCCTATCCAACCACCTTAGAATATGGGCATCGATGCCGCCCCTAGGATACCCGACGACTTTAATCCTCTTCACGTTAGGGTCGACGGCAGGAAACGCAACCAAGTGCGGCCTAATCTCCTCCAAGAAGACCAAACTTGGGGTGACCAGACTAATGACCATACACATCGCCCCGAGATAATACACACTAAGACACTTCAATTTGTGAACCGAATCGCTCTTGGTCATCAACGACGCGCAAGACTTTCTTAGTACCCTAAAACCTTCCGTTGCCATGTCTATCTGATAACGAGAAAGCAGGTAGTTTTGCAGGTTGAAAATGTGGCAAACCCGGTCGTGGAGAGGACGGATTGCAGCGGGGTCAGGAAATTGGTCGATGACTGTTAGCTTCTCTTCGAAAACAGCGGCGCTAAAGCCCACTCTGCGGATAAACACGTCGCGGAAAGTGGTAATTTTGGTCAGCTCGTGGAAACGGAGCGAGCCTGTGGGTAGAAAGCGAGAGAGGGCCATGTCTATCAACTCTTTGCCATCAGGTAAAGCGCTGATATTCGTCAAGTCCAACTCCGACATCGTGACGTGACTGAATAATCAAACAAACAACGAGGATTGTCAAAGCGTAAATCGAATGAATCCGTGACCAAAATAATCGATTATCAATTATAGTCCCAACCCAAACCCTAGCAGATCGATGACGGACAGGAGAGGATTTTGAGCAAATTGTTAAATAAAAAACTGAAGCCCTAAACCACTAGGTTTTTTTTGTTTTTTGTTTTTTTTAACAACATACGTACATGTCTATTTTGGAAATCAACTACAAAGCAACACATATCAAAATAATAATTGAAAAAAATACAAATCAATGAAAAATTTATTTTTCTAAAGCTATATATAGGTCAATCTAATATAATGTTAAATACAATAAAGTTCGAACTTTTGATTTGAATCAAATCAAGATATCAAATCCAACGAATCTCTTTTTTTTTTTTCCCTTATTATAATAGTATGTTAAATATTATAAAAATATTACCTTGCTAAAATAAAAGTCTTAAACTAAAATATATGGATATGAACTACCAAGAATGATAGATAAAAAAATCAAAGAGTATGAATCGTGAATCGGGAATCGTGATAAAGACTGGGGAGACATGATTGAAGTTGACACCCAGAAAGGTACGTAGAAACTGAAGCTGAAGGCGAGAGTCGCACTACAATGTTATAGAGGTAGACTTATTTTCTTCGTACACTGCAAAATATTGTAATAAAGCTAATTTTTTTCTTTAAATAAACTGAAATAATTTTTAAAGAACGAACATTATTTTCGGGATCTCCTTAACATTTTCTTCCTTATAAATTTGTACATGGAAAATAGTTGAAAGTTGGAACGTCATTTTTTAATCCAAAAATAATGGAAAAGAAATTGAAAAGAGCAACAACGATGAATATACTTGAATTATTTTTTGATAAAATATTTTCTATACTAGTAAACAAGTAAGAACAAAGCTCCAACAATTAGAAAAATGAACCTTGTTTCTGAAAGGCTTCTTAACAATTTCTTCGTCATAATTTGGTACATTTAATAGCATTTCGATTTAGTTAGTGAAATGGGTTTCAATAGCAAAAAGTTGGCTTCGATTGCAGAACCATCCGTGAGCGTGTCCATTTAGTATTGATTTGGTTCAATCGTAATGATTTTTCAATAGTAATGAACACAAAGTCAAATCCGTGAATTATATTTTTATAGATAATATTATTTGTTATATAACTTAACAATTAATAAAAGAAACCTTGTTTCATTTCTTCATAACTATGTACATAGAGAATAATTGGAACGTCAACTTTAAATTCATAGTACTTTTAAAAATAGTCCACTAAACTACAATGTTTTATAAAATACGGCATGAAATAAATAAATATTAAAAATACGATGTGATTCATAAAACATAACAAACAAAAAACGAAAAATTAAAGAAAATACATCTGCTTGGTTGGTTGGAGTCGACATTGCACTCTGGCCTAAGGATTCTTTAGGAGAGGGTTCATCAAAGAACGAATAAAGTGAGAAATGAAGTAGATTTGCGGTGATTTTCATGAGGAAAACTTATTTTAGCACCAAAAAATACCAACAGAAAACTCATATTGGATTCACGTTAAACCGGGTGAGTTTCGGTTGAAGAAGTGTAAGAAATCGAGCTTGTTGACATATACAGAAAAACCAAATTACAAATCAAAAACCAAACAAAGCCTTGAAATCAACCAAAATTCATGGAAACAAACCAACTCAATTGAAAAAATAATCTAAAATCCAGGAAAAATAGACAGAAATAACTAAATATTAATAACAATTGTAATTATTCTTGTACCTTATGGCTACTATGAAGATTTATGAAAATACACAAATTAAATTTTTTTCCTATAAACATTTAAGAAATGAAAGAAAATGACCCACCAGAGAAACGAAAGAGAGATGAACCACAATCGTACATGGCGAACATGGTTCTTCGAAGACACGGCAGACCAGATTGATTTGAGAAGTCTTACAAACACCATGAAAATTTTGAAAATTATAAAATAAATGTATAACAGAGTTAGCATATGCAAACTCGAAAGTGAATTGATTTTGTTGATAGTTAGGGTGGTTCATAGTTGGAAAACGGATAAAGTTATTGGTGTAAACAAATTTATTGGTTTTTTTTCTTTCTATCACATGTCCATGAAATTTTACACTTGATACACAATTATAGATCTCAATCATTTAATCAATAAATTATAAGTATACCCAAGACGAACATTTACAATTGAAATTGGAAAAAAAATCAGTAGAAAATTACCTTTTCAAAGTACCATTGTTGATAATCCTCTACAGGGACGGTTTGAGCTGTAAGGAAGAAGAATCTCGTTAAGATTAACCAATAAAATAAAAATATATTTCCATAGTTGTAGATGTGGGACTTCTTATAATTTTCTTTACTAAAGTTTTTTCATAAACCATCTCTATTTAGACGGTCGCAGGAAAACTCACATTTCCATCAATTACCTATAATTATTTTACACTATAAAATAATCATAAATCACCTAATGATACCAATGTACTTGAGCATAAGTTTCAAACTCCATTCCTCTCTATTCCTCACTCGCATCCTCTGCTTCATAGTTTTATTTGGACATTCTTTACCGTCTCGTCGATCAAAGTATGCTATTGTATTTCTTTTATTAAAATTATTCAATTTTATTTATGAAAATTTTAAAGGAAAACCCACGAAATGCCGAAAAACCACTTGAGGTTTAAGGGAATTGCCCATAGTTTTGAAACAATTCATTTATACCCATTTTAAAATTTGGACCATATTAACCTTGATTTTAATTATATTTATTTATTATCGTATTTAATTATTTATTATATATTTTATTTTTAATAGGATTAACCTTGAAATAATAGGATTTATATATTAACTACATCTACAGTTTATAGTCTTATAACTACACCTTTCTTGTAATTTCGTAATTATTTTTACGATTTAATTTCGTATACATTTCTACAGTTTAATGCACGTAATATTGTTGTTGAATTTCTGTAAATATAACAACAGTTTTGTAATAAATATAGTTATATAAAAATAGTAAATATAGTTACCTAAAATACAAATCGTAAATATAATTACATAAAAATACAGAATAGTAAATATAATTACCTACAAAAGAAATAGGCTGAAATAATAGGATTTATTTTTAATTGATTTTTAAAAAAATTATTAACATATAAAAAAGCGTTATAATCCTTATAAATAGGGAAAGTATTAATTCTAAATATTAATTAAAAATCGATTTGAATTTTTTTTCTTAAAAGAAATGGTGGAACAAAAACAAAAAATTGAAATAAAATGTTAACTAATTAATAGGGAAAACAATTCAGATTTAATGGTCAACGTGTTTTGTAAAATATTATTCAAAATATTACTAATTAATAGGGGAGATTTGTTTCTCTTTGCTACATTTAAAGATTTTTTTTAAAATTTAATTAAAAAAATAAAACGAATTACAATAATTAAACGTGATTTTTTGTAAAAAATTATAAGGGCAATTTAGTCCACATTTCAATTTAAAGGTTGTTATGTTTACCATATTTAGAAATTGGCATTTTTTTGAAACCTTGAGTTATAAATGGGCATTTGCCTCATTATCCAAAAGTTAATCAGAAAAGTACTTTTGAAAAAGAGAAAAATGAAATATTTTTAATGCAAACCTTTACTGCATTTATTAAATAAGAACGAAACTTGAACAATTTAACAGAATCATGTAGTAGAAATAGAATTAAAACATGCACAAAGACTACTAAAATAAAATTTTGAAAGGAAAATAAAACTCAACATAATCATTGATCAAAACAGATATAACAAATGAATGGGTTTACGTAGAGAATATAGCACAAAGAATTAGTACCAAATTTCTGCTGAAATATCAGAGGTTATTTTTCTAGATTAATTTTAGTCCGTTGTCCAGCTTTGAAGGGAAGAGAATCACATGGTAATTGTTTAATAGCATATGAATGGATATCCTCCCAGAAGTCAGAAAAACTTCAATAAAGGTAAAATAATAAGTAAGCTCAACACAGTTCAATAAACATAGCCAAATCTTTGAACACGATTTTAAATACCACTATAAAGTGACACATACTAATGTTGTACTGAATTGAAATTGATAGAGCAAATAGAGTTCATAATATGCACAAATGTGCAGATTTAATTTGAAATTATATTAACTTGGTGTTATGTCTCCGTCCCCTGCTATTGTTCTATAATTAGAATCGATGAAAAAACAGATTTGGAATAAGGGCGATATTCAATGTTAGTATTATTAATCAATCTAATCCAATCAATACTTTGAACCTTAGAATGATAGAAACAAAAACCAAGAGCCCGATATAAAATCACCAAGAGATATAGACTTGAAAGGTGATAGGTTGCTCAACACTCAGAAAGGCCCGTGGAGGACGAAGATGATGCCGAGAGTTGCTCTGTGGTGCTGCACATGCAGAGTTCATTGTGTTTTCTCCGTTCCCCGCGATTGTTCCAACGTATTAGTTTTTTGAATTTTAAACCAACATTACCACTATGTTTTTGACGATAAATGTCGTTAAATATAATTGAATTCCCCGTGACATGTAAATTTCTTTATGCTTGCTTTACGGTTCAATGTTTAAACTATATTCCTAAAAAAATCACAAAATATCTATATATATGTATATTAAAATATTGTTGGGATATGAATAAAGGAATTAGCCTTTGAAATTTTTTATCTAAAGATAAATTTAATCCTTTAACTTAAATCAAAATATTAAATCCCAACATATGGCCATCAATTTCTTAAAACTCGTTTCAAAAAATTTAAACAATGTACCTTTGCAAGATTGAAGTCTTAATCTAAAATTAATGAAACCAGCGAGAGCCCTATACTCGTGAGAGGACTGCAGAGGTGGGAGTCAAGTAGACACCGAGGAAAGTACTCGGAGGCCGAAAATGAACCCGAGAGTGCCGCAGCAGGGCGGCAGAGGCCAAATTTCTGTTGTTTTCTCCTTTTGCTGCGGGTTTTTTTTCCTGGTTTCGAAAATTCGAATCAAGCTGAATAAATAATCGCAACTATGTAGCCAATAATATAAAGGGCTTTTAAATAAATATCGAAAACGATTCTTTCTGTGTAAAGGTGGATAAAATGGAACTACCAAATAATAAAGCTAAAATTGAAAATGTTGTCATGAAATGTGGTAAAAATCAAACGTAGGCTTCTTCTATAGATGTTTGAGAGACAAACTTACTTAGGTTGTGAAACTCAGTCGCAACGCTGTGGCAGAGGAATGATTTCGGTGGAAAAAAACAACAATGACGACGGTGATTATAAATTGAGATAGATTATTAAGGAGGTTTTTGTTTCCTTTAGCAACCGATGCAATGTTTTGCTATAGACTTGTGGGCCGGTATTTTATAAAAAAAATTATTATGATTTACTGATAATAACTGCTTTTAATGAATAACTCATGTAATACGCGTACTTATTAAAAACACGTGTAATTTTAATTTTTTATTGCTATGTCTTTAGTTGTTACACGTTATGTATATATTACACATAGTTATTAAATGATATTGTTTTTATCTTATTTTTTTGGAAAAGTTTTTTTAATTTAAAATTAAAAATATGTTAATATATATATGGTACATAGGTATGATTCTTATGCGTATTTTTTAAATCGTATATATTTTCTAAAAAGAAAATATGACACGTTATATTTGTATATATTAAACAGATGACATCAATGCAATTAATAGAATATTTATTTAGGTTTTTTATTTTGTATCGATTCATTCTTTTTCTTTTTTCTTTTTTTTATTGGATTGGAGGTTTTATTCTAACTTGGTAATGCCATAATGGTATCGATTCATTTTTTTTCTTTAATTTTTTAAAATAATTATTTTATTGGAATCGTTGTTATTATTTTTTTTATTAAAAATTAATTCAAAAAAAAGGAGAAAAAAGAATGAGGTTAAAATTAGTGGTTTTTGGCCGACACGCTTCCCGAAATCATTGCCCTTTTATATATATAGATTTTTTGATAATTCTAAGTCAAACACACATTTGATATAGAAGAACATGATTGTGTGAAGCTATTTGGCCAAACCAAACTCCTCCATGCGGCCCTGGAAATTTTCAAGCAAGACATTAGCATTAATTTGTTGGAATGCTTCCGACTTCAACTTTTGGGTTTTGAACGGTTAGCAATGTACCTTCTGTTGTCGACACTTCTCTCATATTGCTTTCTGAGGGCAGCAATTATTATCTTCCTGCAAAGCTTCTATGGCAAGAACCGTGTTCTTCAGTTCCGAGGGCGAGTACAAAGCCCCAAATCAACTTTGGCAAAAGTAATCAATAAATGAAACCAAAATATGGAGGAAAATAATTTCACCGAAGAAGTGACATAAGTGAAGCAATTGCAAGAGGAGCTCAGAAACAAAGAAATAAAAACAATGAGATGTTCATTAAAAAAAACAAAAAAAAACAATGAAACCAAATATATAAACAGTGAACAAATGTTATTCTTTAAGTATATCAACTAAAGCTATATAGTGTTAAGAATAAGTAATGATCATACTGAGTTACCACTTGAACAGAGATCCTTTGTTAACTCTCCGAGCAATATATAGAATTTTCACAGTAGTAATTGAACATTGGTAAGCCAAAAACCTGAACAACATATATAGAATTATCATAGACTAACCAGTAATCACTACCATTTCAAAAACATGAACAACGTAATTAATATAGAGTTTATGATAACTATATAAGATCTGTTGAGCATAATACAACAAAAGAAAAACTTGAATAACTATATACATTGGTAAGAATATTTTTTAGCCAGAGGGAAAAAAATCAGAATTATTAGACAACCATATTTTGTTGATACGTATGTACGGCGGTGAAATAGAGGAGTGGCGGCCCCGGATTCAACAACCATGAAGTCCTTCGTGGTCATTGTCATAATCGCTACACACAAAGAAGACATAAAAGTTATTGGCTGCAAGGAAACGCGCATAGGGGGGAGGCAGTAGGAGAGTTCTAAGATTTATAAAGAGTGAAACACGTATCGGGGTTGCGGAATAACTAAGAACATGGAACATATCCAAACTCAAAACTCACTCAATCAATTGTAGCAACCTAACCATACCTGCATAATCTCAATATTAGAATCAAGCTGAAAAATTAATTGAAGGAAAAAAATGAACTTGAATGGATGATCGAAAAATCTAAGAACTACCTTCAGCCATGACCATCGTTTTCCTCGAAGAGTATCACGTTCATATACCAAAAATAGGTAAGCAAAAATTCTCAGATTCATATAAATACAATCAACAGATTAAATCCATCAAAAAATATAGAAATTGAGGAACATAAAGTTTACTAAGATAGAGAAAGGACGATATGAACTCATGCGATAGAAAGACAGTGAGGAAAGTACCCTGCATGTCGATATGAACTCCTGCGATGGAATACTGAGGAAGAAAAAAAATCAAAGTAAATCAGAGGGACATCGTGGAAGAGGAAGGTGTGGAGAATTTGTGGCTCTGAAAAAAGCCTTTTGTGGAGGAGGAGGAAGATGAAGGAGTAAAGAAGAAGAATAAGGGTCGTCACAATGAATGTCATATATAATATATTCAATGAATTTCAAACTCGTTAAATTAAATTCTACAATTACATGAATTAAAAAAAATCAAAACTCGTTTAATTCTAGAATTGCAGGATTCTAGTTTTTGAAGCTTTTGATACAACTCATTTATTGTCTTGAGATTTTCCTTTTATATATATATAGATTATATTAGACTTTAAGAAATTCAAGACATAACTATTATATAGAACTTATGTAAATGTATGCGAATATAATTATACTATAGAATATTATTATTTATAATAACTTATATAATGTAAATATTATTATTTTATGAGATACCAATATATTGGCTTCGACGTTCAAATATTATGCTATTGTATAGTTTGATCGACATTTAAATATCTTTACTTTTTATATGCTCTTTAAATCAAACTACTGGGACGGGATTTACACAATACAATATGAGTATTTAAAGCACACACATAGTTAATATCTCGGAAATAATATATTTACACAAATTATATACTTCTGTAAAATTTCACCTTACATTGATAAATACTACTTATTGTTACTTATCGTTACTATTACTTATGGTACATTAGTGTCATCATTTGACCACAATCATTATGCACCCTCAAAGAAGATGTGGTGGTGTAAATAATAGACCGAAAAACACGAAAAGATTATGTGAATCTCACATCACAATCAGTAACAAAATCTCATTGTACAAAAATCATCTCAACAATTATGAATTACAAGAGTGTGATTGTCTACAAAATTGTTTCTCGATGGACCGTTTTCCGTTATGCGAAGAAGAACCTGTAACAATCAACTCATTATAATTATATATATATATAATAAGTAGAGAACAGAAAGATCAACGAGGTGTACCATGAAGACTATGGTAGTGGGCTCGAGCAGAGTGGACACCTGTTTTTCCGCCTTAACCACTGCATGACGCAAATCTCAAGATACGTGTGTCCACACGAAGGCGTGCGAGAGTTTCTCCGGCTGCAAGAGTCATGAAGCATACGCTACATTGCCCGTACCGTGTTGCAGCAACAACACGATTCACCGCTGTGAGTTGTTCTTCGGTTGCTCCGTCGTCATCCTCATCAACCCTTTGAACAAAGGTGAGCCCAAAAAGCAGTACCTGCTCATCCTCAACTTCCGGTTTGCCGTTGTTACCGTTCAAATGAAAGTCTTCACGGTCACTCGGACGCCAACCGAACTAATGCCCGCGTGCACGTCCACCTCGTTCTTCCAATTGACGAGCCACCGTCGAAGCCTAACCAAGACGTGCTCCATCACGGCCTCGTCGTCGAGTTCGATTTCGCTTAGCTCTCGACAACATCGCCCTCTCTAATCGGAAAAGTACCGATCATCATCGAAATTGTACGTGTATCCACGTTGATGCCTATGGCTGCCACCACCATGCTTTGAAGGTCATTGGGGTCGAACACCGCATATCAGAAGAGATTGTGGCGGAAGACCCCCACGATGACCGTGAGAGGAAGTAGGTCAACGGGTATCGCTTGATCGGTGTTGTCCTCGATCACATTGGCCACGATATCCACTACCGGATCTATGATGTACCCTAAAGCAGCATCGATGATCGGAAGATCGTCCATTGTAGTCTTTGTAAGCATAAAAATTAGAAGAAAAAAACATACAAACAATAAAAAAAGTTCTGATTCAAAACTTGATTCATACATTTTCCAAAAGTATGATGCTCAAGAACACAAGATTAAAACAATTAAATTGAGTACAATATTATAACATTTTTCGAAACAAATGAACAAGAGTACGTGATTATAACAATCGAATTGAGTACAATATTATAACAGATTATAACAAGATCGTCCATCGTAGTCTCTGTAAGCATAAAAATTAGAAGAAAAAAACATACAAACAATAGATGTTCTGATTCCAAACTTGATTCATACATTTTATAAAAGTATGATGCTCAAGAACACAAGATTAAAACAATTGAGTGGAGTACAGTACAAGATAATAACAGATTACAACTAAACCCTAAACAAATGAACAAGAGTACGTGATTATAACAATCTAATTGAGTACAATATTATAACATTTTTTGAAACAAATGAACAAGAGTACGTGATTATAACAATCGAATTGAGTACAATATTATAACATTTTTCAAAACAAATGAACAAGAGTATGTGATTATAACAATCGAATTGAGTAGAATATTATAACAGACTATAACAAGATCGTCCATCGTAGTCTCTGTAAGCATAAAAATTAGAAGGAAAAAACAAACAAACAATAGATGTTCTTATTCAAAACTTGATTCATACATTTCCAAAAGTATGATGCTTAAGAACACAAGATTAAAACAATTGAATTGAGTACAGTACAAGATAATAACAGATTATAACTAAACCCTAAACAAATGAACAAGAGTACGTGATTATAACAATCGAATTGAGTACAATATTATAACATTTTTCGAAACAAATGAAAAAGAGTACGTGATTATAACAATCAAATTGAGTACAATATTATAACAGATTATAACAAGATCGTCCATCGTAGTCTCTGTAAGCATAAAAATTAGAAGAAAAAAACATACAAACAATAGATAATCTGATTCAAAACTTGATTCATACATTTTCCAAAAGTATGATGCTCAAGAACACAAGATTAAAACAATTGAATTGAGTACATTACAAGATAATAACATATTTTAACTAAACCCTAAAAAAATGAACAAGAGTACGTGATTATAAAAATCGAATTGAGTACAATATTATAACATTTTTCGAAACAAATAAACAAGAGTACGTAATTATAACAATCGAATTGAGTACAATATTATAACATTTTTCGAAACAAATGAACAAGAGTACGTGATTATAACAATCGAATTGAGTACAATATTATAACATTTTTCGAAACAAATGAACAAGAATACGTGATTATAACAATCGAATTGAGTACAATATTATAACATTTTTCGAAACAAATGAACAAGAGTACGTGAATATAACAATCAAATTGAGTACAATATTATAACAGATTATAACAAGATCGTCCATCGTAGTATCTGTAAGCATAAAAATTAGAAGAAAAAAACATACAAACAATAGATGTTCTGATTCAAAACTTGATTCATACATTTTCCAAAAGTATGATGCTCAAGAACACAAGATTAAAACAATTGAATTGAGTACAGTACAAGATAATAACAGATTATAACTAAACCTTAAACAAATGAACAAGAGTACGTGATTATAACAATCGAATTGAGTACAATATTATAACATTTTTTAAAACAAATGAACAAGAGTACGTGATTATAACAATCGAATTGAGTACAATATTATAACATTTTTCGAAACAATTGAACTGAGTACAGTACAATATTATAATATTTGCCGAAACAAATGAACAAGAGTACGTGATTATAACAATCAAATTGAGTACAAGATTATAAAAGACTGTAACATTTTCCCAATCGAATTGAATTGAAAGAAAACGAACCTGAAATGGATCGGAGATGATCCCCGATGAACAACGAATGCAGTGAGGAAGTGGCTGCGGCGCGGTGGAGGGAGCTTCTTCCGGTGGCGGGGCTCCGATGGAGCAGAGGCAGCGATGAGGAGTTCTTGAGTTTCAGAGATCTCTGCGAGTATCAATTGCCGCCAATTCTGTCTCTTGCTTCGCTTTCAAGCTTTTGGAAGACTGGGTTTTTTGTTTCTTTATTACGACCTGTTTATTTTATAAATGAGTAACAAATGCACCCGAACTTTATTTTTTTAACGTCTGGACCCCTCTGTACATCGTTAATTGTCATTAAGTCCCTCCGACTAAAGAGAGAAGCCACATTGTCGTTTTTAGCAATTTTGCCTTTTGTTGCTTTGCGTCGTTTCTAGTTTATCTACATATCAATCAGATCGCATTAAAATTCAATTTATGATTGATAGACATGAAACTGTAATTTATGTCGTATTTGTGGCCCAATTGAACTTTCAATAAATGTTTTCCCTAGTACTATTACAAAAAGCAGTAGAGAGAATCACTCTCTTAATTATTGTCCATTTCAATCATATTTTAATCGTAAAAAATGCATGTATAATCATTTATACTTAGTATATTACAATTAATTAACTATTAGAATGTGTCATACGTTAATCAAATACAAACAAAACATTAAGGACATTGCGAAATGGTTGAAGAGTTAGGTTCACCCATTACAAAGAGACAGTTCAGACTTAGATATATCATGGATTAAATATATATATATATATATATATATATTACGATATAATATTGATAGAGATATGATAAGAATTTATTATTGTGTAATCTTTATAAAAGTATTTTGGGTAGATAAATCTTGGTAATTAGGAGGATTTGGTGGAGATAATTGAGGCTTGATCTCGGCAATATCTTTGTAATATATATACTGTATTATGATGAATGAAGGAGGCAGAGAAAATTGAGTGGAGAATTTGTCATGGTATCAGAGCAACGTGTGAGATTCTAGGGCAATTTCAGTTTTCTCTTTTTCTCTCTAGCCTCCACGAGAGATCATGGCTGGCAAAGATGGTGAAAAAAAGGTGGATATGACTTATCATCTTGGATCGAGTGATGGTCCAGGAAACATCATTACACCAATTCAATTGCGTGGTGAGAACTACGACGAATGGGCGAGGGCGATTCGAACTTCTCTGCGAGCGAAGAGGAAATTTGGCTTTGTGGAAGGGACAATTCCGAAACCAAAGACGGAGGAGAAGCTTGAAGACTGGATAGCTGTGCAATCAACGTTGGTATCATGGCTGACCAACACCATCGAGCCATCGGTTCGATCAACGCTTGGAGAATATGAAGATGCACAACTCTTGTGGAATAATCTCAAAAACAGGTTTTGTAAGGTAAGCGGTACTCGGGTATGTCAGTTGAAGACGTCTTTGGGGGAATGCAAGCAAGGAAAAACCGAGAGCGTGGCGATTTATTTTGGTCGTTTGTCAAAAATCTGGGACGAACTGACGACATATGTGAAGGTGCCGGTTTGCAAGTGCGGCAGCTGCAAATGTAACATTGTCACGCAAGTGGAAAAGCTTAGAGAAAAAGATTGTCTTCATCACTTTCTTATCGGCCTTGATGGAGCGTATGCTTTTGTTCGAACAAATTTGCTTAGTCAAGAGCCATTGCCAACTCTTGATAGAGCATATCAGCAAGTGGTTCAAGCAGAGAGACTACGCGTCGAAGAATTCTCTTCATCGAAGGGAGAGCGAGATAACGTCATGGCTTTCGCGGTTCATTCTGATTTGCGAGGTAAAACTCGTTTTACGGATAATTCAGAGAAATTCTGCAATCATTGTAGTAGAGAAGGTCACGACGAATCCTCTTGTTTTCAATTGCACGGGTTTCCCGAATGGTGGGGGGACCGACCTCGTGGAGGAAAAGGACTAGGTCGTGGTGGAGGAAGAACAGGAAAAGGCGGCGGACGAGCTAGCTTTGGTCGTGGGAAAGGGTATACCACACCAGTTGTACGTGCAAATAAAGTTGACGGGGCAGTGAGCGCGTCTGAATCTGCGGGAATTGCGGGGATTTCTGCATCACAACTTCAACAACTTCTTGACTTGTTGAACATCGCCAAAACAAAAGATCGGTTGAATGGTAAGAAGTACAGTGATTTAATTAGTTGGATTATTGATTCGGGAGCAACGAACCATGTGACGAATGAAGCGACAATTTTGAGAAATATTAGAGAGGTGCAACCATGTGCAGTGGGTCTTCCGGATGGAAACACAACAGAAGCAAATGGAGAAGGGAACACGGTGTTGTCAGGAGGATTGGAGCTGTGCAATGTGCTCCATGTTCCACATTTGACATGCAATTTAATTTCTGTGTCTCAGTTAACCGATGACTATGATTGTACTGTTCAATTTACTAAAAAAATGTGTGTTATACAGGACCAAACGACGAGGAAGGTGATTGGAGCGGGTGAAAGATTGGGTGGACTTTATTATTTCCGTGGAGTTCCTCGACTGAAGGTCTTGTCAATGGTCGGTGATTCCTCGTTCGAGTTATGGCATCAAAGAATGGGGCATCCATCGGAAAAAGTGTTGAAATTAATTCCGTCTGTGAGTCGTTGTTCTAAGATAAATAATAAAGCGTGTGATGTGTGTCCGCGTGCAAAGCAGCCTCGATCTAGTTTTCCCATTAGTTCAAATAAAGCTAGTAGGATCTTTGAACTTGTTCATTTGGATTTATGGGGATCTTACAAGACTCGTTCTTCATGTGGGGCTACTTATTTTTTGACAATAGTAGATGATTTTTCAAGAGGAGTTTGGGTATATTTACTGCGGAATAAAATGGAAGTTGAATCTATGTTTCTTAACTTTGTGGCTATGGTTGAACGTCAATTTGAGCAAGTGATAAAACGTGTACGGAGTGATAATGGGAGCGAGTTCAATTGTTTGGCTGATTATTTTCAAAGTACTGGAATTATTTTTGAAACTTCTTGTGTTGGAACTCCACAACAAAATGGGCGGGTTGAGAGAAAACACCAACACATTCTAAATGTAGCTAGAGCCTTAAGATTCCAGGGAAGCTTACCGATCAGATTTTGGGGAGAGTGTGTGTTGGCAGCCTGTCACTTGATTAATAGAACACCCTCTATTTTACTTAAGAAAAAATCGCCATATGAAATATTGTTTGGGAAAGTGCCTTCCTATGATAGTATTCGTGTATTTGGTTGTCTTTGTTATGCTCACAATCAGCGACAAAAAGGCGATAAATTTGCGAGTAGGAGTCGTAGGTGTATCTTTGTTGGTTATCCATTTGGAAAGAAAGGTTGGAAATTGTATGATTTAGAAACCCATCAGTACTTTGTGTCGAGGGATGTGAAGTTCTTTGAGAAAGAATTTCCTTTTGAGGGAACACAACCACAAAAAGTGGTAACTCCAGTGCTGGAAATTGATGAAGATGGGGCATGGAGTGAAGATGAAGGTGCCGATGAGTGTGAAGTGCACATTGAGGGGGGGTTAGAGTTATCATCCACCATCGAAGAGGGGTCGAGTGTTGATGTGCAACCCGCTGAGCAACCCGTTCATAGAGATGTGAGTGGTGAAGAGTTGGATAATACAATGACAACGAATGATGTACAAGCTGATGGTGCGTTAGGCCGAGGAAAGCGACTTAAAACTTCTTCAACACGGTATCGCGATTTTGTTACTCATTCTATACGGAAAATAAGTCCATCTGAAAATTCATCTGCTACATCATCTTTTTCAGGTACCCTTTATCCTGTAACACATTTTGTGAATTATGAACGCTTTTCTACGAGACATAGGAATTTTCTTGCAGCAGTGACAATGGGACGTGAGCCAAAGCACTTTAAAGAAGCAATGCAAGACCCGGGATGGCGAGATGCAATGGATAAAGAGATACGAGCTCTTGAAGACAATGAGACTTGGGTTATGGAGCCTCTTCCACCCGGCAAGAAAGCACTAGGGAGCCAGTGGATATATAAAATTAAGTACAAGTCTGACGGTAGCATAGAGCGGCTCAAAGCAAGACTTGTGATCTACGGAAATCATCAGGTGGAAGGAATAGACTATAACGAGACATTTGCTCCAGTGGCAAAAATGGTGACGGTCCGTATTTTTCTTGTTGTGGCCGCAATTCAGAATTGGGAGGTACATCAAATGGATGTTCATAATGCTTTCCTTCATGGTGATTTGAGTGAGGAGGTTTATATGAAGGTTCCTCCAGGTTTCAAGAATACAAGCTCTAACATGGTCTGCAGGTTGAAAAAATCTTTGTACGGTCTCAAACAAGCTCCCCGATGTTGGTTTGCAAAACTGTCAACATCTTTGAAGAATTATGGATTTGTGCAATCATGTTCAGATTATTCATTATTTGGGTTATGCAGAGGAAAAACTCAAATATACGTGTTGGTTTATGTCGACGACATGATTATTGCAGGGAATAATAAGGTTGCCTTGACAAGTTTTAAAGATTACCTTGGCCAGTGCTTTCATATGAAGGATTTGGGTGTTTTGAAGTATTTTTTAGGGCTAGAGGTAGCTCGCAATCAAGAAGGGATTTTCCTTTGCCAACGAAAATATTCTCTCGAGATAATTTCTGAAACTGGCTTGCTGGGAGCGAAGCCTGCCTCATTTCCGATGGAACAAAATCACAATTTGGCGCTTGCAAATGGTGAATTCCTTGCAGATCCGGCACCGTATAGACGCCTCATAGGGAGATTGATTTACTTGTCAGTGACGAGACCCGACCTTGCTTATTCAGTTCATATTCTCTCCCAATTTATGCAACACCCTCGTGGGGATCATTGGGAGGCGGCTCTCAAGGTTGTAAAATATTTGAAGAAAAGCCCAGGGCAAGGGATATTGCTTCGTTCTAATAGTTCTATATGTCTTGAAGGGTGGTGTGACTCTGATTGGGCTAGTTGTCCACTTACATGACGCTCTTTGACAGGTTGGTTCGTGTTACTTGGTGGTTCTCCGGTGTCGTGGAAGACCAAGAAGCAACAAACCGTGTCTAGATCATCCGCGGAGGCTGAATACAGATCAATGGCGGCCACAGTGTGTGAGTTAAAGTGGCTTAAACAACTCTTGGGTGACTTGGGTGTGCAACATCCGAAGGGTGTGAAGCTCTATTGTGACAGTCAGTCGGCGTTATACATTGCTCAAAATCCCGTTTTTCATGAACGGACAAAGCACATTGAAGTCGACTGCCATTTTATTCGCGATGCGGTGACTGAAGGTTTGATTTGCCCATCATATGTTTCCACCCATGTTCAATTGGCGGACATTTTTACGAAAGCATTGGGGAAAGCGAAATTTGAGTTTCTTCTTCGCAAGTTGGGTGTTCGGGATCTTCACGCTCCAACTTGAGGGGGGGTATTACGATATAATATTGATAGAGATATGATAAGAATTTATTATTGTGTAATCTTTATAAAAGTATTTTGGGTAGATAAATCTTGGTAATTAGGAGGATTTGGTGGAGATAATTGAGGCTTGATCTCGGCAATATCTTTGTAATATATATACTGTATTATGATGAATGAAGGAGGCAGAGAAAATTGAGTGGAGAATTTGTCAATATATAATATTAATATATCATATATTAGATCATAAGAGACAAGTTAGTATAAGATATGTCATATCACAGTGACGACTTGAGTGATTATATTCATAAGAGCCATTGAGCAGTCGGGTTGACCCGAAACAAGGAGTGGTGTTGGTGGAAATTATCAAAGATTCCACTTATTTGAGGGTTGAAATGCTCGACATTTGTAAGATAATATATGAGCTCACGTATGTGTATATATAGATCATATATTGATATAAAAGCAATTGATCGCTATGATATTAGAGATTATTTCCTATTGTGTTTGGGCATCGGTTTTTTGGGGTTGTGTAAGCACATTTTTTGTCATGCAAGTTATGATATCATTATTCATACACTACAAACATAATTTTCTTGGTTTCACTTTGAAGATAATGTTTTTCGTTTCTATGCGATAGAGATCCGAATCATGATGTACAGTATTTTTTCGGTCATTGCACGTACACTAAGTCTCTGTATAGCTAGTTGCGGAGCCATGGACTTCATATATTTGCGCTCGAGACTCAATTATTTTTTGTTGAAAAGTGAAATTTGGTAGACAATATCTAAATTTGATTGGATAATTTTTTATATAAATTCACACTAAAAACAAAATGAAATTGTATAGTAATATAAATTTTTGGGATAATACCTTTTGGGGATTTAACAATTTTGTTTCTCTCGTGCATCTTCTCGTTGGAGTAGCGTACTGTCTCGTCTCTTGGTCCGTCGGATTACCTAAGCGCGCATTGAGTTTCAGATGCTTAATATTTTGCTTCATTAAGTAAGGTTTTGGCTAATTTTGATGTTTAAACAGCCAATCAACCATGAACTCTTGTTACTGTTGACTCCGGTAGCTTTCTGTCACGCCCTTGGACATGTCATGTCTAATGTTTCATTTGCAGCCGCCGCTGTGTCTTTCATACACACCATATTTTCAAAGGAAATTAGCTCTTTGAAAGATGCCGATACGTGGAACTCACGGTTCCAAATCTATTGTTGCACATTCACGATCATGTAAGTTACAATAACTAAAATGTAATTTTTTTTATTTTAAACCTATTAATATGTTTAATCTTTTATTTATTATTAAGTGAGTCAGTTACCAGCCAAAAACGGAGCATGATATCAATGTTCGCACACCTACACAAGATAAAGGCTAATGATGAATGTGTACTACCGACGAATCTCCTAGAGGAAGCTGTCATGACGGTATCACCGGCAATTATCCTACTGATGACTAATATGTAAATTTGTAACTCTAATGACTCTTAGTTGATGTATTGTTTTAAGTTTAGACAGTTTCTTATTATATGTATGGTTTAGTTACAGTTTCTTACTATATGTATTTTGGATAATTTTATTTTGGATGGTTTTTTAAAAGATTTTGGATGATTCATGGTATTTTTAGTTTTTAATAATTATTGGCATAAAAAGACGTTCAGCGGCAGAAAAACAAGCCGCAGAAAATACGTTGAAATGCCGCTGAAGTATTGCCTTTCAGCGGCTGAAAACAGGTGAGCCGCTGAACCGATGACTTTCAGCGGCGCAAATAAATGAGCTGCTGAAAGTTTAAACTTTTAGCGGCGCGGTAATTGAGCCGCTGAAAGTTGCCCCTGGCATCTTTTAGCGGCACACTTCGGTAGCCGCAGAATGGACTTTTAGCGGTTAATTTCATATTTGAGTCGCAGAAAGTATTTTTTGCGGCTGACTTTCCACGACCACTTTTAGCGATTCAAAAACGTGCTGCTAAAAGTTTTTGGCTTTCAGCGGCGCAAATCTTTTTTAGGAGGTATAGTATCACTCTAAGCTATTAGAGTCCGAAAACTAAAAATTATTTAAAAATTATTTAAAGATCCAACGGCTTACCTTCCAGTGGTCACTGCCCAATTCGGACGGTCCAGATTTTGTTTCGGGGAAGAAGGTTTATGATCACTGAGCATTTAGAAGATTCTCATATATATGTTTAAAGCTTGTGAAAGTTACTTATATGCATAAATCATAATGCATACGTATGAAAAAGATGGTAAATGAACTTTTGGCATATACTAGTGGCGACCAATTTACGATTATAAATCTAAAGAGACTTTTTCATTAGATTTATTAATAATTACTCATCGGAAAGAACTTAATAAAGATAAATAATAGACCACTCTATAAGAGTGCAGTAGAACATCGATACATCAATATTCTATAAATTAATAGTCTCGATAAATTATTACTTTTGTATGGTGCCTACTCGGCTACTATAACACTAACATTCTAAGTTTTTCTCGATAAATTAATAAATTGGTAGAATAATAAAATCTTATGGTCCTAACAATATTAATTTATACATACTCAATTCTATTCCATCTCCATCTTGGTGGCATAACCTTTGAAAATTTTGCTCGATCAATTGAGTCCAAGTGGTAATATGAAAACTAACAAAAACAAAATCTATAATATATTTCATTACTCATTATTCATAGTAGATAATAGTAGTAAAATAGTAGCAGAACCCTCAAATATATATATATATATATATATATATGGAATCCAATGAAAAAAAATGTATGAATACAATGCACGACTGAAACTGAGAAATAAGAAAATCATAGGGAACTGACGAACTTACACTTGATTGAAGAAACCCCCCCTTAATCAACTTAAGGAAGACCAATGCACATAAATCAAATGAAACTCACCGGAATAGAATGACCATAACTCCAGGAAAAAATAAACTAACCGAAAAACGCGACAACCTAATTCTTGCTTGAAGAAATCCCATTGAAAAATCAACAAAAAGAAAATAAATATAAATCTAATTAAATTCACGAACTTGCAGAAAAACAACAATAGAAAAGAAAAACAATGTCAATTAATCAAAACAAACTCTTTAATCCTTGGAAAATAAAAAATGCAGAAGCTCGTGTGAAATCGAATAGGGAGAGGGCGAAGAAACTAAATGGTTTCTTGTGTAGCATATAAATGAATTACCAAATGGTATAATAATGAATACGTGGTGAGTTTCTTTTAAAAAAAATGCGGTGACTTTTTATTTTTATTTTTTTATTAAATACAATTTGAATGTGGTGATATTTAACGTGGTGATACTCATAAGTCATATTAACTCGTGACCAAAGAGTATAAAATTTTGAAAATATAGTATTTAAAATATGAGGATTTTCAAATCATTCGCTTTGCTTTGTGTGACTGGCCGCACAGCTACGTAATATTATGAACAAATATAGTTGAAAGTTTTTTTTCTTTAAATTGATTAATAACCTAAATATGTATTGATCGTTTGACATCACATCAAACTCAACAATTAGTCAGGACGTAAATATATTTTAAAGTTCGATTAAATAGTTAAAAAAAAAACTATTATTTTTTATGCAAATTCAATAATAATAAAATTATTGAATATGTAAGACTTGGTCAAGATAAGTGTTTGATACTTTGAATTACTTAAAGTATTTATGCATTAATTTTTTAAATGAAACTTTGTGATATTTGGTTAACGTATAAAATATATAAAGACCTTGTAATTTTTTTTATAAGAGTAAGGAAACTGTCGAAAACAAAAGAAACAAATGCCACATTATCATCTATATATATTTTCACCAAAGTGCGGGGGGTTACAAAATCGGGAAAAATAAAAACATAATGATTGATGAATATTTGTTAATAAAGAATATCAAATTGGAGTAAACAAAGTAGCTAAAAGTACGAAGAAATGTATGGACATGTAATTGTAAGTTTAAGTGTAAACATTAATTAATTAATTTACCCAAAAAATAAAAGTGTAAAGGGCCATTGCAACCAAACATCAACTATTGCATAAATTACACATGAATTAATCATGCATTCATGATCGATTACAATGTTAACATCAAATCTAAAAATGTAACAAAAAAAAATCTAAAATTGCCACAAATTAAATAAAACATTAGACGATAATGCACTAAAACATACTCTCATGATAATCGTCAAATTCCTGACGAAATACACCGAAACAGTAGGGAGAAAGACTCATGGTTAGACATGCGGAGAAGGTTCGTCAAGATTTCTATAGAAGTGAAACGAATTCCGAGAAGCTAAACAAACGTCGTGAAAAATGTAAAAGAAAAAAAAAACAAAGAATGCAGAGAGAGCCACACTAAATTGGTCTCTCAATATGAAATTTGTTCACCTGTAACCAAGGCCGACTTCGAATCTTAGGGACCTTTTTCATAATAAATATTTTAATTATAAAATTTATAATAATCACATAGCATACAGAAGAAAGTTAAATCCATAATACCCAATATATTCGCAAAAAAATGGTATGGTGAAATTTCTCAATAAAATATTTTTAATAACAATTATAAAACTATAATCACATAAATCAATTAAAAAAGAAAAAAGTTAAATACCTGATACCCAATCATTCAATCCAATTTTAACAGCTCCAAAGTTGAGCAATTGTGAAATCTACTTCGAAAACACTTATAAATCATAATAAATTTAAAAAAAATATCAAATACAAAATTATAATTAAAATAAAATTTTAATCTTACTTCTTCAAATGAATGATCATACCTTTAGATATGTTGGAGTGGGACACGATTTCCCAACTTCACTGCGTTGTCAATAGATTCAACTAAAATGCTAACACATATTCAACTAAATTAATAATAGCTCACAGAGTAATATACACACAATCGACAATAGATTAAGAAAGATGGACCGAAACCTGTAATTGTCGATTGGCGAGAAAAAACTCAGTTCAATGAGGATCTAGAGGAACCAAATTGGGGTTAAGTATAGTTTTTTTCTCCATTAACCAAAACGACGTGTACTTAATGTTTACACTTATACTTAGTTCTCATCAATGAGAACTAAGCGAGAGAAACCATTCCACTAATTCAATGATAACTCTTAAAGTTCAAGATGACTAAGAACGTCGTATGCATGTCCCAATTGCCTTTTTATATTCCATATTTTGGTGATTAAATGATATTTTTTTTCTTTATAAAATGAATTGTATTTAACTCCTAATACAAAATCTAAGAAAATGAGAATCATGAATTCTTGCTTTCAAGTTGTGCCATGTAATACCTCAAAACTCTCCTATATGTAAAATAAATATACATGTAATAAACATGATATATGCATGTATAAGTGTGTGCTTTTAATGAAAAAAAAATAATAAAAAAAAAAGTTTGTGCTTTTATGCGTTATGTTAATATATAATGCATGCATTTCTATATAAATGCATTTAATTTAATGTGTTTTTATAAAATAATGAATGTGAATGTAGTGATTCATTGATGATGAAATATTTTTTTCATGAAAAAAAAATCTAAAATATGAAAAAATAGAGAATGAGGATTGCTTGATTTGTAGTATGCCATGTCATCTAGTGAGATTTTCCTTTTATATATATATAGATTTATGTTTCAAACTCTTATATATAGATCTAAAAAAACTAATGATACATATATATATTTTCAAACTTTATTTTAGGGAGTTTTCACAGCTCTATAACTATAGAATATAAATAGTTTACATCTTGATTTAAGTTCATTATAGAATTATGAATTTACATCATCGGTTAACAAATATGTGCGGAAAAGATCTAATTCCGCGTTAAAATATTGTACTCGCGTTAAAATATTCTCATATTTTAATAGTAAAAAATACATGTATAATCATTTATACTTAGTATATTACAATTAATTAACTATTAGAATGTGTCATACGCTTAATCGAATACAAACAAAACATTAAGGACATTGCGAAATGGTTGAAGAGTTAGATTCACACCTTACCAAGAGAAGACTTAGATATATCATGGATTAAATATATATATACGACAAAAATCGGAAGCCACGCCACTCACTAAGGAAACGACAATGAGGCTTAAGTACAAAGCTGACTTTCACAAAGAATCACCACACTCTCTCTATATATATATATAAATGTAATATGATTTGAGATGGTGGATCGTAGAGTAAGGAAGGGAGAAAGGAGAGAAAAGATTGAATGCCTTTTATTGGAGCTACTATTACAATCCACAAACGTGGAGTATTTATAGAGAGAGTAAACTTAATAAAATTACCACATTACCCTTAAAAAAAACGTCATCCATTTGCTCAGCATGTGCATGTGCATGTGCTTGAGGTGCAAGTAAGTGTGACAAGCCAAAAGAGATTATTATTAAAATATTGAGTTTAATCTAATCAACTTGCAAGCCAATCGTCAGTGCTTACGTTTTGCTACATTCTCTCCTGTAAGCTTGACGTGGCTCGAGGTTCTTCACACCGAGCAAATCTCGCATCTCCGCGAATTTGACTCTTGCTAGTGCCTTAGTGAGAATGTCAGCTCGTTGCTCTCTGGTGCTAACAACCGCGATTTGCAGGTCTGAGATGGTCCGAGATGCAGCGGAAGGAGGTTGAGTTTCGCCGGAGAAGACAACTGCGGAAGCGGAGATTGACGACGGCGGAAAGAGGCTTTCTCGGAGGAGATCTTGGCTACAAATCTGAGATCGAATTTGCCGGAAAAATTCCGGGAACACCAGGAAAACTTATGAATACCGGAGGAACACCGGGTAAGCTTGAGAATACCGGAGGAACACCGGGAAGCACGCGTCACCGGAGAGATGGCCGGAGAAGAACGTCCGACGGGAATAGACGGTGACGGCGGCTAGGGTTTTTGAACTTTTCTTCAACCTTGCTCTGATACCATGTGAAAGTTTGATTGGGAAAGTTGTGTTTCTCATTGAATGAATTGGGTATAAACCACCTTAATTACAAGAAAGTAATTTTTGGTAAAAGTACCACAAAGATTAAACTAGAACAACTATACATTATTCTACAGTTTTCATATTTATTTATATAGATTACCGCATTTTTCAATTTTTTCAATTTTAGAACCGAAAGTCGCGCTATTGAAATTGAAAACCAATTTTACCAATTACCGATATATCGGTTTTAAATTCTGTTTAAATTCGATTTTAACCGCATTTTATGAAACGCATTTGTAAAAAATAATTAGTACTACATAATCTAAAGTATAAAAAAGAACTAATTGATGAAATAATTCAAATAGAGTCAATTATCTTGAGATTTACTCATTTTTATTCAAACACGAATAAATAATTGCACTAACAACAAAAATTGCTCAAAATAAAATAAGATTGAATGAATCAATGAATGAGAAAAACTATGTCAAAACATTGTTATATAGATATTGAATGCCAAAAGTCTTACATTTATCTATTATAAATGTATAAAAACATACAAATTTATTATTGGTTTTTACCGCCCATTAAACTTATTCGACTTTCCTTACAATAATATTGTTCACGTACTTACAAATTAAACCGTCAAATATTTAAGGGTAATTAGCGGCATAAGTGGCCAAGGTTTTAGAATTTCCTTAGGCATGATGACAATGCCTAAAAACGACGGTAAAAGTCCCTAATGTGCACTAATCACTCTAATCACAAAATTCCATCTAACTAATTGGATGGATGTTAGTCAACTGATGATGTGGCAGTGTTGACCGCCACGCGGACAACCACATGGCATGCCACGTCATTTTTAATTTTTTATTTATTTCCACATCAGTTTTTTTTGCAATTCTTTAACCTGACCCACTTTTCTTCTCGCTTTCTCTCACGTTGCCACTTGTCCATTCTTTATTTCCCACACTATGACATGTGTCATCCAAATAACTAGCATTTTTTTTTTTTTTTTTGCATTTATAAGGTTGAAACCCAAAGCCCAAAGAAACAAAACACTAAACGACCGAAGTTATTTGGTGACAAATTGTAATGAATATAACAAGTTAAATAGCAAACATATTAAGAGATTATCAAGATAGTATAATTAACTAAATCAATAGGAAATAATCTTGTATAATTAGCATAACAAGTAATCCACATTATCTAAAGTTTGGTTTTATATAGTTGGACTTTATCAAGATAAGTATAATATTTCTGAACAATCAAAAGGGTTTACGTTAGTCGAGTCACATTATTCATTTTTTTAAATTTTTTATAGATTTATGATCATCATGTTTATTAACTAATCATAATAAGCTAGTTACAGTAGCTATGCTAAACTCATTTTATTTATTTAATTAGTCGTGATATTGTTAATAAATAGATAAATTTATTTCATATTTATTTTACTATATTAAATTGTCGTAATTAAAATGTAAGTATTTAAAACTCTTAAGTAGGATAATATTTACAATTTTAGTAGTATTTTCAGCAACTACCCGAAAATAAACTTATAAGTAGGATAATATTCACAACTTTAGTAGTATTTTCAACCACTACCCGAAAATAAACTTATAAGTAGGATAATTTCACAACTTTAGTAGTATTTTCAACCACTACCCGAAAAATGACGGATAATAATCGAAAAGATATCTCACATATTAATGGATATGTTTGCTATTTAAGTTGTTATATCCATTACATTTTGAAACCAAATACCTTTGATGTAGTAATTTAGTGCTTTGTTTATCTGGGTTTGGTCATGATTCCAAAATACAAATACAAAATATTTTGATTACTCATACTAAATTTTATTATTTATAGGTTACCGAGGGTTTATCGCTAGTTTACCGACACGAACGGACAAAAAATCGATGAAAACCGTTGAGTTCCTTATGAGATTTATAAAATACTAAGATCTACCAATGGTTTTTTTTTCAGCACTTAATGCCATTAATGATATTAAATATTAATATTGTTTGCATATTATTAATAGATCAGTTAAAATTATAGTATACCATATACTGATATTATTTTATACAATTGCACGAATTTTACAAAATACTCTTATTTTATAATAAGTCATCGGCAAATCTTACAAAATGCACGAATTTTGTGCTTTTACTCTCTTTTGATTTTGATTTTTTTTTTGGAAGGATATTTAGGAGAGTAAGTTTACTATATATAGAGATTAAATAGAGAGAAAAAGAATGATCTTGTAAAGATCAAATCGACCTAGCTAGTACGTAAAGTTTAGTCACAACTTTGAATGAGTTAAATAATTATGCATGCTAGTATTTAATTAAAAAAGTACAAATTAGCAATATTGACTAATTTGTATGAGTTATAACAATCTTAACTTTGGTCTAAAGTTTAAACATTTTCGAATATTTACATAATTGATGATATTTTCGTGAATGCACATTTGTAAACATCGGGGGTTATGGTGAAAATCCAATATATATATATATATATATATATATATATATATATATATGTGTGTGTATATATATATATATATGTATGTATATTAATCCAAAAAAAAAGTAAGATATTTACAAAAACAAAACAAAAGCAAAAAACTACTAGAATATTGTGTGAAAACCAAATGAAAATAGGAGAATCTTTTTTTTTTCTTTTTTAATGAAATTGCTTAGTACTTATGCCATCATAATATAAAATAATAATAAAAAAACATTTACATAAACTAGAAAGCTAATTAAAGCAACTCCAAATTGTGGCATAAACTAGTTGAAATTGTACTAGATATAGGGTTATTTAGGGCAAAAGTGCCCAAGCAGAGTATAATGAAGATATATTAAATCAAGCATAGGAAAATGCATGTCTCCTACATCGTCTTCTTCTTCTTTACTTCTCCAAGATGCATTGCAAAGTGACAATGGTGAGAAATTCTGGTGAAAAGTAAAAACAACAGTTGTTATCGACCAAAACGATAACTCGACGACATCGTGTAAAATGACAGTTGATAACTGAAGAAAATTTGCCAGTTAGTTTTGACCAGCATTTGACCCGTCATGTCGCTGAAAATCGTCATTTTTGAAAGCTTTATAAATAAAGACATATTAATCTGATACATGCAGATAATATAGGATTTGTTACGGGTAAAAACGGGATTGATTTTCGTAAACGGGAATTATCGCATTCATTTCCTTTAATTAATTAGTTAATTCAATTAATCTTTTAATTAAGATTATGAATTAATTAAATCAATTTCAAAACCCAAAACTCCCTCCGGAGGCCCGTTTTCAAAAAACAGTGTCCCGGTGTTCATAAAAATATGAAAACATCCAAAAACGACATAAAATTTGTAAAAAACTGACACGGGACGGGCCCGGGAGCAAAAAAGGCCCAAAACCCCTTCGGTGGGACCCACAGAGGCGACAACATCCAGGATCGCGCCACATGGCAGATCCAGGAGCTGCCTCACCCCGCGGGACCCACCCGCGCGCGTCAGCCCACTTGTGGGCGTCTTCCCTCGCCCACTTGCGTGGGGCGGGCCATCATCGGCCACGTGTAGGGCCGGGGGCTCCTCATCTTGCCCACTTGTGAGGAGCTCGCCCTCGGCTGCCACGTTTAGGGCGGGGATGACCCCTGCCCTTTGAGCCGCACGCAAGTGGCCTTCTTGGAGGGTTTGTGGGCCGTCCGATCCCGCTCGGACGGCTGGGATCGGACCATCTTGATTCAAGGACCTAAAAATAAATAAATAATTACCCAAGGACCCCTGGGATAATATTTTATTACAAGTGGCCCCCCGGACCCTACTATAAATAGAAGCTCAGTTCAGTTAAACGGTAATTCATTCGAACTCACTCGAATCTTCTCGAGTTCTCTCTCTACCCCCGATATACTCCCCTCCCCTCAAATACCGTTCTAATGTTGAGCGTCGGAGGTGAATCAGGGGGTACCCCCTCTGTTTCCCTTGACCTCGGGTGTTCCCTTTTTTTCAGGTCCTACAAAGTGAGAGATTTACGAAAAGCGGAAGACCTGGTGAAATTCCTACTTGGTCCTTAGCCCGCCTGATAGGCTCAGTTCTACGCGGTGCCCAGTCTATCTCCAGTCCATTGCGCGGCTGAGGGTATAGCATGGGGACACGAGTCTGGGCCCACAATTCAGGACGAGGGGCCCGAGCTAGGGGAATTTTCACTAAGATCCGGACGGCTGATGGATCGCTCTGAGGAGAATCCCCTGGAGAAAATCCTAGGGAAGGTCCATGACCCCACCTGCCCTTTTTCTAAGCTCAGCGCGGCCTAAGCTCTGTCTCTTAGTCCCTAGATCTGAATAAGATACCGTGACTCCATTGACAGTTCCAGCCCGGACTAGAACATGCCATATCAGGTCGAGAGTCTAATCTCCCAGGGTTCACTCCCTGGTCAAAAGCATTCCCCCGTTCGTTGGTACCTACGATCTGAGTGGTTCCCTGACCTGTAACCCCGGCCTCCGACCCTGTGGTAACAGGTAGTGTGTAGCCCGGATCGCCTAGGATCCCGAACGACAAAGAGACCTTTGACCAGGCTAGTGCCAGGAACGCCTGCTTAGGGCCCCCATATCGGTCAATTAAAACCTCACCCTGAAGTCAGCAGCAATCATCCCGGGGTCAACGGGGTCAGGAGGAACAATCATTGACAACAAAATCTGTCATCCCCGAAACAAAGCCATCCAAGGTCCATCAAGAAGTCAACAGAAGCCCGCCACGTCATCAACGACATTGGACAAGGCCCAAAATCCTCAACTTGGGCCTCAACAGTGTTTGATCCAAAAAACGGCATCAACAGGATTAGTAGCGTTACTCAGTGTCACAATTGAGTTTTGTAGTTTGATTATTTAAAATGTCATTTAAATTCTATTTAGATCTTTGGTTAATTATGTTTAGAAGTTTGATCTAATAGGGCCGGTCCGACTTATTAGTTTATAATTTCTTAGATCTATTTACGAAAACGCATGTTAATAAAAGAGTAGCCAATAATAATTCATTGGCCGAAATTCGACGCCAAAAAAGCTGGAAAAAATATTAAAGTAATTAGTGACAAAAATTCAATTAATTATCAGTAAGAAGAAAGTGTCACGATCAAATTTTATTACGAAATTTTGATGATCTCTTTGCTGACTCATTTAATCACTCAAATGCGCCTCCCAAAACGACGGCGTACGGTACATCTTTGTGTCTCGTTTCAGAGATTTATTTCCAAAAGTAGACAAGTTGTGTATCATATAAATCATTGCATATGTAATACATGTACTTGTTCAATATTTATTGAATTTCATGCTTTTCTTTAGTTACAAGTTACGACTAGAGATGCAACTCGCGATGGCTTCGGGTGTCTCGCGACGAGTCGCGATGCAGAAAAGGACGTCGCGATATCGCGACAAGCTGGCGGGAATCGCGACGAGTCGCAACGCGGAGCAACAGTCCGAGAGAGCGCGTCACCGAGGCATCGCGAAGCATCGCGACCTGTTCACCCGCAACGCGTCGCGACTTCGAGATTGGCGATTTTTCACGATTTGGTCGCGACTCATTGCGACACCGTGAGTTGCAACTCTAGTTACAACCTACAAACTTAGGTTGGTACGTAAAATTAAAGCATTCAATAGGTTGAGATTTTTTTATTTTTTTTATATAAATATGTTGATTTATTGACTTATAGCAAGATGAAAAACGACTATGACATAGTTTGGTCGTTTATCTATTACTCACGTGTGTCCCTGCGCTGCGATATATATAATATTATTATCAAAGAACTATAATTTATAAATATATAAATATAAATATTAACTTCGCTAGGGTTGAGCTATAGCAAGAAGAAAAACGACTATGAGTATATGGTACTCTTTTGTCGTTTACTAAACAACAATTCACGAGTTTTACTGCGATATAGATAATCATCGAGCTATATTTGTAATTATCAATGTTGTTATTAACTGCGAGGAAATTTAAACGACAATAAGTTGTCGTAATATTCGAAAACGACAACAACTCTCTTGATATTGAGCAATGAGCAATAGTTCTCATTCCTTGCAGTTCTCACTTTGCTTTTTCGTTTAAATACGCTCTTACTTACTAATAATTGCAGTTTTGATTATTTTCCAAAAAATTACCCCCCTCTTTTTTCAATTTCCTATTATTAATTAAATATCAGGGAAATGGACACCTTTTTTTATTTTATAATAATGACATGATTTTAAATTTTAACAACAAACAAGTGAAATATTGGATTATAATAAAATAATTAAATAAAAAACTTTAGTTATAATTCTTTATAACATACATTCACTTTAAAACCGTTCTGTAACTATAGTATTTACTAAGACTGAAACCGTATCAGATATCTGTTTAATTTTTAATTAATCCGGTATAAAATCCAAATATTCAAAAATCGATATCCGAATCCGGATCCGAGAATCATAATATTATTTTTTTAACCCAAATTAATTATCCGATCCGGTTTTAGAAACTATACCCGGGGTTTGTAACCTGATGCGGATTTTACCTAGATTCAGATCAATAATTTAATTTTTTTTTTCCTTCTAAAAACATACATTGCCATCAAAACTGTACAAATATGATGCCTATCTTAACTTGGTTGTACATCAATACCATACTAAAAAAATGCATCAAAACGGATAAAAAAACATACATACCATCGTATCAAAATTATTATACATAAAAAAATAGATTGTCTCGCCATCTTTTCCATATATTTATTAAAATGCATGAAAAAGTACATTGTCTCGCCAAAATTAGAATGAAACCCTAAATTATTAAAGAAAAATAATTAAATAAAAACCGAGTTTTAAAACCGGATATATGGATTAAAAAAGGTAAAACCTGGAATCTGAATCAGTTCTACTTCTGATATCATGAGTGTGAATGTGAATGCCGATACGAATTTAGTTATTAAAAATTCGTTACAGATTCAGTTTTTAACTCGATTTTCTGGCTTTATTTTCACCCCTATTTTCTACTTACTTGCCTTCATTTCTATAAATTACTTTTTATATAATAATAATTAATGGTAAGATTTGTTGATCCTCATGCCAAGAAAATTTCATTTTTGTTAATTTTTGTAATAAAAGGGCAAAATTTGATATATTTTTTTAGTAATTTTCCATTAAAATTGGATTTTTTTTATATGCTCTCAACTCTCATTTTTGATAAAACAAAATATACCTTTAAGTTTCAAAAACAGCGAAAGTATACCCTTGGTGTATGACTTGAAAATTTTACCTTTCATCTTCTTATTTTTTAATTATTTTTTTAAAAAAAATCAAAACATACTCTAAAAAAATATATATATTGTGGTGAAAAATGAAAGTAGATGAAATATAAAAATTTCAATTTTTTTTAATAAGGAGTTATTTTGAGTTTTTTTTAAGGGGCAAATAGCTAAATAGTCAAACTTCAAACTCTAATTAGCCAAATAGTCAATGTTTTAATTAATATTGCCAAATAGCCAATTAACCACGTTAATAAATCACGAAAGACCGGATTTTGTTTAAAAATAATTTATTTATTTTTTCAAAAAAAAAAATTGTTAAAATTTTAATCACGATTTTTTATTTTTAAACAAATTAACTCTTTTAATACACGTTAATAAACGTATTAACGAAGTTAATTTGTTTAAAAATAAATTATTTCTTTTGTTAAAATTTTAATCACGATTTTTTATTTTTAAACAAATTAACTCCGTTAATACACGTTAATAAACGTATTAACGAAGTTAATTTGTTTAAAAATAAAAAACCGTGATTGAAATTTTAACAATTTTTTTTAAATTTAATTGATTTATTTAAAAAAAAAAAAACTAATTTATTTTTAAACAAATTAACCACGTTAATATGTTAAAAGGGTATTATAAGTATGAAATATGTATTAAATAACCATTTGGCTATTTTGCAAAGAAAAATGAAAAGTTGGTTATTTGGCTAATCAAACATTTCAATTTGGCTATCACACGCAATATCTCTTTTTTTAATTATATTTGTTAGAGGGTATATAAAATAGACTTTTACCCTTAATCTTCTTATTTTTAATTATTTCTTTAAACAATTCAAAAAATAAAACTCTAAACAAAAGACATATTTTGGTGATTGCTGGAAACTGCTCGTCGGTTACTTGGATCCTAATCGTCGCGACCTGATGGGCTGGATCTTGCCTTCCTAGTCGTTCGTTAGCTTAATGAGCTTAACCAAGTCCAAGTCCAGAATAATCTCACAAGTTGATGATATTTGTTTTCCATGAGTAAATAATATATTATTAGATCAAATGCATTTATTATAAATAATTAATTAAATATCCTTTTTAGCACACTTTTAATAGACAAAGATAATATTCACATTAAATCTATAAACGAAAGTGTAACTGCGGTTTTCTTTTTCATACTAGAAAACATAATATTTTTATACCTAAAATATTTTAATCAGGTGATATTGTATCCAGAGCGTGCCTAAGATCTTTGGGGTCCTAGGCGAGGAATTTTTTGGGGGCCCCTCCGTAATTGGAAAATTCATTTTTGATTTAAAATTATATGCAATATTTATGTATAAATAAATTCTCATCAAAAGAAAACACATCTAGCAATTTTTGACGCAAAAGTATTAATCAACTCTGCATAATAGAGTTTTTCGACCATGTCTTTTTCGATAGACACTGTAGTTTAACCTATCATCCTATCATGAGACATGGTTGACCAACGATAAGACTTGACAATTTTAACTTCAATGAGCTTCTTTGTGCATGTGCAACTGTGACTGATATCTTTAGCACAATTCAGTGCAATCCAAGCATTCGGATAACTACAATCCAATTCTTGTATATAATTTAAAACATAGATCGCTCTCTTTCTGTCGGTTGGCACGTTCACACTTGATATAAAGAGAAAATTATTTTGGGATTATGGGAATAAATGACATGAGGAAATTATATAGTAAAGTTGGAATATATAAGGGACCCTAATTAATTTGGAATCGAGGGTCCAAATATTATATTTACGTGATTTTAATTAAAAACAAAATTAGAGGCCCTAAATTTTTGGAAATTGGGGCCCCGATTATTATAGTTAATTTATTTTAATTAAAAAATAAGGGCTCTGAATCATTTAGGTATTAGGGTCCAAATATTAGAGTTAAGTGGTTTTGATTATATTTCTTTAATTTATGGCCCTTTAATTTAATTTTAGAGATTTTATTGTATAAAAAATTAATTTAAGTTATTTTTAGACCCTTAAATTTGATTTTTTTAGCCCTAAATTCAATATAAAAAATTTTACCAACGGAGGCGCCTACTCTGCCTCCCCCAGGCACGGCTATGATTGTATCATTAAGAGAATTAATTGTCAAATTAACTTTCTTCAATTATAAAGGATAATTATTTTTGAAATTATTCAAAAGAATTAGCTATAGATAAGCGATAAGCCGCCACGCGGCTGAAAGAAAGAGTACGTTTAATCCATGTACGTTGAATGTTTGAAAACTTCAGGGTCTATAAGTTTAATTTTTACTTTCAATAATTAAATTCTTTTATATAGTATCGATTTATATTTAATATGTTGCAGCCCAATAATTTTCCTTTTATTTACTATCAATTTATGTTTTTAATATATATAATACATAACAAGCTAAAGTATAAATAATTATCATATTTGTAAGTTTTAATTAAGTAAGCATCCATTCTTTGACTTGAAAAAAGTTCAAGCACCACGTTACGTTATTCATTAATATATATATGATAGAACCTTTGCGGTATAAGTAGTCAATGATTGGGATTGGACATTTTGCAGGTCCACATGAGTTAATGCGATGACTCACGGTGGAATCATGTGTAATTAAATAGTTGACTAATCATATACTAATTAATTATATCATTTTCCTTAATGAGATGAGATCTTCATAAAAAAGAAAAGTTAATAATTACATGAGATACACATTAATAGAGATTATTCTCCTTAGCGGTGATTATACTCATTGATGGAGATGATTCTCCTCTCCCTATAAATAGAGAATTCGACCACCACATTCCATACAACATAGAGAGTTCGAATTCTACTATCTTCGATAGAGTCTTTGTTCGTTTCCAATCGCCGATTAGGAAATAGTATTCCGATATGGCGATTTTCGTTTTCCTAGAGAAATTCCATTAGCGACATGGTGGACTACGTAGAGGCCGAAAACTTGAGCGGCTCGTGATCTCCTAGAAGGCTTGGTGAAAGCACGGCGTGAAGACAATCCTCAAACGAGCACTCGGAGATCCGGTTCTAAGGGAATCAAAGGAATCGCTAGAGAAATCATTTTCTATCCAAGTAAGTCCAATTTATTATATATCTAGATCCGTATATTATTTAAGATTCTCCTCCGAAAATGAGAAATCTTAGAAAACTTCAATTATATAGATATATATTATTTATGCGTGATAAAAACATTAAATGTTGGATAACAAAGCTTCTTAATTAAATGTTGGATAACAAAGCTTCTTAAGGTTCCTCGTACGAACAAAAAATAAATAAATCAAACATTGATAGTATGTAAGATTTTGGCATATTCTCTTTGAATTGGGTCAACTTTTTTCAAAGAAATACACCGACATTCGTCTCTATTATATCTCAATATAATTGAACGCGCTTGATCAATCTATCTACGAAGATCCATAATAATCTCATTAATATTTTTTAAACAAGAAAATAATTTTCGGTAGGGCCAAGTCAAAAGAATTTTGGAATAGACAAAGATAAGCATATGAAGATATACAACTTAAAAAAAATGGATTTAATAATATTAATGCAAATATGATCAAGAGGGTAATATTAAGATTAACTACTAGGTCACATATGCTTCAGTACGAATAAATCACTTATTGGTGCATGAAACTGTACAGTTGTTCCCAATGTATTTATTACAGTTATTCCATAGAGTATATATTAGTTAGGGATAATAGCGGCTAAAGTAGCAAAACGTTTATGATTTGTGTCGATAAAGGTCCAAACTAGATTTATAGGGGCTAAAGTAGCCAAACTCGGTCAATCTGTGGCAAGCACTTATTCCGTCCAGTCAAACTTAACATCCGTTAATCTATCGTCACTGCACTTACACGTGGAAAACTTTGGGTATTTATGCCGTGATAAAACAAAAGTTTAGGTATTTATGCCGCGATAAAACCAAAATTTAAGTATTTTTACCGCGATAAAGCACTTATTCCGTCCAGTCAAACTTAACATCCATTTGTTCTTTATGAAGTTTTCTTTCGTAAATGCTTAATTAAAGAGAACAAATTCGAAATTGAACACATTTACTTTTTTTTCCTTTTCTATTGTTGTAATCTGCTTCATCATTTTATTCCAACCAAATAGATCATATTATTTGCATGAAAATGTATAATATAGTATTTTAGCTCGACAGCTATATATCAAATATGTACTTTTACCAAATGTATATATGGTATAGATATGTGTGTATATATATATATATATATTATACTTGACATTATAGGACGCAACCACCAATGTGGATGCTGAGAAATAGCGAGTGGGTGGAATAATACGTTGTAATTTTGTAGCATCTTTGACCTTTAACCTAACTATTTCTCTTGAATTATATGATCATCCAGTACTCTTGGTAAGTGGGAGGACCATCCGACCACATAATATATATATATATATATATATATATTATATATATATATATATATATATATATCAAATTTTGGAGCTAACTGGCTGTAAACCAAAATTTTGGAATGTGTGGATGGAAGATTGAACAAAAACCGACTATATTTTTTGTCAACGTGTAATTGAATATTAACGAAAATTGATATTACTGATATAGAAAATTGACCACATGCTCACAATTTTAACAAAACAACAATGGTTATGCTGAAGAAAAAAAAAATCAGTGACTAGTGAATTTTTAATAAAACGGCCACGAAACAAGTATCATAGTTTCGACATGAAGTTTGTGTTGCTATGGTCAAATTAAATTAGACTTTAAAAAATTCAAAACATAACTATTATATAGTACTTATGTAAATATATGCGAATATAATTATAATATAGAATATTATCATTTTCACTAAGTAAATATTATTATTTTATGAAATACCAATCGGCTTGGACATTCAAATATTATGCTATTGTATAATTTGATCGACATTTAAATACCTAATTTTTTAAATAAATCAAACTACCGAGACAGGATTTATACAATACAGTATGAGTATTTTTAAACACACCCATATATATGTATACGTATATATATATATATATATATATATATATCTTTACATGTAATATATGATATATTTTGAGGAAATAATATATGTACATATATTGTATATTTCAGTATGGCAGTGTACAATTACTTGCAGGTGAATTGTCTGAGTTAACAACCTACCAAACACAGTTAAAAGCCTTCTTTCTATTTGCCTCTGAATTTCAGGCAAAAGTACCAACCTCTAAACGACACATTAACTCTAATATTTTATTTCTTAATTACATGGTACAAAATTTCCCCTTACATCGATAAAAACTACTTTTTTTATTTAATAAAAACTACTTATTGTTATTATTAATGGTACATTAGTTTCATGGCATGTCATTTTTTTTTTCTTTTTGTTTCCATTCAAAATAAAAAACGACACATTAACTCTAATATTTTATTTCTTTATCAAATGGTACAAAATTTCACCTTACATCGTAAATGCTACTTATTATTATTTATTATTATTAATGGTCTATTAGTTTCACGACATGCTTTTTGTTATTATCATTGTTATTATTATTAATTATTATTATTATGAGGAAATAAATAGGTAAATAAACTAATTAAGTGGGGAATTTATTTGCATCTGCGCGTGGTCAAGGTGTGACACCCTTTCATTTTTTTTAGTATAAGAAAAATTAAATGAAAAAAATGAAAAAATAAAAATAATGATCACGTAACCCCACTTTCATTTAATTCTCCAGATGATTACAGGTCTTGCCTGGACCCCTTCTTATGGGCCTCACATCCCTCACTTGCCATTTGCCAAGCCCAAAAAGTGATTATAATCGATCGGAATTCTTAGTGATTATAATCTTTTTTATCTCCTCCTCTCTATCTTGGAATTACTAAAATATATGTAAAATACTAAAAAATAATCTTGTTTAAAATTCGTCCAACTCTTTTGACTCCCGATGAATTAGCTTCACAACTCAATACTTGATCTTCACATCCAACGTGAAAAAGTGACCACTATAAATAAATTATTGTTTTGTATATATATAAAAAAAAAAAAAAAAATCGTGTATTCCATAGCCATTACAGCATATAATTTTCTCCAAAATAACATGCATATTATGATGGTTTCCTACTGAGTTGAATGTTGATCACAGAAAAAGATACAGCATGCTCATCTTTCTTTTAACTCATATAAATTTATAAAATTCCTTTTAGTATTTATAAGAAAAATGTCAGGGTATAATATATTAAAATATAAATAAGTATTTCGCTTTAGAATTAATTAAATAATAGGCCGGAACTTTGACTTATGAGTTATGACCATGGAATGTCTATCCAACTTGACTCATCGCTTGTCTTCTACTTATGCTAGTTTTAGGTTCTTATGCCAAAATGCAGAGCATGTCGTTTCTTCTAATAAATTAAGGGAACAATTATAATAGTATACCATCTCTATAAGTTACTCCTTTGTTCTTATTCACTATAGGAATGTAAAAATATCAATAAATAGAAATAAATATTCAATAAAAAAGTTTAGGGATTTGGGAAGAAAATACTTATATAGTGGTCATACTTACTTGGCGTGGTGCTTATGTCTATATTCACTTTAAACAAAAACACTATGAAATCCGAGTGATAACTCAAAAATGGATTTTTAAACCTTAATCGAATAAATCCTATATTCAGTTAAAAAACAAAATTTTCTTTTTTTTTAAAACGGGGTTTAAACCCAGATCCGGATTTCCAAATCTTTTGATGACAAACCGAATCCGGGTTTTAATTTTGAAACCCGGATTGAATCATACGAATCTCACAGACAGACCAGAAAACACGAAAACATAATATGAATCTCACATCACAATCATATCACTATCAGTAATAGAGCTTTATTGTACAAAAATTCAACTCAAAATTTCCTTACAACAAAAATTAAGAACGTGATTGTCTATACAAAATTGCTTCTAAACAGAGATTAGAACTTTACTCTTCATCAATGAAGTTTCTTCTCGATGGAACATTTTCCATTATGCGAAGAACAACCTGTAACGATCAACTCGTAATATTATATATATATATATATATATATATATATATATATATATATAATAAATAGATAACAGAAAGAGATCAATGAGGTACCATGGAAGGCTATGGTAGTGGCCTCGAGCAGAGTAGGCACCTGCTTTTCAATCTCAACCACTAAATGACACGGTTCTCGTGGTGTGTATTGACCAAGAAGGCATGTGACAGTCTCTCCTATTGCAAGAGGTATCAAGCATATGCAACATTCACCCGAAGGTGTTGCATAAACAACACGATCAATCGCATTGATCTGTTCTTCGATGGCTCCTTGCTCAACCTCATCACGCTTGTTGGCCAGGGAGCCCAACAAGAATCCTCCACAACGGTGTTCGCTCATCTTCAACTTCCGGTTCTTCTAGCACCTCATCGCCGTTGTTGTTACCGTGTATGACGAACATCTTCACCGTCACTCGGAGGAAAACCGAGCTAATGCGTTAGTATCCTAGTACTTCCACTCTGTTCTTCCAATTAACAAGTCAACGCCGAACTCTAATCAAGACGTGCTCCATCAAGAAATCGTCCTCGATTCGATGTACAAAAATTCAACTCAAAATTTCCTTACCACAAAAATTAAGAAAGAGATTATCTATACAAAATTGCTTCTAAACAGAGATTAGAACTTTACTCTTCGTCAATGATGTTTCTTCTCGACGGAAAATTTTCCATTATGCGAAGAACAACCTGTTACGATCAACTCGTAGTAATTATATATATATATAATAAATAGATAACAGAAAGAGATCAATTAGATGCCATGAAAGGCTATGGTAGTGGCCTCGAGCAGAGTAGACACCTGCTTTTCAATCTCAACCACTGAATGACACAGTTCTCGTGGTATGTGTGTTCACCAGGAAGGCATGCGAAAGTCTCTCCTATTGCAAGAGGTATCAAGCATATGCAGCATTCACCCGAAGGTGTTGCATAATCAACAAGATCAATCGCATTGATCTGTTCTTCGATGGCTCCTTGCTCAACCTCATCACGCTTGTTGGCCAAGGAGCCCAACAAGAATCCCCCACAACGGTGTCGGCTCATCTTCAACTTCCGGTTCTTTTTGCAGCTCATCGCCGTTGTTGTTACCGTGTATGACGAACATCTTCACCGTCACTCGGAGGACAACCGAGCTAATGCTTTAGTATCCTAGTACTTCCACTCCGTTCTTCCAATAAACAAGTCAACGCCGAACTCTAATCAAGACGTGCTCCATCAAGACATCATCCTCGATTTTGATGTACAAAAATTCAACTCAAAATTTCCTTACCACAAAAATTAAGAACGAGATTGTCTATACAAAATTGCTTCTAAACAGAGATTAGAACTTTACTCTGCGTCAATGATGTTTCTTCACGATGGAACATTTTTCATTATGCAAAGAACAACCTGTTACGATCAACTCATAGTAATTATATATATATAATAATAAATAGATAACAGAAATAGATCAATTAGGTACCATGAAAGGCTATGGTAGTGGCCTCGAGCAGAGTAGACACCTGCTTTTCAATCTCAACCACTGAATGATACAACTCTCGTGGTACGTGTGTTCACCAGGAAGGCATGCGACAGTCTCTCCTACTGCAAGACGTATCAAGCATACGCAACATTCACCTGAATGTGTTGCATAATCAACACGATCAATCGCATTGATCTATTCTTCGATGGCCCCTTGCTCAACCTCATCACGCTTGTTGGCCAAGGAGCCCAACAAGAATCCCCCACAACGGTGTCGGCTCATCTTCAACTTCCGGTTCTTCTTGCAGCTCATCGCCGTTGTTGTTACCGTGTATGACGAACATCTTCACCGTCACTCGGAGGACAACCGAGCTAATGTGTTAGTATCCTAGTACTTCCACTCCGTTCTTCCAATCAACAAGTCAACGCCAAACTCTAATCATGACGTGCTCCATCAAGACATCGTCCTCGATTTTGAGTTCGGCTAGGTCTCTACGAACATCACCCTCTCTAATAGGAAAAATGCCAATTGTTATATTTAGCGTATGTCTATCAGCATGGATACCTCTAGCGAGTTGGCCGCTCTAACTAATTTATCAAGAAACCTAACACTTAAGGGTCCTGCAATTCGGTCTACATCAATGCATCGCTCCTGCAATATGGTGTAGCTCCTGTAAAATCCTATTGCAGGCCCAAAAAAAAACTTTATATTAATAATTTGCCCAAGGCCCCAAAAAGAGTTAGGCCGGCCCAGCAAGATTATAACGATTCGATTTGAAAGAAAACACAATAAAAATCATAAATGGATCGGAACAAGAATATAATAACAATTTGAATAGAAAGAAAACAAGAGAGCGAACCACAAAAGGATCGGCGATTGATAGGGCCTAATTATTCTAATAAATAAAGGATATTTCTTGATTTATTACTTTATTTATTTATTAGAATGGAGCTATCAGTTGTTGTTTATGTATGCAGGGCAAAGATGAAATTAAATAAACAACAGGGGCTGATTTGCAAAGGACTACATTGTAAAAAGAATAAACATATCACATCAGCTTCTTCTACATTCCTCGATGTCGTTCACCCATACAAATTACAGGACAAAAATTCAAAGCCAAAGAAAAATAAAAAGAAAAAAAGAGTTTGCAGAGAGAAGGACGAGCATCGATGGGTTCGAAACACGAAGCTTGGCCGAAGTCTCTGCTAGTCGCGATGACTGACCGTCGTCGTTGTCTTCGGGTGTTGATTCGTGAGCTTCGTCGCCGCTATTCTTCGCTGCAACCGATGTCCGTGGTCGGAGTTCCGCCGTCGCCGCTGCTCGCTGGAGATGCTCAGGATTAGTCGCAGGAGCTGGGTTCGGAGCAGAATCGCCGTTGTGCCGCGACGAGGCTGGTCATCGTAGCTGCACTGCAATGGGCCGAACTTTATTAGCAAAGCCCAACAACGATTCGATTTAAAATCCACAGTATCGCTGGAATTCTGTTGAGATATTTATGGGAAGATTTGATTTTCCCATTCTGATAATTAAATCGTGGTTAGGGTTGTTAGTTAGGGTTAGCAACATGATATAAATAGCTTCACTATTATTCAGAGAAGGAAGAGTCGATTTTGTGAGAAGCTGAGTTCGTTTGACAGCAGAGCCTGGTTCTTTATGGGGTTTATAATTACTCTTCTCTGTCGATCGACGAAGATGATCGGCTAAGCATTGTATTGGTTTGAGTTTCTGACACTATGATTCAATAAATCCATGAGGCATTATTTTGTTCAATTATCAATCCGTGAATATCGATCTCTTTATCTAGAATTATATTATGTTATCAACGATATCGCTTCTCCGATTCATATCAATTTCAATTGTCGGATTACGTTAATTTAGCAATTGTATCATTGTGATAGGTGATAGTGATTTAATCGTTACCATGATATTATTATAGACTTCTTATAAGTGCATCGACTGTATTTTCGAAGTTTATATACCGTTAATTAATTGACTCGTCGTACTTGTCTTTTGATTGTTGAACGCACGTTTTGTTAGTTTGCTACGCGGTTAGTGAAATAGCGAAACAGGTAAAGGAGATCGGCTGAATTAAATATTACCGCGGTGTTTTATTATTCAGTTTCATTGAAGTGTTCTACATATTAATGCTGCTTGGATTTTAATTCAGTTACGTTTGATTGGATTATCTCTGAGTTAGGTTTGATTTAATTGCGTTTCAATTGAATTAAATAATCTTAAGGAATACGTTAATCAGTAAGATATTCTGTAGGTTGAAGAACAAATTTATGTCGATGATCAGATGAATTGAATCATTAGTGGAAGTTACTCATGCCAATTGGTTCTCATATTATTTTCTCACATTTTTCTCTCATTTTATTTATTTATTCTCTCAAACCAAAAATCCCCCTTTTTATTTCGCTTTATTATTTTTGCAATATTTATTAGAAAACTCTTCGTGGGATCGACCCGTACTTACACTACTACATAAGTTTTGCAGGTTACGGTTTTTAATATTAATTTGGGTTGCTTACGACAGCACGCCAAATTTTGGCGCCGTTGCCGGGGATCGAACCCGGGTCACCCGCGTGACAGGCGGGAATACTTACCACTATACTACAACGACGTACTTATAAGATAACCGTAACCTGTAATTTGGGTGTGCTGTCGTATGCAACCCAAATTACTAATATAACCGTAACCTGCAAAATTTATGTAGTAGTGTAAGTACGGGTCGATCCCACGAAGAATTTTCTAATAACGTTGCAAAAGTAATAAAAGCGAAGTAAAAAGGGGGATTTTTGGTTTGAGATAATAAGTAAATAAAAAGAGAGAAAAATTGTGAGAAAATAATATGAGAACCAATTGGCATGAGTAACTTCCACTAATGATTCAATTCATCTGATCATCGACATAAATTTGTTCTTCAACCTACCGAATATCTTACCGATTAACGTAGTCCTTAAGATTATTTAATTCAATTGAAACGCAATTAAATCAAACCTAACTCAGAGATAATCCAATCAAACGTAACTGAATTCAAAATCTAAGCAGCATTAATATTTAGAACACTTCAATAAAACTGAACAATAAAACACCGCGGTAATATTTAATTCAGCCGATCTCCTTTACCTGTTTCGCTATTTCACTAACCACGTAGCAAACTAACAAAACGTGCGTTCAACAATCAAAAGACAAGTACGACGAGTCAATTGATTAACGGTATATAAACTTCAAAAATACAGTCGATGTACTTATAAGAAGTCTATAGTAATATCATGGAAACGATTAAATCACTATCACCTATCACAATGATACAATTGCTAAATTAACGTAATCCGACAATTGAAATTGATATAAATCGGAGAAGCGATATCGTTGATAACATAATATAATTCTAGATAAAGAGATCGATATTCACGGATTGATAATTGAACAAAATAATGCCTCACAAATTTATTGAATCATAGTTTCAGAAACTCAAACCAATTACAGAACTTTAGCCGATCACGTTCATCGTTCGACAGAGAAGATAAATAATGAAATCAGAGAGCATGACGAAATTGACTCTGCCTCCACAAGAACGAACGACCTGCTTCTCACCAAAATCCACTCTCCCCTTTTCTCTGAATAATAATCAAGCTATATATATTTACACCCTCCAGCTAACCCTAACATCCGATCCTACCCCAAGATTTAATTCTCAAAATAAGAAAATAAATCTTTCCCTAAAAATCTCTAACAGAATACCGTGGTTTCCAAATCGAATAGTTGTTGGGCTGCTTGTAGAGTTCGGCCCATTGCAGTCCAGCGATGACCAGCCCATTTACGATCACGACGGCGATGTTCCGAACCAGCAGGGGCGACGAACTGCAAGCACCGACTTCGGCTGCGGGGAAGCTCACGAACCAGCACCTTCGAAGGACGGCGACTGTGGCGAGCCATCATGAACAGCGGAGACCTTGGCGAAGCTTCGTGTTTCTGGACCCATCGATGCTCGTCTCTGGATTTGTTTGTTTTTCTCTTTTCTTCACCATCGTTTTCCTCTTTTCTTGAGTGACTAATATGGCCCATTTGTCTTTTTGTGAGGTGGTGAGTGCGCAAACAAAGAGCACGTGGGAGAGTATGAGCTCTTCAAGTTTGTTCTATTTGCAGTTTTGGTCCTTATTGTTGATTTATTTCGCTCTTTGTCCTGCACAAGTAAACAACACATAATACCTATATTCTAATAAATAAATTAAAGTAATATGTCAATAAATACCCTTTATTTATTAGAATAATCAGACTCTATCAAATTCCCCCACACTTAGCTTTTTGTTCGTCCTCGAACAAAGTATTGGTTTTTCTTTTTTTAAAAACGGAAAATGATGATCATAGCAATTCAATCAAGACAAACCACTAATTAGAAACTCGGGTACAATATGATAGCATGTTTCGTTAAAAGTGACCTATAAGTAGAAATTTCCTTACAAATGATCAAAACGACTTTGTATTGAGTAAAACCTCGGGGATAACCTCACTTCGCTCAAGTGTTTGATAAGGGTAGTGTATCGCACATTTTCAATCACATAGACACATCTTACCATAGGCTTGCATATCTTCTCATTCTCCATCACCGTGATCATGTACTCTTAAGTCTCTTTCTTCCACTAGTTTTCGGTAAATAATAAAACTACTACTACTAATGATGATAAGGGAACATGTACAATAAAGGTGGCTAAAATACTATAACTAGTGGAGTGTGCAAATGAAATACCTCTTGTGCTTTTTTTTTTTTCTTTTTTTTTTTTTCTTTTTTTCTTTTTTTTTTTTTTAGCACTTCATAATAGGCGAATGCAAACAATGAATAAACTCACTCCACTAGATCTTCTTAACTGGAAACTTTTTTTTTTTTTTTTTTTTACTTAGAACAAATAATAACATGAGTAAGCTACCGAACTAGTGGAATAGAGAGACTATGAGAGCACTATGTCTTTGTAATCTCGAAGAGAATCAACGCAAGTTCTAGAAGATTGCGTCTACGGATGAATCACTCATGGGAAAGTACTGATTGATATAAATGTGTCAATCAAAGGCTTATAAGAACTCACGGCTTTTGTTTACTCAATCTAATCATAAGTCACTGCGAGAAAAATGCTACTCGTCGGTCCCAAGATAACAATCAATGCAACAAATCGTGGTGAGTCTCGTTTTCATGGTAAATCTCGACGAAAAACTTGTGAACATCAATTTCAAGAGGCAAAAATCTGTTTTTTTTTTTTATTGAAATAAAAAAAATTACTAGTGCAGGAGGAACAAAAGTTAATAAGCATAGAGAAATTTGTTAAAGATAACCCTTCCCCCACACTTAAAACTAGACATTGCCCTCAATGTAAAAAAATATGAAAGAAATAAAGAAACTTAAATGAATTGAAAAGAACAATGAAAGAAATAACAAACTCTTTTGGGTTGCCTCCCAAGAAGCGCATTTGTTTAGTGTCGTTAGCCCGACGCAATGTTGGATTGGGTTTAGTCCATCTGATTTTCAGCATATGCCGGATCTGCAAGTGTTATAACCTCCACTTCCTCCTTATGAAACCCTTCATAAAATTGTTTGAGTCTATGTCCATTCACTTTGAATTTCTTTGAGGTTGTAAGACTTTGAATCTCCACTGCACCATGAGGAAAAACATTAGTAATCACAAACGGTCCTAGCCAACGAGAACGCAACTTACCTGGGAAAAGTCGGAGTTTGGAATGATAAAGCAAAACTTTCTGTCCAATTCTAAACTCTTTTTCCCTTATCATTTTGTCATGCAGTGTTTTCGTCCTTTCTTTGTAGATCCGTGCATTCTCGTAGGCATTGTGGCGAATCTCTTCTAATTCTTGTAGTTCCAACTTTCTATGAATACCACTTTCTTCTATCCCCATGTTGAAATTCTTGATCGCCCAATAAGCTTTATGTTCCAACTCCACCGGAAGATGACACGTTTTTCCATACACTAATCGATAAGGCGTCATTCCAATCGGTGTTTTGTATGCTGTTCGGTAGGCCCACAAAGCATCATCTAATCTCAAACTCCAATCTTTCCTATTCGGGTTGACGGTCTTCTCTAAGATTGATTTGATTTCTCGATTAGAAACTTCTGCTTGTCCATTTGTTTGCGGGTGATAGGAAGTAGACACTTTGTGAGTGACTTGGTAGCGCTTCAACAAGGATTCTACTGTGCGGTTGCAAAAGTGTGTTCCACGATCACTAATCAAAGCCCTGGGAATTCCAAATCTAGAAAAAATATTAGCTTTGATAAAATCATAAACAACTTTTGAATCGTCAGTTCGTGTGGCTTTAGCTTCTACCCACTTTGAGACGTAATCTACCGCAAGCAAGATATAAAGATAACCATGAGACATAGGAAAAGGACCCATAAAATCAATACCCCAAACATCAAAAATATCACAGTAGAGCATGGGTGTTTGTGGCATTTCATTCCTTTGAGAGATGTTACCGGTTTTCTGACATTCTACACATGATTTGCAAAAAGAATATGAATCTCTGAATAAAGTTGGCCAAAACAGTCCACTTTCCAATACCTTCCTTGCTGTCCGTTTTGCACCAAAATGGCCACCACACGCATGAGAATGGCAAAATGTTAAAACAGACAAAATTTCATCTTCTGGGATACACCTTCTTATCATTTGGTCTGTACAATGCTTCCATAAGTAAGGGTCATCCCAGATATAATTCTTCGCTTCGTGTTTTAACTTGTCCTTCTGACACTTAGAAAGATCACTAGGAAAACGATTAGTAACCAAGTAATTCACAATATTGGCATACCAGGGAAGTTTCACCGTGGCGGAGAACAATTGTTCTCTGGGAAATGTTTCTTGTAATGGGGTCGTGTTCTCCTCCTGGACTAATCGGCTTAAGTGATCAGCGACACAATTTTCTATTCCTTTTTTGTCTTTAACCTCCAAATCAAACTCACTTAGAAGTAGAATCCACCGTATTAGCCTCGGCTTTGATTCTTTCTTTGCCATCAAGTATCGAAGAGCTGCATGATCAGTAAAAACAATAGTTTTAGCACCAAGTAAATATGAGCGAAATTTTTCTACCGCAAATACAACTGCAAGAAGTTCTTTTTCTGTGGTTGAGTAATTTCGTTGAGCGTCGTTCAAGGTTCGGGAGGCATAGTATATGGCATGAGGTGCTCTCCCAACTCTTTGGCCTAATACCGCTCCCACCGCATAATCACTTGCATCGCACATGATCTCGAAAGGAATGCTCCAATTTGGTGGTTGTATGATTGGAGCAGTTGTTAATAACTCCTTCAGCTGGTTGAATGCTTTTTTGCATGTTTCATCAAACTCAAAAGGAACATCTTGCTGGAGAAGTTTGCATAAAGGTTGCGCTATCTTGGAGAAGTCCTTGATAAATCGTCGATAAAATCCTGCATGTCCAAGAAAAGAACGAACTCCTCGAACACTCGAAGGGTAAGATAAAGTTTGAATAACATCAATCTTAGCTTTATCTACCTCTATACCTTTAGATGAAATAACATGTCCCAATACTATTCCTTGTTCAACCATAAAATGACATATTAAAAACCGTAACCTGCAAAACTTATGTAGTAGTGTAAGTACGGGTCGATCCCACGAAGAGTTTTCTAATAAATATTCTTTGCAGTTGATGGTTAGCACTAGATCTTCAAGCCATAACGAGTTGCGGAATAATCAAGAAGCTGAGAGCAGATTACAGCAACCAAGCGGAGATAGTCAAAGAGTTGAAGCTCAAGTCACACATCGACACAGTAACGAAGCTCAAGAGACGATGGCCGATAATCGAACTTTAAGAGAGCTCGCTGCTCCAACATCGAACCAACAACCCTTATGCATTACATTCCCTGCCTTAGATGCTTCGGCTACATTCGAGTTAAAATCTGGACTAATACATTTACTTCCTACTTTTTATGGTCTTACAGGTGACGATCCGCACAAACACTTAAAGGAATTACATGTTGTTTGCACCAGCATGAAACCACCTGGAATAACCGAGGAGCAAATTATGTTGAGAGCTTTCCCATTTTCTTTGAAAGATATGGCGAAAGATTGGCTTTACTACTTGCCTTCAGGAACCGTCACCACATGGAGCGAGATGAGAAGGTTATTCCTTGAGAAATATTTTCCTGCTGCCAGAGCCGCAAACATGAGAAAAGAAATATGCGGGATCCGTCAACTCAACAACGAGTCGTTGCACGAGTATTGGGAGCGATTCAAGAAATTGTGCGCAAGCTGCCCTCATCATCAAATCAGTGAACCGCTACTCATTCAATACTTCTACGAAGGTTTATTGTTCGCTGATCGGAGCATGATTGACGCTGCCAGTGGAGGAGTTTTAGTGGATAAAACCCCAGAAGACGCTAGGAAACTCATTGCTAACATCGCTGCAAATTCACAGCAGTTCGGAAATCGAGTTGAACATCCGGTCAAACATGCGAATGAGGTAAATGTTTCTTCTTTAGAACAACAAATTACTGGATTAACCGCACTTGTTCGACAGATGGCTGTAGGAAATTTGCAAGCAGTGAAGGCATGTGGAGTATGCTCGAATGAAGGACATCCAACTGACCAATGCCCCACAATTCAAGGATCAACAGAGCAAGCTAGTGCGGTCGGTAATTTTCCGAACCAGCAGAGACGATATGATCCATATTCCAACATATACAACCCTGGGTGGAGAGATCATCCAAATTTCAGCTATGGAAACACCCAAGTGTTGAGTCGACCAAGTGGACAAGATCATCACCAATCGTCAAGCTCAAACAGGTCATTAGAAGATATCGTTAAGTCTTTAGCTACTAACACTTTGCAATTTCAGCAGGAAACAAAGGCTAGCATTCAAAATCTGGAAGGGCAAATGAGTCAAATGGCATCTGCCATAACTCGATTGGAAGCGAAATATTCAGAGAAACTACCGTCTCAAACGGTCGTGAATCCAAAGGAATTCGTGAACGCTATCCATCTGAGAAGTGGAAAGAAGATCGTGACGGTCGAAGAAGAAATAAGAACACCGCCAATTGAAGATGAGGATACGAGTAAGGAGAAAGACAAGATCTCTGAGAAGTCACCTCCACCAATCTATGAACCGGTAGCCCCTTTCCCTGAAGCTTTAAATGAATCAAGAAAATTTGAAAATAATGCAGAACTTTTTGAAACTTTTCGTAAATGTGAGGTAAATATTCCATTGCTCGATGCTATTAAACAAGTACCTCGTTACGCTAAATTTTTAAAAGAGTTGTGTACAGTAAAAAGAAAGCAAAAATTGAAGGGAATGGCGAAAATAAAAGTGAGCCAAAATGTTTCAGCAATCTTACAGAAGAATTTGCCGACAAAATGCAAGGATCCAGGTATTTTTACGATACCGTGCACAATCGGTAATTGTAAAATTGAGAAAGCGATGGCTGATTTAGGTGCTTCAATTAATGTTATGCCATATTCACTTTTTGAATCGTTGAAAATTGGTACTTTGATGAAGAGCGATGTGGTAATTCAATTAGCGGATCTTTCTAACACTTATCCTAAAGGCAAAGTTGAAGATGTTCTTGTGCAGGTACATGGGCTGATTTTTCCTGCTGATTTTTATGTGCTTGATATGGAAAACGATGATAATAATTCACGTGTGCTTCTTGGGAGGCCATTCTTGAAAACGGCAAAGACAAAAATAGATGTCAACACGGGTACTTTAACAATGGAATCTATCGGTGAAGTCGTTAAATTTGATATTTATGGTGACATGATTTCAACGAGTGATGATCAAATTTATGCTACATATGCTATTGATATCTTACCACATGATGTTGAGTTGAGCAGGAATGAAAAATCAGCAGTGTCGACGGAAAAACCGCTTGAAGATGAGATTCACGATAACATCTCTGAGAATGCACAGATTAACAAAGAAGACACGAAGATGGAGCATGAAGAAATAAAAATGGCGACGAAGTTTGAAATTGGGCAAGAAGTTTTGCTATATCATTCGAAACGCCAATTTTTGCTAGGTAAGTCACGTTCTCGATGGTTAGGACCCTTTGTAATTATTAATATTTTTATTGATGGTGCAGTTGAAATTCAAAGTCTGACAACCTCGAAGAAATTCAAAGTGAATGAGAACAGGCTGAAACTATCTGAGAACGAAGTTCAAAAAGGAGTGGAAAAAATATTTTCTGATGATAAAATCAAGTGAGGCCACTCCAACGTTGCGTCGGGCTAACGACACTAAAAAAATGCGCTTCTTGGGAGGCAACCCAAAAGAGTTTGTTCTTTCTTTCATTGTTCTTTTCAATTTCATTTAAGTTTCATTTTTGCATTATTTCTTTCATATTTCCGTTTTTACATTGAGGGCAATGTCTAGTTTTAAGTATGGGGGAAGGGTTATCTTTAAAACTAACAAATTCTTTCCGTACTTACTTACGTTGTTCCTCTCTTGCACTAGTATTTTTTATTTCAATGGCTTTCTAAAAAAAAAAAAAGAACATTTTTTTTGCCTCTTGAAATTGATGTTCACAAGCTTTTCGCCGAGATTTATCATGAAAACGAGACTCACCACGATTTGTTGCATTGATTGTTATTTTAGGACCAACGAGTAGCATTTTTCTCGCAGTGACTTAAGATTAGTATTGAGTAAACAAAAGCCGTGAGTTTCCTATAAGCCTTTGATTGACACATCTATATCAATCAGTACTTTTCCATGAGTGATTCATCCATAGACTCAATCTTCTAGAACATGCGTTGATTCTCTTCGAGATTACAAAGACATAGTGCTCTCATAGTCTCTCTATTCCACTAGTTCGGTAGCTTACTCATCTTACTATTTATTCTATGTTTAGTAAAAAAAAAAAAATTCCAAATAAAGAAGATCTAGTGGAGTGAGTTATTCATTGTTTGCATTTGCCTATTAATTAAGTGCTGAAAAAAAAAAAAAAAACAAAAACAAAAACAAAAACAAAAAGAACAAAAAAAAAAAAAAAAAAAGAGAAAAAAAAAACAAAGAAAAATAAGAAGCACAAAAGGTATTTCATTTGCACACTCCACTAGTTTTAGTATTTTAGCCATTTTTATTGTACATTTTCTCTTATCATCATCATTATTAGTAGTAGTAGTAGTATTAGTAGTTTTATTATTTACCGAAAATTAGTGGACGAAAGAGACTTAAGAGCACATGATCGCGGTGATGGAGAATGAGAAGATACGCAAGCCTATGGTAAGATGTTTCTATGAGATTTCTATGAGCGATACACTACCCTTATCAAACACTTGAGCGAAGTGAGGTTATCCCCGAGGTTTTACTCAATACGAAGTCTTTTGATCATTTGTAAGGGAATGTCTACTTAGAGGTTACTTTTGACGAAAGATGCCATCATATTGTACCCGAGTTTCTAATTAGTGGTTTGTCTTGATTGAATTGCTATGATCATCATTTTCTGTTTTTAAAAATAAAAACCAATACATTGTTCGAGGACGAACAAAAGCTAAGTGTGGGGGAATTTGATAGGGCCTAATTATTCTAATAAATAAAGGATATTTCTTGATTTATTACTTTATTTATTTATTAGAATGGAGCTATCAGTTGTTGTTTATGTATGCAGGGCAAAGATGAAATTAAATAAACAACAGGGGCTGATTTGCAAAGGACTACATTGTAAAAAGAATAAACATATCACATCAGCTTCTTCTACATTCCTCGATGTCGTTCACCCATACAAATTACAGGACAAAAATTCAAAGCCAAAGAAAAATAAAAAGAAAAAAAGAGTTTGCAGAGAGAAGGACGAGCATCGATGGGTTCGAAACACGAAGCTTGGCCGAAGTCTCTGCTAGTCGCGATGACTGACCGTCGTCGTTGTCTTCGGGTGTTGATTCGTGAGCTTCGTCGCCGCTATTCTTCGCTGCAACCGATGTCCGTGGTCGGAGTTCCGCCGTCGCCGCTGCTCGCTGGAGATGCTCAGGATTAGTCGCAGGAGCTGGGTTCGGAGCAGAATCGCCGTTGTGCCGCGACGAGGCTGGTCATCGTAGCTGCACTGCAATGGGCCGAACTTTATTAGCAAAGCCCAACAACGATTCGATTTAAAATCCACAGTATCGCTGGAATTCTGTTGAGATATTTATGGGAAGATTTGATTTTCCCATTCTGATAATTAAATCGTGGTTAGGGTTGTTAGTTAGGGTTAGCAACATGATATAAATAGCTTCACTATTATTCAGAGAAGGAAGAGTCGATTTTGTGAGAAGCTGAGTTCGTTTGACAGCAGAGCCTGGTTCTTTATGGGGTTTATAATTACTCTTCTCTGTCGATCGACGAAGATGATCGGCTAAGCATTGTATTGGTTTGAGTTTCTGACACTATGATTCAATAAATCCATGAGGCATTATTTTGTTCAATTATCAATCCGTGAATATCGATCTCTTTATCTAGAATTATATTATGTTATCAACGATATCGCTTCTCCGATTCATATCAATTTCAATTGTCGGATTACGTTAATTTAGCAATTGTATCATTGTGATAGGTGATAGTGATTTAATCGTTACCATGATATTATTATAGACTTCTTATAAGTGCATCGACTGTATTTTCGAAGTTTATATACCGTTAATTAATTGACTCGTCGTACTTGTCTTTTGATTGTTGAACGCACGTTTTGTTAGTTTGCTACGCGGTTAGTGAAATAGCGAAACAGGTAAAGGAGATCGGCTGAATTAAATATTACCGCGGTGTTTTATTATTCAGTTTCATTGAAGTGTTCTACATATTAATGCTGCTTGGATTTTAATTCAGTTACGTTTGATTGGATTATCTCTGAGTTAGGTTTGATTTAATTGCGTTTCAATTGAATTAAATAATCTTAAGGAATACGTTAATCAGTAAGATATTCTGTAGGTTGAAGAACAAATTTATGTCGATGATCAGATGAATTGAATCATTAGTGGAAGTTACTCATGCCAATTGGTTCTCATATTATTTTCTCACATTTTTCTCTCATTTTATTTATTTATTCTCTCAAACCAAAAATCCCCCTTTTTATTTCGCTTTATTATTTTTGCAATATTTATTAGAAAACTCTTCGTGGGATCGACCCGTACTTACACTACTACATAAGTTTTGCAGGTTACGGTTTTTAATATTAATTTGGGTTGCTTACGACAGCACGCCAGCGATGATTGGCCATGAGCAACGAGGGACTGCGGTGATGACAAGGCCGTGGCACAATGGAGACAACTATTTCCGACGGCGGCGACGCTCCGACGGAGCAGAGGCAGCGATGAATAGATTTCTTGAGTTTCAGTGATAACTTTAGAGAGAAGCCATCATTTATAGCTATTTTTCCTTTCCTTTCTTGTTACTTTGCATTCTACCAGTGTATCTTTTTCCCTGTATTTCATGTAACACGATGTCAATTCTAGTTTATGCAATAATGTTATATTTCGGATCTAATGTCGTTTAATGAGCCGTTGGTACCTTTAGGTAGTCTTAATGTTTTATCATTTTAATAAACTATAATGTATTAAAGTTGTTGTCAGATTAATCGTCTTTTAATTTAAATGTTGTTTACCTCCTATAGCTCACATTCTTATTGTCGTTTTGTGTTGTATGACATTTCTAATGTGAAAATTCATAACTTGGTGATGAATTAGGGAGAAAATTGATAGTTAATCATGAATGTTTCAAAATTTGAAAATTAATGATGCGCAACTCACTGTTCATTCCATAAAATACTCATGCCCTTATTTTTATTTTCATTTTTTGCACATACCCATGATTTCACCTTTTTCCCACTCATTTTTCCTCTCAAAAATCTTCTCCATTTATTCTTCATTTTTTTTCTCCTCGGATTTCCAAATCATGATGGTAATATCTAGTTTGACATATTGATAGAAAAAATCGCCGCAAAATATAAAGACGAAGACAACTCTTAAATGGAACTTTTAGTAATTTCGATCACTCTTATGATAAGTTTTTTGCTAAAACTTAAACTACAAATTGTATATTCATCTTCTGGCTTCAAAAGATGATTAAAATCGTAAAATTTAGATAGTATATGAGTAAGTTGTGGAAAAAAAATACTCTATTGTATAGATCTTGGCCAGAATTAGCAATATCGAACTCGGTGATAAATTCCACAACTTTCGTATTTTTAGCATAACTCACTCATTTGTTATCCAACTTTACAAATGACATACGGTTAGAAATCTAAGAGATAGATCTAACCCTTTGGTATTTTAAAAATTATCAAAAAAACAATCGATAAAAATACTGAATTTCAACTAAAACATAAAAATGGACATTAGTGTGATGCAAAATATTTTTTTGGGCAAATTTCAGTATAATTAAAGAATTTTTATGATGAAAGTTAAATTGAAAGTTTAAAAAATATTTTTTATAATGCCACGGAGTTTTATGGCCACATGGTACAAACGTTGCAAAGCTCTAACAGCTACGAGGCGCTGGCTAACGTTAGAGCTAATGGACGTTTAGAAAATGACGGTCAACATAGTTTGGGTTATTTTTTTGCTGCGATAATCGGATCTTGGTACATGACGGCTATTTTGAGCCAAACTCTGGTATTATTGCCGCTAGTTACCCTCACATTTCGTCCTCAATTGCCGTTTGCTCGCACACTTTTGCTTTCGTATATGTTTAAAATATTAAACTGAAGTATTCAAAAAAAATATATACAATTTACTCGAGGCACTTGATCATATGAGACCATAAATTATTTATTTAGCAATATTGGCTAATTATTATGAGTTATAAAAATCTTACTTTGTCTAAAGTCTAAAACAATTCGAATATTTACATAATGAAGATATCGTTAATGCACATTCGTAAACATCGGGGATTATGTTCAAAATCCAATATATATCGTATCTAAAGTAAGATATTACACAAAACAAAACAAAAAACTACTACAATATGGTTTGAAAACCAAATGAATATATGAGAATATTTTTTTATTTTGTTATGAAATTGCTTAGTAATTATGCCATCATAAATTAAAAAAAAATACTTTTTTATAAACTAGAGAGCTAAAAGCAACTCCAAATTTTGGCATAAATTAGCTAGTTGAAATTATATTAGAAATAGAGTTATTAGGGGCAAAAGTACCCAAGCAGAGCATAACAAAGATATATTAAATCAAGCATAAGAAAACGTACGTCTTCTACGTCGTCTTCATTGTTCTTCTTACTTCTCCAAGATGCATTGCAGAATGCAAGGTGACAATGCCAGAAAATTCTGGCGAAAAGTTAAACAACACTTGTTATCGACCAAAACGATTACTCGACGACATCCTGTAAAATGACAACCGATAATTGAAGAAAATCTGCTTGTTAGTTCGGACCAGCATTTAACCACCGCCATATCGCTGAAAAATCGCACATTTTTTAAACCTTTATAAACAAAGACATATATTTTTCTGATACATGCATGTAATATATGATTAGTGGCGTCATTCAATGTGTACAATTCAGTTTTGTAGTTTGATTATTTAAATATATCATTTAAATTCTATTTAGAGATCATTGATTGATTATGTTTAGAAGTTTGATTAAGTAGGGCCAATCCGACCTAGTAATTTATAATGGGAAACTTCATAAAACATCCCTCAAAATACCATAAATTATTTTATTACACCTCAAAACATCATAATTGGAAATACATCCTTTTTAAATTTTATGTACCGAAATACCCTTTCAAAATATACATATTGTGTCCTAAAAATGGACATATTGCCTCCTGAAAAATAGACAAGTCGCGTCCGAAAAAATGGACACAACTAATGGTATTTTGGTACATAAAATTTAAAAATGATGTATTTCAAAATATAATGTTTTGAGGTGTAATAAAATAATTTATGGTATTTTGAGAAAAAAAAATTATGAAGTTTTCCTTTATAATTTCTTAAATCTATTTAAAAAAAAAAAAAACGCACGTTAATGAAAGAGTAGCCTTATTACCTATAACAATTCATTGGCGAGAAATTCAATCCAAAAAAGCGGGAAAAGAATTAAAATGTAATAAAGAAAACGAGATACATAAATTATTAGTGTATCTAAGTGTCACTCACTGATCAAAGTTGATCATCATTACTATTACTAGCTAATATACATTTAACACATATATATATATATATAATTAAGGAACACCCAGAAAAGTCGGTGCCAATTAAAGAGCATCTATGAACTGCAATCTGCAAGTCTACAAAACATGTCATAAATTTATATGGTCTAAAATTAATTATCAGCAAAAAAAAAGTGTCACGATCAAATTATATTACGAAATCGTAATGATCTATTTGCTGACTCATTTAATCACTCAAATGCGCCTCCCAAAACGACGGCGTACGGTACATCTTTGTGTCTCGTTTCAGAGACTTATTTCCAAAAGTAGACAAGTTGTGTATCATATAAATCATTGCATATGTAATACATTATACATGTACTTGTTCAATATTTATTGAATTTCATGCTTTTCTTTAGTCACAAGATTAGGTTGGTACGTACGTAAAAGTAAGACTTTAATAGGTTGAGGATTTTTTTTCATTTTTATTAAGATCTCATGTTGGCCAAGAAAGATCATTGAATAGTTTTGTTTAATGCTGAGATTCTAATTGAAACGTATTACTTTATTATTATGTATGCATAAGAAATCAACAACATATTCTTAGGACCATCCATGACCTACTCGTCTAAAGTGAGAATCTTTTAACCGAGAAATTAATTTTAAAAAAAAATATCTAAAAAATAGAAGTAAGACTGGATGAGTCGTAAATGATCAGCCTTCAAAGGTAATAGGAAAATAGCTTTTAAAATTCATTTTGCTAAAGTCGAATAACATCACATGGCTTAGCTTCTTTCTTTCTTTCTAATATAGAGAAGCTGAGTTCATTTTTATAGTGTACTGGTCTTCTACTATCTGTCTATATGCATGTCTCATCTTTTCTTTTCTATATTTCATCGAAATAAGAGCCAGAATTACGCTTGCCTTTTCCCTCCTTCGTCAATCATTTTCCCCGTAAAACAAGGCTTTCCTTGTTTGTTTTTCAAGTTCTTTTAACGCCTTGTTTATCTATGAGAGTATGAGCGTTACTGCCGATCTCTATATATATTATATAATATATATATATATATATATATATCAATGTAATACATATCGGTGTGTAACATTTCGTACGTTAGGGTTGATTTATTAACCTATAGCAAGATGAAAAACGACTATGACATAGTTTTGTCGTTTATCATTGTCTATTATAGCTCGTAGACTATTATTTGGAGTAGCTTCATGTTTTTTATTTATATATATATATATATTTAATAAATCACACATTTTATTTAAGTCTATTATTAAAAATTATTTTTAACACATACATCATTAAACTATCTCACATATTCATGTTATTCAAATATTAATTTATTATACAATGACTGAATATTCGATAATCTTTTATAAAATTATCTTTCATAAAAGCAAATTAAGAATTAAGTATAAGAATCCAAAAATATATATTTTATTGTATCGATAAAGAGATTATAATAAATTATTTTAGTTGATAAAAATTTATAAATGACAATTGTAATGCAATATATGTTATTATATTAAGTGTTTTAATATTCCATCTTATTTTAAAAATTACGTTATGTTATTTTTTCGCCCCCACTCATGAAGTTTTCTGGTTTCGCCCCTGTATATATGTATATATATTATATAATATAGGGTAAATGAAGGAAATGCCCATTTGTAACACAACGTTTCAAAAAAATGCCCATTTCTATTTTTGGTAAAAATAACCACCAACAAAATAAATTGAAGACCAATATACCCTCTTAATTTTCTGGCGTTATTTTTTAATGAGTTGTAAATAAATGATGTGTTTTATTTAATTAATTAAATTTAAGAAAATATTCTGTATAAACTCGTTGAATTTGAATGAAAACAGTTTTTATCCTAAAACGTAGCAAATATAACTAACTATAACCTCTCATCCAATTCCACGTTTTATTTTCTAAAAAATAATAGATAGATTTGATATTTTTTTTAATTTAAAAAGGATTATAATCAAAATATATTATTCCTTAATTGTAGCAACAAATGTGATCGAATATTGACCCCTATTTTTCATGAAATTTATTCGATATTAACAATTCAAATAAATAACCAAAATAATTAACACCTAAAATAAATAAAAAACAATTAATGCATTAAAAGTTAATTTAACATCGTTGGTTTTTTAATAAACAATATTCTTAGAAGTAGTTTTTGTAAATACAAAACTGCTAGAATATTTACTCATGTAATTTCGTAACTATAAATACAACAAACTGTAACTAAATAATTCGTAATAATTAATTATTCACGAATCAGTAACTATATTTACGATTCTATATTTACAATTCTCTATTTTTAACGTAACTAAATTTACGATTTTGTATTTTTATGTAATTATATTTACGACTATATTTACGTAAATATATTTACGATTTTTACGTAAAAAATTGTATGTATATTTTCCAAAATTTTATTAACCTGTAAAAACTGTAAATATATTTACGATATTTTATAAATCTGTTGATAACAAAATACATAAAATCGTTTCGTTTCCTTATAAATAGCTAAATATCGTAGAGAGAGAGAGAGAAACGTGTGTGTGATAGAGAGAGAAAGTGGTTTTAAATTTGAATTAATTATAAAATATTTTTAAAATTAAATATGATAATTAATGGATGAGTCAACCGTCATAATTGTTATTTTAAAATTTTCGAATTAAAAATATTAATAAATAAATAAAACGAATTAAAAACTGTAATTAGGGATAAAATGGTCCAAAATAATTTATTAATGGGTATAAAATAGTTTTTTGAAACTATGGGCATTTTTCATAAACCTTACGTGTTTTTTGGGCATTTTGTGGGTTTTCTATATAATATATATATATATATATATATATATATATATATATATATCAATGTAATACATATCGGTGTGGAACATTTCGTACGTTAGGGGTGATTTATTGACCTATAGCTTGATGAAAAACGACTATGACATAGTTTTGTCGTTTATCATTGTCTATTATAGATCGTAGACTATTTGGAGTCGCTTCATGCCTTTTATCTATTATTCACGAGTGTTCCTGCGATTATGTATAATCATTGAAGAACTATAAATGTATAAATATAAATATTAACTTCGCTAGGGTTGAGCTATAGCAAGAAGAAAAACGACTATGAGTGTATGGTACGATCTTTTGTCGTTTACTAAATAACAATTCACAAGGTTTAAGGCGATATATATAATCATCGAAGTATATATAGTTGTATTTATATGAATGTAGTATTATCTGCGAGGAAGATTAAACGACAGTAAGCTGTCGTAATATTCAAAACCGACAACAGTTTTCTTGAAATTGAGCAATACTTCTCATTCATTGCAGTTCAAACTTTGCATTTTCGTTTGTAGTAAAGAAGTATTATTCTAAACATGTATCATGCCTATAAAAATCATCAGTGTGTACTTATAATCTAAGCAAAGAAACATAATAAGACATTATTATTGCTTTGTTAGTGGAATAAGTTTTACGAACAAAATCATCACACGTGCATAGAATTATCACTACATACATAGTGATACATACCATGAATACACTTATACAAACTAATTAACTAAATGTTGTCAAATCGGAAGTTCGTTTCCGGTTCGACCACAGTTTGGATAAAATTCTGAACCGTATATACCCGGTTCAGAAACCTAATTGTTCTTTATATATTATTTTCAAACTATCTAATAGATACTCCATTATTATTAGTTTCAGTTTAGATGTTTTATTATTAGATTTTGATATCCTTATAATATAAAGGAAGATACAGGAATACTAAAATACAATTGATTAAATTCATTAAACATATATTATTATTACTATGTTATATTATTATTCACGATTTATTATTACATGATATATTATTAATATCCTTCCATTAATGTATTATACTATTATATTGATATTTGCGTAAATAAAATATGTCTGCGATATTTTTGTCAAGTACTTCAAGCCTTATCTTTTTGTTTTTCTTGCGATCATGATTCTTTATTATTTGGATTTTTGCTCTTTATGTTTGTTTGGACAATAATCTTAGCACTTTATTCTTCCATCGATGGAACAAATTAAAAAACAAATTACGAATGGTTCATTCAACATCGATCAATCGATACCTAATCATAGCGATCAAATGGATCTTTATATCCTGTTGTGTTTGCTGTCGGTTTTTTCGGTTGTGTATGCAAATTATGAATATCATAATTCATACACTATTTTCATAATTTTCTCGGTTTCATTTGAACATAATTTTTTTCTTTTTTTATGTGACAGAATCAGGATGTGCAATATTTTCTTGTTCATACTTCGCAGTACATACACTAAGTTTATGTAGCTAGTTGCGGAGTCATTGACTTCATATATTTGTGTGCGAGACTAGATTATTTTTTGTCAAATTGAAAGTATAATTTGAAAAATAATATTTGAATATAGTAAATATTTAAGAATTCCCTTAAAAAATATTTAAAAATAGGAAATTTTTTAATATAAATTTGCACTTAAAATAAATTAAAAATTATACTGTAATATAATTTCTATTTTTCTTCATTAAAAATAGTTAATTATCCCTTAAACCCTTAAGTCCAATTTCTTTTAAATTTATCAATTTTTATTCAAGATACACGTTTTTCAGAGTTCATACACTAGCACGAACACATAGATTATCTGAATTAATCTATTTTTTATTTGAGATTAACTGTTTTTCAGAGTTCAGACACTAGCACAAAATATGGAATCAAGCACCCTTAAGAAATGTAGTTGAAAAGTTTAGACCACGAACATTTTTTTGTGGTGGGAAGTTGATTCAACTACGGGAAATATCGTGGCCGGAAGCAAGCTCGCCGCAGCTGACTTCATTCATGCTCGCGGCGAGCATGCTTCCGACCACGATTTTTTTCCTACTTAAAAGTCTAAAATTGCTTTAAATAAATACATGAGGAAACCCAAAAACTTAAATTTTAAAATTCGAATAAAAAAATTGCCCAAACAAATTACAAAGCATCCTAATTCATCCACAAAATCAATGACATTACAAATCACCGTAACTCATCTGCATGATCAAAACACATTACAAATCGCTCATTGTATTGTCTTGTTGATAGAATGATAGTTATATTTTATTTATAGTTTTGCAGAAATCTTATGCGGCTTTTCTAATATTATTATTTTTTTATCAAATAAACCACAACAGCACTTAAAATAAACCTTCCCAAAAATGGCATTGCTGTTGGTCGTTTCATACAAAATTGAAAACCCACGTATTGCGAATAGATAGCTATAGAATTTTTAATATCATTTCTTCACTAATTTTTATCCTCTTATATCGGCTATCTATTTTTTTTTTTGTATTTTAATCATTTAATGAATGAAAATGAAATGATTCTGTCATACTACCAACCATAAACCCCGCAAATTCGTATTATTTTGATCGCTTTCACTGTATTTATCGTGTTATTTATTACAGTAGAGAATGAATTGAATGTCTAAAATGACAAATATAAATAATTCATAACCACTAACCATGTTCTAATTCTAATCAACACGGTTAATCTAGCATAGCTTAAAGCAATATATAAATCTATATATATTAAACAAATTGAGAGAAAGGTTTGTAATTTTTTTAAAATCTGTAAATCTAGGGTAATGCCCAAATTTTATTCTTTTTTTTTTCCTTCTTTTTTATACTAAATTTGAGTAGAACTCGAACTATAAATTTTTAGTTCTATATTTTTTATTCGTAACCTATTATTAGGTTGAAAATGTAATACATGAAAATCTCAAACCATAAAATTGTAGTTCTAGATTTATATTTTAAATTTTTTCGTAGTTAATAATTTAAGTTTGGCACATTATACATGTCACACTTGAACTCATGTAATGAAAATCTCGTACGTATATAGCACGACACTGCGATGGTTGCACCAAATCAATTCTTATCCACTCAAAATATCAACTTAACATTACCATAAATCCAAATAAATATACGAAATCGTACATGCTATGATTTGTTGAAAGGGAATTCATTTCCCCAATATATATCAGCATCATATACATATATATCACACAAATACACATCACTTTTAATAATAGAGTTCATTTTCCAATACTTATATATATACACATATATCACAATAATATCAATAGTAAAGGTCACAACACATCTGATATCAATGTACTATATATTCATATATATATATGCTTGCAATCTGGAAATTAGTGGCAGACAAATTAGCAAAATATGATAAATAAAATTCAAACTGAAAATGATGACATGTGTGTAATACCTCCACTCCCCCACGTACGCACGAGTAGTGTAGTGGGATAGCCAAATATATTATCTTTATAATTTTATGAATAAATTAGAATAATATATAGCATAATGTTCAAATGGACGGATCTATAGTTAATTTGATTTTAAACCTGGTCAACGGCCGGCAATCTCGTTCTGAATTTGTGGCTTCAGCAAGGAACAATTCGCAGTCGGTCACGGAATCTCGTTTAGCAGTCATACGCAACTCGCGGCTGGAGGCGCCGTGAGCAATTTGAGTCTGGTGTCATAAGTTTTTTAAAAATAATAATAATAGAAAAACTAAAAGTTACATAGAGGATCCGACTCGCAATAGACTTTTTTTTTTTCCCGGTTCGTGAGTATAAATAATGAGTTTTGAGATAATAAATTTGACATAAGAACCTTAGCGTAGCTAGTTTTCACGGTCATTTGGGCTGCGTTAAAGTAATTATGAATTTATAGGTAATTTCAGAGTCACATAATATTAACACTCCACCAAGTTTAAATGGCAACGCTCGCAATAAATAACTTGTGTATTTTCTTTTTTGTACTCTTATTTTTTTATTATTTTTTCACTAAATGATGGAAAATATATTCATGGCACGGTAAAGCGCAATATTCGCAATCATAATTAGATTTAGTTGCGATTGATATATCATATCATGTCATGGATTTATTGCCCTAACTCCCTTAAATTAAACTGTTTGAAAATCATGATTCAAGTGTTTTGTATTTACTGAGTGAGTGTACGTGTTCACTTTCTTGATATTGAATATCGATAAATAAATAAATAAATAAATAATTGCAATAATATATATATGTGTGTGTATCGTGAGAGACGCATTTGTAGTTGTAGCTTAATTATAAACCTCGTCATAAATGAAATTTGAGAAAGTAGATAAGGAAAAGACCTGAAATAATTAGGGTTTATATGGCATACTAGTAAAGCCTGAGTGATGTAATGAACACAAGTTTAAAAACAGCTTTAATTAGTAGTATATATCTTTAAGTGGCCAAGTTAAGCCATTTCATGATAAAAGTAGACTATATCATAGATATTCGACAACACTCTGAATTGATTTTAACTAACGTGATTAAATTAAAGACCACCTATAAATTAATAATTTTAGTAATATAATAACTTGCTTCATCTTCGCGTCGATAAAACAAGTTTTCACTCTGGCCTTAAGGTCGAGGAGCGAAACTTCAGTTGATCAAGATAATCGAACATAAGAATTAGGAAGAAAGATAACTGAAAAACCTCGACCTAAACAGGTGTGCTTGAAGCCCCACATGTAAGTCGACCTATTTTAGGGATTATGATTGCATGCTCTAACGTAAGGATAGTAGTTGGATGATCACCAAGCATCGGACGTGGCTGAGATCGTAAGAATAAATAAACGATATGTCATTTCGCTTACATATGATTCATACTTTTGTCGTTAATCCCTAGGAAAGACGTCGTTTTAAACTTTAATCACTTGTAAAATTAATTACCTTAGTAATCAAGTATTTTGAACTCGTTAGTTACAAATTAATTCAAATCACACCGCATAAAATTAACCCTACCAAAAGAAAAAATCAATTATATCCGGTCGGTAGTTTGTACTTTCGATCCGTAGCACCAATGATCTTCTAATTAATATATGATTAAAGGATGAACATTTAGAAAGTATTGAAGAAAAAGATAAACAGTTTACTCTTCTATATCTACGTATGCTTGTATATAAGAGTAACTTAACTTCTATATCCATAATATATTTTAAATTTTAATCATGTTCTATCTTTACTATTCCATTAATTAACAATTTAAATGAAAAGAATTTTGAAATATATTAATCGAATGGGAAAGACCCTGCATCACTCGTGATCATGATTGATTCATGAAAGAAGAAACAAAAGCTTTGAAGCAAGAAAAAGCCTGCGATATTTCCTTACATTAATCTTTCATTTAAAATTATTTGTGGGGTCTGACTTTAAATGTCTGTAAAAGAAAATATTAAAAAGCAAATAAGATAATGAAATCAAAAGAGGTAGATGATGACGTATACAGGCACGCCTCCACGCATTGCAACGATAACAAAAGGCAAAGAGACACTGCAAAATCATAGAAACTAACACTGTTTATTTCAGTAATATGTATGTATATATTATATTATATAGGGTTAATTGCGGCAAAAATACCCAACCTTTGGTCAAATTCTCTGCTGTGTATACAACCTCCGTAAATGGCGGCAAAAGTACTCAAACTTTGCATTTGGGAGTTGACCGAAAAAATTCACCTATGTGGCAATCACCCTTTGCCACGTGGCATGCCACATGGCACTTGGCCGCCACGTGGCATGCCACGTAATTATTTTTTTTAAAATATTTTTTTTTAAAAATATTTTTTTAAAAAAACTTTTTATTTTTTTTTTTAAAAAATAAAATTATTTTTCCATAATAACCAATTATGAGTATTTAAATTTAAATATTCATTATTAGTTTTGTTATTAAATATAATTATTCATTTTAGAAAAGTGGATCAAACAAAATAAATAAATAAAAAAATCACCGTTCACGGTTCACTCAAGCTCCGCCTTCGATCCAGTTCACGGGTGAAATAAAATCGCTTAATATGTTTGGTAAAAATAATCAATAATAATCATATGATTATTTAACGACAATTTTCAAAACAAGAATAATATATAAATAAAAAAACATATTAAACAATTATTATTTATATAAAATACAAACACACAAAAAATATCATGCAAACAAATAAACATATTTTTTTGTTAAATATAAATATTTTTTTGTTTTTCAATAAGTGGTGTGTATTTAATTATGTCTTGACTTTTTAAACAATTTTGATGTGTTTATTAGTTATTATTATTATTATTAAACAATTTTATTCGACGCGTGAACCGGATAGAAAACGGAGTTCAAGTGAACCGTGAGCGGTGGTTTTTATTTCGTTCTACCCACTTTTTTAAAAATAAATAATTATAACCAATAATGAATATTTATATTTAAATATTCATTATTTGTTATTATCTTAAAAATATTTTTATAAAAAAAAAATTGTTAAATTTTTTTTTTTTTAAAAAAATTATTTTAAAAAAAAATTACGTGGCATGCCACGTGGTGGCAAAGGGTGATTGCCACATAGGTGAATTTTTTTCGGTCAACTCCCAAATGGAAAGTTTGGGTACTTTTGCCGCCATTTACGGAAGTTGTATACACAGCAGAGAATTTGACTAAAGGTTGGGTATTTTTGCCGCAATTAACCCTATTATATATTATATATTAGGAATAGTACAGTACATGTGTATTGTATTATACTATAAATCTATAATGTATATTTAATTATAGTAATTTCGTTTCAAGTCACACTCAGTACCTAATTAGATATGATGATTTTGTAGACTTTTGTTTTGTGTTTCAATTATTTTTTCGGAGGTATATGATCATTCTAAGCTATTAGAGTCCGAAAACAAAAAATCGCTAAACGAATCAATTTTATAGTCACGCTGAAACCATATGTATATTTGTGATGTGTTTTTAAGATCTCAAAACACGGTAATTGATTATCATGATAAGATTTTACGAGTATAGCAATAAACTGATGGCCAATAAAATTGAGCCCGATGTGCTAGGATCGTGTCGCATGAGCACATGAATAATAATAAAAAAATTAAAGTAAATAATATAGTAGTATTTAATTAGAAGATGGTGAATTATTTTTTCCATTGTCTTTAAGAGAATAATTTAGTTAATTAACTATATTGTAATGTATATATAGGACGAATTCATTTGTATTAATGTCATTATTTGAAATTAAATTGTTCTTCGTACAAATGGGAACCAGAGAAGAAAGGCCTGTATTGATGTCATTTCCAGTGCTGAATAACCATGTTTGTCTGGTGCAGTGAGAACCGTGAGAGAAGCCTCAGAGCCTTGTCCTCTTACGTGGCACTCATCCAACGGCTTACCTTTCAGTGGTCCAGATTTTGTTTCGGGGAAGAAGGTTTATGATCAGTTCACTGAGCATTTAGAAGACTCTCATATGTTTAAAGCTGGTGAAAGTTACTTATATGCATTGCATACGTATGAAAAATATGGTAAATGAACTTTTGGCATATATTTTTGTTTTCAAACTCTTATATATGGATCTTAAAAAAATACTAATGATATTTTTTTTCAAACTATATTTTAGGGAGTTTTCACAGCTCTATAACTATAGAATATAAATAGTTGGGAAAAGCGGCAAAAGTCTCTAATTCTGCACATTTGTTGCAGTTAAGTCCTTGTACTCAAACTTTGGTGGTAAAAGTCCTTACCGTTAGAATCTTATTGCACAACCGTCCTCACGCCGTTATCACCTTGTTAAGTGCCACATAGATGCCCACTTCTCATTCATGTCACCAAAAAAAATTAAGGAAAAAGTACCAAAAGTAAAAAAAAAAATACTAAAAGAAATCTAAACTATAAAATCCACTTGTTGCGGTGATATTAAGCCACATTTTTAGTTGATCCACCATTTTGAAAATTCTTGTTATTTTCTTATTCTTTGTAATTTAAATAGGTCGTTTACGTATATTTTCTTTCTTGAAATTTTGTAATTATTGGAACCAGTGATTCCAAATAATTAGCAATATATAAACTTAGTTTTGTTTGTCTATTTGGAAATACAACTTTATATGTTGCTAATTATTTGGAAGCACTAGTTCCAATTTCAACGTTAATTATAAAATTTCAAGAAATAAAATGAAAATATATGTAGACGACCTATTGAAATCGCAAAGAATAAGTAAATAACAAGAATTTTCACAATGGTGAATCCAATAATTATAGAGTTTTTTTAGTATTTTTTGTTTTTGATACTTTTGCCTTAATTTTTTTGGTGACATGGATGACAAGTGTGCAGCTATGTAGCACTTAACAAGGTGTTAACAGCACGAGGACGGATATGCAACAAAATTCTAACGGTAAGGACTTTTACCACTAAAATTTGAATACAGAGACTTAACTGCAACAAATATGCAGAGTGGGGGACTTCACCGCTATTTCCCTAAATAGTTTACATCTTGATTTAAGTTTTTATAGAATTATGAATTTACGTCATCGGTTAACAAATATATGTGCGGAAAAGATCTAATTCCGTTAAAATATTGTACTCATGTAGGGGATTTCTAAAAATAGATCAAATAATAGTATTTGTGGTAAATTGATAATATTTGTTTTCAAAGACTAAATAAATAACATGTTATTAGATAAAATAAAATAAAAAGCATTTATTTTATCTAATTAATTATCTATGACCTATCCTTTTTAGCACTCTTTTAATAACTAGACAACTTCCACTTCCCACTACCCATAACATTTTATTACATAATAATAAAACGTTTTCTCTAGTTAGTATTTTTGTGCCCGAAATATTAATTCGGTGATATTATTGTATCATTAAGAGAATAGAATATTTAGTTGTCAAATGAACTTTCTTCAATCAATATAAATGATAATAATTTATAATCTTTTAAAAGAACCAGGCAACCAGCTATGCATAAGCGAGAAGCCGCCACGTGGTCGAAAGAAAGAGTGAGTACGTATAATCCATGCACGTTGAATGTTTGGACACTTCAGCGTCTACAAGACTACAAGTTTAGTTGTTCCATTCAATGATTCAATAATTCAATTCTTTTATTTAGTATCGATTTATATTTAATATGTAGCAACCCGATAATTTTCTTTTATTTATCATCAATTTATCTTTTTAATATATATAATATATAGCTAGCCAACTAAAGTATAAATAGTTCTCATATTTGTAAAATAATATATATTATAGTAAGCATCCGTTCTTTGACTCGTCCACTTGATGACCTGATAAAAGTTTAAGCACTACGTCATCACGTTATTCATAAATATATATTATATTTACGTGTGATAAAATCCTAACATGTTAGATAACAAAGCATCCTAAATTCCTAATAAGCTTCCTCGTACGAACAAAAAATATAACAAAACAAAACAAATAGTGATAGTGGTTTTTTGGCATCTTCTCTTTGAATTAGGTCAACATTTTTTTAAGAAACGCACCGACATTCGTCTCTACTCTCTACTATTATTTCTCAATAATTGAACGCGCTTGATCAATCTATATCTACGAAGATTCATAATAATCTCATTAATATTTTTATACAAGAAATAGTTTCGGTAGGGCCAAGTCAAAAGAATTTTGGATATAGACAAAGATAAGCATATGTAGAGCTGCAACTCGCGACTCCAATCCCAGAATCGCGACGAGTCGCGATGTTCTGGGAGGAGTCGCGACGCATCGCGACGCGAAGCGTGGAGTCGCGACGAGTCGCGATTCCTGCGCGTCGTCGCGATGCGTCTGGTCGATCCGCGTGATGGGCGATCGACGGCTCTCGCTGAGCCACGTCAGCGATCCGTGGGAGGGGGAGAAAATTGTGTTTCTTTGTGGCATTAATACTATGTTTTTACCCGAAATTAATTACTCAACCATAATTTTTACCCACTTTACTCGAATTCCAACCCAAAAATTTCAAATTTCAATATTTTTCACCCAATTTTATTCACCCACTTCACCCACCTCAATAATTATTCACCCACCCAACTCTCTTCTCAAATCCTATAAATACCACCTCTCCCACCCTCATTTCCTCACCAACAATCTTCCAACTCTCTCTCAAATTCTCTCAACTCTCTAAGTTTTTTCCCTCTAAAGCTCTCAAGTTCTCAAATTTCCCATTATGTCTCGAAGAAGCGGTGGTAGTTCCGGGGGTCGTAGGGCGGCTAGGGATTTGGTTCCTGATTTTAATGCCGGGGAGCAATCGCAACCTACGCCCGAGGGCTACATTCCCGTTGTAGAAACACTTCCCTCCCCACCAAATCCAAATTATCCGACGCACGTTCCGGCATCAATGGTCAACAGCAGCACGCTACGTCGATGTAGGGAGGCAGGAACCACCGATCCATTTTTTGAACTCTTGTTTCAAGGAGGACCCGCCGACGACCGTATGGAGGGCCCATCTCAACCGCCGGAGGAACCGCCTCAAAGACGCAATCTTGCCGAAGAGGAGGGCCCACACCATTCCTCCGTCCAAGGCTCGTACCACGATGGTTCTCCACTCTCGATCAACGAAACCGGCGAAGGCTCCGTCCAACGTCCTCGACGTGCTCGACGTCCGCGACCGGAAACGGGGTAATTATTTTAATTATTATTATTTTAATATTATTTTTATTATTATTATTTTAATTATTTTAGAATAAATAATTAATTTGCCACGTCTCTTGAAAGTCTTAGTATGCTCTGTGGTTGCGGTTCCGACTGATCTTCCACATCAGAAACGAAGTTCTTGAGATTTAATAATCATTTAATCATATTAGTGTACATGTGTGTAATTAAACATTAAATGGTTACTTAATAAGTTAAAAACCTAATAATTTAGTTTAATTATTTTATTTTAATTACTTAATTTGCCACGTCTCTTGAAAGTCTTAGTATGCTCTGTGGTTGCGGTTCCGACTGATCTTCCACATCAGAAACGAATTTCTTGAGATTTAATAATCATTTTATCATATTAATTTAATTAAACTTTAAATGGTTACTTAAATAAGTTAAAAAAATTAAAAAAGGTAATTTGTATGTTTGGTAATAATTATAAAGTTCTTATTGGATTACGGTGTCTTAGAAAGATTGGTTTTTAAATAAGGTTTGCTTTGCAATCTCCTCCAAGCTAGCCTGGGAACCTCGGGGAGTTCTGTCTAGAAAAGCTTGGGCCTAAAGCGAGATCATAGCATCCTTTCCAGTCGATCTGGCCGTGGAACCTCGGGGAGTTCCGTCCAAAAGAGTTTGATAATTATTTTCACACATAAGAAATACCATTTTAATTTTGTTAACTTTTTTATTTAACTTTTAATTAAATCAATATGATGAATAATAAACTTTATGACATTTAAATTTGTGATTTTCCTTTTGTTTTAATAGAGTTAATCCTCATGGCTTGGCGTGGGGACGGCCAAACACGGCCCCGGTGTGGAAATTTTTTCATGAAGATCGGCACATCAACGACCGAGGCGAGCGTGTTAAAAATGCCACATGCAAAAAGTGCGGGACAATTCTAGACGGAATGGGGGAGCGGGGAACTGGATACTTAAACCGACACGCTAATGTGTGCTTCCCAACCGGGGAGCTCCATGAGGTAAACACAGCACAGGTAAGTGCTCTTTCTGCTGTGAATTTACGGAAATGGACACTCGAATGGATTCTTTCTACGGGCGTTCCGCTGAGTTTTGTCGAAAATCCCAACCACACACGATATATGAAAAGGATTAATCCGACATACCAGCAGTTTTCCCGTACCACTTATACCGGGGACATGGAAACCGCTTATGATTTGCAAAAAAACCTTTTAGTCGATTTTTTCAAAATGTCTAACATAAACGTTGCTTTTACCACCGACTTGTGGAGCGGTCCAAGTTTAAATGATTACATGAGTTTAACCGCCCACTACGTCGACGATGAGTGGAATCCATGTCAACGACTTTTAAACTTGTCGCCTTTCGAGTGTCGCCATACCGGAAAAAACATAGCCGAGAAATTATTTGAATTATTTGGTGATTGGGGTTTACAAAATCGTGTTATTTCAATTACCTTAGATAATGCCTCAAGCAACAACGCCGCGATTATGATCTTGGAAACAATGTTGCCCGCTTCTCCGTTTCGAAATATTTTACATCAACGGTGTGCTTGTCACATAATTAATTTAATTGCACGAACGGGCGAGGGACATATTGCACACCATGTTGAAAAATTACGCGGCATTGTTGATTGGATCCGGCATCCTCAGACCACCAATAGGTGGAGACGATTTTGTAAAGACCACAATCATAAAGCTAATAAGTTTGGTTTAGATGATAATACGCGATGGAACTCTACGTATTTAATGATTTCAGTTGTGTGTAGACAGAGGCTTCCTTTGGACCATTTCCTCGGACAGGAACTCCCTCCGGATGCGCGGATCACGGAGGCGGAATGGGCTACCGCGAAGAAATTCCTCGCTTTCCTCAAACCTTTTTATGCTGTTACTTTAAATTTTTCTAACCAAAATAAACCTTCTTTGAATCATGGTCTTTCGGGTCTTTATCAAATTTCGTGTGCTTTCAAGGAATTCGAAAACGACCCTATTATTTCGCCGCTTATTGAGTCTATGGTTGCAAAATTCAAGTCGTATTGGGATCCACCCCCGTTTTCGTTTTGCTTCGGTGCTATTCTAGACCCTCATGTTTCGGATGCATATGGGCCAATGATGATAGCGATCGGAGAAAACATAGGGGTGGATTATCGTAATTATGTTAATGTTGTTAACGAAGCTTTTTATGAATTGTACAGTGAATACAAGAGAGGTTTTAGTGAGGCATCTTGTAATATTTACACTGAATATTTACAGCTCTCTTCCACCTTATTGTAATATTCACAATGAATAATACAACTTCTTTTTTTTAATATCTCGTCTTATCGTATTTAATTATATATTTGTTGATTAAATTTGTTCAAATTATTAATATGTTACAAATTAATATTTATTAACATATGTTACAAATTAAAAACGAACATATAAATCAAACTTATTAATATGTTACAAAATAATAATATAACATATTTAAATATTAATTTTGAAATAAATTAATTACTATAAATAATAAAAATATGTAAATATAGTTTTGAAATTATTGATAAAGTTTGATAATAAAATTCGGGTAAAAACTAACTAAGTTTAACACTGGAAAAAACTAGATACATATGCCACAAAGTAGAAAAATCGAAGAACCCGTGCAATTTCTCGCCCCTGAAACCTTGGTCGCGATTTCTCGCGACGTCGCGAGTCGCGACCCGTCGCGACGCCAAAACTCGCGATTTTGGCGACGTCCATCGCGACGAGTCGCGACGTCGCGTATCACAGCTCTAAGCATATGAAGATATAGACGATTAAAGCTTAAAATAAAAATATTTGGATTTAATTATTGAATGCAAATATGAACAAGAAATACTCCATATTGTAAAGGGGCTAATGTTCACTACTAGGTCACATTTGCTTCACTACTAATGCTTAATTTGTATATAGCAATCGATCTTCAGGCATCTGATTTCTCAGAAGAATTATTAATATAAGAAAAATTGTGATCAAAATTAGTCACAACAGATAGAATATGCGTAGTTTTCCATAGTAATTTGAGGTCTTGACAGAAGTTGAGAATCTAATCTATGCGTGCTAATAAAAAGGTCATCAATTTCTTGTGATGTGAATGAATACAATTTATTTAGAAAAGATGTAATAACGGCATAACTATCAAAATTATAGTTTATTTTGTTGGTGGGTTGTGGGTACTCAATTTTTTGGGAAAAAAAATAATCAAAGTTAAAAATAGAAATAAAAAGTTGCCGAAGCCTATTTTGTTAAATAAAATTTTAATGAATCAATTATTTTTATTAAAAAAAAAGTTAATAAAAGTGCATGTTTCATCTGCAAATAATTTTTAATTTATTTTTAATTAATGATTTAACTCTTTAATTGATTTAAAAAAAAATTGAACAGAATTACAAAATTATTGTTTCATTGAACATATAGATACTTTCACTATTAAAAAATTATAATAAGATAACGGCAACACAATTTACTAGAGCCTTAACTTTTGTCCGTACATATAGATTTAGAAAATACGAATAAATCATTTATTATTGGTGCATGAAATTTCAGTTGTTTCCAATATATTTATTACAATTATACCATATAGTTTTCATTAGTTATTCGACTTTAAGTTGTATGATGATCATTAACTAGTCCTATTATATATGTTTCCTCTTTTGGTTTGTGACTTTGTTGAAGCGAATAAATGAACACACAGATAAAATCAATTGCTGAACAAATTAAGCACTGCAATGGTACGTGTACCAAGAACTGAGAAGTCAGAGTGGAGAGTGATGTGTTGATATTTGATATATATTATATATAATAGGGTTAATGTCGGTGAAAATTTTAAAAGTTTGGTTAAAGAACCCTTCGTGTATTCAAAGTTTAAAAGTGGTGGCAAAAATACTCATAGTCATATTTGGGGAGTTGACCACTTCATTCTTGTAACGCCATTAACTTACCCTTTAACTTTGGCCACGTGAAAAAATCTGTTTCGTTAAGTGTAATCATAAGGGGTTCAATTAGTTGTATTAAATAGTATTACTTAGGGGTTTGATTCACTGTTTTCTCGTAAACGAGGCTGATGTGGGCTCGTCAACGTGGAAAAAATTGTTCTGTCGGCAACCCACGTTTGTCCGTGTGGTGAGAGTTAACAGGTAAATTAATGGTGCTACGGGATTGGAGTGGTCAATTCCCCAAATATGACATTGGGTATTTTTATCACCATTTTTAAACTTTGGGTTCCCAAGAGGTTCTTTGACCAGGATGTATAAGGAATTTTATTTGGTCGGGATCTATTAATAGTAGAAAATTGGTTACTGTGCCTTGGAATATTTGTGGTTTATCCATTTCAGATGGTGATTTTGGAGTGAAGAAATTGAGTGCCCTGAATAAGGCCACGCTTGGAAAGTTATCTTGGCATTTCATCAATTCGAATTCCTTCCCTTTGAGTTTGATAAAAAAAAACAAAAAAACAAAAAAAACAAACAAACAGGATCTTCAATACAAATGGCTATCTGAAAAGTAACATTCTTTCCTCCTCTATTTGGCGTTCGTTGTTTCTCTTCGGTTGCTTACAGCATTCTCTGGTTGATTAACAATTATTCAAATAAGAACTTTAAGCTTCAGGTTTTGCTCGTTTGAGGATTCTTCGGTCTTTGTCCACGAAGTTTTGTTTAATGAAATTGAATGATAGTGGTTGGGCGCTCTTTCCTCGCCCGAGTTACACCCGTTCAATAGGCTCAAAGAGTTTTAACAAGGTCCTTCCATATTTTTAAAACAACAATAAATAAATATATATATATATATTAAATGAACATATACGTGCATACATTGGTGTTGCATTAGTGTACATGTAGTTCCGTGTTGCATTGGTGACATGTAGTTCCGCCGTTGTATACATGTTGCATTTATTTAGCGTCATATCCATATAAACCATCAAACCACTTTAAGGCAGAACAAAATAACATAAATACAATCTTGAACTTGAAGACACATTCGAAATTAAAGAGAAAGAAAAATCGAAATTGAACACATATACCTTTTTTTCTTTCTTTCTCTCGTTGTTTTCTTCTTCATAATTTTGCAACCAATATAGTTATCTATCAAATATCTTGTTTTGCCAAATGTACATACCATTTATATTATACGTGACATGCCATTTATAGGACGCAACCACCAATATGTAGAGGCTGAGAAATGGCGGGCGAGTGAGTGAGTGTGTCGAATATACGTTGTGAGCTTGTACCTAACTTTTTGGCTTGATTTATAAATTATGATCATCCAGTACTCTTGGATGACTAGTGGTAGGACCATTCATTCGTTCGTTTATTTATCTAACTAGTTATCAATGTTCTTAAATTTAAAAACAAGTGATGCTGTTCAATTATATGACGGAAGCGTTGGCCGTTGCAGATACGGTCGTTGTAGCCATAATTTTATATTTTATGCCTTCGGCATGCTTGATTTTTGTGAATTGCGGCAACTGACATGGCTTCGGCATGCGATATGCACGTGAACAACTATAATATCAATGTGATGTTAATTGTAACTCTATATTTATATTTTATATAAGTTACATGAATAATTTTTATTTTTATATTAATACAAATATACCCTATCAATATGATGTATTATTATTAGTGTTATTTTTTAATTATCTATTTATGTATTCTGGTGATGATAAATAAGTAATTTTGAACTTATATAAAAAAATGTCTAAATATTTAAACTTATTTTTCAACTTTTTCTTCGATATTTTTGTCAACATGCGGCGTGCCGTGAAATTTATATGCTGCTTTTGCGGCATTTGACATGCCTTTTTTTTTTTTTTTGCGGCGGCGGGCGGCATGCCTGTAAAATAGAAGGAGCAAAACGGTGTCGGCATTGTCATTTAGAACCTTTGTTCGTTGCTCCCTTGGGTTGTCGGGATCCTGCTACATTGTCGTCGACGGACTCATGGGTTGTTATCGCCTAGGTTCTTAGGGATGTCCTTTTGGCCCTTTGGTTTTTTCTATGGGCCAAGTTCTCCGGGCTTCGCCAAAATGAGCTTGGAATTGGGCTAATGGGCCTTGACGTCGACTGAAAGACCATAACTTCGATTAATGAGTCTTGACTTTGTCTTAGAGAGGCCCACATATTTAATAAACCTAAAAATACATGATAATAGTAATATATATACTCAATGCTAGTGTAAGATTTGCTACTTACGTAACTATATGCTACTGTAAACTTGATCGACATTTAAATACCTAATTCAACAATATGAGTATTATAAATTATAGGGATAATAGCGGCATAAGTCCTCAACCTTTACTCAACTGGGGCGGCATAGCCCCAACCCCATTTAATAGCAGTATAAGTACTAAAAGATGACTTCTGTCCATATTTGACTAACGGAAGTAGTCAACGTTTGCGTGGTCAGCTTCTCATCAACATGGACGCCACGTAATCCGACATGTCACCATACATGTCATCCTCGCGTCATCAAATTTAATGCAATCGCCATTATGGTGACGTGTATGGTGACATGTTGGATGACGTGGCGTCCACGTTGACGAGAAGCTGACCACGCAAACGTTGACTACTTCCGTTAGTCAAATATGGACGGAAATCATCTTTTGGAGCTATGCCGCCCCAGTTGAGTAAAGGTTGAGGACTTATGCCGCTATTATCCCTAAATTATATATATATATATATATATATATCTTTACACTTTACATGTAGTATAAGGTTTGAGGAAATAATATGTACACATACTGTATATTTCAGTATGACAGTGTACAAGTACTCGCAGGTGAATTGTCTGAGCTAACAACCGACCAAACACAGTTAAAAACCTTGTTTCTATTTGCTTCTGAATTTTGGGCAAAAGTACCAACCTCTAAACGACACATTAACTCTGATATTTTATTTCTTAATTACATGGTACAAAATTTCACCTTACATCGATAAAAACTACTTTTTTTATTTAATAAAAACTACTTATTGTTATTATTAATGGTACATTAGTTTCATGGCATGTCTTTTTTTATTATTATCATTGTTATTATTACTAATTATTATTATTTTTATTTGAAGAAAACTAATTATTATTAGGAGGAAATAAATAACAAAATAAACTATGTAAGTGGGAATTTATTTGCATTTGCGCGTGGTCAAGGTGTGACACCCAATCATTGACACCCTTTCATTTTCTATGATATAAGAAAATTAAATGAAAAAATAAACATAATGATCGCGTGACCCACTCTCATTAAATTCTCCAGATTGTTACAGGTCTTGCTTGGGCCTCTTCTTATGGGGCCCACGTTCCCCACTTGCCGAGCCCAAAATAACGTATTTTATGGAATTAATCTAGATTTGTGAGAATATTTATGCATGAATGTTCCATGAAAACCATATTATAAAATAATAATTGAATCAAATTGTCCAAGCATCCCAAACACTTGATTCTTTGCATATGTCCACTCTATAATTTAAGGAAAAATTAGTAAAAAACAAAGTTTAAAAAATCATGTTTGCACAAAGAATTCTAGTGTTTCGCCCGCATTGTGAAAAATACGTCAATTTGCCTTAAATCCTAAAGCATTTACACCATAATCAACCGGAGCTCTTAATGATTATAATCTTTCTTTCTCGCTCTCTCTTAGTAGTACCAAAATTTATGTTAAATCAAGGTTGGCCCTGATTATAGGCGAGCAATACCAATATCTCGGGCCTAAAACTTTAAAGGGTCTTAATTTTATTAGATATACTATTGGTACTTGATTAAATATATATATATTTTAAATATTTTAGGGGCCAAAAAAATTCACTTAGTCTAAAACCCCGACTAAAAACAAAAAACTCAAGGTCAACCCTTCTTAAAATACTTAATTATTCTCCCGTTAAATGAAATTTCTCGTTTCACTCCCTGTGAATAAGCTTATGTTCACGACTCAAGACTTGATCTCGACATCCAACACGAAAAAGTGATCGCTATAAATAAATTATTATTTTATCAAATTTGATTTGTCATTTGTGTATTCCATAGCCATTAGGGCACATAATTTTTCTCCAAGATAACATGCATCTTATGAATATTATGATTTCCGATTGAGTTGAATGTTGATCATAGTGAAATATGCATCATGTTCATCTTTGTTTCAGCTTATATTAATATGACATTTTAAATTATTCCTTTTAGTATCAATACAAAAAATGTCAGGGTATAAAATACGAAAATATAAATAAGTATATCGCTTTCGAATTAATGAAATAGTAGGCCCGAAGTTTGACTTATGACCATGGAAATGTCTATCCAACAACTTGACTCATCCCTTGTCTTCTACTCCTTCTAGTTTTAGGCTCTTATGCCAAAATGCAGAGCATGTCGTTTCTTCTAATAAATTTAGGGAATAATTGTAATAGTATACCATCTCTATCAGTTATTCTTTTGTTCTTATTCACTATAAAAATGTAAAAACATCAATAAAAATAAATAAAAATTCAATAAAAAGTTTAGGGTGTTTGGGAAGAAAATACATTTATAATTATTTACATAATCTTATTTATTTATGCCATTAAAATTTGGCATTAATTATTACAGTAGCACAAAACTTTTAAGATAAATGTTATTAAAAAGCCACTCATTTTGTATTTTTTTTTTCATTACTAATACTAGGTTTCACTTTATAAAGTCATTATATTACGTTCTATAAAAATAAAGTCATTATATTACACTCAGCATTATTATATTTGTTATCGCTATTTATCTTTCGCATCAAATTTTTTATTTTATGTACCTCATATATAAAGAGCTAAAACTCTTGTATTTAACTTATTAAAATTATAATTTAGCAACTTTTTAGCATTTTTTTTAGAACATTGCCTAAATATCTTGTATATTTCTCCCTACAAAGCCCAAGCATTTCACTTTGTATTTGTGTAATTGTGTCTCTATTTGAGACTTCATTAATACGGTATATATAACCTTTTAAAAGTAAGATGCTACGCTCGCAACAGAAAAAATAAATACAAACTAAGAGTGTCGAATAAATTTGTCTAAAATTTTAACATAGATAGGTTCGCATTAAATACCGCTAATAATTATATATATATATATATATATATTTAGCTGTTTTTAAAAGAAAGAAGAAGCTGTCCGATTTGAGACTTGTGGTTGGAGATGAATATGGTGAACTTGAAAATGGTGATTTAGTCGATGCTATTCTTAATTTGATTTCGACTCGAGTATGGATGTGACTCATATTTAATGCAAAGGCGACCCAAATCCTAGGCATCCTTTTTATGGATTGGCAAATGGTAAATACGCCAATAATAATATTATTATAATATTGGTCAAAATCAATAGTAATATACATATATAGGTTATTAATTTATTGCGAGGTCCTCGTATAAATTAATAGTAATAGTATATATTTTTAGCGAATTGAAATCATTCGAAATAGGAATTTAGAATGGGGACGTATGTCAGTATATGTATAGTATAAGTATAACTATATGTGAATCTCCTTTTTCTTTTAATCCAGCATTAAAACGAGCAGCTTAGGAAATTTGGCTTGTTGAAAAACAACGGAGTATGAATTTCCCATTAGTTAATATACGAATTATAAATTCTTATATAGAAAAATGAAATCACTTATTACTTTTCTTAAAACTAATATTACACAGTCGAACTGTTCAAATAGCGATTTATAAAATTACGGGTGTAACACCAAATGTCTACTTATCAGATTTTTTTGCGATTTATTTTTTTTTTTTTTTGCAAATAACTATTTCAAACAAATATTATATATAAACTATATATATATATATAATGTATAGCAATGCTACCCATTGGAAGATAGTATTAAGGTCCATTAAAAAAAAAAAGATAGTATTACTATTAACTATTAAGGTATCTTTTGAAAAAAAAAAGTTTGAGGAAGAAAAGAGTGGGTGGGTCCATGTGGATTGTGTGTGGCCTCACCTGACGAACGGAATCCAACCGTACGATTTGATTACTTCACTCACATCCTTACAAAAATACCATACTCTCAAAGCCTGATCATCATTTTCATCGCATTTCTTATAATAATTACTTTTCAATTTTCATATCCTGACAAAAACCTTCACTCTCCAAGAATTACCCCATTCCGAATAATAGCAATTGCTGCATATAAAACCCAAAGTCAAACAAATAATAAAATTATCTCATCATTACTTGCTCTATATAATATAATATCGTAAATAAAAATTACAATACAAAACGACTACTCTTGCAATTCACATTAACATGTTTTTTTTTCTTTTCTCGAGAATTGTTAGTGGGCGTGTGTGTTGGTACTTGGGATTTTGTACGGATGTGGCGTTGGATTATATATTAGTTAGTCCTTAATTATATAATTAGTGAATGAAACATTTCATTTATTAATTATATAGTTTATTGTCCAACTAAACCTGAGGTTTGTTCACATTCATAAGTGATAAAGTTAAAGAATTAAGTAATATATATATATATATATAGCCTAAATACCAAAATTTGCAATACCTCATCTCATACTCATATTCTATTTAAGTATGATAATGAGTCAATGGAATTGTCTCTGAACAATAAAAAATGCATTTTTATCCGAGATCATGTGTACGATTAAACTTGGTCAATAGTCGATAAATTCATTCCGCTGTAAACTAATTTATAGAATTTTTCCGAAACAATACACATGTATGTAATTCTACAGTTATTATACGAATAAACCTAACGCCAAGCGACAAACTCGTTACTATGAAGGCTGATTTAGAAAGAATACGTTAGAACGGTTAGAAAGACAAAGAGACGAGCTCGACCACGGACGCCGCGGAAAAACCTAAAAGTAGCAAGTTTACCTGCCAACAATAAAAAAGAAAAAGAAAAGAAAAAAGCACTCGTTAGCCTGAAAAAAAAAATACATCATTAATCAGAAGAGTATCATCATCTTTCACTCTTCAGTAATCTTCACTCACTTTTCCCCACTGCGCACTTTACCAAAAACGACATCCAGAAAGCGCAGTAAAAGCCTAAAACGACACTCAAAACACTCTCTCCTTTCTCTATAAAGCGCCAACCTTCCCATCCACTTCCATTACTCCCCTTAATCTGCGCACCACTCTCTCTCTCTCTCTCTTCAAACTGCACACAATGGAGAAACCCGGGTCCGAGTCGTGGCGACCCGACCCGACTCTCGCCGGAATGCTCTACAAGCCGCCGGAGACGCCGCGCGAGCCAATGGAGTTCCTCTCCCGCTCCTGGAGCGTCTCCGCCATGGAAATCTCCAAGGCCGTGGCGCCGCCCCACGCGCTGCTCTCCCGGACCCACCTCGCCGGAGGCGGCGGCTCCGGCGCCATCCCGGAGGACTTATCCGGCGAGATAGAGGAGGCGGCGGCGTTCTCCGGCAACCCGTTCTCGTTCGCGTCGTCGGAGACCTCGCAGATGGTCATGGAGCGCATCATGTCTCAGTCAGTAAGTGACTGTTGGGTTTCGCCTTTTTGCGGATTAAATAATAGATTTTTATTTGTCTGTTTCCTCTTGTAGCTTCTGGGTTTTGTTTTTTTTTCGGATCATAAACATTAATTTAACTGCTAAATCCACAACAAGAATATAGAAACCTTTTCCGGTTTAAGTAGTTTTTTTTTTGTTCATTTTGAAGGACTAAAGTGCAAATATTTTAATTGTTTGGGCAGCAGGATGTATCGCCGAGAACTTCAGGGAGGCTCTCGCACAGCAGTGGGCCTCTTAACGGCACGCAAAGCTGCGGCTCTCTCACCGATAGCCCGCCGGTTTCTCCTTCCGATATCGATGACGTCAAGGTTGGTTAATTAATTAGTTAATTATTAATATATTTGAGCGGAAACCGCCTCGGGGAACTAGCCGGAGTGTGATAATTGGCCCGGTCACCGTCTATTTATCGGTAAAAAAAAATCGCTTATTCGGCTTTTCTTCGCGACCCGGTTTTCCAAAGCAGGAAAAGGGGTAAAACGGTCAGCTTTTTCACTTACCAAAGCAAAGGGTTATGCCTTATGTCATAAACCATGAAGCTGTCGAGGCTTGTGTGTTGGCTTTGTCCGGAAGGTAACTACACGCGCGCATGGTCTTTCTTTCTTGCTTGCTTGCTTTTGTGGCAAGTAAGTTATTGTGAATTTGCAAAGACTGGTCCCTGTGAGTTGTGGAGTTGTATTAATGGAGCAACAAAACCAGAAATATTACAGTGTTTCTCTCTCTGTTGTGTTCTCGTAACCGACGACACTGCCACGAGCTTCTTCGTTAGTACTTCCTAATCATATTCTCACTCTGGTTTCTCCATTAATAACCCATTTCACATTCTCACCTTTCTCCATATCTATATACATATATATTTATTTATTTATATAATATACTATATAAATATTGAGATATCGCATATATATATTTATTATTTGTGGCTCCTAAACAAACCATATGTCTTGAACTTGCCAATTTCGGGCCTACTTATTAATGACATGATAAAATGATATGTTTATAATAATAAATTTAAACTATAAAAATGGTCGGAATCAAACTTCCGTTTTTTTTGTTTCTTCCCCAAAAAACCCCGGAACCGGAGCTTCACCCGAGTCGAGAATATACTATTTTAATACATGAATTTTTATTTTAAATAAAACGACGATCCAAATTAAATAAAACTAGATTTAAATTAATAAAAAGTTTGAACAAACTAATTTGACATTTTATTTTTAATAGTTCTACCGTCCGGCGAAACCCTTGAACACGCAATTCCGGGCGCCGGTGAACGCGGTTGGTCCTGGAACTGGGGGCGGGAAGACGGTGGGGCGGTGGCTGAAGGACCGGAGGGAGAAGAAGAAGGAGGAGACACGAGCTCAGAACGCGCAGCTTCATGCTGCTATCTCGGTGGCTGGAGTCGCTGCTGCGATAGCGGCTATTGCGGCCGCCACAGCTGCTTCGTCGGGGGCGGGAAAAGACGAGGTGATGGCGAAGAACGACATGGCTGTCGCGTCCGCCGCCACGCTGGTTGCTGCGCAGTGCGTGGAGGCGGCGGAGGCCATGGGCGCCGAGCGCGAGCACCTTGCCTCGGCTGTTAGCTCTGCCGTGAATGTCCGCTCCGCCGGCGACATCATGACGCTAACAGCCGGCGCTGCGACAGGTATACCATCTAAATTCATTTAATGCCTAATTTAATTTCTTGTTATATTTTTCATATTTATTGTATTGCAATAGTTATCTGAATCTCATTTTAACAATTTAGTTTAATTAGTTATGTATGTAATATATTAGTAGACTAAAGAGTATTTATGGCAATAAAATATTTAATTTTGACAAATTTCATATGGAAATAGTAAGTTTTGAAAATAGGTGGTTTATATGTTTCTGCAAAAATCAATGTGGTGGGTAAATAGTAATATTTTTGTTATCCTAAAATAGGTTACTCTTAAAAACTATGGTTAAGCCATAAGTGTAGTGTATGTGTGTAATATTTATGGCTATATTCTCCACTTGACAAAAATGCCCCTCTTGTTTCCAGCCCTGCGCGGCGCTGCGACACTGAAGGCGAGGGCGCTGAAGGAAGTGTGGAACATCGCGGCGGTTATCCCTGTGGAGAAAGGAATGACTACCCCTGGAGGTGGCGGCAAGGGTAGCAATGCGAACTCCAACAGCAGTTTCAGCGGCGAGCTCGTGCCGGAGGAGAATTTCCTCGGCATCTGCAGCAAAGAGCTGCTCGCCCGGGGCTGCGAGCTTCTCAAGCGAACCCGAAAAGGTAATTTCACATCTAGGGTCGGACTTAAAGTCTTCTTAAAAATGGTTGTGGTCTCCTCCAAACCTCTAAAAATGTTCAAAAAATTACACTACATTTATATATTTTTTCATTTTTACATTTAATTATTCTTACTCATGTAGTCTTCTTCACTGAATTTATATCTATGGTCTACCACTGTTCACATCACATAAATATTAGTACACTATAGTATGATCCTTTAAATTTGTATATTTAATTGGTGATTAATTGAGAATTGTTGTGTGATTATTAATGTAGGTGATCTTCATTGGAAAATTGTGTCTGTTTACATAAACAGAGCAAATCAGGTATTGGATTTTAATTCTTCTTTATTTCTTTCACTTCTCAGTCAATTATTTGGGCATCAATTGGGCACCTTTTTATTTTTAATATTTATTAAATGTGTGAACTTGGTATAGCAAAAGAGCACATTGAAAGAGTATGATTGAAGAAATTGTACCATTCTTTTATTTTACTTTATTTTTTGAACACTTTGGAATTCTTTTTGAGCAGGTTATGTTGAAGATGAAGAGCAGGCACGTTGCTGGGACCTTCACAAAAAAGAAAAAGAGTAGGTTTTTAAATGCTTTTTTATTTTATTTGATTAAATTCACTCATAATAATCAAAAGTTCAAAGCCCTCTCTCACTTTTGTCTTTCACTGAATAAGTGTCTCCTCTCACTTGGGGATTTGTGAAAGTTCCTCAGTGGATTAAAGATGAACAAAAAGAAAAAAGAAACAATACACAAAGTAAAGTGATATATTCCTCTTTTATTTCATGGGTGAAAAAAAAAACATAAAATTCTTAGTCCCAAAATTGTTTTTCAAATCAGGAACGTGGCCGATTCACGGCATTTCACTCGGGCTGCGCCGGTTTTGTATGTTTTATTAATTTATTATATAAAATATTTAAAGAATCGGACGGATCCGGTCCGATTTGGAATAGTTTGGTTTTTTCTTTTGACTTCAAATATATATAATCTAAAGTTTATTTATTTATTGGAATTTTGCAGATGTGGTTTTGGAAGTGTTGAAAGACATGCCGGCGTGGCCGGGGCGTCACTTGCTGGAAGGCGGCGAGAATAGGCGCTATTTCGGGCTGAAAACAGTGATGAGAGGCGTTGTGGAGTTCGAGTGTAGAAGCCAAAGAGAGTATGATATTTGGACTCAAGGCGTTTCAAGGCTTCTCTCCATTGTGGCTGAAAAGAACAATAGACATAGGGTTTGATATCATATATTTTTAATTAAATAATTAATTATATCTTTCGACTTTAAATGTTGTTTCTTTCTACTTTGGGATTAGGATATTAAGATGCTTGGTGGGTAGGGTCTCTCTGATATATATTTTCCTTTTTTTTTTTGCGTAGCCCACATTTCAAAAGCACAAGTTTTTTGATATTTTGATGGGCTTTTTTGTTGTAAAAAAAGGTTGGATGGATTGGTGATAAATTAAAGATAATATAAGCTTTTTTTCTTGTTCAAATTCTAATTGTAATCTTTCTTCGCTTTTTTTCTTTTCTTGTTATTGGAAGAAAGTTTTTGATGGCATAAAATTAAAGGTAATTTTATTATTTTTATTATTAGTATTAGTTCGAAGTGGCTAAAAAAAAGATTTGATGGTGATAAAATTAAATAAATTAATGTGTTGGATGGTGATAAATTAAGGATGGTATAAGCTTAATTCGAATTGAGGAGTCTCTCATACTTTTTCGTTGTGTGAATGGATTTTATTGTGTGCTTTGTTTTTGTCTTTTTTATTTTTGAATTGGAAAAAGGTAAAGTGGGGATTGTGAGGATTTAAAGTTTATATGGTGACACCATGTGATCCAAGTCTATGTCCTTGAAGGAAAACAAAAGAAGTATCTTGGACTAAGGTAGTCAAAAGATGACTCAATAAGAATTATAAATATTAATGATAATAAAACAACAACAAAGGAAACCCCATTTGGATAAAGAAAAGAGAGCATATTGGAAATAAAGTCATGGCCGTGATTCTTTGAGAATTTTATTTATTCTTTTGTTGAGATTTGGCTTTTGTTCTCTAATGTTTTTTTACAAGAATAATAGCGGCATAAGTATTTATTGTTGTATGAAATGAGGTGACCTATTCTCAAATTTTTAAATAAGTTCAAAGATTGCTAAATCGGGTCGTAGACTAGTTACGTTCCAAATTCTCCCATTAAAATTGAGTGTGATACGAAGAATAAAAAAATCGTCAATTTAACCTCTTCGTCACGTTTATTGTTCTACTCCCTCGTCGCATGTCGCAATTTTGAAGTCGAGTTTTTTTTTCCTACTAGGGATAAGTTGGGATTAACCAATCGGACTGACATGAATAAGCACCCTTTCGAAATAAATTCCGCTAATTTAAAATTTTGAGAATATGTCAGCCCCATCTCACACAACATTAAAGGGTACTTATTCCTCTATTTTTCCTTTTCTATTATGTTTTTCTTGTAGCTTAGTTTAAGGTTCTTGATTAGGTGTAAAATGTAATCATGATTGTTTTGGGCTGTAATTTGCAACTTTATGAAATAAATATTGAGTGAGTGAATGCAACACAAAGTCTTGGGCCGGAATTTTTAATTAGTGAAAAATCAGAATGGTGAGGTCTTAAATGTCATAAAAGTTGGATTATCTATCTAAACCAAGTGATTAAAGCTTCTTTCTTAGTGTTCTTGTAAACATAAACTAGACAAACTCTGTTATGCTTACCTGAAAATCTTTACTAGTTTCTAGGGCTTTATTTTTATTGCAAGTTGGAACACATGACAAGAGTTACAAAAATATAATTAAAAATTAGAGTTTTGCATATTATTTTTTATTTTTTTTTATTAGTTAAATTCTTCTAGGGATGAGTTAAGTTTGTTTAATGGTAAAGTTAGATAAGAATCTGTGTATTTTGTCTATACTAACAAAATTTTATTTTTTAATCTTTACATTTTGTCTTAATCAATGTTTTTCTTTAATCAGCTTTATTGTTCAGAACATAATAATGCTTGCATCCAAATACAAACAAAAAATCAGCAATCTCATCAGTCACTACTAATATTTTCTGTATTCTATTTATAGTTGAGACAAAAATAAAACTTACAAGCTATAAATATTTTTTGGTTAAAGTTTTTAGCTTTCAGTTATATTTAAAAGAAATAAATTTAATTAAATAACTACTTAATTGTTTATCATGATGAATCTATCAATTTTATTTCATTATATTTAACAGTATATATTATGACAAGTATGCATGCTTATTGCTCACCTAACTAATAGTCAAGTGACGGAAACGCGTGAGTTTTACGTGGTTCAACACCGTTAAAATATGTTGCCAGTTGAATAAAATAGTATTAATTACGTGTCTATGGAAATTGGCAGATAACTTGTTTTAAGAAGGGTAATTATGATGATTACATTTTTCCAAGTCTATAATATTGTTTTAATGTTATACAATATATATTTGCTGAATCGCATACATGGAAATGTTTATTTTAGAGAGACACATATATTATGTTGTGTATGTGTTCTACGTGGTCTTCGTATATTAGTTGGTTGGGCTTTTTCTAAAGCTTTTTTTGGGAATAAACTAAATGGGCCCAAGTTTAAAATATAGCGAACTTCGTGGCAATAGCTTTCGGCCCAAAGTTAAAATGGGCCAAAGCTTTTTAAGTCTCATGCTAGATCTCTTAGAGAATGAACATGTGCAAAACTTCAAAATAGTATACAAAATTAGGGTAAAATAGAACCCTGAATATTATAATAATAACACAATTAGAAATTATGCTTGACCGCCTTTTTCGTTTACCTCGCTTCGTCGCCTATCCCATCTTTTTTATATAAAAAAAGAGAGAAAAACCGGCCAACACTCAGGAGTAACATGCCGGATTGCACCAAAACTGAGTTTTTGGCGGTAAAAAATACCCCCTCCCATTGGATACCAAATGATCGCTCGTCTCTAATTTAATCGTTTCTAGTAACTATTTTTATTTGATTTCCTAGTTTACTTAAGTATTTAAATAATTGCCTTTTGGCAAGTATCTATCGGAAAATGGCTAGCGGCGATCGTTCGTAGATATTTAAATAATCGTTATCGTTAATATAATATACTTTTAGCGCTAAAATTCACAAGATAAAGAGTGTAGCTTCAAAAAAAAATTACGAACCTAGTTCTAACTTATTATAATTATTATTTTATACAATACTCAGGTTGCCGGTTTGTTTGTAAAATTTAATCGGCATTTTTTTCCCCAATAAATTCAGTTACCAAAACGCCACCGGTAAGCCCTTCGGATCGGCCTTTACCCATTAGTAATCCCGTGAAATAAAACTATTAGAAGTATTTTTCTTAACTTTTATACATTATCCATCAATTTGATTTGGGCCACGAGCCCAATAACAAGCAATCTTATCTCATCTCATGGATTTAACATTTATTTTTCACATATAAATCCCACCAAAAATATCTTCTCTCAACTTAGCCAGCAAGGAACACACTGAAACGTGACACGTCACCATTTTACTACACATAAAAACGACATGAAAACGGTCTCAGAAAATCAGGAGTAAAGGAAAATGGCTTCCTTGTTACCCTGCCCAGTTTCCAGTCCCAGCGTTTTCGAAAACGGAAATTACAAAACCGTTTTGCGAAAAGTGGAAGGTGAGAAATGCGGCAGGGAAATTACAGTCCTACCCCCGAGGCCACTCTTGATCTCCATGCCATGTGAAGAAGGAGAAGATAGAGAATTCCCAGTGGTGCTGTTCTCTCACGGCTATCTTCTCTACAACTCTTTCTATTCTCAGCTCATCCAACACGTCGCTTCTCATGGCTTCATCGTCATAGCTCCCCAGGTATATATACATATATATATATATATATATATATAAAAGCTTTGATCTTAGTTTCATCAGTGGGTTTGAGTTTGACTTTCATGGTTTCTTAGTGAAGAAGTTATGAGCGTATAATTGGCAATGAATGAACTGATAAGTGCCACGTATAAGATAGTAAGCTTCATTTTATCTAATTTAAAGAAACTTACTTTAACATTAAGGAGAAAATTCCCGGTCCCCGTGCCCGGTTTCGGGTATGTCCTGTCCGGTTTTGTCACGAAATTAAATCGGTTTTGTCACGATTTATTTATTATAGTTTTTATGTGTCTGATTTCATGAATTATTTGAAATTAGACTGTGCCATTTATAAAAATCGGTACAAAAAATCGATCTCTTACCTTTATTTAACAATTTGATAAAAATGTTCTTAAATTCGAGTCCGTCCGGTTTCGGTTCAATCCTAGTTGACTTCCCCTGGCCTAGCCTGACTATAGAAGGGCTGAAAAAAAAAAAAAGAAGGTTAATAGTCCGGTATCCGGTCCGCCTATCGGTCCCGTCCATTGAAAGAAAATTATGGGACGCAGTGTTTATATTATTTTTTTAGTATTATGGGGAATAATCTCAAACGCGGAAATTCAATTGACACCGCGTTCATTGCTTACATATTTACACCGTTTTTTACTGTTAATTTTTTTTCACGGTATTTTGAACCTTGGTTTCCAATTCTCGTCAAACAGCTCTACACGGTGGCCGGACCCGACGCAAGAGAAGAGACGAACCTCACAGCCCAAGTAGCCAACTGGCTCCCCAAAGGCCTGCAGCCTCTGCTCCAGCCTCGCGTCAAGCCCGATCTCACCCGCGTCGCCCTCTCTGGCCACAGCCGTGGCGCCAAAACCGCCTTCGCACTCGCTCTGAACCGCACACAATCTCCTCCCACTGTGAAGTTCTCGGCACTAATCGCCATTGACCCCGTCGACGGGACCGCCAAGGGCAGTCAAACCCCGCCGCAGATCCTAACCTACGCCCCCGAGTCGCTCGATCTCGGCCTCCCAGTGATGGTCGTGGGCTCGGGGCTGGGCGAGCTGCCGAGGAACGCGCTCTTTCCGCCCTGCGCACCCAAAGGGGTCAACCACGTTGACTTTTTCAGCGAGTGTCGAGGGCCAGCATGGCACTTTGTGGTCGAGGGGTACGGCCATCTGGACGTGTTGGACGACGAAACGACCGGGTTCCGAGGGAGGGCCACGCGCTGCGTGTGCGCGGGCGGGGAGGCGAGGGAGCCGATGAGGAGGTTCGTGGGCGGGGCCGTGGTGGCGTTCTTGAGGGCCTACTGGGGTGCTGATTGGGCAGCTTTGGTGGCCATTAGGGACAAGAGTGAGGGCTTGCCAGTGCAGCTTAGGACTATGGAGTTTCGATCTTGATCATATCTTCGAAAATGTTTTACTCTTAATTACTCGATTAGTGTTATAATTTTCGAATTGTATGAATGATATAAGAAGGGCTACGAGTCTTATGATGAATATGGTAAAGAAAAATGTATAATTTTATTGTGAGAATGGTTCATTTTTATCAATTTACATGTTAAGTTATGGTGTTCTTTCAATAATAAAAGGGGAGCAATTTTTTTGTCATTCTATGATAATTTTTGTACACGAGTCGTTTTTATTACAATTTTTAGGATAAAATATCACATATATAATATGAATTATATTCCAACTATATATGTTGGTGGCAATTTTTTGATGATTTCAAAAAGTTTTACATAAGCAATTAAGTTTTTTTCTAACTACAATTACTGTGATAGTTTCACGTGGCAAAATATAATTTGATCATTTTTTTTTATCATTTTTATCGTATATAAACGTTAAGAACTTAAAAGAGTAGACAACGAACAATAAATTCTCCAATAGTAGCAGCTAATATGATGCAAAATCTAAGTTAATATACAGTAATCTTGGGGTCAAAACAAAAGAAAACCGTAATCAATGTGGCGCAAAAACATGATCAAATCATACATAGTAATATTCATTTCAAGTTTATTTGTTTGATTTGTATTGATGTCATCCGAAAATACTAAAAAAAACTAAAGAAAAATAAACGAGACCTACCGATTCACCGAAAAAGGTAAACTTGAGTATTTTACAGTAATAACCCCTATATTTTTATTGATACCAAAAAAAAAAAAAAAAAAAAAACCTTAAACCCCAAAATTTGCACTAAAACCCTTCCTCGATCCAAAAACGCCTTTTTGGCCCCAATCTCTGCGCAAAAAGCCACCTCGAGCATTCGTCCATCACTGACGCCGCCGAAGCCGGAGATTTTCTCCGGCGATCTCGCTGAACCACCGTGAACTTCTCTTACTGATTCTTCAGACATTCTGTTCGTTGCTCTGAAAGTTTCCGTTTTTCGTTTACTCACAAGTCTATTAGGGCTTTTCGATGCTTGTGAAAGCTCCATTATTCATGAATTCGTTCGTTTTTCGCAGATTATTTGCGGGCATTGGATCGTCTCGTCTTAATCTCTCCGAATGAAGATGTATGTGCATATATATACAGTGTATAATTGATGGGCTTTAGTGTTCTTTGTATCTCATGATTCAGTTTGTTGCTAATGGTTATATCCAGATTAGAGCATAATGCTGGTCCTCTCACCAATTTCGAAGTGCTCGATTTTCTGAAATCGAAGGGCGCCTCGAACGACCTGACCCGGGTTCTTGCCGACGTGGCGTCGTCGGAATACAGAGTATGCGCGTTTAGGTTTTGTTCCAGCTGAACATAAGGGTTTTGTAGTGTGAAATGTGAAGGGGTTTTAACGCTATCTTGTATTGAAATAGGTGTACGATTATTTGATCGCGACTGCGGCTTGTAATCAGAGTGAAAAGACCGTCCGCGAGTTCCTGGAGAAGTGCAAAAAGTATGATCTCGCTAAAGCGGAAGTGCTCAACATCATGAATGTCAGGCCGTCTTCGGCAGTTGAGATTTACTCGGTAAGAACCCTTACTTATTCTCAAGCTTTCTCGTGTTGTTTCGTTTGGAATGTGTTTGTTGAAATTGGAAAACTAGTTTTGATCATTAGCGAAATAGATGATCTTGTGAAGCCATAACTTTTCAAGTTCGAATTAGGAGTAAGTTTTAGTTGTTTCTCTTGAACTTCTAGCATTGTCTCAGTTTGCCCTTTAACTTTTTTTCCTTGTATTAGTTTCCCCTTTGAACTTGTAACTGCAGCAGTTTGCCCCTCCCGTTAAATATTTGACGGTTTGATTTGTAAGCACGTGAACGATATTAATGCAAGGGAAATCGAATGAATAAGTTTAACGGACTGAACGAAAAAGGATAACCTGCTAGAGATTGCAACAAGTTCAGGGGCAAACTGAGACATTAGGACGGGTAAGGTTGATATATTTAAAAAGAAAAAAGTTCAGGAGTTGAACTGAAATAATGTGACAAGTTCAGGCAGGACAACTGATGGTTTCTCTACATAAAAAATACAAAAATAAAAAAATGAAAAAAAAAATCGGTAATATTTTCGGACTAAGTTGTCCTTATTAGCTCGTTTCTTCTTGTGTCTAGTCTCTAAAAAACTGCACTCCTTATCTCAAAAATAAAAAATAAATTGTATTTCAATGTTCAGAACCGAAGGGATATCAGCAGATTTTTACCGACCTTTATTTTGTTATGAATTAAATTACGAGTAGTAGTTAAATTATCATAATAATTTATATTTTATGTATTAAGGGCATATTAGGTAGTCTGGTAAGGATTAGTGATTTTGTTTGGACAGTTTTCCGTCCTGCAGCACGGAGAGTCTCTGACCGTACTCTCGTAGCAATGGTCGTTCTTTTGTGCTTATCGGATTAGCTTTAATAAAGAGGAAGAGGGAATCATCATCTCGGTGATCTCTCGTTGGCCGGACTAGTGATTGTGTTGTGAGATTGATTTATTGGCGTTTATTTGGATCCGAATTGCTTCCGGGTTAACAGTACTAAGCAGAGCAGTATGTTCCTTGAATAAGAAAAAGTATACGAGGAATCGTACTTATTTCCTTACATTGTGTTGTAATGTCCGAACAGATGATAGAGCAGTGCGACGCGCGCTTAGGCGATACCGTCGAAGAGCTCGTGGAGTTGGTGGCAGAAGTGTTGCCACCACCTCCAACCGAACAACTCGGGGGCGTAGAAGAAATAACGGCGCAACTCAGTCAATTGCCATCAGCGATAACATCGGTGGCTAAAGCTGATTAATCATACGACATTGTAGTTTTGTTTGGAAGCTCTTCATGAGTCATTGGTGAGTTCTAGCTATCGTTGTCTATTATATATTTTTGGTTTTCTTGCACTACAAGTTTAGTTATTTTTGCATCAAATATGTATATATCTAATCTTCAAATTACAGTGGTAGACCATATGTTACAAAATGGCAACTGTGATTTGTGACCATATGACTTTAATTTATTAAAAATTTCATAGTTTTGAGTGAACATTTAATATATAACAAATTGTATTTTTTTTCTTCTTTCAAATTGTATTTTTCCTCTGCGACTATTATTTGGGTTTTGTTTTTATCAATAACAAAGTCAGTATGTAGAACTGCTTGAAAAATAAAAATTGCAGCCTCTTTAATTCGTACAACAGAATTATTCTCCAAAGACACCAGAACTCTGTCTTCTTTTTTTTACGTAAATGTATATATATATATTCCTTCTAAATCTGATGAACACTGCTTAACTATTATTCCCCTCTCAGAGAAACCAGCATTTTTCTATTTCTGTCTGAGGAATAACAGTTAAGCAGTGTTCATCAGATTTAGGATAATATGCACGTAAGTCACTTCTTTAACTCATGACAAATAAATTGACTTCTGTTTTGAATCTTTGAGAATTTTTTTATTAATATTTTTTTAATTATAACAAAACAATCCAAGATCAGTCAAACGGGAGCGGGAAAAGTAGCTTTTTTTGTCCCTGTTCTGAAAAATTGGGAATTTATTTTTGGTAACGGTTCCAAGTTCCGGTAATGCATCCGATTCTAAATGTCGTGGTTCCGGTTCAGGTTATTGCTCCAGTTTTAAAATTTCCTGGTTCCGATTCTAAATTTCCTGGTCCTAAAAGTATTTGACTAAAAAATGATATGTAGTTCTTAAAAAATCATTAATTAAAAACTACACATAATATAAAAAGCGACAATCAATATATGTATATATATATTACACCAAAAGCGACATATTATAAATTAAAATTGACATGTAGTTTAAAACCAGAACCGGTACTAAAAATTGAGAAATATTATTTAGGTACGGGAACCGGAAAGTACTGGTATTTCCTAGATTTTTTAAAAATTGGTCTAGGACCGGTACCAAAACCGGGACAAACCTGGAAAACAGTTAAAAAAATTTCACCCCTATTGATTTATTCTTTTAAAAAAGTTTATAATAAAGAAAAGGTGCATGCATGAGATTGACATACGAATGAAAGAATATTTGGTGCTTTTGTAGTGTAATTATTTTTTTTATGTTAAATTAGTAATATGAGATTGAAGAATTTTATTATATATTTATATTATTGAAGTTATTAATTTATTGAAAGTTAAATTTAGTCATAGTAATTTGAGTCGGGACCATACAATAATATAATTATATGAAAATTATTAATTTATCATATATTAATTTGACAAAGTCATACTGTAATTCTAGAATTATCCATATTCCATATCATTTGTTGTCCCTAGCTCAAGAAATTTGCTTAGAGATCTCATTTTGAAATAAGCAAGCATTCTTAATGTAGCGAACTAGCCAAATATTTGAAATAGTCGGAGTTTTGATTTTTTTTAAAAGGCAGAATAATTTTATTTTCCGTACATTATAATAATTAAGTTAATGGTGGCCATATAATATTGTTCTTCTATCAATGTATGGAGTACATATGGACATATATTATCTTTTCGTGTTTTGCGGTCTATTATTTGCATCGCCACATGTCTCCTTTGAGGGTGCAAAATAATTCAGGTCAACATTTTCTTCACTCATTTTGAATTTCTTGATCAACAAATACTTCTGAGATTCAATACTTCTCTTTTTTTCACATAAAATTTTGAATGAAGAAAAAAAAAAACGTAATTTTATTCAATATTATTTTTACCTTTTGTAATCTAGCTGAATAATTGAAGGACTCACATTTTGCGTTATATATTGTAAGTTATAACCATATACTGTTATACATATGCATTGACGTATTATTCTACTTTACTTCTAAGTTGCAACATATAGTCCAAGACGTGGGACTATCGGTTATTTCGTAAAAAAATATATAAACGCGCTATCAATGCATATGTATTTTTCCCCGGTTAAATTGGCATTGGTGAGATTGCCCTTGAACTTATGTATTAGCGAAAATACCTACAAACTTTTCTGCATAAAGTTTCTCTCCGTCCAATCATTTATATTGTAACACACATAAGTTGCACGATTATATTGTCACCGAAGACATAGCTAAGGTAGTTGAGCTTTTTTTCCGTCATTTGACGGAGGATTCAAGTCCCATTAACACTAAAAAAATACATTGTTAATGAAAATTCATCTTCAATAAAAAAAAAAAAAAGTGATTTCGTTATGCATATAAGAGTAGTTTTTTATAATTTGCCGGACACGGGTTGTCCAACCTATTTTCAAACTTGGATGGGCATTGTACTCTTTATATACAAAATGGACCGGGAACCGCCCACTGCCCGTAAGTAATTTATATACGTTTAAAAAAAAATTATAAAGATTAACTTCATAAATAATAAAAAGTGGCTGCCGGTTGTCCGTGCCCAAGAAGAACCCGATTTAAGCTTGCGTCCCCTGTGATCACCTCTACTTATATGACTTGTAATATAAATTACGACATGCATATAGTATAGAATAATAGAACTATAGATATAGAATAAGTATGAAACACTTTTGTTTCGCAGTGGTGGTCAATTTTTGAAGGGCAGTGGTTGGGGTAAACTGGTAAAGTGAGAAAGGTACGTTGATGAGAATCTGAATGATTGACAAGGCTACTATTTGATTTGAAGATGTGAAGAAGAAAGAAAGAAAGAAAGAATGGTCTTCATTTATATCACCTGGCCTCTACCTAGTTCCCTCACCGGCAATACCAACTACACTTTCATATCACACGTCACTTCTACACAAACTAATTATCAATATTACTCTAAATTTTGACTAAGTATAGCTAATAATTATACCCTTTGATATAATTATCAATTTGAACCCATATTATTATTATAATTTAAACACAAGTTTACAAAATTTGGATCCATATTTTCCTACAAACTTTGAATTTTGTATCAGAGTATCTCTCTTTCTTATCAGTTAACACTTATTTTAAATTTGTATCTTCTTACTTTCAAAATTATAATGTTTTTAACTTTTTTTTTTTGCAAAAAATCTATGTTTATTATATTATTTATAATTATGACTTTTTAAAAATTTAACAAAATTAGTCAATATTTAGAAAAGATAGTATTGGTTACATAAAAAATTGAAGAGGGAATTATTAAAAATAAAATAAATATTAGTAACAAAATAATAAATTTACGAGACAAAATTATTAAAATAAGAATAAAAGGACGAAGGACGATTACATTAATGATAAGTTAAAAAAAAATTGTGACATTCCTCTTTTTTTTTTTTCATATAAAATAAAAATAGCGGTGATGTGTGTTTTGTTGTGTCATGTGATGTGAAGGTTAAAGAAAACACCCATACATTGAGTCTTCCTTTGTGGGTTTGAATTGTATTTTGGAGGTACCAAGCCCACCTTTCTCTCATCTTTGTCAATTGGTCTCACTCAATCTAGAATATACTCTCGTTCATTTGTCAACAAATAAAATGAGAAAATAAAAATAAAAAATAGTTTATAACTTTATATATAAGATAAAATCATACTATATAGGTTTATTTGCAATAAGATGAAGTCAAAATTATATACATACACACATAAAATTTATTCCAACATGAGGATCCACAATTAAATTGAGCCAAATATACTATATAATATACACATAATTACAAGAATTGGGCAAATATCCTCAAGTAGCTTCCAAATAATTCATGATCTTTTTTTCATTCACAAATTGACTTTAGATTATATTTAAAGGTGTCAATTTTACTTCTAGTGGGGACGGTATGGTTCTAAACTTCTAACTAATGGTAAAATTTATTGCACCCCGTTAAAATTGTTACTCTGTGGTATTTATTTTTGCTGTTGCGTAGAGAAGCAAAATTACATTATTGCACATAAATATATATTAAAAGAGAAAAAATATATAAAAATAAAAATTAATAGAGAAAAAAGAGATATATAGCCATAGGTAAGGACACAGTCTACCATAGAGTGGGCCAGCTTCCAACTCTGCTGGTCTGACCACATAGCAAATACCAATATTTCTCACAAAAAAAATAAAAACAGATTGAAGAAATAAATTTTACCGCGGTAACTAATCAAAGTCATGGACTCATGGTCACTGACTCTTAGACTGACAAAATTTGGGCTAATTGCCGTAAAAGTAACATTACTCATTCTCTTTTTTTTTTTTAAGTAAAAAATATTCAAATTCAACATCCGCTATAAAATTTATTATTAATAATGATGGGATTATAAAAAATTATTACATATAAATTTATTAATTTATAAAGTATTAGACTATTAGTTATATGATAATTATAAGGGATAATAGCGGCTAAAGTAGCCAAACTTTCATAATTTGTGTCGATAAAGGTCCAAACTGGATTTATAGCGGCTAAAGTAGCCAAACTCGGTCAATCTGGGGCAAGCACTTATTCCGTCAAGTCAAACTTAACATCCGTTAGTCTATCGCCACACACTTACATGTGGCAAACTTTGGGTATTTATGCCGTGATAAAACCAAAGTTTGGGTATTTATGCCGCGATAAACTATTTTTTTAAAAAAAATTGATTGCTCAAATCATCTAAATAAAGGTTAAAATATTATGCCTTTAGTAGAACTCGAGCTCATCATTTCCCTCACATATAAGAGCAACATAACCACTAAACACATTTACCTCACCTTATATCTTGATAAAAATAAGAATATAAATAGAAACTTATTAATAAGTGACATAGTAATAGAAACATATGTTTTTTCGCACTGGTTTCGGATTGACTTATTAGGAAAGGGGTTAGGTTGACCTTTTTGGACCAGGATTGAGTTGACTTTTTTGGAACGGAGTCAGGTTGACTTTTTCAGACCCATGGGTTGACTTTTACAGAATTTGGTCAGGTTGAATATTTTGTACCCGACCCTGTTTCAAAAAGTTAACTCGACCCGGTTCTGAAAAAGGCAACCCGAACTCGACAAAGTCAACATGAATCCGGTACAAAAAATTCAACTTGACCACTGTCCAAAAAATTCAAGTCAACCCCGTTCTAAAAAAGTCAACTCGACCCGGTCCGAAAATTCAAATCACCCCCATCCAAATTAGTCAACCCGAACTCGGTGCGAAAAAACACATATGTTTCTATTACTAGGATCACTTATCAAGAAGTTTCTATGTATATATATATATATATTTTTTTTGTCAAGATATAACGTGAAGTGGATGTGGTTTGATGATTATAATGTCTTTTTATGATGGGGAAAGTGATGAGTTCGAGTCGTCCAAAAACTATAATATATTAACTTTTATTTAAATGACGTGAACAAGCGAAAAACATATATAAAATGGTTTATCGCGGCATAAGTACCCAAACTTTAGTTTTATCACGGCATAAATACCCAAAGTTTGATATAACGTGTAAGTGACGTGGCGATAGACTAACGGGTGTTAAGTTTGACTGGACGGAATTAGTGCTTGCCACAGATTGACCGAGTTTGGCTACTTTAGCCGCTATAAATCCAGTTTGGACCTTTATCGACACAAATCATGAAAGTTTGGCTACCTTAGCCGCTATTATCCCTAATTATAATTATAAAAAAGTCCATATATAATATGTCATTAATATTGTAAGATCGTGGCAAAATCTATTGCGAACCGTCTCAAATCGGCTATTGGCTATGTGTTTGACGAGAATCAAAGCGCCTTCATTGCCGGGCGACATATTGGGGATAACGTAATGGTGGGTTTCGAATGCAACCATTGGCTCCGAGCTCGAACTAAGGGTACCGATGGCTACGCTGCGTTGAAGCTTGCATGACCAAGGTTTACGACAGAATTGAGTGGACGTATGTGGAAAGAATCATGGAAGCAATGGACTTCGTCCCGCGGTGTGTTTCCCGTAGTATCGATTGCATCACTTCCACGAGATTTTCAGTTCTCGTCAATGACTTTACCTCAGACCAATTTTCTGCCTCCCGTGGACTCCGACAAGGTGATCCGCTATCCCCTTATCTTTTCATCTTGTGTGCTCAAGGTTTTTCGTCTTTAGTCCACGAACAGGTTCGGCGTGGGCGTATCCATGGGATTCAGATTTCAAAAAGCAATCCCGCAGTATCACACCTTTTTTTCGCCAACGATAGCCTCGTCTTCATCCGGGCTAATGCAAACGAGTGTAGAGCTATTAACCAATGCATCGATGTGTACTCTAAAGCTTCGGGACAAGTTGTAAACTTTGAAAATCGACTATTTCATTCTCTCCGAACACGAAGCCGACCCATATCACGGAGATTAAAGAGATCTTCGCAGTACAAATTACAAGTGGTTTCGACGTTTGTTTGGGGCTGCCTACTTTTTCGTTGAGATCAAAAAATATCCAATTTGGTTTTCTTCGCTCAAGGGCTCTCAAGCGGATCAGTGGGTGGAGCAGAGCACTTTTCTCTATGGGGGGCAAAGAGACTCTGATCAAATCTATCATTTAATCCACTCCAACATACACGATGAGTATGTTCAAGATTCTTGCTGGTCTTTGTAGCGAAATTGAAAAAGTGTGCTCGGATTTTTTGTGGGGACGCGATGAAGAGATGAAGAAACTCCATTGGAAGAGTTGGGATCGACTCTGCAAACCCAAGAAAGAAGGCGGTCTGGGATTCCGAAGCCTTCTGGAGTTCAACCAAGCGCTTCTAGCAAAACAAGTTTGGCGGTTGGCTAGAGCGCCTCCTTCGATGGAAGCGAAAGTTATGGCCGGAAAATACCATACCCCATTCCTCGATCCTTGAAGGACAAATAAAGGCACGATGCTCATACGTTTGGAGCAGTTTATTGTGGGGTATTGAGCTGCTCAATCACGGCTAGAGATGAAGGGTCGGAGATGGATCGAAAATCTCTATCTACGGCGATCGATGGATTCCATCCCTACTAAGCTTCAAAGTCCAATCACCTCCGGTTTTGGGCGCTGATGCCAAAGTGGGGAATTTTATCCTCCCATTCGAGGTCAAAATTTTTTTGTCGATGGCGAGACCTAAAATAAAAAAGATTGACTCCGTGGTTTGGCATTTTGGCAAGTGTGGGCTCTATACGGTTCGGAGCGGCTACTATAAGGCTACGACAAGAAGCCCAGTGGGTCCCTCACAGCCAAGAATTGAGGAGACGTGGAGCAAGGTATGGTCAATTAAAAATCCACCAAAAATTAAGATTTCGTTTGGCGGGCGAGCCAGGAGATAATCCCTACTATGGGAAACTTAGCCCAAAGACATATTCATGTGGCTTCAAATTGCTTCTTCTGCGGCTGTGCTTTCGACTCTATAGCCCATAGCCCTATTTTCTGCCCCTTAGTAGAGAAAGCGTGGAGAAACTCACCATTTGAGCACATTCTCGAGCATAACTACCACAAGCGATTTAGAGATATTTTTACGGACGAGGCTCGGTCCATGTCAAAGCAAAACCTTTCTCTCCTTGCTATCATGTTTTGGGAAGATTGGAACCAGAGGAACAAACAGAGACACGGCCTTAAAAGCAACTTCAAAGATATCTTCCTCCGGGCCAAATCACTACAGGAAGACTTCGATTTGGCGGTAGACGAAGACGGATTCACCATCGATGACATATTAGGGTTGGGTTCTCGATCCAATTCTAGCTTTCAATTTATGCATAGAAGTGGAAACACAGTTGCTCACTCGCTTGCCCAAAATAGTCTTGGATCTCCCTTTCCTAATATTTGGTTGAATTTTCCTCCTCGTTGTATTACTAACTCTATATTGACGGAGTCCGTCGGCGCTCGTTGCGAGCGCTAATGAAATCTCATTTCATTTTAAAAAAAAAAAATTATAGCTTATTTTATGCAATGTTTTAATTATATATATATATATATATATATCGACAATCAATTTGAATAATTATTTGTTACATCACAAAAATACAAGACACGACTTACTTAAAGTTACGCGGAAAGTTAAAGTTAAAGTTGAAAGAGACATAAATTTCAAGAATAATCATAACTTCATAATAAAAATTTCAAATCATTACATGAATCGTTTATTAGTATAATTTATTTTTATTTAAGTTGATATCTTAACGAGTTATGCAATGTTATATTTTAGTGTTTTCATAATTATTTATATATTACTATTATTTTTATACTGTATTAGTAATTTCACTTAATACTTCAAAAAAATTGAAGAACAAAACTCAAATAATTCGAATAAATTTTAAATAAGTTAAAATTCTGTCGCAGTGAGGACTATCTCTTGGTATGTTTTTATTTATTCATTTATTATTATTAAAAATCGATGGGGTCATTGTTTTCAAGTTTTAAACATGTTAGTAAAAGATAAATTAAAATAATAAAAATAAGATAAATTATGTCGAGATGACATATTTTTCTTAATATATATATATATATATATTTATATATATATATACTGCATGGGCGGGGTCACCAAATAAATTTTTTATTAGACTTTTTTTTAATATTAAAAAATTCTTATTTATATTATTCTATGTTTATCAGCTCTTCGAAAATACGGAGTCAAAAATTAGAAGAGGATAAAATACAAAACTAGTATTCTTCTACTATGCTAGTTTGGAGGAAAGGAAATGTTTATTTTTCAGTACTAGAATATCCGACTTCTTATTGAAAATAAATAAATATATATATAGGACTATATACGTATAGTTATATTATATATATATTATATGTCAGCAATCGTGTGTGTGTTTATTATATGTCAGGAATCGTGTGTATATTTATTATATATCTGTATAATAATGAGTGTAGTAAATGAAGTAAGACTAAAGTACATACCAATTTGGGTACTCACCAAAAATATATGTTTATTTTGTTAGACAAACGCTATTTCGAGAAGAGAATGTGAATGTAAATACGACCCACTAACGAGGGGTGTTTTCGGAAAGGGCAAAGCTTAAATCTTTATCTTGAAAATTCTGTCGTATCACTAAACAGTGAAACAGATAACTTTGTAGTTTGTACTGTTCTACAAAAAGAGAGTATAACACATTAATTTATAAAAATTAATGTACAATAATGTCCCCCAACTTTCATTTTCATATTGTAGCATACATTTTGGGTCCGGATTTTTTCGGAACCAAAAATTTTGATTTCGGTTTTTATCCAGAATCCAATATCTGATTTCGTTTTCATTCCATATTTCATTTTTAATTTTTTTTGAAAAAATAACCACCAGATAAAAAATATCAACGGTTCAAATTGGACAAAAGAAAAATCGAAATTCGAAATTTTCAAAAATCTAGAACCTGAAAGTTCTAGTTCCGAATTTAACCAGAACCATAACTTCTGAATCCGGAAAAATATGAAACCATAAAGTTATGGTTCTGGATTTTCCCCAAATTTATACCGGAATTCCGGATTTCTGAATACTGATTTTACAAGATTAGATACAAATGCCTCCTTACTTTCAAAAAATACTCCAAGACCTAATTTTATTATTATTATTATTATTATTATTATTCACTTAGTGATAGCTTCGTATTAAGAGTTCTTGGAACTATTAAACACATTGAATACTCCAAGACATATTTTTAATTTAATATATTGATCTTCGGTAGTCAATTAACAAATGAGAAATTTCATTATCTAGTGACAGAAATGAGAAAAATAAAAAAATAGACGTGAATGCTTCTAAAATTCAAAAACTAATGATTTTCACTATTTTGGCTGCCCAAAATTACGTCGAGATCATGGTTTCCTTGGTTTTATGTTTCATGCATCATTAGTGTTAAGGTCAGATTTGGTCAAATCTCTCCCTAAGACTATCCTTTGTCGTTTGTGAAATAAACGACATAAAACAAGAGGAGGATCGCCTAAAGAACCCAAGCCCATAAAAGAATAAAGGAATTAAGGCCCAGCAAGCAAAGCCCACGAGAAGTCATCATCCGATAAAGCCGGCCCAAGACCTCATCGCGAAAAGGGAAGTGCATCGAGGAAAAGCTCTTCGGAAAAGCCTAATCGAATTAAAAGGGGAACTCATTCGAGATCGCGAGAAAGAAGGGGAGATTGGCTTATTCGGTTAAAGATTTCGTGGGATATCCAACGCAAAATAAGGAAGGTCAACAACGATCATAGCGATTCAGAAGGAAACCCTAGCAAGATTTGAGGAATATTCTAGAAGATCTTCAAACCTATAAATACGAATGTAAACTTAGCATAAATCCATGGAGTATTCAGTATCCATTATTATCGTGAGTTTGAGAGAATAAATCCTTGAGTCTTCGAGTTTTGCTTATTCATAGTATTCTCGATCTCCCAAGGGTTAGAGTGTGTAATCTTCGATTGTCCAAGCTATCAAACGGAAGAAACCGGGTCCTCTCGGAATCATAATAAATCAGAGATATTCGTATTGTCCATACTTATTCATTATTTTCGATTATCTTTGTGACTGCACGGCGGTAAAAATCGCCCTCTACAGTTTGGCGCCCACCGAGGGGGCTTTGTTTCTTTCTATCGCACAGCCAGGAAATCGAAGGGAGGAAGGAGGATGTCAACCGAGGAAGCCAGCTCCGCCCAGGAGCAAACCATGCAGCGAATGCAACAACAGCTGGCCGAGGCCATCGCAAAGATGACGGAGGTCACAAGCAAAGCCGAGGAGTCCGCCCGAAGGATAGAGGAGCAAGCCGCGGAGAACAGACGCCTCGCAAGCCTCCTAGAGCGCGCGGAGAGACCGCGCCCGACGAACCAGATAGCAGAATCAGCCGCACGAGGGGCCGGGGGAAGCGCCAGCAGAGACACGGTGACGACGGACGCACCGGTAGGCATGTCAACCCCATCGCTCATCAGGAACCTCTTCGACACGGACGCAGTCCAGCCAACCACAACGAGTCGGCCGGAGGACACGCCGGGGAACGCACAGGGCAATGCGACGACGGACGTAGCAGCAAGGGTAGCCGAAGAGGTGGCCAAGGCAATGACCTTAATGTCAGCAAAGATGGAGGCCAAACTCGGACAGGTCGCATCGCAGGTGCACCAGGCGACGAGTTCGGCGCCAGAAATCGACAGGATGGTACGAGAAGCCAGAATCACCCCGTTCACGACGAGGATTCGGGGGATAGAGCTAGAGGAATTACCGAAGATCAGACTCACGCAATACAAAGGGGATACGGATCCCCATACGCACGTGAAGTCATTCCGAATCGCGACAGACCACATCGGGGGCGAGGAGGTCCGGAAGGAAGCCGTCTTGTGCAGACTTTTCATCGCAAGTTTGCAGGGCCGTGCCAGCGACTGGTTCGCGAGATTAACGCCGGGCTCTATCAACACCTCCGACGAGTTGGTCGCCCTTTTCCTAAAATACTTCTCCATCTACGTACAGACGGAGCTGACGGTGTCCAACCTCTTCGATGTCAAGCAAGGGAAGAACGAGCCTCTTCGGCAGTACATAGAGAAATTCAAGAACGTCATGTTCCGAATCCCAAAGATCGAGGACGTCGTCTCGGTCCAAGCTCTGAAGCATGGCTTGTACTATTCAACGACGAATTGTGCGTCTCGCTGCCTAACTCGATAGAAGACGCGCTCCACAAAGCAACGATCTACATGGACATGGAGGAAAATAAGGCGATAAAAAAGAAACTAGAAGAGGAAGCTGAGGGCCGAGCGAGGCCAGAAAGGAAGGAAACTAGAGACGGACGAGAGGGATCGTCGTCCAGAACAAGGAGAGAAGGGGAACGACGAGATTGGAGAAGCAGAGACGGGGCCGACGAGCGAAGGATCAGGGAAAGCCCTGGACACGGAGTCTACCAGGTGGACGGAAAGAAAGAGGCGCTCGGCAACCGCGAAGGCCATCGGCAGGAGGAACTCCCGCAAGGAAACTCACAACCAGGACCTGCTTCATCAGCTTGACCACATCGACGAGAAGCGGGAGCGAGCCAGAATTCATATAGCAAATTACCAGAACACCATCGCCCGTTTCTACAATAAAAAGGTGCGACCGAGAAGGTTCCGAGTCGGAGAACTGGTCCTCAGAAGGGTGTTCCAGAACACAGCCGAGCTTAACGCGGGAAAGCTAGGAGAAAGCTGGGAAGGCCCTTACACAGTGACCCACATCGTCAAGCCAGGGGTATACGAACTCAAGAACACCGATGGAGTCAAGGTCATAAGAAGGTGGAATGTCAAGCACTTGAAGAAATTCTACCAATAAAGAACGTCATCGGCACCTTACGATTTCGGTTTTTAGTTAAGATTTCTTTTCTATTTTTCTTAAGTCTTTCTATTTTATTTTAAGTTTATTTAACAGGGGACTCCCGACCCTACTTGTTCGGGATCCGCACGATTGGCTCCGGCTTCAGTCAATACAACATGGAGTACTCTTCCCTCGCGAGCCGCACCCATTGGGGGACTCGAAGGGTTTAATGAGGCTCGTCTCTTAAGACAATATTCTATCGCTGATTCAAATAAACACGTATCACAAAAAAGAAATCAGTGCCAAGCACTTCATCGCGACAGAGCCCGGTGCATACCGACAAGCTCATCGCCAGCAAATCAGTGCCAAGCACTTCATCGCGACAGAGCCCGGTGCATACCGACAAGCTCATCGCCAGCAAATCAGTGCCAAGCACTTCATCGCGACAGAGCCCGGTGCATACCGACAAGCTCATCGCCAACAAAATCAGTGCCAAGCACTTCATCGCGACAGAGCCCGGTGCATACCGACAAGCTCATCGCCGAACATTACGAAAACTACTATGGCAAATGGGCCAAGCAAAATATTACTACGGCAAATGACCAAGAATAGAAAACACAGCAAATCAGTGCCAAGCACTTCATCGCGACAGAGCCCGGTGCACACCGACAAGCTCATCGCCAGCAAAATCAGTGCCAAGCACTTCATCGCGACAGAGCCCGGTGCATACCGACAAGCTCATCGCCAGCAAAATCAGTGCCAAGCACTTCATCGCGACAGAGCCCGGTGCATACCGACAAGCTCATCGCCAGCAAAATCAGTGCTAAGCACTTCATCGCGACAGAGCCCGGTGCATACCGACAAGCTCATCGCCAGCAAAATCAGTGCCAAGCACTTCATCGCGACAGAGCCCGGCGCACACCGACAAGCTCATCGCCAAAAAAAAAAAAAAAAAAAAAAAAGCGGAGTACACATACTCCCATACTTCATAGATAGCGCACAAAAGTCATAAATTTTATTGATAAAATTAAATTACAAACACAATACATTATACAAATCTATCAAGATACAGCAGGGGAAGGACAATCCTCCCGAACAACCCTATCGGGAATTTGTTCTATGACGAACTCCCCATTCTCAGAGAGGACGTCCCGAAGAAGATCTTCTACGGCGGCATAATTTACAGGCCTCAGCATCATAAATTCGATCACATAGGCCGAAGAAGGACTAAAGGGAGTCTCGTCGTCCGCGACTCCGGAAAGAGTGGCAGCCGCACGCCTTACCATATCTTGGACAAACTCCTCGAGGATGGCGGGATGTTCTTCGTCGATCGCAAGAAAAGAAGCTAGCACATCCTCGTAGTAAAATAACGGTTCCTAGGTATAGAAGAATTCGTCACCCTGAGGAAAGAAGTTTAGCCAGGAAGTAATGACAGGAACACAAGAGAAGCAACAAGCACAGAAACAAGTTAAAGATAAAGAAAGTTCTTTTCATTAATAAAATCCGTCGAAGGAGTTACAAAGAAAGGACAGTGTAAATAAATGTACATAGGAAAGCTATAAGAAAAGGCCTAAGAGACTTCCTCCCCCCCTACCGCTTCGTTGGTAGCCGCTTCGACGGTAGAGGCGACCGCTTCGGTGGTAACCGCTCCGTTGGTGGAAGTGACGACCCCGTCGTTGGTACCATACTCATCAAGGCCATCGGAGGCCGAAGAGGCATCCCCACCTACGAAGCGAGTCGCCCAATCGATACCAGCAGAAGAAGGAGCACCAGGGGTAAGCGGAGGAGAATCAGGATCAATGAGAGATCTGTCATCCAGCTCGCGGGCCTTAGCCTCGTTCTCCTCAAACAAAGTCTTATACCTCGGAAGACGAGGCAGAAGACTCCCAATGGTCGCCGTAGGAGGAACTTTCTCAAGAAGGCGAGCGTTGGCCCCATACGCGGCGGAGCGGCGATGAAAATTGATAGACTCCTCCAAAGCCTTATACCTCGCCGAGGCGCGCTGCGCTTTTTCCTGAGCCCTGTTGAAGAGGTGCATGCGCGCTTCGCGCTCAGATTTCGCCTCTGTCTGCGATACCTCGAGTTCCTTTCCGAGGCGTTTCAGGCACGAGGCCACTCGAGAGGCAAGCCGGCTCTCCTGCTCGACAGGTACGCCCACCGCCTCGCTGATTTTGGCCAGCCGCCATTTCTTCGCTTCGAGATGCTTCTCGTAGCTTTCCACTATCATGGAGTGACGCCTATGCTCCCCATCCAACTCGGCCTTCAGCGCCGCAACCTCCGCCTCGGCTTTAGCCTTGCACTCGGCAAGCTCCCTCTTCCGCCAATTTGACCCTCGCGACCTCCAGTTCATCGGAAGCCCGCTCGGCTGCTTCCCGATATTTTCGCTCCCCAAGGACGGAGACCTCGAGGTGCGACTCGGTGTCAGCAAGCTTAGCTCGGAGGTTGTTTAACTCCTGAGCGCTCTCGCCCCTGCCCATATTCTCTTCGAGAATAATGGTGTTGAAGCGGGCAAGGGCCTGGAAAAGAGTAGCGGCAGCCCGGCCGTAGCCCCTGATATGACTCAGAGACAAGCCGTGAGTCCTTGAAGGCTCGGGCCAGAACAGGTCCCAAAGGACCCGAAGCGAGTATGCTTTCCACTCTTCCGGCGGAGACTCCGAAGTAGGAGTTGCCGGAAATCGCTCCCAAGGAGGAAGAGAAAAGCCTCCCGGTCCGGAGTTGGGAAGAAACTTCGGCAGCGGAGAAAGAGAAATCCCGACATCGTCGGACGAAGAGGCGTTAGCCCCAGAAGCACCGGCATCGTCGGTCGGCTCCGAAGAGCCCTCCGGTCGAGGCACTTCTGGAAGAGTAGAAACATCGGGAGGAATGACGTCCGCAAGAAGGCCATCCCCTCCCTCGGGATGGCCCTCGACCAAAACCTCTTCGGAAGGTAGAGAAGCCCCCTCCGAAGCGCCGGACCGTCCGACGGGCTCCAGGATGAGAGGCGCGTCGGCGATATCGAGCGCCTCTTCGGGTAACGAACCCTCCTCGTCAGCCGTAGGAACGGCGACCGAAAGTCCTTCCGCGGCAGGTGCGGGAGGTGCTAAAGATGAAACCTCCAAACAAGGAGGCGCGTCGGCGCGAGCCGGAGTCTGAAATTGAGGAGAAAATATATATATACATGCACGTCAGATACCCAAAATTTGCAGGCATCGCGAAAAGTGCGGAAGGAAAATTAGATGTTACCTCAGAGGCCGAGAGATCCAGCGACGACACCAAATCGATGAAGTCATCATCGAAGCGAAACCGCTCCCGAGAAGTGGGAGAAGGACGAGGGGTTCCATGAGCCCCATCGACGACTCTGCCGGCCTCGGTCGGAGGAGTCGAAGCAAGAACAGTCGACGCGGGCGCCCCGGCGAGAACGGTCCCCTCGCGAGAAGCGACGGTGACAGTCTCCGAGGCCGGAGGAGTCGCATCGATCTCCTTAGGTGATTCGGAGGCCCTTTTCTTCTTCGGAGGAGGAGCGTCGCGTGCCCCTTCGGCAGTTTTCCTCTTCAAGACGACTTTCTCGCGAGGAGGTGCCGGCGAAGAAGTTTGAGTCTCGGGCTCGCGATGGCTCTCCGAGGGGCGAGTTGGGTCCCGAGGGCGAGTCGCCCCCGAGGAAGTTGATACCCCCGAAGGGCGAGAAGCACCAGCGTCGTGCTTATGTTTGGTTCGCTTCTCCGAGCTGCTCTTCCGAGGAAGAGACTTATCGCTTGAAACGAACCGGTCGGCATCAGTCCGAGGGACGATGCCCAAGAAGCCCGCCTTCGATAGATCCCGACGAGAGTCGGAGGATCCACCTCCTTGTCCTGGATCTTCGCCTTGTCCTGGATCTTGGCCTTGACATTGTCGGGGCTCCGAGGATCCACGAATGGATTTCTGAGTTCTTTTCTTCGGCTTAGGAGATTGCCGAACAGCGGGAGACGAAGGGTCCACATCTTTGACCTCTTCGAGGCGGAACCCCACCGGCCACAAAGATGCCGGTGGTTTACCCACGATGTGGCAAGTTGATAGAGCCCCGACTCTTGGACGCGGGTACCGAAGAAGTCCGTCGTCCAATTTCGACGAGGATTTTCTAGTAGAGCCCGAACGACCCCAGCAAAGCGCTCGTCGTCCTCTTTATTGGCGACGGGCCTGAACCTCGGCACTTCTTTCTCGTCGACCCACTTGGTGGGAAGCGCCTCCCAATGCGGCCCAAGGGTGTGACGATCGAGATGCGCGAAGAAATACCTATTCTCCCACCCGGACTCGTTGTTCGGCGTGTGGGTGATGACGTGGTCACGCGTAGTGGAAGAGAGGAAGAACCGGCCCAAATTCTTTGAGTTCTTCGACCACTTGAAAAGCCGCATCAAATCCTCCAAGGTCAGGGCCACTTTCTGCTCGAGGGCGATCGCCATGGTGCAGATGAGAAGGCGAAGCGCGTTAGGGCTAACCTGGCTGATTGGCATCTTGTACGCGTGGAGGAAACACACGATGAGATGAGGCAGTGGAAGGTGCAGTTCCACCGACCGGAAGAAGTGCTCGTAAAGAGTGATGTACCCTTCCGGGGGCTCGTCGCCAAGCTCGCCGGACTGAGGGAGACGCAGGTAACAGGGACTGGAGTCCACGTAGTGTTTCTTCAAATCCTCGAGATGCCTCTCGGTCATTATAGACTTCGGCGATCGAGTCTTGAAAATCTTTCCCGGATTCGACATTTTCTTGACCAGAAAAGAAGAGGGTGAACGGAAAGAAAGTTTGAAGATTTTCTTGAGAAGAAGAGAGTCGAGAAAGAAAATTGCAGAGAGAATTTAGAGAGAAAGTCTGAAACAAAGTGTTTGAGTCGAAGGCGAGGTTTGAATTTATAGAGGAAATCTTGCGAATTTGAAGAGGCACATTTGGATCCAATGGCCCAGGATCGAAGCGCGAGAAATCATCCAACGGTGAAGATCAAAATAGTCGTTGCGAAACCCGAAAGCACTCGAGTGCGAGAAAACCCCGTATTTAATGCGAAATGATTGACGACGATTTCCAAGATCTGACAGCCTGGAGAATCGCGCCCAATCAGCGCTACATGGGAACTCGAGGCCATCAGTGAGCGTGCAAGAAGTGGAAGAGTCCCCGAAGGACACAACCCTCATCGAGGAAAAACCCTCATCGAGGACTGACCTCATCGAGGAAAAACCTCTTCGAGGACATAACCCCATCGGGGAAAAACCTCATCGGATATAAACCTTGTCGGGGAGTAATTTTGTTTTATTTTATCAACTGTTTCACACTCGATAAAATAGGGGACTAACTGTTAAGGTCAGATTTGGTCAAATCTCTCCCTAACACTATCCTTTGTCGTTTGTGAAATAAACGACATAAAACAAGAGGAGGATCGCCTAAAGAACCCAAGCCCATAAAAGAATAAAGGAATTAAGGCCCAGCAAGCGAAGCCCACGAGAAGTCATCATCCGATAAAGCCGGCCCAAGACCTCATCGCGAAAAGGGAAGTGCATCGAGGAAAAGCTCTTCGGAAAAGCCTAATCGAATTAAAAGGGGAACTCATTCGAGATCGCGAGAAAGAAGGGGAGATTGGCTTATTCGGTTAAAGATTTCGTGGGATATCCAACGCAAAATAAGGAAGGTCAACAACGATCATAGCGATTCAGAAGGAAACCCTAGCAAGATTTGAGGAATATTCTAGAAGATCTTCAAACCTATAAATACGAATGTAAACTTAGCATAAATCCATGGAGTATTCAGTATCCATTATTATCGTGAGTTTGAGAGAATAAATCCTTGAGTCTTCGAGTTTTGCTTATTCATAGTATTCTCGATCTCCCAAGGGTTAGAGTGTGTAATCTTCGATTGTCCAAGCTATCAAACGGAAGAAACCGGGTCCTCTCGGAATCATAATAATTCAGAGATATTCGTATTGTCCATACTTATTCATTATTTTCGATTATCTTTGTGATTGCACGGCGGTAAAAATCGCCCTCTACAATTAGTACAAACTACAAATAGAGGATAATATCACTCACTTCAACAATATTTCGTTGAAACGTGGTTGATTAACAATATTTCAATGAGCAGCGGCCACATATAATACGAGCCGTGGTAGTATAAACCTATACCAACTTCTTGAAAGCGTCGTTTGATAATTGATAATTTTCTTACAGACCGCAACCAATATATAGTTCTCACCGCGGCATAGACTATCACTGAAACAACGAGTACAAAACATCGTCGGAAACCGCTCAAGAACACATATTTTATTCCGCATGTGTCTTAGTTACGTAGCAGTTTTTTCATGTTTTATGCATAGTTTTGGATGTTTATATGTAATTGCACCACCAATGTCAGTCATTTGGAATGAAGAAAAAAAATTGGGTGATAAATAAATCTGTGGTCGGACATAACATTTACCCCGACCTCGGACGGACATTAAATTTTAGGATGTTTTGATCTTCGAATTTGCATATAAATAACCCCGAGGTCGGACATAGCTAAGGAGGTCGATGATTATGCTCGAAGTCGGTAACAATCGCAAATGTCGTCCCCTAGTTCGGATATGTACACCGAATTCGGGGATAATATATGAAAATATTTCGGAGAGTGTTCACTAATTATTGTCGATTTTCCTCAATTCTATCACTAGATAATGAATTTTTCCTTTCAAAATACGGTAAAAAAATTTATAGCGGATTTCTTTATATTGAAAACATATAATTCAACTCAGTTATTATTTTTAACGCGTAGGGTATATCAAATTGTTGCTAAAAATGAAAACTAAAGGGGTAAACTGCAAAAGTATAAAAAGATTAGGGGTAACCATACCAACTACTCAATTATAAATAAAAAGGAATATTATTATTATTTATGTTTGTTGCACAGATAGAGGAAAAAACAAAGCAAAACAAAAACAAAAAGACCGTACCTGTTTTTAGCCTTCATTATTAGTCTCTCTACTTTATTTTTTTCTCTCTCATTAATTTAGTTATTTTCTGCAACTTCTGGTTTCTCTAAAATGGCAAACACTTTCTTATTCCATGGAATGGAAACCCATGTTCGATTCACATGCTATTGTATAATTATAATAGCTCTCTGAAACTTATGTCACTGCGCCAAATACCCCTATATTTATATATATATATATATTATAATTATATACACAGAATCACACGTTAAATATCTATTTTCCATTATTTTTGAAACCTACTAAAAGGGCTACTTTCAATAATTCATTGCATCACTGTTCAATCATGTCTTATCGACTTATTACTTACATGCACATACATATAATATAATATAATTAAATTAGTAAATATAATTTGGCAACACCTGGTGATCATTATTGCACTGTTTTATATGTATTTAAGGATAAAAACACAGACCCTTGAACTTAAATTTATATGTATATAGTTATATAATATGGTACGTGCATGTTACGAGAGGTTTTGATAGTTGATTATGCCCTCATGTAGTAGAGTATTATGAATTATGATAATCGGTGAAAGAGAGAACAAAGGGAAATGAAATTGATAATTAGGGAATTTGCTTTTTAAACCCTATATCTTTTTCTTTTCCTTTTACAAAATTATTATACTCACTATTTTTAAAAACAATAACAAAGATATTATAGTACCCTCAAAGTGTAATATATATCATAATCCTACCCTTCACGGTTTAAAAACATATAATTTATTTTTGTCAGAATGAAACTAAATTTTAAAATAACAAAGAAGGGACAATTTTGACTTTTTGATAAATTAGAATGGTGTTAAAATAAATTAAAATACACTTTCAACTTCAAGTACATCTAAAGCTCTAAACTATTGCCAAAAAAAAACTATTGCAAAAATAGAGAATATATTTCAATTAAAATAAAGCATAAAGGGGCATAATAAGTCATAACGATCTTGGTAATCTCGTACCTAAACAAACAAAGTATCATATTCCCAAGAAACCCACTCTTCTTCTTCTTTAAGCTTCAACTTCAAGCAAAAATCTTCTTTATTAATATTACATATATTTCATCAATATAAACATAGGATTAATTAATTAATTAATTAACAAAAGGGAAAAATAAGCATACCCACTAAAATTACCAACAAAAAAAAGAAGACCAAAATTACAATTTCCTCCTCTAAGCCTAAATTCACCTTCTTCTGTTCTTGTTCTTGATATCTTTGAAACACAGAGTGTTAGGCTACAAAGCGACGTCGTTTAGTCTCTTTCAAAAAAATCAATAATTGTTTTGGCCTTGGCTTAAGGCATGAAGAGCTTGTTACCGCATTTGCATCGCCAAGCCTCCGGGTAGTACTCCAACGGGATGCTCATCCCCGGCTGGATCGGCACGTGCACCGCCTTACACGGGTTACACTTTCCGCATTTTGACCTGCACGTCGGGGGCGACGACCCCGGCCCCGACAGCCGGTACCCCGCCTCGAAAACCCGCCCCGTGCCCAACACACCTACACCAATTAATAGCAAAAGTTATGTGACGTCACGAGGGTAACGGTTTAGCGTTGAATTGTCGGGTTGTTACCGGAGGCGAAGAGGAGGAATGCGAGCGCGGTGGTGAGGAGGAGGAGGAGGAAGTGGCGGCGGCGCGATGCGCCCATCGGCGCGGGATAGCGACGGCGGCGTAGGTTTGCGAGAGGGGGATTTAGTTATTTATTGAAGTGGTTCATCGGAAGAGAGAGAGAGAGAGAGAGGAGTGTTTGAGAGAGAGAGAGCTCATTATTAGTGTTTCTTTCACTCGTGAGGAAGAGATGGCGAAAGTCCAAGTCAAAGACACAGACCGGAGAAAGAGGAATTTTTCTTTTTAATTATTATATACTATCATTTTCATAAAATGGTATTTTTTATTATAAATAATTAATAAAAAAATTAGTTTTAATAATATTAATATATAATATTGTACATGTATGATGTACGTGTTTTGTTTAAATAAGGTTCTAAATATCGATATCGATTTCGTTTCGCACTCTCTGTTTTACGGATACATCGCTTGTTGATGGGCATGCCGGTGATAAAATAGAAGAAATGTTTGCCGATAATACCGCATAAGTGTCACACATATATATGCTTGCCGATCAAAATATCGACGGATATTCCAAAAACTATTTTTAGTATTTCAGTCATATTTATATATAATTTTAAAATTTCATATTTAATAAATATGATATATATTTATAGCCTAGGAAAAACAATCATAAATCACAACATAACACAAATATATATCATAAAAGTCATAACTCATAACATAATGACGACATAATATAAAATAAGCTAGGCATCATAACAAAGTCATAGAGTATGAACATAACTACGAACATAGAGTACGAAAGTACAAACATAAATACGAAGCGTGTGTCGTACTCTCCATATTATGCATATATCGTTTGCTGACGGGTAAATGAGAAAAATAGATATATCAATTTTCTGCGAATATCGTATCACATTTCTTATTTTTTGGGCACGTTATGGATACATTGACGACATATCTGAATATTTAAAACCAATATGAGATCCCCGAAATTCTAACAAGGAATACAAACATAGTATTACAACAGAGATTTTGCGCTAGGATCCCATGCAAAGTCAAAATTTAAAGTTTATCCATTCTTTTTAAGATAAAATTATTATTATTTGTGATGTTGTTCATAGTGATTTTCTGAGGTGTTGTTTTATCACGGTAAAAATACGAGTTTTTTTTATAAAAAAAAATTTAGTGAATTTGAGCTAATTTTTTTAAAATATATATAAATTCATTATGTAAGATTGTATATAAATATAAATATAAATCATTAATCTTGGAAACAAGTCACTGACTACTGATTGACTAGAGTCAATCCAGACTAAGACTATAGCCCATGAAATTCGGTCAACTATGTTGAGGAAAAACGTGTAAACTTTCCATGAAATTCACAACAAACTGAGACAATTTCGACTGCATGATCATAGCTGTAGTTACGTTTGTAGCTGACGATATATCAAGTGTTGTCACCAAAATAGCCAACACAAGAATAACCGCAGAACCTATTTCTTCAGTTTCCATATAAAGTATTTTGAAATTTGAAGTATTTTGAAGATTATAGAAAAGCGTAAATATGCTTAAAAATATTTATAGATTTTTCATCGATAAATCTATTAATAACTGATTAATGCATCGATAAGTTTTGATAACAGTAACGATATATTTTATAAGTTTTTCATCGGTAGCGACAAACGATTAATTTGCCGATAAGGTAGCTTGATCCTTAGTTTAGAGCAATATTGTGTGATGTTAAGTTATAATTAAATGAAGATAAATGCTTAATATTAGACACAAACAAAGGTCATAAATTTAGGGAAACTTCATAAAATATCTCTCAAAACACCATAAATTATTTTATCACACCTCAAAATATCATAATTGGAAATACATTCTTTTCAAATTTTATGTACCAAAATACCCTTAGTTGTGTTCATTTTTCCGGACGCAACTTGTCCATTTTTCAGGAGGCAATATGTCCATTTTTCAGGACACAATATGTATATTTTGAAAAGGTATTTTGGTGTATAAAATTTAAAATGATGTATTTTCAATTATAATGTTTTGAGGTGTAATAAAATAATTTATGATGTTTTGAGATGTGTTTTATAGTTTTCCTAAATTCATGCAGTTTAATCGGTTCGATTTATATTTTGTTTTATTGTTCAAGAGCAGAACGTAAAATGGGCCAGGGTGAGTTGCAAACTTGCAATCGTTATACGTAATTGACAATAATACCCTCAAAAATTGATATATTTACGAGATAGCTACTGTGGTGTACTTGGTACGTATTGAGAGAGAGAAAGGGTGTGAGCTGTAATTTTGCCCAAATTAAAGGGGCGTTTAGGTCAACCCTGGGGAAGGCAGACCACACGTGCGCTCACTGAGCTAGTGCGTGCGAGAATAAGAGCGCGAGAAAGTGATGTCTCGTACGGGACGAACATCTGAGTAAAGCAATTTTAAATAATAATAAAAAATGAGGCAAAAACCTCAAATTTTATTTTGTAGCACTCTAAAATTGAATGTTAAAATTTTGTGATAAAATAACTTATATTACATTTTTATAGCATTTTTTTTATTCCATGTGTTAAAATTCACATCATATTAATTTGCCCATGAGCTTATATTAATGATTTTCAGCTAAATGGTAAAGTATAATATGATTTTCAATTATGTAATGGAAATGACGAGTTTTAAATTTTCGTGAAGATCAAAAAGTAAAAAAAGAAAAAAAGGTCGAGTTTAAAATAATCTTAAAAGATGTAAAAAGAATATATATAAACTTATCGTTTAAACTTTGACGGAATTCGTAAACAATAACACCGAGCAATTGTTTTGAGTTTTGACAAAAACTTGATCACAAGTCACTACGATAAGTTTCGGAGGCAATTTGATATATAGTAATAAGTTTGAAAAATAAACTAACACAATGAAATTTAAAGAAAAAAATGTAATTATGAATGATGAGTTTAAGATGATAAGCTTAAATAAAATTAACGGTTAATACCGATAGATATACCTAAGTTGTTTCAAAATGTGCGATATATATACCTTTTTTTTTTTTGTCTTTTAGTGTTACATATACATAACTTACTTTTTACGGTTTTTTTTTATATATAAAAAAGAATCATTACTCTTTGTTAGTTTTAATGTTTTTCTTTTTAATAGTGGGCCTAGTTTCTCCTTTATATCGAGCTTCATCGATTAACTATAAATTCAGATGAACAACTTCATTGTAATGAACAAATAAATTCATCTTTCTCCATGTCTTACATTCAAAGGAAGCGTTATGGTCTCTAAGAAAAAGAGAGTGGAGCTCGGTGCTCTCCGATGGCGAGTCAAGTCACATTGACCATTCAAAGTGACATTTTCGCAGCCCTAGCTCCAACTTAGCGTCACTAACAGCGAAGTGAGCTTCGTTGCTCTGTGCAATATAGTATGGAGCTCCGAGGAAGCATAGTACAATGCTATGTTCGTCTGTACGTCGACATTTTCTGATTCTCAGCCCGGGAGAGCTCATTGTTTGATACCGTCGTTGTTGATTGTATTGGATTACCATGAACAAGGGGTTGTGGGAATCGGCGCTTCGTAGCTCTTGAGTTCTTTTACGGAAACCTCTCCATCTGAACCAGTGGTGGCATAGGCAAGACATATTCCGAAGGATCTGGGCCTCTCGTGGTAGGTGTCAGAGGATCTGAAAAACCCTGAAACGCGAAACATATGGCCGGTGAGAGGCGGGGGCAGTAAAGAAGGCCGCGAGAGAGATTCCGATGTAGGCATCAATGACTTCATGAAGAGTTTCCCAAAAATGAAAGTTCCTTTGTGCGTTCGATTTCAGAGAGAGATAGAGAAGAGAGATGGCAGGGCCCACTAATAAAAAAATTAAAATTAACAGGAAGAGACGAATTTCTTAAAAAAATACAAAAACAACAACTTTATATATGACATTAAAAATAAAACTTAGCCCTATCGATATATTTTTGAACAACTTGAGTATATCTATCACTATTAACCCTAAAATTAACTTAAGAGGCAAACTGATGTAGAGCGGACTATGGATTAACACAAGAACGCGTCTCAACGAGTATGAAATTTGGGAATTCAAAGCAAAAGCTTCAATTTTCTATTCATTCAAATATGAGAAATACAATAACATCCACCACTCTTATATAGAGTTAGGGTTTAAACCGAAAAGCAAGAAAATAAGAAATAAACCAAAAAGCAAGAAAAGAGGAAAAAAATTCCTTAAATCACTCTAACTAAACTGGAAATACTATAATAATAATAATTAAATAGAGAATATCTTGTAGATATCCGCATCATTCTCCCGAGGTTGAGAAAATTCGTCATCGAATTTATTGGGGCAGGCAGGCAGAACTCAAGTGGGCATCGAGGCGAGAGGTCGCGATTTTATGATGGGAGGTTTGTCGGGAGGTTTCTTCGCACGCCCGATTATTGGCTTTAAGTGGATCTCATCAAGCAATGAGTTGGCGTGCTCCGTCCTAGCGAAAACGAAATCGTCGCACCAGAAAACTCCTAGTCGGCGGCATTGGAGAGGAGGTTGGTGCGAGGTGGTTACCGCGATGATGAAATACGTGTTTACGTAGCTGGCTAACTTTAGGAATGTTCGTCGAAGAAAGGTCCTCGGGGTATGTTTGTCGAGTTAGGTTCGGCGAGGTCGGTTCCACGAGGTAGGTTCGGCGAGGTCGGTTCCACGAGGAAGTGTTCGCGAGGAAGTGTCCACGAGGAAGTATCCACGATGAAGTGTCCGCGAGGAGGTTTTCACGAGGCAAGTTTGGCGGGGGAGGTTCCTTGAGAATGGTGTGGTGAAGGACAATAATATGTTCGACGTCACCGGCTAGCGCGAGAGCGTCGTCGGCAGTGGTGGGTTTGTCGCCATCGGTGCACGTGTGACGGCGCCAGAGTCGTCTTCGTAAAAAGACATCCATGCTCGCGATCGTCATGACCGTCACTACAGCAGGCACTCTTGGTGCAACGTCATCAGTGGCCTTGCTCGAGACGAAAGTATGCTCGTCGAAGAAAAACTCGTCGTCTGTGGCCTAGGGTTTGTCGAGGAAAGTTCCTCGAGGCGGGTTTATCGAAGAAGGTTCGTCGAGGGGATATCTGCGAGGAAGGTTCCTCGAGTAGTTTTCGTCGCTCTCTAAAAGTACCTCGTCGGCGCCAGTTTTGTCGCCCTTTGTAATTTCCTCTTCCGCGAAAGTGTCTATGCGAACAACTTTCCCACACACGGTCTCGGCGTACTCCGCCTCGTCGTCAAGGGAATCGTTCTACTCATCGTACACTGATTCGGCATACTCCGTCTCGTCGTAGATCGACTCGTCGTACACGGCCTCACCGTGTTCCGCCTCATCGTACGTCGGTTCGTCGTACTCCGGGATAGCCACCTCGAACGCCGCTAACCTTCGCGCATCTTCCTGGACCGCCGCACGTCCAAAATTCTGCCCGACCAGGTTGGCTTGGTCGTCCTTGGTGTCGGACTTGCCTCGGCGTCGTCGCTCCGATTGATTCTGCAGCAGTGCAGCCATCTGTCGGTCAGCAAGTCCACCTGAGCGCGCAATCCGTCGACCTCTTCTCGTCTCACCATATCCTCTACGAAAGCTTTGTGAACGGCTCGCTTCTACGGTGCCTCTGCACAGAAACGAGTGGCTCTGATACCAAATGATGTAGAGCGGACTATGGATTAACACAAGAACGCGTCTCAACGAGTATGAAACTCAGGAATTCAAAGCAAAAGCTTCAATTTTCTATTCATTCAAATCTGAGAAATACAATAACATCCACCACTCTTATATAGAGTTAGGGTTTAAACCGAAAAGCAGGAAAAGATGAAATAAACTAAAAAGCAAGAAAAGAGGAAACAAATTCCTTAAATCACTCTAACTAAACTGAAAATACTATAATAATAATTAAATAGAAGATATCTTGTAGATATCCGCATCACAAACTTGAGTATATCTAATATCTAGCACTATTAACCCTAAAATTAACTTAAGAGGCAAACTCATAAGTTCAAAAATGTTGTGATATACTGATATTTATGTTTGTTTATATATATTGAAATTCAAATTGAATAAGTAAAAAAAACTCCACCATTATTGATCTCTTTCTTCCTTGTTTCTCACTCCTCAGTTTTCTTGTTTTGGTAGGCCTCAGCCTCATTAATTGACAAGTGGACCCATCTCAATATATATTTCTTTTTTACTATTTATGCTACCAAAAATTGGACAAGCAAATATAATATTTGATATGTAATAAAAATCAATGTACATATTTATATATATATATATATATATATATTTATATGGTATGGATTGATTTGAGTGTGGTACGATTGGATGTACATGGACTATGGTCGTGCAATATTATTAGTTGGTAGGTGTGTTCTTTCGAGTCTAATGTAGCCTATAGTATTAACCTCCAAATAGATATCACTCAGCGATCAATGTGCACTGTGTTGTCTTTCAAAAGACAAAAAGTGCACTGTGTTTAAAATACGGATATAAATATATTCCTGTAAATTTTTAGAATTGATTTACTTGTAATCGATGAGTATACGGGCAAAAAAATTATTGGTATTTTGTTAGTGTCGTTCGTTTATTCTTGATTTTATTATTAATATTATTATTATTTTGTACTAGTTTTGTCGATAAAATAGATAACACCACGATATTTAGTGAAAATTCTAACCCAAAAAAGGATAAAGACTTATCAATGACATACCTTCCATGCTCAATAGCATGATACAAAAATGTGAATATACATGTGTTTGTATATATAATATACGTATGTGATAATGTGAAGAATATATTATATATATGTATAAGTAATTAGGTGAAAAAATCAGTGCCGTTTTTGTCTCAATTTTCAAAGTTTTAGGGTTGAAAAAAGGTGTGTTTTTGCCCTCACTGTTTTCAACTAACGAGGCGATGTGGTCTCTGCTTTCCACAGGATTCACAGTTTTCAACTAATGTCGACAAATTGGAATTTAGACCCCCAAAATACATTAATACTCTCTTTGAAAACCTACCATTCGAATGGCGTGTTTCATAATTTTATGACATTTTTACCGATCTTTTCACACGTGACACGAATATAATATTAAACACTTATAGTTTTTGTTTTTTTTTTTTTGGGTTACAAAACAATGATGAAAAAAACTAGGCAAAATGAAAGAAGAAAAAAAAGCTCAAATTAATAGGGTTTCAATTTGTTCAAGTTTTGATCTAAACGAACATGGGAAATTTAAACTTCTGCATTAAACTCATTATATGATTGTATTTTTCCTAGATGTCACTTTTTTTAAATAGCTATCTGTCAAACTCAAAAGTATTAAATGATAATTTAAAAAGGATATATAACATCTATGTTAGCATAGAGTCATAGACAACTCAACAAGATAAAAAAACATCAAAATAGTAACGCTATCACTCTATCTTAGAAGTAAGAAAAAAAAAGATTGTTATTTTGACCATACACGATTGATTCCGTCGAAAATACAATAAGTTTAATGAGATAGTTGTACTAATTTTTTGAATTTTTATCTTGCTCAATTTTTTTCTTTAAATTATAACTACTCACTCGTTTCTAAAATTATCGGTTTCCAAGATTCGTATTCGTGTTCCGCAAGTGGATATAGTAATTTTACATGAGACGACGAGAAAAATAGAAACAAGTCTCCAAAAATATTTTTTATCAATTAGTTTTATTTCATGATTTTATACTAAGAAGGATTAAAAGCAACATAAAATAATTTGATTTTTATAGAGACACAAGCCTTCTTCTATTTCTTTTTCACGGTTAAATTTTTTTTTTTTTGAATGGAACGGTTAGAGTTTTTAGTTTCACTATTTTGTTTGTCTTTAAAACATCCTTAACTTTTCAACTGATTTTCCAAAAAAAAAAAAAAGAAGAGAGAATTGATGAGGAGAGAAGGGAGTGGAAATAAATGAAGCCGCATGATGTTTGTGTAGACAAGGAGAGGCTAAATAGAATAGAATTGAGTGAGATTTGGTGCTTCAATGTCTCGTTGCATTTATGGCCAACATTTTTTGCCCATTTTTGGCCTCACACTCTTCTGTGTTTTGCCTTCGTCACCCTCTGGTTTTGGATAGACATTGCACTGTAAATACACTAGGGTTTTCTCACCATTTCACCACCCTATCTTTAAGATGTTTCTTTTTATTTGTATGAACAAATCAAGCAATCAATCCAAGACGTTGTTTGTCACTACTACTCGTGTAATTATGGTAGTTGTTGAGGTCGAAAATCGGCCTTTGCAATTGTAGAGGGCGATTTTTACCGCCTTGCAGTCACAAAGATAATCGAAATCACAGATAATTATGAATAATACGAATATCCTTGATTTATTATGATTCCGAAAGGACTCGGTTTCTTCCGTTTAATAGCTCGGACAATCGAATGTTACACACTATGATCCTTGAGAGATTGAGAATACTATGAATAAGCAAACTCAAAGACTCAAGAATAACTCTCTCTAACTCACGATATATTGGGTCCTGAATGAAATTATACCGAGTCTACATTCGTATTTATAGGTTTGAAGGCCTTCTAGATTGTTCCCTGAATCCTGCTAGGGTTTCCTTCTGTTTCGCTATGATCGTTGTTGACCTCCCTTATTTGCGTTGGATATCCTACGAAATCCTCAACCGGATGAGCCATCCTTCCTTCTTTCTCGCGATCTTGAATGATTTCTTCTTTTAATTCGATTTGGCTTTCCCGAAGGGCTCTTCTCTCGATGAACTTCTCTTGTCGCGATGAAGTCTTGGGCCGGCTCTGTCAGATGATGACTTCTTATGGGCTTCGCTTGCTGGGCCTTAGCTTCTCCTATTCTCTGATGGGCCTGGACTCTTTAAGCGATCTTCTTCTCGCTTTATGTCGTTTATTTCATAAACGACAAGGGATAGTGTTAAGGAGAGATTTGACAAAATCTGACCTTAACAGTTAGTCCCCTATTTTATCGAGTGTGAAACAATTGATAAAATAATTCAAAACTATTCCCCGATAAGGTTTTCTTCGACGAGGTTCTTCGATGAGGTTCTTCGATGAGGGTGTGTCCTCGTAGGGGTAGGTCTTCGAGCAGGTTGTGTCCTTCGGAGACTCTTCCACTTCTTGCATGCCCACTTATGGCCTCGAGTTCCCATACAATGCTGATTGGGCGCAATTCTCCAGGCTGTCAGATCTCGGAAGTCGATGTCAATCATTCCGCATTAAATGTGGGGTTTTTTTCGCACTCGAGTGCTTTTGGGTTTCGCAACGACTCTTTTGATCTTCACCGGTGGATGATTTTCCTCGCTTCGATCCTGGACCGTCGAATCCAAATGCGCCCCTCCAGCTTCGCCAGCTTCCTTCTATAAATTCAAAACTTGACTTCGACCCAAACATTTTATCTCGGTCGTCTTTCCCAAGCTTTCTCTGCGACTCCTCTTCTTGAAACTCCTTTCTTCAAACAAAATCTTTTATTCCTTCCCGTTCATCTTTCCCTCCGGTCAAGAATGTTGAATCCGGGAAAGATCTTCAAGACTCGGTCGCCGAAGTCCATAATGACTGAGGGGCATTTGGAGGATTTGAGGAAGCATTATGTGGGCTCCAATCCCTGCTACCTACGTCTTCCTCAGTCCGGCGAGCTTGCCGACGAACCCCCGGAAGGGTATATCGCTCTTTACGAGCATTTCTTCCGATCGGTGGAATTGCACCTTCCACTGCCTCATGTCGTCGTGTGCTTCCTCCACGCGTATAAGATGCCGATCAGTCAGGTCAGCCCTAACGCTCTTCGCCTTCTCATCTGCACCATGGCGATTGCCCTCGAGCAGAAAGTGGCCCTAACCTTGGAGGACTTGATGCGACTTTTCAAGTGGTCGAAGAACTCGAAGAATATGGGCCGGTTCTTCCTCTCTCCCGCCACGCGTTCCCATGTCATCACCAACACGCCGAATAACGAGTCCGGGTGGGAGAACAGGTACTTCTTTGCGCATCTCGACCGCCATACCCTTGGGCCGCACTGGGATGCGCTTCCTACCGAGTGTGTCATTGAGGAAAACGTGCCTAGGTTCAGGCCCGTCGCAAATAAAGAAGACGACGAGCGCTTCGCTAGGGTTGTTCGGGCTTTACTGGAAAATCCTCGTCGGAACTGGACGACGGACTTCTTCAGTACCCGCGTCAAGGAGTCGGGACTCTATCACCTCTGCCACATCGTGGGTAAACCTCCCAAAACTTTGTGGCCGGTGGGGTTCCGCCTCGAAGAGGTAAAAGATGGCCCTTCGTCCCCCGTTGTTCGGCAATCTCCCAAGCCGAAGAAGAAAACTCAAAAGTCCATTCGTGGATCCTCGGAACCACGACAATGTCAAGGCTAAGATCCAGGACAAGGCAGAGATCCAGGACAAGGAGGTGGGTCCTCCGGTCCTCAACGGGATCTATCGAAAGCAGGTTTCTTGGGCTTCGGCCCTCGGACCGGTGCTGACAGGTTCGTTTCAAGCGATAAACCTCTGCCTCCGAAGAGCAGCTCGGAGAGGCGAACAAAACACAAGCACGACGCCGGTGCTTCTCGTCCTTCGGAGGTGTCAACTTCCTCGGGGGCGACCCGCCCTCGGGACGCGCCTCGTCCCTCGGAGAGCCGCCGCGAACCCGAGACTCAAACTTCTTCGCGGGCACCACCTCGCGAGAAAGTCGTCCTGAAGAGGAAAACCGCCGAAGGGGCACGCGACGCTCCTCCTCCGAAGAAGAATAAGATCTCCAACCCACCTAAGGAGACCGATGCGATCCCTCCGGCTTCAGAGACTATCACCGTCGCTTCTCGTGACGGGGCCGTTCTCACCGGGACGACCGCGTCGACCGTTCTTGCTTCAACTCCCCCGATCGAGGCCAGCAAAGCCGTCGACGAGGCTCGGGGAACTCCTCGTCCTTCTCCCTCTTCTCGGGAGCTGTTCCGTTTCGACAATGACTTCATCGATTTGGTGTCGTCACTAGACCTCTCGGCCTCCGAGGTACCATCTAATTTTCCTTCTGCGTCTTTCGTGATGCCTGCGGATTTCGGATGTCTAATATGCACGTATATATATTTTCTTTGCAATTTCAGACTCCGGCTTGTGCCGACGCGCCTCCTTGCTTGGAGGTTCCTTCCTTAGCACTCCCCGAATCTGTCGTGGAGGGCCTTTCGGTTGCCGTTCCTACGGCTGATGAGGAGGGTTCGTTACCCGAAGAGGTGCTCGATACCGCCGACGCGCTCCTTACCCTGGAGCCTGTCGGACGGCCCGGTGCTTCGGAGAGGGCTCTTCTATCTTCCGAAGAGGTTCTGATCGAGGGCCATCCCGAAGGAGCGGGTGGCCTTCTTGCGGACGTCGCACCTCTCGATGTCTCTGCTTTTCTCGAAGTGCCTCGACCGGAGGGCTCTTCGGAGCCGACCGACGATGCCGGTGCTTCTAGGGCTAACGCCTCTTCCTCCGCCAATATTTCTGATCGGTCTGCCGAGGTTCCTTTTTCTCCACTGCCAAAGTTTCTTCCCGATTCTGGACCAGGAGGCTTTTCCCTCCCCTTTTCGGAGCGCTTTCCAGTGGTTCCTACTTCGGACTCCTCGTCGGAAGAGTGGAAAAGATACTCTCTCCGGATCCTTCGGGATCTGTTTTGGCCCGAACCTTCCCGGACTACCGGCTTGTCTCTGAGCGATATCAGGGGCTACGGTCAGGCTGCCGCCATGCTCTTTCAAGCCCTCTCGCTTCAACACCGTCATTCTCGAAGAGAACATGAGTGCGGGTGAGAGCGTTCAGGAAATATACGATCTCCAAGCTAAGATTTCCGATACCAAATCGCATCTCGAGGTTTCCATCCTTGGGGAGCGAAAATATCGGGAAGCGGCCGAGCGGACTTCCGATGAACTGGAGGTCGCGAGGGCCAAATTGGCGGAAGAGACTTCGTTTCGCCAGGCTCAGGAGAGGGAGCTTGCCGAGTACAAGGCTAAAGCTGAGGCAGAGGTTGAAGCGCTAAAGGCCGAGCTAGACGGGGAGCATAGACGTCACTCCCTGATAGTGCAAAGTTACGAGAAGCATCTCGAAGCGAAGAAGTGGCGGCTGGCCAAAATCAGCGAAGCGGTGGGCGTTCTTGTCGAGCAGGAGAGCCGACTCGCCTCTCGAGTGGCCTCGTGCATGAAACGCCTCGGAAAAGAACTCGAGGTATCGCAAACGGAGGGGAATTCCGAGCGCGAGGCACGCCTACGCCTCTTCGGGAGGGCCCAAAGCAAAGCGTAGCGCGCCTCGGCGAGGTATACGGCTTTGAAGGAGTCTATCAATTTTCATCGCCGCTCCGCCGCGTATGGGGCCAATGCTCGCCTTCTCGAGAAAGCCCCTCCCACGGCGACCATAGAGAGCCTTCTGCCTCGTCTTCCGAAGTATAAGACGTTGGAGGAAGAGAACGAAGCTAAAGCCCGAGAGCTGGACGACAAGGCCATCCTTGATCCTGGTTCTCCTCCGCTTACTCATTGTGCTCCTCCTCCTGCTGGTGCCGTTTGGGCGTCTCGCTTCGTAGGTGGGGATGCCTCTTCGGCTTCCGATGGCCTTGATGAGTACGGGACCAATGATGGGGTCGTCACTTCTACCAACGAAGCGGTAGGGGGGGAGGAAGATTCTTAGGCCTTTTCCTGTAGCTTTACTATGTAAATTTATTTATACTGTCTTCCTTTGTAACTCCTTTGATGGATTTTATTAATGAAGAAGACTTTCTTTTTGCTTTAACTTGTCGTTTCTGCGCTTGTTGCTTCTTTTGCATTCCTGCCATTACTTCCTGGCTAAACTTCTTCCCTCAGGGTGACGAATTCTTCTATACTTCGGAACCGCTATTTTACTACGAGGATGTGCTAGCTTCTTTCCTTGTGATCGACGAAGAACATCCCGCCATACTTGAGGAGTTTGTCCAAGACATGATAAGGCGCGCGGCTGCCACTCTTTCCGGAGCCCCGGACGATGAGGCTCCTTCTCTTAGTCCCTCTTCGGCCTATGTGCTCGAATTTATGATGCTGAGGCCCATAAATTACGCCGCCGTGGAAGATCTTCTTCGGGATGTCCTCTCCGAGAATGGGGAGTTCGTCATAGAGCAAATTGCCGATAGGGTTGTTCGGGAGGATTGACCTTCCCTTGCTGTATCTCGATTGATTTGTAAAATATTTGGCGGCCATGTATTGTGTTTGTAAAGAAATTTTATTAATAAAATCTATGACTTTCTTTTGTACGCTATCGACGAAGTATAGGAGTATGTGTACTCCGTTTTTTTTTGTTTTTTTTTTTTTTTGCGATGAGCTTGTCTGTATGCACCGGGCTCTGTCGCGATGAAGTGCTTGGCACTGCTTCGCTGGCGATGAGCTTGTCGGTATGCACCGGGCTCTGTCGCGATGAAGTGCTTGGCACTGGTTCGCTGGCGACGAGCTTGTTGGTATGCACCGGGCTCTGTCGCGATGAAGTGCTTGGCACTGCTTCGATATGTTTGCCCATTTGCTACAGTAATTTTTCTCTTCTTGGCCCATTTGCTGTAGTAATTTTCTTTTGCTTGGCCCATTTGCCGTAGTAGTTTTCTTTTTGCTTGGCCCATTTGCCGTAGTAATTTTCTTTTGCTTGGCCCATTTGCCGTAGTAGTTTTTTTTTTTTTGCTTGGCCCATTTGCCGTAGTAATTTTCTTTTGCTTGGCCCATTTGCCGTAGTACTTTTTTTTTTGCTTGGTCCATTTGCCGTAGTAGTTTTGTAATATTCGGCGATGAGCTTGTCGGTATGCACCGGGCTCTGTCGCGATGAAGTGCTTGGCACTGACTCCTTTTATGAGTATGTGTTTTTGCGATAAGTGTTTATATGGAGAGACGATAGAATATTGTCTTAAGAGACGAGCCTCGTTAAACCCTTCGAGTCCCCCAATGGGTGCGGCTCGCGAGGGAAGAGTACTCCATGTTGTATTGAATAAGGCCGGAGCCAATCATGCGGATCCCGAACAAGTAGGGTCGGGAGTCCCCTGTTGATAAACTTAAATCGAAATAGTAAACTTAAGAATAGAAAGGAATTTTAACAAATGGCAGAGGGTAAGAAAAGCGCCGACGAAGTTCTTTATTGGTAGAATTTCTTCAAGTGCTTGACGTTCCACCTTCTTATGACCTTGACTCCATCGGTGTTCTTGAGCTCGTACACCCCTGGCTTGACGATGTGGATCACCGTATACGGGCCTTCCCAGCTTTCTCCTAGCTTTCCCGCGTTAAGCTCGGCTGTGTTCTGGAAAACCCTTCTGAGGACCAGTTCTCCGACTCGGAACCTTCTCGGTCGCACCTTTTTATTGTAGAACCATGCGATGGTGTTCTGATAATTTGCTATATGAACTCTAGCTCGCTCCCATCTTTCGTCGATGTGATCGAGCTGATGAAGCAGGTCCTGGTTGTTGTCCTCTTCGTTGCTTGGTGCCCAGGATCGCCGGAAACTGGGGACTCCTACTTCTGCCGGGATTACTGCTTCCACTCCAAATGCTAAAGCAAAAGGAGTTTCTCCGGTGGCTGAGTGTGGCGTTGTCCGATAAGCCCAAAGTACTCCCGGGAGTTCATCTGTCCACAGCCCTTTCATCTTGTCGAGCCGCTTCTTGAGGTTGTCGGTGATCGTTCGGTTGATCGCTTTGGCGTTCCCGTTCCCCTGAGGATATCTTGGCGTCGAAGTGTTTAGCTTTATTTTCCAGCGTGCACAGAAGTCCTTGAACTTCTTCGAGATGAACTGGGACCCGTTGTCTGCGATGATCTCCCTTGGGAGTCCGAAGCGAGTGATTACGTTCTTCCAAACATAACTTTCGACATCGGAATCCTTAATATTGGCGTAGGATTCGGCTTCGGTCCATTTGGTGAAGAAGTCCGTGACTACCAGCATGAACCTCTTCTGCCTTGCTCCGATCGGCATAGGACCGACGATATCCATAGACCACTTCATGAAAGGGTAGGGCACCGATACTACCGACAGTTCTTCGGCCGGGCAGTTTATTGCTGGGGCGTGTCGCTGGCATTTTTCGCACTTCCTAGCGCGGTTGATGCAGTCCGCTCGCATTGTTTCCCAGAAGAAACCTTGTAGCTTGGCTTTTCTCAGTAGGTTGCGTCGGCCCGAGTGGTTACTGCACTCTCCGCTGTGGATTTCTTGCATGACATAGTTCGCCTTGTCTTTGCCTAAACAACGTAGGTAGGGGCCTACGAGGCTTTTGAAGTAAAGCCGTCGGTCTATGATTGTGTACCGAGAGCTTTTAGTCTTTATTTTCCGCGCCTCTTGTCGATCTTCGGGTAGCTTTCCTTCGACCAGATATGCTCGGATGGGGGTCCGCCAATCTTCGTCTCCAGTCTCCTCTACTATTCCTGGTTCTTCGTCCTCGCCCTCTTTTTCTTCTATAAGCTGGTTTTCTTCCTTGCCTTCCTCCAAGACGTCGTCGTTGTTCCGAGCGTTGTCATCCCCGTTGGTTAATCCTTCTTCGCTTATTTTTAGCTTCTTCTTATCGGGCCCTTCGCCTCTCTTGATGCTAGGCGTCTGCAGCGTCTCTACCGTAATCGACCGGAGTTCTCCTACCTGGGTGGTCGACCCCAGGCTCGCCAGAGCGTCTGCATGGTTGTTATCTCCTCTGGACACTTGTGTTAGAGTGAAGAAATCGAACTTCTTCTCGAGGGACCTGACAATTCCAGCGTAGGCCTCCATCCTATCGTCGTTTGTTTCGTACTCTCCACTGACTTGTTTTACGACTAGCTGAGAATCCGAAAAGGCGCTCAAGTTCTTGACCCCGATGGTCGTGGCTGATTGCATCCCGACGATGAGCGCCTCGTATTCTGCTTCGTTATTGGTGGAACGATAGGCGATGCGGCAGGCCTTCTCGATTATTTCTCCCATCGGAGAGATAAGCCGGATTCCGATTCCCGACCCCATCGAGGTCGATGATCCGTCGACGCAGAGTCTCCAGGTACCCGCCTCATCACTCAGCTCCACGGGCTCCTTGGGCAGCTCGATGAGAAAGTCGGCTAGTACTTGCGACTTCAAGCTTGTCCGTAACTGATATTCGATGTCGTACGCTCCCAGCTTTATGTTCCACTTCGTGATTCTGCCGGATTGATTCGGGCTTTGAATGATGGAGCGAATCGGCCTGTCCGTCATAACAATGATCGTGTGGGCCTGGAAGTGGAATCGTAGTCTCTCCGATGCGTTGTATACGGCTAGCGCCAGCTTCTCGATGGTGGGGTATCTTGTTTCGGCGTCGAGGAGCTTCCTGCTCATGTAAGAGACTGGCTTTTGCTCCCCTTTTTCCTCTCGAACAAGCACCTGGCTCTGGCTTGATCGCTTGATCGGACACGGCGATGTACAGATAAAGCGGCTCTCCGGGCTCTGGCTTTGTCATAACGGGCGGCGATGAAAGATAGGCCTTCAGCGCTTGAAAAGCTTCTTCGCACTTGTCGGTCCATTCGAACTTCCTGTTTTTCCTCAACAGCTCGTAGAATAGGAGAGTTCGGTCCGCCTGTCGTGAAATGAACCGTCTCAGTGCGTTGATCCTTCCTGTCAGCTTCTGTACCTCTCGTCGATTTCTCGGCGACGGCATGCTCTGAATGGCCTCGACCTGCTCGGGGTTGGCTTCGATTCCTCGTCGTGTGACCATCTGGCCTAAGAATTTCCCGGATGAGACGCCTAAAGTGCACTTAGTAGGGTTCAGCTTCATCTGGTGTTTGTTGAGGACGCCGAAGCATTCCTCTAAGTGCTCCACGTGCATCGCCGCTTTTAGGGATTTGACGACCATGTCATCGATGTATACCTCCACGCTTTTCCCGATCTGTTCGTGGGACATCTTCGTCATCAGCCTCTGGTAGGTCGCCCCGGCATTTTTCAACCCGAAAGGCATAACCTTATAGCAATAAGTCCCTCTTTCGCTGATGAAAGCTGTCTTCTCCTCGTCGTCTGGATGCATTCAGATCTGATGGTAGCTTGAGTAGGCATCCATGAAGCTTAGGAGCTCGTACCCGTATGTGGCTTCAACAAGGCGATCGATGTGCGGCATTGGAGAGCTGTCCTTCGGGCATGCTTTGTTGAGGTCCGTGAAGTCGACGCACACTCTCCACTTGCCGTTCTTCTTTTTAACCACGACGGTGTTGGCTAACCACTGGGGGTATTTCACTTCCCTGATGGTCCCCATAGCGAGCAGCTTGTCCACTTCGTCGTTAATGATCTTGTTCCGGTCGGAGGCCATCTTTCTTCGCTTCTGTATGCCAGGCTTGTGCCCGGGGTCTGTGTTGAGCCGGTGGGTGACCACCGTCGGATCGATTCCTGGCATGTCTTCGTGGGACCATGCGAAACTCTCTCGGTTCCTCTTCAGGAATTCGACCGGCTGAGTCTTGATCTCCGGTTCGAGTCCGGCGCCTCTACCGACAGTTCGAGTCGGATCGGAATCATCGATGCAGACTTGTTCCACTTCTTCGAGCTGGGGGTCTCCTAATCTTCCTTCGGCAGCTTGGTCTTCCACGTCTTCCGCGCTGAGGATCTTGGGGATGCCCGGGGATCCTCCTTTCCCCTTTTTCCTGCGCCGCTTCCTCCTGATTGTCGATGGTGGAGGCGGAGCGGACGTGGCTAATTGCTATTGATCGACTGGCTTGCTACCGGTGCATTCGGCTTTTTCGACGTCCTTGGGCGCACTCATCGCTCGGTAGTGCATCATGTAGCAGATGCGATAGGCTTCGCTGCTTCCTCGGACTTCGTCGGTGGTCCCTTCTACTCGTCCTGGGAATTTGATGCATCGGTGATATGTGGACGGGACGGCCCTCATCGAGTGAATCCACGGTCTCCCGAGGATCACGTTGAAGTGCGATCGTACGTCCAATACCATGAATTCGGTCATCCGATGGACGGTTCCGGCGTAGACGGTGAGACTCACCGTTCCCAGCGAGAAAGCTACATCTCCGTTGAAGCCAGACACCTTGCGCGGACGTCCTCCGATGACCAGGTCTTCGATCTTCATCCGCGTCAAGCAATCATACGTGATGACGTCGACCGAGCTTCCATTATCGACGAGGACGCGAGCAACGTCGCATCCTCCTATGTTGAGCTCTAAAACTAGAGCGTCGTCGTGTTCGTCTGCGCATACCTCTTCGTCGACGAACTCCATCGTCGTTTTCGGACCGGTCATCCGCGCGTCTTCCCGAGCGGACTCCTTCCCTCTGCGCTGGTAGGCTTTGATGTGGTTGATGGAGTCTTCGCAGAGGCGAGATCCTCCCATGATCAAGTCGATCCTTGGTCTTGCGACTGGTCTCCCGTCGTTCGGGCGTTCCGTCGAGGCTTCCTCGATTGCAAGGCTCCTTTTCGGTGCCTCTTGGCTTCCTCCCGTGCGCTGAGCGGGAGCCTCCTGCCTGTTCGGCCACGATCAGTTGCCGTTGTTCCATGGCTGAGCGGGCTTCTGGGAGACGTTCTGGAACTCCCCTTGTTCGATCCTCCTTTGGATCATCTTCTTCAGACCGGCGCACTCATCGGTCGCATGACCGTGGTATTCGTGGAAGGAGCAGTACTTGCTCATGTCCCTTGGCCACGGCTTCCTCTCGTAGCTGCTTCGGCCGCCGGAGTAGCCTCCTCGGCTACTCGAGAAACCTCCTCGGCCTCCGGAGTAGCCTCCTCGGTTTCCAGAGTAGCCTCCTCGACCCTCCGAAAAGCTTCCCTGGTTGCCTGGGAAGTTCTCCGGCTGTGAGTTCCCTTGCGGAAGTTCCCCTTGCTGATGGCTCTCACGGTTGCCGAGCGCCTCTTTCTTTCCGTCCAATTGGTAGACTCCGTGCCCAGGGGTTTCCTGGATTCTTTGCTCATCGGCCCCGTCCCTGTTTCTCCGATCTCGTCGTTCCCCTTCTCTCCTCGTTCTGGACGACGATCCTTCTCGTCCGTCTCTAGCTTCCCTCCTCTCTGGCCTTGCTCGGCCCTCAGCTTCCTCTTCTAGCCTTTTCTTGATCGCCTTATTTTCCTCCATGTCCATGTAAATCGTTGCTTTGTGGAGTGCGTCTTCTATCGAGTTTGGCAGCGAGACGCACAATTCATCGTTGAACGGGGATTGATAGTACAAGCCGTGCTTCAGAGCTTGGACCGAGACGACGTCCTCGATCTTCGGGATTCGGAACATGACGTTCTTGAATTTTTCTACGTACTGTCGAAGAGGTTCGTTCTTCCCTTGCTTGACATCGAAGAGGTTGGATACTGTCAGCTCCGTCTGTACGTAGATGGAGAAGTGTTTTAAGAAAAGGGCGACCAACTCGTCGGAGGTGTTGATGGAGCCCGGCGTTAATCTTGCGAACCAGTCGCTGGCGCGGCCTTGCAAACTTGCGATGAAAAATCTGCAAAGGACGGCTTCCTTCCGGACCTCCTCGCCCCCGATGTGGTCTGTCGCGATTCGGAATGACTTCACGTGTGTATGGGGATCCGTCTCCCCTTTGTACGGCGTGAGTCTGATCTTTGGCAGTTCCTCTAGCTCTATCCCCCGAATCCTCGTCGTGAACGGGGTGATTCTGGCTTCTCGTACCATCCTGTCGATTTCCGGCGCCGAGCTCGTCGCTTGGTGCACTTACGACGCGACTTGCCCGAGCTTGGCTTCCATCTTTGCTGACATCAATGCCATCGCCTTGGCCACTTCCTCGGCCACTCTTGCTGCCACGTCCATCGTCGCATTGCCCGGTGTGTCCCCCGGCGTGTTCTCCAGCCGATTTGTTGCGGTTGGCTGGGCTGCGTCCGTGTCGAAGAGGTTCCTGATGAGCGATGGGGTTGACATGCCTACCGGTGCGTCCGTCGTCACCGTGTCTCTGCTGGCGCTCCCTCCGGCTCCTCGTGCGGCCGATTCTGCTATCTGGTTTGTCGGACGCGGTCTCTCTGCGCGCTCTAGGAGGCTTGCGAGGCGTCTGTTCTCCGCGGCCTGCTCCTCTATCCGTCGGGCGGACTCTTCGGCTTTGTTGGTGACCTCCGTCATCTTTGCGATGGCTTCGGCCAGCTATTGTTGCATTCGCTGCATGGTTTTCTCCTGAGCAGAACTGTCTTCCTCGGCTGACATCTTCGTTCTTCTCTTCGATTTCCTGGCTGTGCGATAGAAAGAAACAAAGCCCCCTCGGTGGGCGCCAAACTGTAGAGGGCGTTTTTTACCGCCTTGTAGTCACAAAGATAATCGAAACCACAGATAATTATGAATAATACGAATATCCTTGATTTATTATGATTCCGAAAGGACTCGGTTTCTTCCGTTTAATAGCTCGGACAATCGAAGGTTACACACTATGATCCTTGAGAGATTGCGAATACTATGAATAAGCAAACTCAAAGACTCAAGAATAACTCTCTCTAACTCACGATATATTGGGTCCTGAATGAAATTATACCGAGTCTACATTCGTATTTATAGGTTTGAAGGCCTTCTAGATTGTTCCCTGAATCCTGCTAGGGTTTCCTTCTGTTTCGCTATGATCGTTGTTGACCTCCCTTATTTGCGTTGGATATCCCACGAAATCCTCAACCGAATGAGCCATCCTTCCTTCTTTCTCGCGATCTCGAATGATTTCTTCTTTTAATTCGATTTGGCTTTCCCGAAGGGCTCTTCTCTCGATGAACTTCTCTTGTCGCGATGAAGTCTTGGGCCGGCTCTGTCAGATGATGACTTCTTATGGGCTTCGCTTGCTGGGCCTTAGCTTCTCCTATTCTCTGATGGGCCTGGACTCTTTAAGCGATCTTCTTCTCGTTTTATGTCGTTTATTTCATAAACGACAAGGGATAGTGTTAAGGAGAGATTTGACAAAATCTGACCTTAACAGCAGTCGCGGAGTTACGAGGGTGTAATTCCGAGTTTAAATGACCTTAGAGCTCCGGTCTTTCCGTTAAAACTAGATCACGTTGAAAGAGATGAACGTTCTCGAGAAAACGAGTCGGGTTGTATGTTGAGTGATTGGGCTTCGAAGAGAAACTATTTTCACTCGTGTATTGATGGTGCAAAAATGTGCGATCATTTGTAGATGGGCCTTAGCTCTCTATTCATACTTAGCTAAGATATTCAAATCATCCTTTATAATTGGGTTGTTACAATTGCGTTTAATTCACTCATAATGGCCATAATTGCATGATTGCAATTATGGGCGTAACAATTATGGGCGTAACTGTCGTCGTTGATTGGCTGGAGCATCGCTTGCGCCACACTGATTGCACTGGTTCTGCCTTTGGTCGTTGCCTTCGTAATTAGTATATTCGGTTGTGATGATGTGCCTCGTCGTTGCTCCCCTCGTCGTCCTTACGGCTAGCGATGATTTTCGTTGTTGGGGCATTATCGACGATGATCATTGCAGCGTGCTTCTCCGTCGCTTAGGACCTTCGTCGCCTGGTCCAATATGATATCTTTTGACTGGGTTGACTGGGCTCGTGAAGATACTGGGCCTTTGATTGTTTAGGCCCAACTTATTCAATGACATAGGTAGATCTCGTCGTAACAATGTGAATTCTCTTAGACGTTATTGTACTTCAATAGTAGTAACTGGAATTCATGTTCTGGAATTCATGTTCTGATTTTACTTGTTTAAAGACAAACACAAAATCGTTTCGAAAATAATAATAATTAGAGCACGAATTATATTGAACTCAAGTTCCGATGTTTTTCTTTCTAAGTAAACCAAAATCAACATTCCATTTATATATATATATATATATATATTATATAAAGGTAAATATTTAATGTTAGATTTAGATATGATGCTTTTGATAAAAAAAATATTGAGCTAATTAGTGACAAATCACTACACGTAAGCACAATTTTGATTGGTAGTAAGCGGCATGATGTGACTCGAAAACAAACGAATAGACCGTAAATTGTAACGGTGATCCAATTCTGTAGCTACGCTGATAATGTTGATACGTATTTTAAAGCTTGATCATAAGTGGGACTCCGGCTCACTAGTATACTCTATCAGTCTATCTATTTATTCAAAATCGGAGTTCGGATGAACGAGATTTTGGGCATTGAGCGTCGCTATTCGGAGAGTTATTTGAAAACAGGTATGTGTTGGGGCGTCATATCACGGGTTTTCACGGATAAACCCGTGTGTTTGTGAAATAGTGCGAAGGTTGATGAGCAAATATGATCGTTATTGTTGGAAGAAACGATTGTCTTTTATTTACATCACACGTGTAATGAAAATTTACTTAAAAGAAAACTGTGAAACATGGCTCAACCTCTAATTTGTCTTTGATTTATGATTTTCTGATCCGGCTATTTTATTTTATTCTATTTATTAAATTTCGTCTTCCATCTCTGTAAATTATAGAATATGATGCTCTTAGCATATGAATTAATTGTAAGATCTAATTTGTAGTACTTGGATAGAATATAGCCAATTATACATCCCTATGTTATGTGTGTGTATATAATATAAATTGGGCTCAAAAGAATAAGAGCTATTGGGCCTCGAAAGCAATTTTTTTTATTTTATATGTGATAGGCCTGATTATGTAGAAATGGGTCTTCTTTATCATCGCCATCTGTGGGGCCTACCAGAAAACGACATTAAGCTGTACTGCTTTACCATTTAAACGCATAGAATTAATTCCACTAAATGAGGGAACGACACTGATTGGCGATCTGCCTTTTGCCTGAGATGTCAAATCTCAAGAGATTAGACGGGCAATTTGCAAGTAGTGTTGGAAAATTAGAGAAATAATTTAAAAAAAAAAAACCGAAAATTGAAACCTAAATGATTTGGAAAAGGAGCTCAAAATTCCTATTTCTTCCTTTCAAAAGAAAAAAAAATCCAATTTCTTTTGACATATTTTAAAATTCTAAAACAACTAATCTGGATGATCGAATTCAAATCCGACAATCTAGATTGAATAGCCGGTATTTAGAGCGATGTGCATTTGTATATATTATCAAAAACTAGAACCTATGATAATCGATTGTTTTCTTTAATTTACTCCCGTCATCCAAATTTAGAATAACTGGTACTTTAAATACAGGAGGCTTGAGTGTCCTATTTACAGAACTAAACCATGTTATACTCACAACACACCCAATTTTCCTTTTTTTTTATTATTATTATCTTTAATTAAATTAACTTAAATTTTCTTAACACTCATCTTTTCGAAATTATATCTTCATTCTAAGTTCGAAGTGTATACAATATAAGATGGCCTAAACACGCTCAAAATGTGGCTTACTTTGTTATGTTACTCGTTTACACATGCTAGAACTCGTAATTGCCAAAGTTATCTCTTAATTTCTCTTTTCATTTTAAATTAGAAGAATTATAAATTTAATAAATAAATTGATTAATGGTTATAGAAAGGGGTCAATGAATCCGATTGAGAGACACAAAATTTTGATTGTGGGATCCACTCGCACATCATGTTTCGAAACAATTAGGTAACTACAATTCTACAAATATACTTGATGAAATTAAATAACATATCGTGCATAATTCAGAAATTTAAGATATATTTAAAAACTCGTTTATTGTATGCAATTTGCACATTGTTCCATTAAATTTTTATTTAGTTTTAAAGGCGATTCACACATCTACTTCAAATTTACCGTCCTCTATTGGATACTTGGTAATTTAGATTTTATACACAACACACCCATATATTTTATATAATTAAACATAACAAATAAGGTGGACCAATAATTAAAATTGGGAAAACACACAGTAAAAAAATAAAAAGCTATATCAGCTAGGGGTATGCAGAAAAAATCCAACAACCCAACCCAACCCCAATCTAACCCAACCCAATAAACTCAATAATTATCGGGTTGGGTTGGGCTCAACCCGAATAAATAGTCGGGTTGTATGTTGGGCCGGCCCAATTGACCCAATCAAGTATTTTTTTAATAATTAATTACTTATTTTAAGTAAGTAAAAACACACAAGTAAAAATAAAATACATCTTGAGTTTCACTTTTATGTTTAATCATTATTTAATGTGTATGACTATTTTCGTTTCTAGTTTATGTTTACAACTACATTTCTAGTTTAGTTTACGACTATGTTCCCTACTTCTGTTATTGAATGTTTAAGACTATAATAACGTTTAGTTTTTGAGTTGGATGTTTAAAAACATGATATTAAACTTATGTTTATTGATTGACGATTTAAATATCAGTGTTATTCAGTAATTTTTTTATTTTAGTTCAATTTAATAACTCAGCCCAACCCAGCCCAACCCATAATTTTTCGGGTTGGGTTGGATTGGGCCTTCAAAAAAATTGAGTCGGATTGGGTTGCTTTTCTAAAACCCAATAAGATCGGGTCAAATTCAACTTTTACCTCGGGTCGACCCAATCCAACCCATGCACACTATCAGCCAGTCATTAATTATCAAGTTTTCGTAGCTAAAAAAAATGTGTTTGACATTTTTTCATAAATACCAGCATTTACTAGTATTGTAGTTCTTTTTTTCTCTCATCTAATTTTGTTTATAATATAAATAAAATAATAATAATAATAATAATAATAAATAGTAATATTAGAACCATTAACTATTCTAGTCTAAAGCTTTGAATGACAATTGGAAATAAAAAAAAGTAATTAATTTAATGATAGATGTCAAAAATAAATTCTTATGTTTTTATCAATAATAATCGGAGTGAAATAACGAGTATAAACGATGATAATCATCAAATAACACTCTGGTATTCTCACTTGGACCATATTTATGGGGTTATTCAGATGGTCCATCAATAATTTATTGATGAGGTACATTCATTTTTATGTATTTCAAGATCTATATCAATTACACTTTAATAAGACCAACGCGCTATTAATGCTATTTAATCCCTTCAGATCTCGATTATTTTTTACAAAACAAGTACTTGAATTCATATCTTCTTTGTAGGAGTGTAACCGCAGCGGATATCCGGTTTTTTTGGAACTATCCGAATCCGGATCCGAAAAACCGGATATCCAAAAATAGGTATCCGGATCCGGATCCGAAAAACCGGAATCCGGATATCTGTTTTCAAACCCCCGGATCCGGATCCGAATCCGGTTTTAATTTATTAAAAAAAAGAGAGTTAATTTAACGACTAAAAAACCCGTACAAGTCTACATATTTTCCCGTTGTCCAAAAAACCGAACAAATCTAATACATATTGTCGCATAATACATATAAAATTAAAAATGCATTCAAATCGCCGTCTTCATTCCGTACCATCTTTTCTTCATTCCCGTGCATCATCATCAAAGGCGAAGGTATTTACTGTGGAGGGTGGACACGCGCCCCCTTCTGATATTTAAATATATAAAATTTTGTATAGATGATTATCAATAATGTGCTCATTTGGTTAAAAGACTCTTTTTATAATATTAACTTATGTGAGTGTTCGAGTCTTCTCCTTTGAATTTGCCATTTATTTTTATTTACCAAAAACATCAAGTAATTAGTGGATAATTCCTACTTTAGCGTATCATTCTATATTATATATTTATTACAATAATGTGATTAATGATTAAATATATAGAAAAAATATAAGGTACACAATTATTAAATTAACATAAAAGATAATTATGGAGTAATATTTAAACTTTGATCAATTAACGCGGTAGAGGTAAAGTTAATTATTTAATACTCATATCATTTTTATTATTTTGTTGACGGACGTTGGTCTATTTTTTAGCGTAATGCTATTAAATAATACGTAATTGCACATTAATATATATATATATATATATATATATCCAGTTATCTAGCTTCTTCTTAATTAAAAAAAAAAAGATGGAGAAATGTGTCGCTTCACATTTTTGACTTTGAGTACCTTTCTCGTTATTTGTTTTTTTTTTTTCACTATAGACTCCTACCGCTTGAATTAATCAAATTTAAAATATTTTTGTTGCAATTATTCATTTACTTTACAATAATTATGTTGGATTTTTTTTATGACTTTTCACAATCTCGGGCGCGGAAATCTCGGGATATCATCAAAATAATGATCTAGAATATATTCGAGTATTAAGATAAGAGATTCGATACGTTACTAGACTTTTGGTTCTTTTGATAACAATACCAAAATATGTCGATTTCTCCTCAGATTGCGTGCTCGGGATCGGTGTGATTAATGCCTCTAGCTCGTCCACCACGTCGCTCTGAGAATGACTCAAAGACTGGAAATCTCCTTGATTGACAGCTAGCTCTTTTTCGGTGATTGAACGACAAACCGATGGGAACACATGGAGAGAAAATTTGTCCTCTGTACTGCTAGAGGAGGGAGCGAATCTTCTTTCTCTCTAGAGGCAAGGATGTCGAATTTGTGAGCTCCATGTGGCTTAAATAGCCCACAGGGTTAAATGAAATAATGGGCTTTTGAGCTACATATGCGCAGTAAATGAGTTCAAGCCCACAAGGTCATAATTAATTAATTAATTAATTAATTAATTTATCAATTTCACAAATACCGTGCTCATTAAATGTAGCCGGGTCAGACCCGAAAAGTGAAACAAACTCAAATCTCGATTATAACATTTCTTATAAATTAATTATTTTGTGCTACATATAATAAAGTGATGTTACTATATTCCGTATAAATATTTTTAAGTAGTTTATGTTACGCTTTAACTTTAAAATTAAAATTTTATATTTTTAAAATATTATAATTTTGAATAAGAAATTGGTGCCCCTTCTCAGATGAAGAGTTGGCTTCGCCATTGATCATCATCAACTGCAAAAGATATGACAATTAAAAAAAAAGCATCACAAATAAACAAGTAACCCTAACATAAAAAATAAAATAAAATAATTAAAATACCAAAACCCTTATCCGGATCCAATTTTAAATCCGGATCCGGATATCCGTATCCGGATTTCGGATTCGGATTTTAAAATCAAATGCGGATGCGGATGCGGATTTAAAACCGGATTCCGAGTTTTAGTTACAAGTTACAACCCTACTTCTATGTGTGTATAATAACCAGATCTCCAGAGAATCTAATTACCCAACAAAATAGAATAATCAAAATCATAAGAAATTAATTAATTAAAAATATAAACCGGATTAAAAAAATAAGTCCCCAATAATTGAGAGAAAGCTTACGTGGCAGTCTAGGGTGCAATGGAGCTCCCAAAAGGTTAGCCCCTACCTCTCTCTCTCTCTCCTCGCTTTCTCTCTCTACAAAATGCTCTCTCTTGCCTTTCCTCATAATTGAGCCACTCTCCCACTCTGCCCCTCCCCGAGCCCCCATATTACGATTCTGCCACCGCAGAGAGAACCAGATCGTCGTCTACAAGCTCAAGCTCAAGCTCTCTGTGACCGCGAGGGCTTCTCTCCCTCTCGATGAGCGCGGGCGGAACGACGGCGTTTCGGTCCATCCTGGACAAGCCGCTGAACCAGCTGACCGAGGATGACATCTCGCAGCTCACGCGCGAGGACTGCCGCAAGTACCTCAAGGACAAGGGTACGTCCTGCTCCCTCGCATTTCTCAGCTTGGTAGGTTCTGTAATGGCGGCGAATTCGATCGCTCAAGGTGGGTTGGTACACGTGTCGCGCAGGGATGAGGCGGCCCTCCTGGAACAAATCCCAAGCGATCCAGCAGGTGATTTCGCTCAAGGCGCTCCTCGAGCCGCCCGACGACTCCGGCGCCGGAGCTCTCCGGAAGATCGCCGCTTCTCCGCCGGAGAACGCGCCGCGCGTCGCCGCCGCAGCCTTCAGTGTGCGTACGGGTTTGTTTTTGTTTTTTTTCTCTCAGGGAGGGTTTTGGTCAACCAGGGTTTGACTCGGGGGTTGAAACGGAGTTGACCCATTTTCAGCTTTTTGAGATTTGGGGTTTTTCAGGTTACTTCGAACTCGGCGGATTCGGCGAAGGAAGCGAGTGGCGACGTGCAGGTTTTGGGGTCGGGGGAGGAGCTGATGAAATCGGCGGTGGAGACGGAGGAAGTACCCGCCCCTGCCGCCATTGACACTGATGATAGGGCGAGTCCGAGGTCTGGTTTCTTCGTTTTTCCGTCTGTTTGATTGGTTTTGGTTGAAGAAGCTGCATTTAGGAACTGTATGTTGTTGGCCGGCTGGTCTTAAACTGTAGACCATCTTTAATTACATTGTAATCTTTCTTCTATGATTCTATCAATAAAATCTTGTCTCTTTTGAGAAAAGAGGTTTATGTATAGAGGTCAATGTGAGATTTTGAGCTGGAACGGGCAAGGCGCTGTGAAAATGCGGATATTTGTTGGTGATAGTGGTTGATCGTTTAATTTTGTATCATCGGTGTAGAAGATGTAACACGCGTAACGTTCAAGTACTTGCCTTTTCCGTTTAGGTCCGTGTATTACTATAGTAATCGTTAAAAGACTCTTAAATCTTAAACCTACGGGTTTCTGTTTTGTTTCTTGTTAAAGTACGGAAATCTGGTAAATTTGTTCTTTTATTAATGAATTGCTTAGTTTTCGTACGCCCAATTGAGGAATCCGGGCAGTATCAAAACCTAATTCACCAAAACGGGTTTGCAGAAGTCAGTGTGCGAACGACGCGGTGGGTGGGCAAATGACGATATTCTACAGCGGGAAGGTGAATGTGTACGAAGCAATCCCTCCCGAAAAGGTAGCGAAGCTTCCTCTTTCCAGTTAAACCCTCGAGTTAATAACCCTTCCAGTGCAAGCCATAAAAGGTTTTGTAATTGCAGGCACGTGCGATTATACACCTCGCAGCAACCCCGATTGCGTCATCCCGTGAAAATTCCGTCTGTGGCACAGTGGCACCACGGTCTTTTCCATGGAATTTGCATGCTGGGAGTGACAAAGGCGGCCTTCCTCCTCCTAGTGCCGCATCATCGCAGCCTTTGCAGACAGGTATATCTTTTGAAGAAGGCGTAAGACATGTATACCCTTTGAGATAATCTTTTAATTAGTACTTTTTTATTTTATTTTTATTTCGCAGAGAAGATAGCTGATTACGGACAGCAATGCTGGGAAAAAGAAACTGGTATGCTTATAATCCCGTTGAGGATTTTTAAAGCTTTGACCATTTCCTTAGCCGAGAATAAGAATATACATAGCATTTCATCTTAACGCTGACTTTTCGATATGATCCTTTGCCCGGCCCAGTAATTTTAGAGTAGATCATCGACTGCGAGAATTGGTTATTTAACGAGGGAACATTGGTTGGCAATATATACGTTTATATATATACTACTAGAGTATATATATACTACTAGAGTATTCTACTCTCTTGGAGATTATGTTACGGAAACTTGATAAAATGACCCTCATAATCATGTATTTGGTATTTTAACATCTCGGATAACTTAAAATTATTTACAAAAGAAGCTTCCTTAATTTTATGACAAAAATACCCTATAAAATTCAGACAAAATTGGACATTTTGCAATTTTGGTATTTTTGTAAGAACCGCTTTGCCTAACAAACTGGATTTGAAATGAATGAGTTGTGGCCGAAATAACAAAAAGGCGCATTACTCAAATCTGTCCGATACAAACTGAGTTTCTGAGGGTGTATTTGTCCTAAATTTTTTTATGGTCATTTTAATTATGAGGTAAACGATGAGGTCAAAGTACCAGTTACATGATAATGGAGGGTTATTATATCAAGTTTTTCTTTGTGTAATAACGCTTCCGTCTTTTCTAAGCCGTATTTGAGGCTTAATTAAGTTTAAGTAATTGCCTTAAAATTCATGTTGTATATTTTAAGACGTAGATGGTCAGGCAAGCCGAAAAGTGTCGCTACAGAGATACCTGGAGAAGCGAAAAGACAGGTATCCTTACAGAATTATTCTGCTATTTAGCACGCATGTTAATTTCTTTATATTATTATATTAGTTACGGGTTTCTTGATCCTGGTAGGGGAAGGCTGAAGAGCAAGAGAAGCACGGGATTTAACTCTTCTAGTTTGGACGTTTATGTAAACCAGGTGAAGACCCATAACTCAAGTCGGAGTAGCACAACTTCACCGACGCAGCCTGCGTTTTGTAGCGCAATTCAGAATCAGCCAAACATATCACGTCTTCCTGTCGATCTCAATGAAAATCGTAAGATCTGACGATCTCTTCTTGGCTTGATATTTGCTATAAATAAATTGATATCGTCATTTCTTGAGCATCACGCTGTTACGAGTGTAAGATTAATCGAATTTACATTCTGTTAATTTAAGGCTCGGGTCTGCCTTTGAAGTGTAATGAGAAGTTGAAGCCAATCAGTGAATAAGACACGAAGGGAAAACATATATTAACTGGTTGACGAGATTCGCAACTTGGGATCATAACAATTTCGCATCAAGATGTAAATAAAATAAATTAATATTAATATCGTTACGTCCCTAACACGGTGCTACATTCTTGTGCATACAAGCAGCTTTCTGAACGCTCCTTTTGTGTCTGTTATGGCTACTCTGCAGATAACATGGAATGCTGAACTTGAGAAACCCGGAATTCAGAAATGAGCCGAGAACCCTTTTTTCTATGTCATCGTCCTTTTGGATCGAACGGGAGAAAGAAACCAAACAAGTTTGTGTTATCCGGCTGTTCGTTCCACTGACTTTGGCACGTGAGACTCGTCTTGTAGGAGCGGTACGAGTTCTAAGGCTTACATAATCAATTTTGTATTTCTAGAAATCGAAAATATTCTCCGGCTATCTAAGGCCTCAAGGGTTTCTAGGATCGAGAGCCGCGGAGCTGATAAGCAGCCAAATTCTCGGAAAGTTGTCACGTGTAACCATTGGTCACGACTCGTGCCACGAGCTTGTCGTTTGAGTTTAGATTAGCCTAGTAATTATCATGTCCAATGTGTTTGTACAATGTACATTATCTAATTCGTCTTGGTATCACCCGTGACCCGGCTTCTTCCAAGACTTACATGCATAGTTTTGTTCTAATATCGCCTGGTCCGAGCTTTTACAATCTGGAGCTGGACTGTTTTTCATCAATTTGACCAGTATATTTTTCTTTTGTTTTGAAATATGATTTATTTTATTATAATCTCACGTTCCAATGTAAAAACCGGTGAAATTCCGGTGTATGATTGATTTATATATATATTTTCAGATTAAACTGAAACTTACCCCGTTATTGCCTGCAATCTCTGTCAATTTGAGTTTAGTTTTGCCGATCCGGTTTTATGGATTATCGAGTGCACATGAAACTTATGATCTCAAGCATACAAGGAAGCTCTCGAACATAGATTGTGAATTTAGTACCAAAAATGTCATCAAATTTCAATCTGATTTTTCTATTTGGACCGGCTTAATCTGATATATGGAATATTAATTGCAAAGAAATCGCATTTATTCTATTTTTTTAGCGGAAAGTTTGCTATTCATTTTCTTTCGTCGTTTTTTTAATTATTGCCACGTGTCAGGCCGAGAATTGACAGAGATTTTTTTTTATATATTTTATTTTACATGTCGAGAATCGAGATTCCTTACTTTTATTTCTCGCACTCTTGAGTTCACATTGAAGATAAAATGAAAAACCAAAAAAAATAAAAAATAAAATTGAGAATATTTTGGCTCATAAATAAACGTGGCAAGAAATGAAGAAACTCGCATCATCCACTTCGGTCTCCTTCTACTATTCCTTCACTCTCATCCATGGCGATTCAGGTCAGTCTCTCTCTCTCTCTCTCTCTCTCTCTCTTAGACGTTCTGATTTTCTCGAATTCGAATCAGGCATGGTTCATGGACGATTCCAACGAGGACAAGCGACTTCCTCATCGTCCCAACCAAGCCGAGCTCCTACCGCTCGACCATTTAGCAGGTCCCTCTCTCTCTCTCTCTATTTATATACATACATATACATATAGTTACACTGCAGATACATGTATATGTATGAGAATGATGGCGATGCTGCAGAGTTGGGAGTCCTGTACTGGCGCCTGGAGAACAGGGACTACGAGAACGACGAGGAGCTTCGCAGTATCAGAGAAACCAGAGGCTATAGTTACATGGTGATGATACTTTCTTCATAAGTACCCAATCCTCTTGTTTTAATCAAGGTCCAATCCCGTTTAAGTTTTGTTACACGAGCGACACGTGTCTTTGTTTAAAACTCCGAGCGCATTAAAACTAGAGCCGCACGTCTCTAGCTTAACAAATGTTAACTTGACACGGAAGAGAAGAAATTGGCCTTCGACATTTCGTAAAAGACTAGGTACTTATGGCGCAAATATCCCTTAGAGTTATAAGTTTGCAGATTAAGTAATCACTGAATTGAGCTACCACATGAGAAGAAAATCCCGGGAGTCCGATCCCTCTGCTTCCATCCCGGAGCTACCAAAATATTCGATACAATAATGTCGCACCGCGAAGCTACAAAACGGACATGGATCACAAACTCTAGAATATGGGACATTGTTGCTTCTTATTTTATATTAGTTGTATATCTTATCTCTTTGTAGGATTTCATAGATATAGCCCCCGAGAAATTGGGAGATTTCGAAGAGAAGCTGAAGTGCTTCTACACGGAGCACATCCACGCTGACGAAGAAATCCGTTATTGCTTGGAAGGGAGCGGCTACTTCGACGTGAGGGACAAGGATGACCGTTGGATCCGAATCTGGATCAGGGCCGGCGATCTCATCATATTGCCGGCCGGGATCTACCACAGGTTCACCATCGACACGAACAATTACATCAAGGTATTTCGCTTGGGAGAGGTTTAACACACTGTCTATTGCGTCTTTTGGGAGAGCCTGGGTCGTTTTCCTGAAAGAATCTATCTCTGTTAAGTTTCGCGGTCGGTTCCTATCTTTGAATGTATTGCTTCTTGTTGAGCTTTTGTTAATGTGTTTGGTTGATCTGTTTCAGCTGATGAGGCTGTTCATTGGCGAGCCTGTCTGGACGGCTTATAATCGCCCGCAGGAAGAGCACCCGGCTAGGGTGGACTACGTCAAGAGCTTCAGCGAGAAAGTCGGGTTTCCATTGCAGGCTCATTAAAGGTCTTTTATACTTTCTGGTATCTATATAAGAACCGAGTCCATGTATATGCTGTTTCTAGAGTAATTAGCAGCAATCCTTGTAAGTAATGGAGACCAGCGCTATCGAGATGATCACGAGATATTCCCGAGTTTAGAACCGAGGTTGCGGAATTGCGAGAGCTACTCAATGTTAGGCTTTCCATTGGAAGCTGATATCTGTACTTTGGCTAATTATGCCGATATTAAATCGCTTTGGCTACTTATTTGCACACTTAGCCTAACTTTAGCTACTTTTGCCGCTATTATCCCTTAAATTAATAATTTTGATAAACCAACTCTAACTAACATAACTAAATTTTATTTTGATAAATTAATAACCTCGATAATTTAATAAAATCCTCCGCTCCCACAAATATTCATTTATATAGGTTTTATAGTTTCTCGATTCGGGTAGTTTGTTGAATGTTGTGTAGCTTTTGATTGGGCTAGCGGTTTTTTGATGGGAAAATGTTGGACTTTTTTATCCGAATCTATTTTCTTAGCCCGTTTGACTTTCGGGTATGGATTTCTATGTAATTTTGTATTCTTCTCTATTATTATTTTTTTCGATCATTGTGGATTGGATCTTTTTTTCCGACAATGTTTTTCTCTAAATTGAGTTTGCAGTTGCACGTAAAGTTGTTTTGCGTAGAGGAGACCAAAACTGAATAATGATCATGGATAAGTTTCTGAAAATAAATTAAAATTATTCAGAAAGTTCAATTTTCAAAATTTATGTATATATATATATATATATAATATTCGCGCAACAATGAAAAAAAATAATACAATAAAAATAATTGACAAATCGATAAATCTCATGATATATAGATAAACTACATAACTTTGTTTTGGTAAGAAGTGGCATGATACATAGCATTTCTTATTTTTCAATAATAAAAACATGATAATGATATTTAAGGTGAATAATATATGATGGGATTTTCTTCTGATTAGTATTATATATTAGTTTAATTTGAAGCACCTAAGTGAATGTGAAGCCATTGATGACCAAATTTATACTTGTATTACAAGCAAACGACACCACTGTGTTGAATTTAGCAGAACTTTAGACGACTCTAAGAACCAAACGACATCGACTTTTTGAATTCATCAGGAAACGGCATTGTTTTGTGAAACTACGAAAACACCCCCGCAATGAGATGAACTTAGACATGTCTAACATAGTCAATTCCCATAGTCGTCGGATGGGCATTTTCGTCAATTGGATCACTATATAAACCAGAAAACACTGTTGCCCATTTTACCCTCGCGACCCAGAAGGAGAGAAGAAAGAAACCCATCGTCTCTTGCTCGAAGAAGCCATGGTTGCTCCAGAGAAGGTGATTCCAGAATCCATATCCATCGCTTTCTGTTTGTTTCTCGAGAAATTCAGTCGCTCTGAAAATCGCTTTCTCGAGAATCTCTGTTTGGTTTGAGCCCTGTCGAGGCGTTAATTTTGGAGTTTTCTCTGTATTAGGTTATAGAATTGATTGATATCTTCGAGTAATAGCAAGCGGAACTGTAGGAATGCCTCGAGATTCGAGAGGCAATAAATAGCTCAGCTTTTGGAAGTTGTCCGAACGATCAAGTTTTGATTGAACACGAATGATTTAGGTTTAGAGTTTTGATCAAGTTTTATTGGTTCGAGAATGAGAAAGTGCAGAATTTTTTTCGATGTACTCACCAAGTGGTTGAATGATCACGGAATGTTAATATATCTGATCCGTAATTGTATCTTAGGAGACCATGTATATATATATATATATATATATATATATATATATATATATATATATATATATATATGTGAAATATATGGATGCATTTTAACTTCCGAAATTCAATCAGATGATAATCTGTTTCTAGGGTTTGAGAAATAATGTGTAGATTCTCGTCCTCTAGTTCAACGTGGTGCGGGCTTGTAGAACGTTCGATCGAAATTCGGTTGCCTCTCAAACTTATGATTCAGGACCGAGAGTTGGCACATATTTACATTCGAGCATGTAAATATTTACTAGTTGATATGATATCGTTTACACGTGTGGCCTTGTAGGATCCTCGCGAGGAAGTGGTCGAAGCGTGGTACATGGATGAGAATAATGAAGAAGACCAAAGGCTTCCTCATCACCGGGAGCCAAAGGAATACGTCTCATTGAAAAAACTGGAAGGTGCGCCGTTTTTAACAATAATAGCTTGGACAATGTTGCTAATTGTCATGTGTTTGAATTCATGAATCAACGATTTCTTACTTTGTTAGAGCTTGGAGTGCTGAGCTGGAGACTTGACGCTGATGCCTATGAAACTGATCCCGAGCTGAAGAAGATTCGTGAAGACCGCGGATACTCCTATATGGTTGTCAGACCAACTTATGCCTCTTTCATTTTTAATAATTTGCTGCTATATCTCTCAACTTATTGTGCTATCGTACTTGGCCCAATATTTTCTTGTGTACAAGTTTTTCTCCTGAACTGGTTTACTATAGTAGCTTCCGTCACCGTTGCATAAGGGACAATGTCAGTAATTTTTAGTCATGACAATTTTCTCCTAACCAAGAGTATGTGCAACTAGCACGAATTAATATTTGACGGGATGGCATGGGGTATAATTGCAACATTTACAAGTTTTGGGGAAACTGCTAATAAAAGAGTTCAGGGGCATAGATGTAAATTGCTTGTTTGTGTTTCATTGTTACGTGTCTAGAATCTAGACATTTTACACATCCTTAGTTAATCTTGGTTACCAATACTTGCTAGCTCCTTAAGAATTTGTTACCCGGAAAACTTCAAATTTGAAAACGGACTTGGTAATCTTGAAATTAAGATTGAAATGCGAGATTCACACCAAGTAAAATATAGAGATTCAGATTTTATTTCTCTTTTCATCGTTGGATATAACTTAAAAGAGGGAATCTTCGATTTTGTCTCTCAGGATTTCTGTGAGGTTTGCCCAGAGAAGCTGCCAAACTATGAAGAGAAGATCAAGAACTTCTTTGAAGAGCATCTTCACACCGACGAGGAGATCCGATACTGTGTGGCCGGAAGTGGTACAGTTTGACCTTAATAATTGTAGTTAATTACTATTAGCGGATCTTGAACTGACCTTCCTCCTCTCGCCTTTCAGGTTATTTTGATGTTAGAGACCGTGATGAACGGTGGATCCGCGTAGCTGTGAAGAAAGGAGGAATGATTGTGTTGCCAGCTGGCATTTACCACCGGTTTACATTGGACACGGACAACTACATCAAGGTACTTTTAATGCTCTCTTTCGTAATTTAATCTTACTTATGTGGAAATTGTTTGTTTTATCGCCGCTGAACAAAGAAGACTAAAAATAAAATAAAGATGCCATTTTCAAAATTTTAAGAACTGATCAATGCTTGGAAATTGCATAATTCAGAAATAAATGTACTTTGTGATTGTTATTATTAATTTATTATTACGGTTTATTGGCTATTTCTCTAATTTCCTGTAAATTTATAGTTGGTCACTAAATACTGTCAAATCTTTTTTAAAGAAGTTGTCAACTGTAAAATAAAATATATGTTCTATAGGCAATGCGGCTCTTTGTTGGTGACCCAATTTGGACTCCGTTCAACCGTCCTCATGACCATCTTCCGGCAAGGTAACGGCTTTATGCTTCCTCCGTGTTTAAGTCGCGTTCTCTGAATTCCATCTTTCCAAATTTCTTTTTTTAACGGCTAATTATTAATATGGACTGTCAGTGTCAGATCTCAATCCGACAGTCCGAATTAACTAGCGGCTGTTATTTACAATAAAAAAAATATTGATATTGTATTTTATAAATCGGGAACTGGAAAAAGTCGGGTTCCGTTTATATTTCCGGTTCCGGATTTTAATGAAACGAATGTCACGTGTGTCTGACTCTGCAGGAAGGAGTACATCAAGGCTTTTGTGCAAACTGAAGTTGGAAATGCTATTGCAAGCTAAGTCTGAAATAATGAAATAATGTGATATGTAACTCATAATAATAATAATAATATAGCTGTGCCTGTGCGTTATTTACCCCACATACCCCTTAATAATAAATGTTGGGTATCAATGAAGATCTCCATGTGTTTTGTGACTTAATTAGTGGACAGTTTGGCTTGCCAATGAATTACTTCATCTTTTGAATGTGTCGTTTGATGTACTTTACAGGGAGGAATTAGACAAGTCTCTTTTTTGCATACTAGAAAAGAACAAAGACAAAAGAAAAAGGGTTTTATGGACCATGGGGTGTAATTTTTATTTGCGCTAGCTCTGTAGGGATTTTGTCAGGAATTGCGAAATTATAACGGAGGCGGAACCGGAATATGTTGATTGGGGGCCGACAAATTACGGGGGAGCCGGGGTCTTCTTTAAAACAAATTTCATCATATTGAGGTTTTATTTTTTAAATTCCATAAACCTATTGTGAAAAATTTCGATGAATAAGGTTTTTAGTATTTCTAAATCAAAAGGGGAATATGTTTATTGGGGGCCGACAAATAACGGGAGAGCCGGGGTCTTCTTTAAATTTGTTTTTTTTATCATATTGAGGTTTTATTTTTTAAATTCCATAAACCTATTGTGAAAAATTTCGATGAATAAGGTTTTTAGTATTTCTAAATCAAAAGGGGAATATGTTTATTGGGGGCCGACAAATAACGGGAGAGCCGGGGTCTTCTTTAAATTTGTTTTTTTTATCATATTGAGGTTTTATTTTTTAAATTCCATAAACCTATTGTGAAAATTTTTGATGAATAAGGTTTTTAGTATTTCTAAATCAAAAGGGGAATATGTTTATTGGGGGCCGACAAATAACGGGAGAGCCGGGGTCTTCTTTAAATTTGTTTTTTTATCATATTGAGGTTTTATTTTTTAAATTCCATAAACCTATTGTGAAAAATTTCGATGAATAAGGTTTTTAGTATTTCTAAATCAAAAGGGGAATATGTTTATTGGGGGCCGACAAATAACGGGAGAGCCGGGGTCTTCTTTAAAAATTTTTTTATCATATTGAGGTTTTATTTTTTAAATTCCATAAACCTATTGTGAAAAATTTCGATGAATAAGGTTTTTAGTATTTCTAAATCAAAAGGGGAATATGTTTATTGGGGGCCGACAAATAACGGGAGAGCCGGGGTCTTCTTTAAAATTTTTTTTATCATATTGAGGTTTTATTTTTTAAATTCCATAAACCTATTGTGAAAAATTTCGATGAATAAGGTTTTTAGTATTTCTAAATCAAAAGGGGAATATGTTTATTGGGAGCCGACAAATAACGGGAGAGCCGGGGTCTTCTTTAAATTTTTTTTATCATATTGAGGTTTTATTTTTTAAATTCCATAAATCTATTGTGAAAAATTTCGATGAATAAAGTTTTTAGTATTTCTAAATCAAAAGCGGAAAATTTAATCTAAGAAATCTCAAGTGAGACTATAGTTGCCCATCCAAAATTAGTGTTTTAAATGAACTATCGAAGAACCTAAATTCCTTAGTCCTTTTTATGGAACAGAAAAGCCAGAGTTTTCGGTTGCGGATTATGTTGCTAACTAGGCACGTGTCACTGTTATTCCGGATTATATTGTTATTATGTTATATTGGGAGATAACAATCGTCGGTAGTTGTAGCGAATTACACCAATGGGTATCAAATTTCTTTTTATAGAGGAAGAAAAGGAAGAAGTATCCAAATTTAATAAAAAAACTAGTTTCGTACAACAATGTGCTAATATTTTGTGAAGACTTGGAGAACAACCGAAAAGTTATCGACACGTCGGGAAAACCGATTACTTGCCTGAAAATCGTCAAAAACTTGCAAAATTTAGATCATTGGGAGAAACTAAAATCATTTAAATAAATGAATATTTGCGGAAAGAGCACCACAAAGTATTGCAAAAATGATGAGGTATTTTAAACCTTATTTCGTGGTTGTAAGAGTTCTAAAATATAAAAATGAACCGGTTGTAAATACCAGAAAAGTATGTTCGTTATGTCCGCTAAATTAGCGTTAATCAAACCACATTTTGTTGCGTCGTTTCTTTTCTTAATGTGGTTTTTTTTCCTTTCAATTGGTGTATATCCTCAACAAACTCACTTAAATGAATTATGAGTGAATAAAAAAAATCGTAAATCAAAACGCCATATTTAATTTACTATTTATCAAATACAACGCCGAATATCCGATTGTTCACCTCAAAAATCAACACTTACAACATGGATGCGCTTATTTGAATAGTTTTTGTGCTTTACACATCATCGTCTTGTCACTGCCTCGGGACGCTACTCACGACCGAAAATTTCCGTTTATTTAAAACAGTAAAGTATTAATATTTTTGTGTAATTACTAATTAATATTATAACAAAACAAACTTTATACTAAAAAGTGACACTAAATTAACTTTCCAACAACATGGCTAGTGACACGTGGTGTTTGGAGACCAGTGTGTTACGGCTTGAAAACGAGACACGAGTCACTCTTTTTTGAAAAGGAATATGCACAACGAGGCATATATAATATGTGTTAGTGTTATTCAAATATGTAATCATAGTATTATTACTAAACTACGTGACTTTTTATTCTGTAAAATGATTCATAATTCTTTTTTTATTTTAACATAAATTTCTATTAAATTATCATTAAAGTATGAATTTGACAACAGTGCTTCCAATCCCTGCTTCGTGAGAATTCTAAAACCTGTTTTGTGGGGGCAAAATCACAAACAAATCTCAAACATGTTTTGTAGATCTTCCTCTCCATAATTAATCTTCAAAAGCAGCCTTTAAATAAACAGAAAAAATATAGACCTTACAATTACAAAGTACTAAAATTATTTATAAATAATAAGAAACAACTAATTTTAAAGTTAGATTTCGACCCCACGCCTATCTTTTCCACACTATTGGAGATGCTTTTTTGAAAATGGCTTGTGTCGGGTATTTATTATTTAAGACTTAAGTGCGATTCTACACTCCTCTAAAGAGGAAAAAAAATAGTTCATATAATTAAATTTATTTTGGACTCGTGTAAAATAATTGCTTATGTTTATATAATAGTTGTCTAAGGAATTCTTATATTTATAGAGCATATGTACTTTTAATTTTAAGAAAAACGCTCATTGCTTTTAAAAGCATTAAAATATACCATCAAAATGTATATTAGCTTTTGCATGCTCTATGGTCTTTTGAATTGTCTACACTTTAGAATTGTTTGGTATCAACATTTTTAAAATTTTATTTTTACATTTATTGTCTACTTTTTTTTTACTAACATAAAGAATGAATAAATACAACTTTGTAATATCTTTAAAACAACTATTAAAATTAGTATCATCTAAAGAAACTCGACGAGCCGCGCTGCAGACGACTAGATAAGAAAACCGTAACGTGCTTACATGAATATTTAGATCAAAACACGATCAAACATCGACATCAATAGTATGGAACATGATGACACGCCGGTGACAGCCGTGAAGAGGGTCGGCGACAATATTTGCAGAAAAATGTGTAAGTCAGGTCACGTTGTTTACTTATGATAATTTAGACTTAAAGATTTATGCTTTAATCTTTAAAATATTTTCTGAAATTAATAAAACATAAAAAATCAGTGATACTACTTTTTAAATATATATGTATATATATAATTTTACAAAAAAAGATATAAATCAACTTGTATTAAAAAAAAAAACCCCAATTCCACTTATCTAGTTTTAGATCCAATCACAATTGGCTGTTTCTGTATTTGTTAAACTAATTATTTTATTTTCAATGTTACTTTGTTGTATTCTTCTATAAAAAAACTTAACGCTGGAAATATTGTGTACGTTGCAGCGTTAGAGTCTTACACGCGTCCTTTCCTTTTGGTCTACTCTTAAAGGCCGACCAAAGTCCCAACTTTTGTTTGATGCGTTATTAACAAACTTATATTAATTACGTGCCTACGAATTCAGACTAGATATAATATAATATTAACAAAGATGATTAATTATAATTAATCTAGGGTTCAAGATGTATTAAGGAAACATGATCATATCCAAAAAATGACCTAGTTTTTATTAACATATTTAATTTTCTCTCAATATTGAATTCCATGGTTTATTATAACACACACACACACACACACACATATATATATATATATTAAGTTCAATATTTGTTAAACAACTTCTCGAGTTTCGATTGCTCGATTGCATAAGAAGTATACAAATATACTACAAGAACATGTATAGCATACTATATTTTCAAAACCTAGTGATAGTCAAGCCTTAAGTCCTTAACTCTTAAGCATTGATGCGACATATTTGTAATAACTCTATTTGATAAATGAATATTGTAATTATATATAATAATAATTTTTACATGTAGCAATACCTTTCAAGCTCTTTTTGTACATCAATTCTCCACCAACCAGACAAAGCCATTTTAGAGCTGAGTTTCTACAAAGCTCCAATGGCAATATGCCCATATATATTTATGATGTCACCCTATCATTATTATTTTCATAAAGAGAAAGCAAAATAATTGAGGCCCAAATAATTAGTGATAAGAGAAACCAAATTTCTGTTCTCTCAAATCCCAATAATATATGATTAATTTTACACACATATTCATGATAGAGCAAGTGGCTTGTTAGGGTATTTCCCTATCATGATAATAGCAAATTAAGAATTTATCTATCATGTTGCACAAAACTTTTTTTATTATTTAAATGTTATTCAATTTGTTAATTAATTATAATATAATAGCAAATAATATACTCGACAATATTTTTTCATCACAATATATATATATATATATATATATATATATATATATATATATATAAAGATAATGCATGGATATGGAATTTTCGTGCTTTGGAATAATACTTAAAAATAATATTGTAGATCATATATTATAAACTATACCAAGTCCATGGACCATGAGTGAAATTTGAAAAGTATAGCCATCTGTGATATAATGGGATTATTTATTAGAAAATCACTTTCTCAACTTCCATCTTGTTCTTATAAAGTATTCTCACACAATTATAAATCAACACGTCAAAGGATCTTTTTTTTTAATTATAGTATATAACTATATATATGTAAAGTACTACCTAACAATCAAATTAAATATATATATATATATGTGTGTATTATATATATATATATCTTATTGGATTTTAAATAAGGATCATTTGAGTTTGACAAATATCTCATATCCTCTAAAAATATCTATAAACAGTATGATTTCTTTTTTATTATATTTCTCTAATGTGGATATATAATAAAGCCAAATGACTTTCACTTTCCCAAAGGAGAAAGGAATCACTAATATAGTCTTATATTATATAATTCCATTATTTGCATTGTCACCACCCCAACTAATCATGTCTTTAACCTAAGAGGAAAATTGGGAAATCCCAAAAGAAGAATATATATATATATATATATATATATTACATATAATGTGTGTGTGAGAGAGATCATCTATATATGTTTCTTGCTCATTCATTCTTCTCCTCCTCTCTTAAGTAGTCCTTTTCACCTTCAAATGTCCATACTTTCACTCTATATCCTTTACAACATATATATGATCCAATAATATTTTCTAACAAATTACACCTACAAATACACAAAAAACCATGGCATAAACCTAAACATCGATCCAAATTCAACTCCCACATATAATTATTATTATTCATTCTTCAAATCCAAAATTCAACATAGTCTTTCTTTGAGATCTTGTTCAACAAAACATTACTCACACATCTCTCTCTCTTCCTCTAAAAGATCAAGACGATTGATTGATTAACAACTCAGAGATGCAAAATCCAAGCGAGAGGTTAGGACGAGTGAAAGAAGAGTTTGCAGGAAGAAGAAGAAGTACGACGGCGGGTCCTCAACCAAAGGAAGGGCTCCACGACACGGGCCCGCCGCCTTTCCTAACGAAGACGTACGACATAGTCAACGATCCGGGATCGGATCAAGTCGTTTCGTGGAGCCCGGGGAACAACAGCTTCGTGGTTTGGGATCCACAGAAGTTCTCTACAACCCTTCTGCCTAAGTTCTTCAAGCACAACAATTTCTCCAGCTTTGTTAGACAGCTTAATACTTATGTGAGAAGTTCTCTCTAATCATATATATATATATATATTTTATATATAATATACGCGATCGAATATAATCTCTCCTTGTTGTATATTTTTGTTGCTAATTTTTATTTATTGGAATTGAATATTAATCTTTGGACGATACATTTTGATGATCTATGAATAAACTGATGTGAGATCTATAATAGCTGTCTATATTAATTTGACTCTCAAGTCTCAATTAGTAGTGTAAGTATATTATATATGTATATGTACACATTTATATGTCTTTTTTTTTCTTTCTCTTTCTAGTTTAATAGCTTTCAATTAATGGATTTATCAGAAGATCAATTTGCTTAGAAGCAAAGTGATCGACAAGAAGTTTCTAGGATATATATTTATTTCATCTCATTATATATATTTTTTATTTTCCTCTTCAATTCTCCACTATCATTTGCAGTTGTGTTTGTTGCATATGGACATACTTTTTCTCAGTAATGGGTCCAAAAAGAAAAGAAAAATCGTATAAAAATTCATGTCATGGAATACACTAGATGAACAAGTTGTAATATTTATATCATATACATAACTTATAGTTTGATTACTTCGATGACATATTCTGAGCTTTTTTTATATGTATGTTCTAGGGTTTTGACTATCCATACTTTGCTGTCTCTTCTTTTTGGTGCATATTTCTAATGTAGGGTTTCAGAAAGGTAGATCCAGACAGATGGGAATTTGCTAATAAAGGGTTTCTGAGAGGCCAAAAGCATCTGCTTAAGAGCATAAGTAGACGGAAATCGTCTCATTCCGGTCAGCCTTTCTCTCAACAACCGGGCAGTTCGGACCCGGGTTGCCTTGAATTTGGACGCCTCGGAATCGAAAGCGAAGTTGAGCGACTGAAGCGCGACAAGCACACGTTAATGGCGGAGCTCATGAAGCTCCGGCAGCAGCAGAACGGCACGAGGTCTTGCCTCAGCGCAATGGAAAGCCGGCTCAAGAGGACCGAGCTCAAGCAGCACCAAATGGTGAACTTCTTGGCTAGGGCAGTGCAAAACCCCGGGTTCGTGCATCAATTAGTCCAACAGCGAGGCAAGAGGAGCGAGCTCGGAGACGCGATGAGGACGAAGAGAATGCGGCCGATCGAAGCGGCGGAGTTCGATCACCGCCTTGTGAAGATGGAGCCTCAAGATTTTAGTGAGACTAGCACAAACTACTTAAACAATATTATTGAAGAAGAAATAATGGAGATGAATATGGCTGAGGAGCAAAGAGAAAATGGTGGTTGTACAGATCATATTGAGCATGAAAACAAAGACATTGATGAGAGTTTTTGGAAGGTCTTGTTGGATGAAAGTATGGCTTCTGAAATGGGAATAATTGGTGTTGATGAAGAAGAAGAAGATATTGGGGAGGATGTGGATACTTTGGCCGAGGAGCTTGCTGAGTATTTGGCTTCTGGCCCTTGAAGATTGCATAGATATTGATGTAAGCGTTTAATTAGCTTTCTTATAATTAGGATTAATAGCAACATAAGCACCTAATATTTTTGTTTTTATAGTGACATAAATTTAATTTTTTTTCAAAAGCAAAATAGTTGATATTAAAAACTTTGACTGTGAAAAATTTAAATTTATGTCACTACAAAATTAAAAATATTGGATATTTATCTAATTATTAAAAAAAGCAATTAAGTGCAAATACATTTGACTCTTTAATGTTATTATGCCATATGGTATTTTGGTGTTTTATTTTATTAGTTTTATATAATGCATGTATTGACAGGTACCGAACCAGAAAATTGGTACATGTATATAACGTTGTGAGAGAAAAATATTGGTATTTTGTCCGACTAAAACAAGGAACGAGTATTTAACATTAGTTTTTCAAACATTTTTAGTATTTATCCCGCGAATAATCCTTTTATATATAAAGTATAAATCAATAGTATACACAATATTCCAAGCTTACGTAACTATAGACATTTTGGGGAAAATCTTATTAGAGATGAATTTCAATCTCGGGTATGTTCGCTTCAAAAATTTATAATGAGGGACTGAAAGTCGGTGTACATCTTTTAATACTTATGTGTCGATATCATCATTAGTAGGAAAAATATATGAGATTGAAAGCCAGTATGCAAAGATCTTGCAAGTACTTTTATAGTTGGCGTTGAGAATAGTATTTACAAAAACAAAACTTAAGAGAGAGTAGTATTCTCTCGTGTTACACTCTTAAGTTAATATTAAAGTAACAAGAGAGTTTAATAATGATATTTTTAAAAATTTGTAAATTTTTTATTAATTATTTGAAAGTGTACTTTAGGTTTAGTGCCATTTTTATACTCGTCACTTTAATATTTTAAAAACTCAAAATTGTCTCTTATTCATAATTTTAGAATTTTGTTTCTACACACTCTTATTTCATTTTTTTCAAAGATACACTATGAATTTTCAAATACTCAAAATATCACTCAATATTACTCAATTTCAGATATTTGAATTTTATGAAGGAAATAAGACTCAAATTATAAAACTAGAGAATAGTATTGTAAAGGGCGCTTTGGAGAAATAGCCAAATCTGAAAGTGTGGTTAGCAAAATAGCCAAAGTTTGTTAATTTTGTAAACTAGCCAATTAACCATTTAAATGGAATTCCAATTACATTGTTGCCCTCATGTTTTAATACAATTAAAAAATTCATTTATTTTCATTCATTGAAAATACTGCTATTAATTGAAATAGCTATTAATATGGTAACAACCAAAACCAAACCCCCCTTTTTTTTGTATAATTCAAATTTTAAATTCAAAACATTCATATAATTTTCGGATTTATTTTTTTTCAAAAATATCAACAAATTAAAGACGCAAATTAACGTAAATAACACTGAATTAACGTAAATCAACAACGAATCAACGTAAATCAACAACGAATTAACGTAAATCAACAACGAATCAACGTAAATTAACAATAAAAAATATTATTCATATTAAAATGTAAATACAATAATCAAATATTTTAAATACAAAAAATAATCTATCTCTTTCTCTCTTCCGTAAGACCGCCGAAGCTTCGCCGTCGATCGCTGTGGCCTCCGTGTTTCCGAGCGCACAACCCGTCGGAATACTTGTTGGTGAGGCATGACCCGACGGTCTCCGTACCCGCACTGCACGTGAAATTGACGCGATGAGCTTGTAACGCCCCTATATGGGGGTTAGTAGAATAAGACAAAGACAACGACTATTCAAACTTGGATTGATCAATGACACATCACCATTCAACTGATACCGTTGAATATTCAACGCCCACGTCAACAAATACATAACTTTTGCCCATGGGACTTAAAACGACAATACAACATAAACGACCACAGTTTATACAACACCATAAAACGACAGTTACAAAGTACCACCATCACAAATATCCTTAATTTAATCCTTTACATTTTCGAAATAAAAGATCAACTAAAAATACGAAATTAACCACGACGAACATGTAGACTTCCTGAATCAAACTACTCCTCTTCCGGAGTCTGATACTGAACACCACCTGAAGCTGGAAAGAAAAAGATGTATATGGAAGGGGTGAGCACCACAGGCTCAGTAGGGAATCTATTACCAATTCTCTTTACCGAACCTTTATTAGTCAAATTTCGATTAACTAAATTAAATGACATCATAAACCATTTATTCATCATTTTCTCACTTTCAACAATAAAACAGATAAATAAATATACTCCACAAAAGTCAAATCATTTCGGTGGTCCATGCCGAGTCAGCTCGCGCCTTTTCTCCACTATATTCCATCGAGTCCTCAAGGCACGAGCACAGGTGGACTAGAAGTCCCTAACCGTAACTCGCCCTCGACTCGGGATCCTAATCACCACCAAAGACGGCCAGTTCGCCATGGGTCGAAATGTTGACTTTTGGGTCCAATCACATCCATATCCATATCCATATCCATATCCGGCCTACTGCGCAGTAGCCAGCTGCTCGTCAGCAGCTCATCCGCCCGAAGCGGGTACTATATCATATTAATCATCATCCGCCCGAAGCGGGAACCATAACATAATAATCATCATCCGCCCGAAGCGGGTACCATATCAACATACGTCTTCATCCTGACGTAATCATAAACATAAAATATAACAAGCATCAATCTGATGCAACTATACCTGGTATCTAGCCTCGCTATCAAGCGACGACTATTATAGCATTAATTTTATTAATTATCAATCATTACATTAAATCCAATTTTAACCTATCCGGTTCAATCTTCATTAAAGTGTTGGTTTCTACATCCTTTTTAAATAGCGAGAAAAGGTAATAGCCCCTACCTCGATTTGTGGAAACTTGATCGATTGAATAGCTAGTCGAAGATGCGGTTCTTCTTGGCCTTGAGATTGATGATTAGAGACTTCGGTATCTGTTGAACTATTCAAGACGGGTGGTTCGGGCAACACGGTTATCGAGGCGACCACGGGACGACTATCCGTGCCAGCTATAACACCGATACCATCCATAAGTCAAATACTACTAAGATTGGAATTTAACCTGTCAATTGAAAACCCGATACATTGAAATTTAACCCGGGCCGAATTCCCGTCGGGCACGCAAAACGAGGCAGCAAAACGGGCATCAATTTGACAAATTTATACTTCTCCTAGCTTAATTTAACTGTTCTAAACGCAATGGCGAGGTCAATTTCATCAATCAAGGCCCAGAATATACCTAATTTTATCATCTTAAAATCAGAAACTAGGGCAAGGAAATTCGAGCTCACCGAGAGTCCGATGACAATTCCGATTGAGGGCTTTCGATCTCATCGGCGAGGGCTTCAAAACCCTTCAATAAATTCCAGGATCGGAAAATGACGCGGCGGTCGACGGCGGCGACCGGCGACGGCGACGGCGAGGTGGCAGCTCCAACAAACTCTACTAACCTTCGTGAACCCGGTTCCGGTGTTAGTTTTCTCAAATTCAAACCCAAACGAAAAAGATCTAGAGCTAAAAACCGAACCTTCCGGCGACTATTTTGGCTAAACGCCGTCACGTATGGTTGTAATCCGCCCATCATCTTGTTCGCCCTCTCGAGAGCTTTCCGGCGATACCAAAATCTCGTTGATCGGAGCTCCGGTGACGGAGTTATGAAGCCTTGAATATTTTGATGGGAGAGAAAGGATAGAGAGGAGAGAGAGGGAGGTGATGCCGAGAAGAAAGAGAAAAAAAAGGAGAGGGGCTGGAGATGGTTTATTCGAACCACTCTCTGACTTTTTTTTTATTTATATATATATATATATTAAACAAGGTTTTACAGAGCTTGAGGCTCCGGAACTGTCTCTGTTTCTCCTTGTCCACGATCGTCCGAACCTCGGGATCGGCCTCGCCGAGCCCGTGGTCCACAAAGCTCAATCCATTACCTGCCATTAACACAAAACATCATCGACGGCGCCGGAGTTCGCCGGGGTGCCCAGCGGTGGTGGGCTGCGTCCTACCTCCAGATCTGAAGCTTTAGAAACCGATGATGCTGATCGGGCTTCCTCAGGGCTTCCTCGTCGGCGCTCGCACCGGAGCTGGGTGGCGGCGAGTCCGTTGCTGATTTGGGCGTGCCTGTGAATCTTCTTCATCTCGATCTTTCGCCGCCCTTTGCTTGCTCCGAGCCTGCTGCTGATTGCGTTCTCCATTGCTGCACGAGAGAGAGAGTAATTCAAATTTTGTAATTAAATTCCAACATTTGTGCACAATTAGTTACACCTTGATTTGTGCTGAAAATTTAATTTCCTTTTTAATTAATTACGAAAATTATAATTAAAATCATTAATTAAAGGGTATTATAGGGATAAAAAATTTATTGAAATGTCACCTCATTTTAATTGGCTTAATTACAAAATTAACTAAAATTTGACTATTTTACTAATTTTATGTTTCAATATGATATTTAGAGCAATTTCTCTATTGTGAAACTATATACTTCAAGCCGTCAAGCGGGTATGACTAAGTCTAACATATATATATAGACTTCATTTCGTGGACTCATAATTTGCTAAGGGTTTCAAGGAAATGTTGCTTACAGTATATGATATATATACATCAAAAAGTACAAATTTATACCACTCTACATAAAGCTATAATATCACAACCATATAGTGCCAGACCCAGTGGTATGTTAGGGTTTGCACTGACCATCAGCCAACTCTATCGATTTTCGATATTTATATATATTTGGTATTATAATAGGGTAAACTGCGGCTAATGTACCCAATGTTTGATTTTCTGCGGATTATATACCCAATGTTTATTTTTGGCGGCTAATGTACCCAATGTTTGATCCGTTATATATTTTTGGGTTTTCCGTCAGTTGACCGTTAGAGAGTTATATGTACACTTTTCGTATTTTTGACATAACTCACTCATTTTTTATCCAAATTTTATGCACGACCTATGGTTGGAAAGATAAGAGATAGATATACAACTTTAATGTTTTAAGTTTTGTAAAATCAGTTTTAAAAAAATACGAAATTTCAAGTACAACGTAAAACTGGACATTAGTTTAATGCAAAATATTTGTTTCGAGCAAATTTTAATATACTTAATGACTTTTTATGATGAAACGTAAAACTAAAAAGTTGTAGATAAACTTTTTATCTTTCCAACGGTTGTTTATTTATAAATTTTGGACAAAAAATGAGTGAGTTATGCCAAAAATATAAAAGATGTGATGTGAAATAATATTTCATATTTTTGGCATAACTCACTCGTTTTTTATCCAAAATTTATAAATAAACATCCGTTGGAAAGATAAAACATTTATCTACAATTTTTTACTTTTACGTTTCATCATAAAAAGTCATTAAGTATATTAAAATTTGCTCGAAACAAATATTTTGCATTAAACTAATGTCCAGTTTTACGTTGTACATGAAATTTCGTATTTTTTTTAAACTGATTTTACAAAACTTAAAACATTAAAGTTGTAGATCTATCTCTTATCTTTCCAACCATAGGTCGTGCATAAAATTTGGACAAAAAATGAGTGAGTTATGTCAAAAATACGAAAAGTGTACATATAACTCTCTAACGGTCAACTGACGGAAAACCCAAAAATATCTAACGGATCAAACATTGAGTACATTAGCCGCCAAAAATAAACATTGGGTACATAATCCGCAGAAAATCAAACATTGAGTACATTAGCCGCAGTTTACCCATTATAATATGTACATGTCGAACAGTCGAAGGCATAGATTAGGGTTCGGCCGTTATATATATATATATATATATATATATATATATATATTATGGCTTTTTAAATCTGCTATTCTGCTTGTTGCTCTTTTTAATAATTTTGTTTCTTGTATGGGCAAATGGGGAAAGCAATATTAGGATTCGGGACCATATATAGATATATAATATTCATTTTTTTAATTAATTTGCTTGTAGTTCTTTCTTTTTAATAATTTTGTTTATGGTATGGGCAAAACAAGAAAGTCTAGAGCTTTCCTTGAGAGGTAATAGAAAACCTTTTATAGTTTTTTCTTTGGGAAAATTACGGCAAAAATGCCAAAATTTTAGTCAATATTCCTCTTAGGTACCTAACTTTTAAAATTGACGGCAAAAGTACCCACCGTGCGTTGACTATTACTTTTGCACAAAAGCGTTATCTGACATCCATGTGGTCGTTAAATTCATAGTGACATGGACAAATTTGTCCACGTGTACACGCCACATCAGCCACATGTTTTACTCATTAAACACTTATTAATAAACCTAAAACAAAACAAAACAAAACAAATTAATACAACTTATCATATTAAATATATCAGAATAAAAACAAAACTTAAATATCTAACCAAAATCTATCTCCTAGCTCGACTATCCACCTTATCCTTCTATCCTCTTTCTCTTTCTCTTTCTCTTTCTCTAGAAACCATAAGAAAAGCTCTCATGAAACCCTAAAACCAGAAAAAGAAACTCCGGTGAATGGCTGATGACGGCGAACCTAACCCGAACCATGGCGCTCCCGAGCCTTAGTGGCGCAACAGTAGGCTCGGGATCAATCCAATGGAAAAAATCGGCAACCACCTTCCTCCTTTTTCAAATAAGATAGCCGAATTTTAGGCAAAATAATTAGAGTTATAAACCTTAAAACGCAGATTAGGGTCAAGGATGATCATACCTTTGTCTTGTAACATTTACGAAATATTCGATCGGGGTTTACCTCCGTCCCGGAAATATAGAGGATTGTCGTCATCCCACAATGGCAAACCCAATTACCACCAGGTGCTGACGGACACACACCAAGTTATCGGCCACGCTTAACCCAACTGAAAGCAAAAGGGCCATGAGAACCCATTACAACGTGAAAGAAACAAAAATCACGGCGGAGAAGAGGCGTAGGAGAAAGGCAGGGAGAAAGAAGAAGAAGAAGACAGCGCTGGCGAGAAGAGGAAGAAGAGAATCAAGCGCATGGAGCGCCGTGGTGAGTGCCGTAGAAGAGAAGAGAAGAGAAGAGGAAGAAGAGAACAAAAAGAACAGAGGAAACCCTAAGTTAGGGGTGAGATCGAGTGTGAGGCTGATTAAAGGAGAGGAAATAAAGTTTTCTTTATTTATTTTTTTATTTATTAATTATGTTAAATGGAAAATGCGTGGCTGACATGGCGTGTAAACGTGGCAAAGTTTTCCACGTCACCAAGAAGAAGTTAACGCCAGGTGGAGCTGCTAACGGAGGTCAGCTAACGTTTTTGACTTTTTGTGCAAAAGTGATAGTCAATGCACGCTGTGTACTTTTGCCGCGAGTTTTAAAAGTTGGATACCTAAGAAGAAGATTGACCAAAATTTGGGCATTTTTGTAATTTTCCCTTCTTTCTTTTGTTAAATTGTTATTTTGTGTTGTTTTATATCTGTTGGGTGAGTTGGATCAGAGCTTGTACTTGCAATTTTGTCTGACGTCATTTTTAAGGTTCTTTAAGGTCATTTTTCGAGATTCATAGCTTTTATAGTAGTGATCAATTCAATATTACAATAAACTTAAGACTAGTGCATTAGAAAGAAAAGATGAGATTAATTTTGCAGAATGATAGTTGTTCTTATGGGATTCAAGTTCTAGATATTGGTGGGTAGAGGTGAAAAATTGCAAAATATTTTTATGGCAAAATATTGAACATAATAAACATCGAGGACGACAAATTGCCCTATAAATTTTAACGTAACTCACTCGCGTATTTTTTTTTGGACCGAGTGAAGGCATAATAATTTTGTATTCATAATCTATTTTAATACTCGATGAACTAATGTATTATGAGGAATTCGAAGCTTCGGCAGGGGTTGCTTAACCGGATTACGTATATAATTCTAACTAAATGATCTCACTTTAGAGGTTAGACATCTATAATCTTTTTAAAGATTGTGTTCTTAGATTAAAAAGGCAAGCATAAATTATTGTTATCTTTCTAATTTCCATATTTTCATGTGAATAAATAATTCTCTCTCTTTTTTTTTTCTCTTTTTTTCTTTTCTTTTGTAGGTCACAATTTAGATGCAAATTCAAATCTCAATCGATTAATCGCCTATGCTATGCTAAAAGAAAAGGACAAAAATGAAAAGAAAGAAGGGGCAAGTAGTCAAATAGCCAAACTTCAAACTCTAATTAGCCAAATAGCCAATGTTTTTACTAATATTGTCAAATAGCCAATTAACTATGTTAATAAATCACGAAAGACCTGATTACCCTTGTATTAACGTGTATTAACGTGGTTAATTTGTTTAAAAATAATAATTATTTTTTAAAAAAAAATTATTTTTTTTTTGAAAAAAAAATAATTTTTTTGTTAAAATTTTAATCACGATTTTTTATTTTTAAACAAATTAACTCCGTTAATACACATTAATACGTTTATTAACGTATTAACGTGGTTAATTTGTTTAAAAATAAATAAAAAAATTTCAAATAAAATAAATAAAATTTTTGTTAAAATTTTAATCACGATTTTTTATTTTTTAAACAAATTAACTCCGTTAATACACATTATTAAACGTATTAACGTAGTTAATTTGTTTAAAAATAAAAAACCTTGATTAAAATTTTAACAAAAAAAATATTTTTTTTTTCAAAAAAAAAATATTTTTTTTTTCAATAAAAAATAATTTTTTAAAAAAATAAATTAACCACGTTAATACCGTTAATATGTTAAAAGGGTATTATAGGTATAAAATATGTTATTAAATAACTATTTAGCTATTTCACAAAGAAAAATAAAAGGTTGACTATTTGGCTAATCAAACATTTCAATTTGGCTATCTCATGCTATTTCTCAAGAAAGAAAGAAAAGGACAAAAATGAAAAGAAAGAAAGAAAAGGACTTGAAACTAACTCAAACTCCAAAGTCTCGTCCTATGATATACAATTATACATATATCCACCGACACTCAATTTCTTGAAGGAGTAGTACTACTCTGCTCTGCGACCCACCGTAAGCTCTGTCATTCGCTACTTCTCCACCGTTGATTGAACTCCAAACACTTGATCTCACCGTTTAATACTCTAAGTTTTTTTTTTTATTGTAAGTTGTAACTTGTAACAACAAGGATATTGCTGTAAAGTGTAAATGTAAGAAACTGAAAATTCCAACTGATTTTATATTTTTATCTGAAAAATATGAAATCGGAATTAAATGGTTTTGAAATAAATAAATTCAATAGCTATTTAATCAAGACCGTAGGTTAAAATATGGCCCGTTGGATCGTCTGACGGTCTAGTTTAACTACCCGTTATTTTTATAAAAATTTAAAGATAGAATTTATAAACTTGGTTCCGTTTTTTTAAGCTTGCAATTTTAGATTAATAAACCATTACTTTAATAAAAGGTTATGAAATACATATATTATATTTTTATGGAACCGAATCTAAAACCTTAGTTCCATTATTTCCTTGCAACGAAATTTAATTCGGTATTTCAGATCCGAAAGTCCTATATTTACCGAGCCAGTCAACCATAACTAAGAATGCTTAATAATACCGTATTAATAAATGATCATTTTGAGAAAACCAAGTCTTTATATACGAATCAAATTAGTTATTTTTTTTCTTTCTCCTAGACAATACAATATATGAAACCGTATCTTAGTAAATAAACTTGCTTTCTCCAATGTCCTATTTTATTTTATTTTTCTATATCCAAGTAGACTGTAGATTCTTAATTACTCAAAAATCAACTTTTACTATATTGAAGGTTCACGCTAGGCTAGTAGAGCGAAGAACAAATGATCCCTATGAATGCTCTTCGTTTTTTCTATTGCTTTTCAGTAAATCATTAGAACGGAAGTAGATCCAATTGCTTGTTATTTTATGTGTGATGAGATTTGAGAAAGGTGTAATTACTTGAATTAGAGGAAAATTCGGTCATTGACCTTAAATTCCATTTAATAGTTTTTTTTATATATATATAGTACTACTGTACTAGTAGTAATTAATATAAGAAAATGATTCTATTACATTGCATTAGTTGTTGAGTGTGTGCCCCATGAATTCCTTGCCGTTTCATAAGAAATCTTTTACATGCCATTTGATCTTAGTCTACAACTTTGCAAATAAAGCAAAATATTGCATTTAATCCCTACGAAACTCAAATGTATGTCTCATTTACATATATAAATTTGGCTAATAGTGTCACATGTTCTTACACCATATATATCTAGTAATGTGAGTACATTGTAATATTGGCCGATAATGTCACCTCCTTTAAAAAAAAGATTGTAAACATTAGTACTTTCCAATTATTTAAAATTAAGGTCAGTCGCGCAGCCGAACTGCACCGTGAATTTTTTTGAAATATTTGTGGCTGCGATTATCGCGAGCCCTAATACCTGCAACGCTTTTGGTGCCCGTGGCTGGCCAGTCAATCGTACAACTTTTTTGAGAAGTATTTATATAGGTTAAAAGAAAATAAAAAAGTTGAAAAAAAGGATGTGGATCAAAATAACTATCTGCAAATTTTAAAAGTCAGCATATATAGTTTCTATGATTTTCATAAATAATTGTTTTAGATTTCAGACATTATCATATAACATATATTTTCTTCTGTACGCTAGAATTGTATTTCGGCCGATTTATTTCATATAATTAATTTCCATGTGACCAGTTTTTTTTCTTATTAATAGGAATTAAAAAATTTCTCAAGGCATTCATTGGATTTTAAAATAGTGAAGAATCACGCTTAAAAAAAGGAAAATCAGTTGTACAATGATGTTTCAATAATTGTTTCAACAAATATCTCCAACAAAGATTTTCAGTGCTAACAAGTTTTGTGCACAAGTAAATAAGTTTTGAACAAACAATATTTTGTTATCGGTAACAAAATTCGTGAATCCCGATCGACGTTAATTTTTTTTTCTTTTTCAAAAGAGATCCCAATTCTGCTTAATTTTCGCAACAAGTCGCCCGATGAAATGTGTTGTACGAACATGTTCGAACATACAACACTAACACTTAGAGAATACTAGCAGAAGAGAAGATATTGTAATAGTAGATTTCACTAAATATTCTATAAAATCTCATAGTAGACATTATTCAATAATAAATATCTCAAACTCTTTCATTCATGGCCATAATTTTTAACATCAAGCGACTAATCTTCAATATTTATAGGGTAATGTCTCATCATTGATGCTTCTAAACAAAGAGTTCAAAAGCATAACTAGAGTGCTCTTGCAATGTTAATGTGTAGATTTTAAGGTATACTTAACTTGGCATGTTTATCATTAGTGATTCAACTGAGTTCGTTAATTCTTATAGGCATATACACGTGTCACATAGAAACAAAGAAACAACCGATTGCTCGCTAAAGAAAGAAACAATCACCGGCCTCTAATCTTCATAAAAAATATATATAGAATAGAAGTGAAAAAGATGATAATCCAATAGAAACGACAATCCAAGTAATTTCTTGGAATTGTATCTTCCTAATTCTCATATGGTACTATACTACTATAGTTTTACATAAATAATGTCATTGAGTTAGTTAGAGGTGCAGAGGTGCCAAGTGGCACAAGCCAGCCCGATCACCGTATAAAAACAGGGTTGCGTCCGTCCACTCCTACTTTTGTGGACTGGACTAGGCCGGTCTCAAGCTGGTCAGCAAGGCGAGGGAGCATCGTCACGATGCCCCTGCCTCACATCTAAAAAACTCGCGATATTACGGCTCAAGTCACACGAGTGCATACATTGTTATTATTGTTAAATTTATTACTACTTAAACTGATTTATATATAAAAAAAAAAAACTAACAACATACTCGCGAGTCCCATTTAGAGATTCGAATGGTGGTGAGATGCCACAACCGGCAAACTGCATGCGACGGACATTCACGAGTCTTGGATAGAAGCTCGCCCCGTTGACCACCTCGAATAGTTTGATTTTACATTTTCAATGAGAAATTTATGCTATAAAGCTTTCTAATAATGTCTTAACTCTTAAGTGTTAACTTATAAGCTATTCAATTAATTTTTATTTAACATTATAGTCAAAGTATTTGCGAAATTTCCAAACGTTCTACACAAGGCAGAGGACAGTTTCGTCTTTTTAAAATGTCCTCTAGTGTGACGTACATTTTTATCCAAATCCCAAATTTACTCCCAAAATATCATTTATCAAAACAGAAAAATAAAAAGAAAATAAAAACAAAAATAAAACTCTCTCTCTCTCTCTCTCTCTCTCTAAGCCTTCGTCGACAAGCTCTCTCGCTCTCTCTGACTCCATTGGTGAGCTTCACGAGCTCAGTCATTATCAGTTTCATTCTCTCCCTCTCTCTGCGGCCATTTCCGATCGGAATTGCTGATCCGCCTCTTGTGTTGGGAGCTTTCCGTGTGAAATGCCATTGGCGTGAGGCGAGCGATCCAATCGCAGCCGAGAGCTTCGCAGATCTCTCTGAGTCGCGGCATTGAGCGAGCCGGTCAACGGCCTCTTCCGATGGGAGCCGTGCCGTCGACGCCGCGCTGGACCGCCGCGCCGCGGCCGCAGGACGCCGCGGAGTACCTGATCGCCACTTTCGTCGGCGAGAAGTCCTTCCCTCTCTCCTCCGAGTTCTGGCAGAAGCTCCTCGAGTATCCTCTCAACTTACAATGGCCGCCTCATCGCGTTCGACAGGCCTGCGAGCTCTTCGGTTCTCTCTATCTCTCCACACACATTTATATGTATATATATATATATATATATGTATTTGTATAATCTGCGTAGTTTTTTCTGTGATCGAGAATTTGACATTTTGGAATTTGAGAAATGAGCTCATGTTCGGTCTGTGTTTCTGATTATCGTTAGTTTTTGGTTCATGGACGGAAAGGAGATCAAGTTCATACAAATTTGAGAATTTTGGAATCTGAGAGTAGTGAGTTTCGATTTAAACCAGTAACTAGTTCATAAGCGATCTGAATTGGATGATCTTCATTTGGATATGGAGTTGTTTAGCATATCTTTTGTAAATTGGATTGTATAGAAGATGATTTTCCTTATAAATCTTGGATGTTTATAGCGTGAAAATTAATTATTTTGGCGATTTCGCCACTGAAATTGTGAAAATTGCGGGGAATATTTCTTCAAGATTCGGTATTGTGGAGAGATGCGGAATACGATTTCAATGATTTTGAAAGTAATAAATGTTGTTTTATACTTTTGTAGCTAGATTACATTTTATAATTGAAGAATATATATGCTGATGTATAAATACAGAAATCAACCCTTATGATATTTTCTCGAATCTGCTCTGTTGTTTTGCATTTTAGATTTAACCATGATCAGGGGAATCCATATCCAAATTGCTTAGGTATGTGTCCTCATTTTGCAGCTCGGAATAACTACGACACGAGACATCTTGCAAAGATTCTGATCCATCTAGCATGGTGTTTGCAAGAGTGTATTTCAACTCCCGGTGCACCGGGTGCTGCTTATGGGAAGGCTCAGAATGCGTTGTACATCTCATCAATCTTCTTGAAGCACTTGATAGAAAATGCAAAATCCGTCAAGCTTGAGGAGTTGTATTTGGCTTTGGATGAAAGTGAACCTAAACCTACAGATGTTACAGAAGGTTATTTGCTTGCTTAAATGAGTCTGATCATTCCTCCGTTATTCTTTGTGTCGCTTTTTGTTTTTACTGATCAGTAAACTCAGAATCAGGGAGACAGTTAAACTCTTGTTGGTTGCCGATTCAATTCACTTGATTTCGATTCTCGTTTAGAAAGTTTGATCCAAGTGGTAACGGCATATATATTTGTCATTCTATACAAGTGGTATTAGCTAACGTCAAGTAATTTGCTGCAGTATGGTAAAAGAAAACTACAGAACGTTGATTGTTTCATACAATGATAGTCATTTTGTGGTTGTGAACTCCCAAGTCAAACGAATTCTTCGTTTTTCATATTATTCTCAGAATTTGTCTTGTGCATCTTTAAATTCTTGTAAATTTCGGTTTTGCAGGTCTTATAATTGAGGATTTTCTTATGCATACTGTAGTGAGCTTCATTGGTTCAATAGATGTAAGGTACATACTGAAATGTTCAGATTGCTCATATTATCGTGATGATTTTTACTGTCTCCCTGATTCCTTACTATGTCTGTATCAAGTCCCGTCACGTGCGACATACACTTGGAGCTGCTTAATTTCATGCTGATTGCAATGTCAACTCAACTTCTTTCTGGGCCGTCTCCTGGACTGAAGGACGTGAACCCCTTTATCGATGCTGCAATGGCTCAGGTAAATTGTAGGAATTTAGAAATTTGGGGATTTTTTTTAATCTAATTATAGCTAATTATATAGATTCAGTGATGATAATAATAATAATAATAATAATAATTATTGTTAGTAGCTGCTGATTAGGTTATACGATATATGCTCACTTATTGCTTTATGATATCAGAAAATGTCCATCACAAATACATAAATGAATAATGCTGGCCTGGCCGGTTTTCTCTAATTAAAGTTTGTCTAAGCCATCAAACGTTGCTGCTCCGATCTCCAGGAGGGCTCTTTGGTCGTTTTGGCTGTACGGAGGCTTCTGCTTAATTACATCTCACGCCCTCCTTACCAATCTGCTTCTTATATTTCTCCGGATGGAAGTCAACCTGGTGTACTTCAAAAAGTTGGGTCTGCAGCTGGTATAATCCCTATTATACTCTTCTACACAAAATTATGACTTAGTATCATGCTCCCTGAAATGTCTTATCTATTGTATACTATCAACCATTTGTACCTTCAACGACTTCTGGTGATGATATTGAATGTTTGATTTTCAGCAAATATTGTGTTGCTACCGTTGAATTATCTGGTCAGCTCAAACGGTTTAGCTGCAAGGACTGCATTGGCGGACTGCAGTCTTTATTTGCTTCTTGTTCTGGGGCATTATCGTAAATGTGCCGTAGGAGAGTTCTTAGCCGATAACGTTGGCGCGGAAACTGATGCTTTGGATTCCAAGTTAAAGCCTGATTTGCATTTTTCTGAAAATCCGTTCTGCAAGGCACTGGAGAATGCAACCGATGTTGAATGTAAGATATTCATTGAGTTTTGTGATCCATTTGTCTTTTTCTTTTTTCCCTTCACATTCCATTATGAAAAAGGGCACATGTCCTCCATTTGGTTGCAGTTGACCGTTTAGATACTGAAGGAAATGCTCGAAATGGCCCGGTTTTGAGGTTACCTTTTGCTGCACTCTTCGATACTCTCGGACTGTGAGTTCTTGTTATTCCTTTAGTGTACATTTTTTTTAACATATAAATGTATATAGTTGCCTATAAGATAGGCACCTAGGGCTTCTTGATGGAACAATCTTTTTGTTATTGTTGCGTAAATAAAGTATCCAATAATCATCACGTTGGTGATTACTTTTGGCTTATATGTGCGTTTTGGATATCAGTTACTACTATCTGTTGACCAGCTTCTCTTAATACCTTTTTTTTTCTTGTTGATTACATGTGCTTTTTTCCCGCTCTAAAAACGTTTGATATTTCCCTGAGCAAATTCAAGCTTGAGTTTTTTCGCAATCAATAATTGTGTTTCTATGAGTTTTGTATTTAATTGCTTAACAGTTAAAAGCCTCTGCAGGTGCTTGGCTGATGAGGCTGCTGTACTGCTGCTTTACTCGCTGTTGCAGGGCAACTCCGACTTTCACGAATATGTCTTGGTGCGAACCGATATGGACAGTTTGGTACGAAACAGTAATTAATACGTTTAATGGAATAATTTTAGAACCTTTTAACGATCACCTTCTGTTCTGATACGGGTTTCTTTAACGGAAATCGACAGTTGATGCCCATTCTTGAAGCTCTTTATAATGCTCCAAAGAGGTCGCCGGATCAAATATACATGTTGTTAATTGTACTTCTCATGCTCAGTCAAGATTCTTCTTTCAATGCCAGCATTCACAAATTGGTAAGTCTGCCATCTGATTCGTAAATTTTGACATCGAGATTATATTAACGTGTTTTTCTCCTTCGACAGATCCTTCCTAACGTGTTTTTCTCCTTCGACAGATCCTTCCCAGTGTTCCCTGGTATAAAGAACGTCTCCTCCATCAGACATCACTTGGATCATTGATGGTGATAATCTTGATAAGGACCGTGCAGTATAACCTCTCCAAGCTTCGGGTATGCCTTTTTTTCATACTGCTTAACGAGAGTTCTATCGGATCCTCAGGCCTTGCTTAGTTCATGTTTCTGTGCTGCCTTAGTTTTCTGTTTGATGTTTTCAGTTCTGCACCATATATTTGCAGATAGTTGCTCTTCGGTACAAGTTTAGTTTAATTGGTTTTCAGAAAAAGACAAACTGAAGCGTGTTGGGTACAAATTTTGTTTGTCTGTTAATGATTAATAATTTAATTGAAGGAACCACAAAAACAGAATGAAAAAAAATAGATTGGATGAATTTTATTTTTCTTTTCTAGTTTTCTTTTTATTGTCACAAGTTTAGATTAGTTTTTGATGAATTTTATTTTTCTTCTCTTTTTGTTTGTCACAATGTTACAGGATGTTTATCTCCATACTACTTGTTTAGCAACTTTAGCAAACATGGCACCTCATGCTCACCGTTTGAGCTCATATGCATCGCAAAGGCTAGTCAGCCTTTTCGATATGCTGTCACGCAAGTAAGTATAATTGTGATGATAATATTATTTTGTTTTATTGAATACCTAATTTTATTTTGACTCATTTGATAACAATGATCTAAATGCATTTTGATACGACGTTCAATGAAGATACAACAAATTGGCGGAACTACGGAATAGTAATGCCAATTTGGTGAAAGGGAATTCGTTTGAAGAAAATGGGTTTTCTGATGATACGGTAATGTCACTCGTAATTTTCAGTCGTTTTAGTAACAAAATTTGATAAGCTTGTTCTAAGCCAGATTTTTTTATGGCAGTCAACGGAGATGCATATATACACGGACTTTTTAAGGCTTGTCCTCGAAATATTGAATGCGATATTAACCTATGCATTGCCAAGAAATCCCGAGGTAATCACATTAAATTTTGCAATTGTGTTCTAAGCTTTTGATATGTGATTCTAAAGTATAGATTTCACATATATATTTTTCACATATATATTTTTCTGATGTACTCTATGGACAGGTTGTGTATGCAATTATGCACAGGCAAGAAGTTTTCCAGCCGTTTAAATCTCACCCACGTTTCAATGAGCTCCTTGAAAACATCTACACGGTGGACTATTATATTCTAACTAAATATTATATATCATATTCTAGGAAGTTTAAAACCCGAAGCGAAGCTATAGACCTCATTTTTCTTTACAGGTGTTGGATTTTTTCAATAGTCGAATGGACGCCCAGACAACTGAGGGAGAATGGTCAGTGGACAAAGTCCTCGAGGTTATAATCGTAAATTGTCGATCTTGGCGCGGGGAAGGGCTGAAGGTAGTACAAAATTGTGTTACGACTACACTGTAATTCATTCCGAGATTTTGGTTGAAAAACTCTGATCGATTTTATGATAATATCAGATGTTTAATCAACTGCGGTTTACTTATGAACAAGAAAGCAACCCAGAAGAGTTCTTCATCCCTTACGTTTGGAAGCTGATCCTATCTCGCGGGTAATTTTGTCATTTCATAAATTCAAATTCATTATGTCTTAGTCTTACTTTAGCTGTCTTACGAACCGAGCGTTTTTGCTTTTTCCTAGGTTTTTGATAACCCATTAATGATAAATCTATTCGCATTTGTGCCCGTGAATGTATCTTGCCCGTCACTGTTCTTCTCTTTAATATTCTCTCCTTAAGTTTCGTGCTTGAATTTATAATTATAACCAATCACTCGTAACTATTACACATTGCGTATATGATGAGTTTATCTAATATAATCGCATGTTTTGTACGAGACTTAAAATTTGACGAAAACTGTCGTCAATTGCTTAACAATTAGGGGGAATTTATGGCAAAACAATAAATTTATCGTGCATGACTGATAAGAGTTGTCTCTGTAATATTTATTGTGTCTGGAAATCTAGCTCATGTTATTTCTGTTTCTTTTTTCTTGTAGAGCACTCGGTTTCAATTCCAAAGCGATAAATCTGTTTCCGGCTGATCTCGCTACAGAAGTAAGTTTCGAAATCTCTGATTAGTACCTATGTTTAATAAAAATGTTTTATATAAAATGATATTCACTAAGATACACCACTTATCTAAGGGATAAAGAAACTAAAAGAGAAGAAGGAAGTCAGGTTTAGTTGCTGTGATTTTATTTCCTATGTTTGTTAATTGTTTAGATATTCTGGGGCGGAGCCGGGACCAGGTATTGGTTTTTGGTCTTAATCGGCCCTATCCAGGTTATACACGGGCTTTCACAAATTGACCATGTCCTGATTTCATACAAATCCCAAACTTTTAAAAACGGGGGAACCAGGCCGAGACCAAGCCAAAACCAAGTCAACCCGCTATATATATATATATATATATATATATATATATATATATATATATATATATATATATATATATATATATATAGAAGCAGTTAATTGAAAGCAAACACCCTCTTTGGTACATTGATTTTAAATTTGTGAAAAACCCGAATAAATAAACATTTAAATTAAACAATAAAGAATCCAAACTTCATCTAATTCATTAAATAAGGATACAGTAAAACTCTAAGCTAAATTATAACAAATTGATTTTAAATAAATAAATGAACAAACCTGTTCCCGTTTTATAACTCGGGATCAGGCAAGCCCGATTCCTGATTTTTGTATACAAACCAGGCTGGAAATCCAATCCGTGTTAAATCAATATAAAATTTCATTTTGAGAAGCAGTAAGAAAATCAGAACTAACATTTTCCACACCAATATTTCGAAAACCAACAGAGGCAGAGCGTCGACAGTGCTCCGCCGGAGAGTCTTGCCGGCGGCGAAATGGACCGGGCAGTTTTCTTGGACGTATGAGGGAGGTTTGCGGTCGGTCTTGACTCGGTGAATATGTAAATAGAGTACATGAAATATTAGGGAGAGATTTTATATTCTTGTCATTCTTTGGTGTTTATATGTCTGTCCGTTACACTTGCTCCCAATGATATATCTTCAACCCATGTAATGGATAAGAGACGTTTTGCTTGGACCCTCAGATTCCCTTATTGCCATATACTTTTCAAGAGTTTTTATATTTATATATTCATAATATATATATATATATATAATTTGCTTGCGAATGATATTCATAATATATATAGTTTTCCGAATAATATTGTTGGTTTGCGCACGAAAGTAGATTGTACGGTATGCAAATTCAATAATAAAAAAAATCAAAAGTTTATTCAAAATTAAAAATTATCTCGCACATAAAAGAATAAAATCTTAACTCACTTGGCTAATATATATCCTCCTAGTCCTATTATAAATTGAAAAGATTTAAGTAAATAAGTAGAGAGAAATTCAACAAAATTATTTCAGTTTTGACCAACTTAGGACGTACGGATCAAAAGTGAAAATAGCGAGAAAATATCTAAAATAGACGATGCATTTTTGTGTTCAAAATTTTTAACAAACGTTGGCCAAGTTTTTATCATGGTGCTATTTTGTCATATACATTAATGTGTTCATCCGATTATTTAGTTTTTTCCATCATTTGAATTTTGAATTTGAACAAAAAAAATATACCGCCTCATTTTTATCATTTAAGATACTTTTACCGTTATTTTTCCACTCTGGATCTCTGCCGCCTTAATTGGTTATACCGTTATAGTTTGAGAAAAGAGAGAGAAATCGCAGCACACAATCATCTCAGTGACACGTAGTTCGAGACGGTTCTTGCAGTTTCAAGTTTTAAATTGTTGAGATTTGATCGAATTTTAGAATATCCTTTTGCGTTTTGCACGTGATATTGTCGACAAACACAGTAAGCACGCTCTTCCAAAGATCGAGTTTCACCGATCAACTTCTTCCTAATCTTTCGCTAAGAGCTTAGGCGAAAGTTATCATTTTTTGTTGTGTTTATTATGCTTCTCGATACAATAAATAAATACAAGCCGTTCTTGAGCAGCGAGCTTAGTAATGTTTAAAGGCCTTACTTTTGACAGGCATTATTTTCTCATCAAGTTTGAGTGTTATGTTGAATCGTTGATGATCAATCATATCATAAACTATGTTATATTGGCTTCCCTGCATTTTTTGAACCTATTTGATAGAGTTTTTCAAAACTATTTTTTTCACTTTATTTCCGTTATATAATACTGGTTAGGGCTGTCTCGAAAACCCGGAATCCGGTTAAAAATCCGTATCCGAATCCGTATCCGATCTTAAAATCCGAATCCGAATCCGTATCCGAAAACCGGATTCGGATATCCGGATCCGGATTTAAAACCGGATTCGGATACGGGTTTTAATTTTATAAAATCCGGATATCCGTATCCGGTTTTAAACCCGGTTTCTATTAATATTTTAATTTTAATAATATGTTTTAAACCCGGTTTTTATTAATTTTATATGTATTGTGTGACAATATGTATTAGATTTGTTCGGTTTTTTGGACAACGGGAAAATATGTAGACTTGTACGGGTTTTTTAGTCGTTAAAATTAACTTTTTTTTTTAAAATAAATAAAAACCGGATCCGGATATTCGGATAATATCCGGATCCGGTTTTAAAACCGGATGCGGATTCGGATCCGGGTTTTGAAAACAGATATCCGGATTTCTGGATATCCGAAAATCCGGATATCCGGTTTTTCGGATTCGGATCCGGATATCTATTTTCGGATATCCGGTTTTTCGGATCCGGATTCGGATAGTTCCGAAAAACTGGATATCCGCTCCGGTTACACCCCTAAATTACTGGTAGAGTGCGAAAATGAAATATGAGTTAGTGCAAAAATACCATTCTTTTGTTCTTAAGATAAGTTTTGTCACTTAGTTTATAGTTAAAATAAAATAGAAAAAAAAAAAAAGATAAGAATTTGTTTTTTTGTGCAATATCGTAGCCACGTGAGTTCCTTTCATTCCATCTTTCTTCTCAAATATTAATTGCTTCATTTATCAACGTATATCTTCTTCGTTCGCTTTTAATGCTTCCGTTATAATGTCATTTCATATCTATTTATTTTTGTTATTTGTTTTAGATAACGGTTTAATTTTATTCGTTAAACGTAAAAGTGTGAGAAAAGTCCCACACGGAAAAAATACCAGTAAGTAGTGCAATTCAAATAGGATAAATAATTGGTTTGATTTATTGAGATTGTGGTCTAGTGAGCTCCAATATTGCTCAATAACGATCGGTTTACCGTGCTCCCTTTTTGGTTTTGGTGCCAAGTAAATAAGAAAATAGACTTTACATAAATACCATTTACAAATTGTACTAGTTTAACATAATATAAACTCTAAATTTATAAACACGAACAACTGATTTGTTAAACCATTTGTTGTATTATATTTTGGGAATTAGACTACAAAATTGATTAGTCACTTAGAGATGAGCTAATAAATTTTACATTCCAATATATATAAATTATTAGCACCCTCAAACAAATTGTTAATAAAGTAGATGAAATTAACTCCAATAGTATTAGGAAAAGGTTGAACAACTTACCCTATAAACCAAGGGCAGCCCATATCTTTTGGGAATTTACCATATAATAGTCGCAAATCCGACAATGCCCCGCTACACGTGACCAAAATATTTTATAACAATCGTAGAGCTATATATAAAACATCTCCCAAATCTTAATGTGAATGTGTTTAACATTATCACTTGCGCAAAGCTTATCCGATATACACTATTCTAGCGCAAGATAATAAATACATTGCTCATGTCATGATAGAGATCATGATACAACTATAAAAATCTAGATGAGGGTGCCACCCTTAACGTACTCGGTGAAGGCCAAGGCGAGCAGGCCGAGCATGGCGAACCGGCCGTTCCAGAGCTCGGCGTTGGAGGTCATGAGCCCGTTAGACTTGGACTCAACGGTGACGCCTTTCAAGAGTGGCACGAGTGAGGCTATGGACAACACCACGCTCGTGGCCACGAACCACGAGACCCCACCATTGCTGATTTGAGCAAACACGTCGTTGCCGTTGGATAGCTCCACGGCCAGAGCCGCCACGAAGCCTACCATCGCTAGTCTCCCGTTGATCCTCTCCGGGGCAGGCCCGGAGAATGCAAATATGTCGGAAAAATTTGTGCTCACCTGCCACCATACACAAAACCATTAAGAACAATTGACCACTCACTTATGCTTCTGTATTTATATCCGTTCATTCAAATAGTATATTTTATCATTTGTGAATATAAAACATGAATTAGTGAAATTTTTTTGAATTAAATATTTTCAATAAATAAATAGCATAAAAAAAAACTCACTTAATATTATGTAATCATTAATTCATTCTTCTACTAATTAATTATCTTGTAGATAAAGGCTAGAGCTGCGGGTGGCGTCGTCGCGACTCATCGCGACTAAAATCGCGAGAATCGCGAGTTCACGCGTCGCGACGGGTCGCGATGTCTCCGGTCGCGATCGGTCGCGATGAGGCCGAGAGAGAGAGTGTGAGACAGAGAGACAGAGAGAGGGAGCGAGAGCGGGAGAGAGAGGAAGTCGCGACGAATCGCGACTTCAAGGCGGGAATCGCGACGAGTCGCGATCCCCGAAAAAAGTCGCGACGCGTCGCGATCCCTCCCTATCAGTCGCGAGTTGCAGCTCTAATAAAGGCCACTATGTAAAAGTGTCTCAAAGTAAAAATTCAAATAATTTAATTTCGGATAATTAAAAAAAAAAACTAATACAAAAGATACAAAAGGGACAGGACATAAATAGAAGGAGGGATTTGATATGAAATTTGAGTGGGCCCTGTAAAAGCTAATTGAAGAACAGCTAGCTAGTAGCCTAGTACACCAACATTTTGTCCTTATCCAAATATGTATATTTTTGCTTGAATCTAAATACGTATATTTATTATTTTGTATGCTTTTTCTGTTGAAAATGACTACTGTGTGCTTTCCAAGAGTCCACTAATTGATCACGGAAAGAGAAAGAGAGATATATCGAGAAAATTAAAGAACCAATGTTATATATATACATATATTATATTATAATAAAGCACAAGATATATTTGAATCTAATGTGTGTTAATTGAAGTAAATATAAAAACCAAGAGAAAGAGATAAGATCATACCTTAGGTGCCCGTGGTGGTGAAGTTGTCGGCGTTGGGATTGGCTGCGGTGGCGGTGGCGGTGGCGGTGGCGGGATTGCTTCGGACGTTGAATCTTGCGTTTGACTTCCATCCTGAAACGAAAACAAAGCCCGTTTTTTTAGTGGTTCCGTTTCAAATTTTTTGATGTTGTATCACATATAAATAATAGGTAGAACAACCGGAGCAGTTCAAAATTACCCCGTTTTAAGAGAAACTCATATTATTTTATGACCTCGTTTTAAATTTATTAATGTTATCGTCTTTACACCTATATATCATGCTAATTCAAACATACTTTCTAGTATTTATACTATAACGTATATACATATATATTATATTCATTAACTAGAAAAATATATATTATACGTAAATATAGTGTATTTTCATGTGATTTTACCTCAGCCATGCAACGAACTCTCTTGCAAGTACTAATCCTGCGCATCACTTTTGATGATGATGAGCTTTGAGTGGGAACAAAAATGGCGTTGGGTTTGAAGTTGATGCTTTTCTCAACATGATTTAGAGCCAAAGAGCTCGACAAAACTGATATTTGCATGGAAGCCGAACACGCCATTTCTTGAAAAATATCACAAAAAGAGGAGAGATAAAAGGAATTGAGTATATGGGTCTTATTATCACAAGTTTCTGGTATGAATGAAGTATGATTAGGGTTTTGTCGTGTATATATAGAAGGTTGGTGAAGAGAGAGTGATGGGCATTGAAGGAACCACGTCGTGACATTAGGTCACGTGTCCCGTGCTCTTCCCTTGGCCACACCTTTAGGGTTTGAGTGATGTGGAGGCTCATTTCGCCATGCTTTGCTTTCGAGCTTTTCTGTGGCCATGGTTGTTCCTAGGTTTTTGGGGTCACTTTTTTTGTCAATTGTATTACTAGATGAAAGTTCTAGAAAAAATGTTTGGTTAATTTCTAGAAGAGTAATGTAAATTAAATATATATAAATGGGTCCCACATTTCACTTGCACTGTCACGGAAAGATTCCCATTTTTCTAGAGCTAGTAAAGTTTTGAATTTTGATTGATGTTTTAATGAGTAATTTATGATGAAATTCATCAAACTCATTAGTTTCTTACCGTTTAAGTTGTTAAATTTATTTTTTGGTGATAAAGGTTACTATCGTCATACTTTATTGCAAATATGTTCTTACAACGTTAAATTCTACATTTTTCACAATGTTAGATGTGACACATCACTTGATCGTCTTCCCGACTGCAGCCTACTACCCATAGTAGCTCTCATCGTCAGAGTACACTTGTATACGGGTAGTAGAACACTGCCGGGAGGACGGTCAACTCACATACGGCATGTAAATATTTGTAGTGATGTGGCGCGTCTAACATGACAAAAAAAAGTGGCATTTAACGTTGTAAGGGTGTATTTGTTATAAAAATGTGAAATTGGCAATTATTGTTGCCAAAAAATGAGTTTAGTGGCAATTCTCTAAGAAATTGATGGGTTTGATTACTTTCTCCGCTAAAATAAGTTTGGCGACTTATTTGTAAAAAAATGATGAGTTCCATGACTTTCGCAGCAATTTTTTTTTTTAATTGTAATAGTATAAATGATTATTGATTAGTTTTCACTAACACTTCCAGAACTATCCCGAGATAATTGCGGTAAAAGAACTTAATTTTTTTTCTTCAAAATAATGCGGCAATCTAAAATATTTAATTATAAAAATTAACTACTCCAAGTCGTGAATTTTAAAGTTTCGATTAGTTTTTCCCGTATGTTTAAGTTAATGTTAACTCATTTATACTTACACGTGTATGCTTTAAATTAAAATATTTAATACTAAAAATCTCAAAATAAACCAATTAATATTAATTTTGAGTTCTATAAAAAAAAAAACCCTCAATACTCAATTAGAGCAATTGTAAGCTCGAGAAAATAACTCATTACTATTTAAAAATTAGGTACTTTTTCTGCAGTTATGCCTAATATGTATGTCATTTTCAGACAAAAAAAGAAAGTAATAAATGTGTTGCAATTAGAGCTGCGGCTCACGACGATAATGCTCGTCGCGACGAGTCGCGATTTTGTGGCAAAAGTCGTGATTCGTCGCGATTTGGGCATAAGTCGCGATCCGCGTGAAGCCATCCAACGGCCCACATTTGTGATCCGCGTGATTTGTCCTTTTGTGGCATAAATAACACACTTTTTACCCAAAATTAATTACCCAACCACAATTTTTATCCACTTTAATCGAATTCCAACCCAAAAATTTCAAATTTCAATATTTTCCCCCATCTTTATTCACCCACTTCACCCACCTCAATAATTATTCACCCACCCAACACTCTCCTCAAATCCTATAAATACCACCTCTCCCACCCTCATTTCCTCACCTACAATCTTCCATCTCTCTCTCAAATTCTCTAACCTCTCTAAGTTTTTTTCCCTCTAAAGCTCTCAAGTCTCAAATTTCCCATTATGTCTCGAAGAAGCGGTAGTTCCGGGGGTCGAAGGGCAGCTAGGGATTTGCAAACCCAATTTATTCGCGCGGGGCAAGATCAAGCTACGCCCGAGGGCTATATTCCCGTTATGCTACCGGAAGAAATATTTACCTCCCAACCAAATCCAAATTATCCCGATGATACCCAACGGTCTCTAATACCTAGTCTAGTCCGGGCGATGGGCGCGCACGACGCCAATCCGGAGCGTGTGCCCGTATCAATGGTGGAGGTGGTACGTCGATGTCGGGAGACGAGAACCACCGATCCATTTTTTGAGCTCATGTTTCAAGGCGGACCCGTCGACGACCGCGAGGACGACGAAACTCAACCACCGGAGGAACCGACTCAGCGACGCGATCTTGGCGAGGAGGACCTTCCGACTCCGCACCATTCCTCCGTCGTCGGCTCGTACCACGATGGTTCTCCAATCTCTTCCCATCACGAAACCGGTGAAGGCTCCGTCCAACGTCCTCGACGTCCGCGTCCGGCAACGGGGTAATCATTATTATTTTAATTATTTTAGTTTAATTATTTAATTTGATACGTCTCTTGAAAGTTTTAATATGCTCTGTGGTTGCGGTTCCGACCGATCTTCCACATCAAAAACGAATTTCTTGAGATTTAATAATCATTTAATCATTTTAGTTTAAATAATTAATTTTCCACGTCTCTTGAAAGTCTTAGTATGCTCTGCGGTTGCGGTTCCGACTGATCTTCCACATCAGAAACGAATTTCTTGAGATTTAATAATCATTTAAACATTAAATGGTTACTTAAATAAGTTAATAAAATTAAAAAGGTAATTTGTATGTGTGGTGATAATTATAAAGTTCTTTTTGGATTTCGGTGTCTTAGAAAGATTGGTTTTTAAATAAGGTTTGCTTTGCAATCTCCTCCAAGCTAGCATGCGAACCTCGGGGAGTTCTGTCTAGAAAAGCTTGGGCCTAAAGCGAGATCATAGCATCCTTTTTAGTCGATCTGGCCGTGGAACCTCGGGGAGTTCCGTCCAAAAGAGTTTGATAATTATTTCCACACATAAGAAATACCATTTTTATTTTGTTAACTTTTTTATTTAACCTTTGATTAATTCAATATGATTAATAATAAACTTTATGACATTTAAATTTGTGATTTTCCTTTTGTTTTAATAGACTAAATTCTCATAGCTTGGCGTGGGGACGACCAAACACGGCTGCGGTGTGGAACTTTTTTCATGAAGATCGGCATATCAACGAGCATGGTGAGCGTGTTAAACTAACCACGTGCAAAAAGTACGGGCAAGTCTTAGACGGAATGGGGGAGCGGGGAACTAGCTACTTGAACCGACACGCAAATGTGGGCTTCCCAACCGGGGAGCTCGATGAGGTAAACACAGCACAAGTAAGTGCTCTTTCTGCTGTGAATTTACGAATATGGGCAGTGATGGCAAGCCCAACCAAGGCGGGACTAGACTTCAGCCGAAGACTCAAGCAACGGCTAAGTCGCGGGGAATCCACTACGCCGTTGGCGGGCGACACAGAAGGCCAACTGGCAGAATTGAAGTGCTACTACGGCCTGCTATTCGACGAAGAATCCGACGAGTTCGACGTCATTAAGTGGTGGAAGAATAAAGGGACAGATTTCCGATATTGGCGAGAATGGCGAGGGATATACTGTCCATCCCCATTTCCAGCGTTGCTTCGAATAGCATTTTCAGTACGGCTCAATATATCATCAATGACCGGCGGGCATCAATCACCAACACACACGTCGAGCAAATAATGGTGTTGAATGATTTGTTGTTCCAGCCCCCCGTGATTGCCGAACGCTCCGAACCAAGCGAACTGGAGCTAATGACGGAAAGGTTCAACGCAATATTCCCCGAGTAATGATGTGCTCTTTCCTCTCTTGGTTTTATGTCCCTAAGGAGGCTTTTACAAGAGAGGTTTTAGTGAGGCATCTTGTAATATTTAAACTGAATATTTACAGCTCTCTTCCACCTTATTGTAATATTCACAATGAATAATACAACTTTTTTTTAATATCTCGTCTTATCGTATTTATTTATTTGTTGATTAAATTTTTTCAAATTATTAATATGTTACAAATTAATATTTATTAAGATATGTTACAAATTAAAAACTAACATATAAATCATAATTAATAATATGTTACAAAATAATAAATTATATACATACTTAAATTCATTTCAAGATATTTAACATACTTAAATATCATCTTGAAATAATTAATATACTTAAATATCATTTTGAAATAATTGGCAAAGTTTGAAAATTAAATTCGGTTAAAATTTGATAAAATTAAACATTTCAAACAAACAGGTATTTATGCCGCAATACAGACACCAAATTCTCGCGTGGTCGCGATTTCTCGCGACCAAGAAACTCGCGACGCATCGCGACGGGGCATCTCGCGATTCTCGCCGCGACCCTTCGCGACGTCGCGAGCGGCTGCTCTAGTTGCGATAGGTTTACACTCTAGGTTCACGATGTAATGTAAAAGAGAGAACATATCATTTTTTTTAGTTTGTTCAATATCATATATAAAGTTTCAACTTTTAGTTCCAAGATAAATTCAAGTGTTTTACATGTTCATGCTTTGCAAATGAATATTTCATTTTCTTTTGGTATACCGTGTCTTAATTAAAAGATTCATTTTATTGTAATTGGGGCAAATATTCAATAGTTTTTAATTTTATAATTTATATTCTATAACCACAATCAAAACATTGGTACTTTATTATTCCAACACACAAAACATTTTCTCTTCTCTTGTTTCTTTGATCTTCACTCAGTTTTTGAACTCTGGTTACTTCGCCGGAGTATTTGCTAACTTCCACGTGAAATCAGACAAAAAACTGTATTCATAATCGCCACCGACTTCTTCGACGGGCACGGTGTTGCTAATTTCCTTCAAATCCTCTTCATCAAGCAACACAGCCAAAGATCCAATGTTGATAGCCAGATTCTTAACTTTAGTAGTCCCTAATTTGGGAAATAGACACAAATTTTTTAACGTAAACACCTGGATCGGGAATAAAGCCACGGACATAGGAGAAGAATCTACTATGGTAGCGGAAAGAGAATGCGAGAAAGATACACGACGGTTAGGTTAATCTACTTACTTAATAAATAAAATGTTGCACCACGAGACTACGTAACAAGTTGGGTCAAGAAAACGAACACGGGTCACAAACTCTAGTATATACTAATCGTTCAATATTGAACTCACCGGGGATCGGAATGATGTCAGTGCCTTGATGAAGAAGCCAAGCCAGAGCCAACTGAGGAGTTGAACAAGCATGTTTCTCAGCAAGCTTGGATAGTTGTTCTTACAACACTCTGTTCTTCTCCAGATTCTCACCATTAAATCTTGGATGATATAACTGTCACACGAAACAACCAAATAAAATATTTTGTTGTTATTAAAAAAAAAAACAATCATGAAAGTTTTTACTTTTCATTGACGCGTACCAAAAGACTCTCCGAGGGCAAGCTTTCGAGAACGGCCTTTCCTCCGAAAAAGCCGCGACCGAGCGGGCTATATGAAACTATCCCGATTCCAAGCTCTCTGCAATTGCAATGAGCCAGTTTTTTAATGACTTTCTCTCTAAATTTGCATACCCGAACAATTTTTTCCCCGATCATTGAACAACGAACGATTTTATTTTACTAAACTCTGTACATGTTAATCTTAAGGCATATATAATTCCAATTTGGTTTTTAAATACTAAAATATGCATTGCAGTTGATTGGGGACGCCAAGGCCACTGTCGTCCGCCACTGCACGTGATTCCGAATTTGACAATCACAAATTGTTTTACATTATTTCCATAGTCAAAGGGTATTATCAGCCTTGAAAAAACACTAGGAATTCAGAAAGTATAGCTATAAATTACTCAATCTGATGCTCAAATCCATGTCCATAAATCCCAAATTTTGTTCAACAATCACATCGCACCTGCAGAGTGGAACGACGTCGTTTTCGATATCTCGGGTCCACAAAGAGTACTCCATTTGCAAAGCGGTGATGGGGTGAACCTGATGAGCTCTTCTTATGGTGTCCAAGCTTGCTTCTGATAGACCAATGTACCTAATCTTTCCTTCCTCAACCAACTTCTTAAGCTCTCCCATCTAAAACAAAAAACAAAAAAGTCAACCAACACAAAATAAAAGCCAACAATACCATTAGTCTTGTAAGTGTAATACTTACGGATCAGGATTTTCAGTTTCACTTTTTGTCAGAATTGTAATTTTAGAAGAAAAAGAGATTCGGAATTTCCAAATGTCCATATGTTAGAACATTGTCTATTACTTACAGTGTCTTCAATCGGTACAGACACATCGACTCTGTGCTGGTAATAAAGGTCGATGTAGTCAATCCCGAGACGCTCAAGACTCGCTTCGCAGCATTTTCTCACATACTCAGCGCTTCCTTTAACTTCGAAATGACGTCCCTCTGATACAATACAACCAAATTTTGTGGCCACTTGGATTCTCTCCCTAGGAAGCTCCTTCAGTGCCTTGTGGTGCAAGAAAAGTTTTCAGTCACAAGAATAGGCATGATTGCTCTAAGTAAGAAAATCTTTAGTTATTTATGAAATCCTAAAATGTTGGTTCTTTTTCTCTTTGTTACGACCCAAAAATCATTCTTGAACGGAGAGCTCCGTCATTCATTACCGAATTCAATCTCCCTTCGAGAGAAATCAAGTTTATACAAATTATACCGTTTTCATGAGCTTAAGGTATCTTAAATAGACTATGGATTTGAACCCAATTATGGGCCGGACCGGGATTGACCAAAACAATCTTCTAAAACATAATTAACCAACTCTAAAATAGTTAAATAATTCAAATGACATAATTAAGTCACCTAATTAACATGATTAAATAACTGTAATTAGACCTAAATGTTACGCATATAACACTTTTTTGCATTAATTAGTGAAATTTGATTGAGAAAAGGAAAAGAAAGAATATACCTTTCCGAGCATGAACTCATTGTGATTATTATCACCATAGATATCTGAAGTGTCAAAGAATGTGATTCCTCTGTGAAATGCTTCTTTGATGACTGAACATCCAGCTTCGTGAGACAGAGGAGCATTGTATATTCCAGACAATCCTCCACATCCAAACCCTAATCTAGAAACCTGAAAACCCAGCTACAAAACTTAATAAAAGAATATAAATAGAAAACTACCCACTTGAGAAGAACTGCTTGGGTTTGATAAGTGATCAATCTAGTAATTTATTTGATTAATTAAAGAATAAAACAGCATTAAGCTATGAATTAGATTAGATCAATATAGTATTTTGATAATACCTCTAATCCTTGGCTACCCAGTTGGACTCTGGGAATTTGGCTTTTTTTTTTTTCTTTTTTTTTTTTTTTGCAGTTTGTGGACATCGAGATTTTAGTTCAGATGTCACAATAAATAGAAGAAAAAAAAAAACCCTTAACATATGAACTTAGCTAAGTATAATGGTGTCTCATCATTCACCAACTAAATTAATGGGAACAGCTTTTGTACTAATACTAATATTATAATTTCTAATCATGGTATGTGAATGAATGTATAAGAATAGTTTATAATTATTATATATCCCTTTTCATTAAGGTAGGGCTTATCAATTATCATGAGAATATTAGGACAAATAGAACAAATATGAAATAACCAAACGACAACATTTTTCATTGTATAATCGGATACCAACTTCAATCATGGATGAAAATGAAATCTTTTGATACTTTAATCCCATTTCCAAACCGAAATTCGCGTTCCGAATATTTTTTTACTCTAAAATTACCTTCTTCTTTTTTAAAATGTACTTTTGACCCGAAAACATTAAAAAATTTACCTGTGTTATGTATAATAAAATGCTCAGTAACATTAAACTAAGTTTATAATAATTATTTTTACTATACAAATACTATCTACTAGGGGTGACAACTTGGGGCCGGACACGAAACACGAAACGCTTACGACACGATTTAAACGGGTCTGGGTCTACCATAAATGGATCTGGGTCCAACCGTGTCGAACACGATTAACACGATTAAATAACGGGTAAACACGACACGAACACGATAACACGATGGGACCCAATTAGACACGATTAAAGAGTGAAAAGTAACATTTTATGCATTTTATATGTGTTATTAAGTGTTTTGATACTTATTATATATGAAATTTATGTCTTTATTTAATTAATTACGTCTAACAATTGATGAACATAAAAATTTGTTACTAAAATTGTAAAATATTTCATAATATAGCTAAATAAATTAAGTTAAATGAGTATAAATTGAATTAATTATCATTTATAAATACATGAATCTATTAATTGGGTTAAACGGGTAGACACGATAAACACGTTATTTAAATGGGGCGGGCCTGGGTTTCGTCTTCTAACACGATTAATAAATGGGGCGGGTCTGGGTCTAGATAAAATAAGTAAAAAACGATTAAGACCCGGCACGAACACGACACGCAACCCGAATCGCCACCCCTATTATCTACTTACCTACTCCTTTATCAAATTTTTCCTATAAATACACTTCAATTTACCTTTTACTCTATCTTATCATTCCCGTATCTCATCTCTAAGAAATCACCCTATATTTCTTTACACATCTTTTATATATATAACACATCTCACTATATATAGGAGGCTCTGCCACCTTATGGTAATATGATGTGATTTACGATATTTAACGTTGTTATGTATAACATTATTTTACTATACACAAGATGATATGTCATCTTATTGTAAAATAATGTCATCTACATTTAAAAAATATTTATCTTTAAGTAATATTAAATTACTATATACAGGAGGCTCTGCCACCTTTTAGTAAAATGATATTAATTGAAATTAGTTTTAACTTCTTCATTTTAATATTCTTATGATTAATTTTTTATATCCATAATGATTGTCTATTTTTTACATCTCATTTTATGACATTACATCACTAATCTAATCTTAGCATTTAATTACATTATACTAGTATATACCAACGGTAATATAACAACGATTATAAACGGCTAGTTTTTACACTATGATTACAAGTTTATCAAACTATACAAAAAACACATCTCTTATTCTACCTAATATTTTTCTCTCCAAGTTTAGCCGTTAAAAATGTCTAGACTAATGTTAGCTTTTGTAGCCATAATTATCCTTGTATTTAATCTTATTATTTTCGTCTTTGATATTAAACCGGAGGAATTTTATGTTGCCTCAAAAGTGGTTGCATTCATGTATTTTTCTTTATTAATTACAATCTTTGTAGACTCTTATATCTTGAATTAAATCTAATGAATTATTTTATTTTTATATTAGTTATCACCATGTTGAATCTTGTGAAACTTGAATTCATTCCTCTTGAGATCAGTGGCAATTACATGCATTGGACAGTAAATATTGAGTGCATTTACAGTCAACGAATCATCTTGAGAAATTTAATGAGGTGAATGACTCATCAAGGACGGACATTTGTTAATGTGTTGGCGAAGGAAGATTAAAGATCTTGCCTTGTCCGTCTTTGATGAGTCATTCACCTCCTTGAATTTTTCAAGAAGTTTCATTGACTCCATCTACATCTCAATATCTACTGTCTGATGCGTGTAATTATTGACATGATCTCAAGAGGACTGAATTCAAGCTTCCCAAGATTCGACATGGTGATAACTAACATGAAAATAAAATAATTCGTTAGATTTAATTCAAAATATAAAAGTCTACAAAGATTGTAAATAATAAAGAAAAATACATGAATACAACCATTATTTAGGCAACATAAAATTCATTCGTTGTAATATCAAAGATGAAAATACTAACATTAAATACATGGGAAATTATGGATACAAAAACTAACATTAGTCAAGGCATTTTTATCGGCTAAAATTGGAGGGAAAAATATGAAGTAGAATAAGGGATGTGGTTTTTGCATAGTTTGATAAACTTGTATTTACAGTGTAAAAACTAGCCATTATAGCCGTTATATTACTGCTCGTTATATACTCATATAATGTAATTAAATGCTAAGATTAGATTAGTGATGCAATATCATAAAATGAGATGTAAAAAAATAGACAAACATCTTGGATATATATAATTAATAATCATAATAATATTAAAATGAAGAAGTTAAAACTAATTTCAATTAATATTTAAAGCTGGCAGAGCCTCCTATATATAATAATTTGATATTACTTGAAGATAAATATTTGTTAAATGTAGATGACATCAGTTTACTATAAAATGGCACAGCCTCCTGTGTATAATAAAACGATGTTATACATAAAAAAATTAAATATCGTAAATAACATCATATTACCATAAGGTGGCAGAGCCTCCTAAGTATAGTAAGATGATGTTATTCATTAAAAATATTAATTATAGCATAAGCGGAACTAGGATTTGGACTTTGGGGTGACTGGTTTTAATTTTTAGTCTAAACAGAAGGGGTTTATTAATAGTTTTTTTTTAAAATAGTGCTAAAAATGATCAATAAAAAAAATATGGGGTGGCTGGAACCACACCACTCACAAGGGTGGTTCCGCCACTGAATTATAGTAAATCTCATCACATTACTATAAGGTGGCAGAGCCTCTTGTCTATAGTAATATGATGTTATACAACGATAATAATAATCATAAAATTTTCAATCAAAAGTTTAATATACCATGTTCTGAACTTATCGTAGGCGTAGAGTGATCGTGCTGATAATATGTTGTAAAACTCACAACTTTTGCACCAATTATTTTATAGTGTACTAAGAAAGAAAACAATGGGATAGATGAATGATTTGATGTGTGAAGAAATATAGGGTGATGAATAATAGAGATGAGATGTGGGAAGGATAAGATAGAATAAAAGGTAATTGAGATGTGTTTTCATCTGGTTTTAAAAAAGTAAAATGTGTTTTTATCTTTCAAAATAAGAGAGTATTTATAGGGGAAATGGATAAGGGGTAAGGTAAGTACATAATACTTGTATAGTGAAAATAATTATTACAAATAAAAGTTGTTGTGAGTTTTGCAACAACTCTGAATATTTTTACTTCTCATTTTTTTCTTTTTCTTTTATTTTCACTGTGTGTGAATGAATATCCTTGTTTTGCCGGTTTGCAAATAAATGGAGAAAATAAAAACTTGTGTCGATGATTGGAGTTCCTTTATGATCTCCAACCAACACAAAATATGTGGTGAGAGTTTTGCACAGTCATTATCCAAAAATAATAGTAATCAGAAACCCTAGCAATAAAATAATAATATATAGATAGAAAATAGAAGCATTTGAAGTAAAAGCAAGAGCAATGGGAGTGGTGAAGCACATTTTGCTAACCAAGTTCAAAGAAGGAACGACCGATGAAAAAGTTGAGGAGTTTGTGAAGAGCTTCTCTCAACTCTTCAACCACATCGACTCCTTGAAGGGTTTTCATTGGTTAGTTTCAGTCTTCACAAACTCTTAATTAATTAATTTGTTTGTTTATTTCTCACATGAATTGAATTCCGTGTTTCCGTTTTTCTCGACAATATGTATAGGGGGAAACACGCGAGCACATTCGATCAGTACGAGGAATTCAGTCACGTGTTCGAATGCAGCTTCGAATCAATGGAGGGTCTCGCCGAGTACATGGCTCATCCTTCGCACGTTGCCTTCGCCACCGAGTTTCTCCCGCACGTCGAAAAGCTCGCCGTCGTTGACTACGAACCCACCGTTCTTTTTCCGTGAATCGTAAATATGAAGAAAAATATGTAATAGTTTGAGCCGTTGTTCAGAGTTCAACTGCTGTTTTTGGTGTATTTATGTTCAAACATTGTATTCAATGTTTTGATCAATTGACATATATATATATATATATATATATTCTTTATAAATATATCTTACGAAATCTAACCATTTCTCTAATTAGTTCAATGAAAACCCGGTATTTTTACGAGTTTCGAAACTACTTTAACGTTAAAAGTCATCGTGTCGTATCTTTTAAAATGACTCAAAATTTTTGAACCTCGATCTCTCGGACAAACCAGTAACTTTGTAAAAAAAATTATCTTTGTCTCTATGTTAACTGTTTTTCTATCAAGTAACCGATAGTTTTAACGGAAATTATATTTTTGACTTGATATTCGTAAGAGTATATTAGAGATTAAAATATAAATTAAATTTACATAAGTATAAAAATACAAAAAAAAAAAACTTATACCTGTCGACAAAAAACAATGACAAGACTAATGATACAATTTTAATAAATTAAACATGACTTGCTTAGCGGCCTGATAAAGCTTTAGAAACATAAAAAGTAAAATAAAAATCATTCCGAATTTTTAACTTAAAATATATATACATTTCAATCAAATCATAAATACAGTAAACTTCATATAATACATGAAATAGGACGAAAATAAACTCGTACGGCTAAAATTGTAACATATTAATTAAATAAATTATAGTAAAATAGAAAACTGAGTCCGAATCAATTTGGACCCGGTTTTTCTATTAAAAGAACCCGCTTTTCGAACCGAAACCAGGCTTCAGACTGTCCCTGCTAATCTCAAGAATCAAGACCGTCAAATTAATGTACTGATTATCCAGATTACCTAAAGTTTCTCAATCAAAAGACAATAAAATTCTCAACCGTAACAAAGACCTAGTCAAATTCTATATAATAAAAAATCTTAATCAAATCCTTAACAAAGTAAGAGAATTGAAGTCAATTCCACATTTTTACTAAACATTATTACAAACTAATTTCCAAATGCACAAACAAAGCCAACATAACAGTGAATATATTAGCTTTATCAGTATCCCCAATTTTCGATAAACTTCCAATTCGCAAGGTCGTCACAAGTAAATAATTCGAAGCTCTGCGAACCCGTTAGAAATATATTCAGCGTAATACACGTACCATAAAGTTCCGAGCATTATGAACTCGGATTCCCGAGCAATAGCTGATAACTCTTTGAAAATAGAGTTATTACACGGTTTTATCGCATTAAATGTCAAACCCGAGCTTAGTATCGAGATGAAAATTGATGAGTTTTGCTTAAATTTTGATAATTATGTGTGTTTGAGCTTTGAGTTGATAATATTTAAAAGAAACACATATTTGAGCCAATTTTGAAAAAGAAAAAAAAAATTGATGTGTAATATTTGTTCTCTCATCATTGTGGGTGAATATGTAGGCTTAAATTAGTTGAGCTCAAATTCCAAGAGATTTGGTGCCAAAAAAGAAAACATGCCCTAATTAAGTAGGTCATCACTTAAACAAATGAGGTGGCAGCCACATGGAGGAGAGATCCTGGCTGTTGGATCAAGCAAAGAGAGGCAATCAGCTACAAGACACATCGGACAGCTTTGGAGGAGAAAAAACAAGAAAGAAAAAGAGGCTGCAGTGAAGGAAAGAAGAAGAGAAGCAAGCCACGTCCCCAAAATGTAGGGGTTTTTGCCTACCGACCGGATTTTTTTTTTTTAGTAAAATTCGGAACCGGGTATATCCGGGTCCGGGAAAAAAAAAATCCCGGATATATCCTGTTCCGGGTTTTGTATTTTTTTTTAATTTTTAATTGTGTTATTTATTGTTATTTATTGTTTAGTCCCTCGTTTCGTTTACTTGGTTAAATCTAAACATTTGGTACTTAAGTTCGGTTTTGAAAAAATAAAATTTTAAAATTATTTTAAGTGTTTGAAATATTTAAAAAATAATTATGAGATAAATAAAACATACAACAACAAAACAAAAGAAAGTAAATATGTGTTTTTATTCAACAAACTCGAAGGTAGGATACGGGAAAGTACAACTACAACGGCAAACGAAGTTACAAATTCAAAGTACAATAAGAAAACGAACAATTGTGAACCACCGCCCCCGCGTCCGCCCTATATTGAACCAAAAATATTAAGGTCGAGTTCCAACGGATCGGCATATCCGGTTGAAACGTTCTTACCGGGTAACCGTGAGCCTTGCAATAATCTTCCCAAGAAACTGTACGCATAGTAGATGATCGTATAAACAAAATCGTGTTCCTAATTTTGGCGATACTATCGGAAATAACTTTTAAGCCGGATTGAACTATCAAGTTTATAATATGACACGCACACCTTTGATGAAAACAATCGTCCCTAAAATTGGTCAAACTTTCCTTCATTATTTCTACGGCATTGGCGTGGGCACTTGCGTTATCTAGCGTAATGGAAACTACCCTATCCTTAAGGTTCCAATCCGACAAAACTTCTAGTATCGCCTCGGCTAGGTTTACTGATGTGTGTCTAACCCTCAAAGGCCTAAAACCTATGATACGCTTTTCCATTTTCCAATTATCGTTGATAAAATGAGCTACGGCCGTAATATAATCATCATTAGCATGGCCTTTCCAACAATCCGATGTTAAAGACACTTTGTAAGAAGATTGTTGGAACATTTCTTGTAAAGCGGCCCTTTGCTCGTTATAAAATTTGATAATTGTCTCGTTGTTTATATAATACGAGATTTCCCTATAGTTTATCGGCGCCACCTTCATCATCAATTCGTTAAAACCTTCTCCCTCGGGCGCCGATATAGGCAAACCATCGCGTATAACCCACTGAGCAACATACATTCTATAAAGATCATCGGGTAAGCGACTTACCTCCTCCGCCCGCTTTTTCTTCAAGCAATTCTTGACGTGGTTTTCTAGGCGGCTGTTGCCGTCGTGCTTCGGGTGAGCACTAAACTCCGCATTGCTGTGTCGGCAAATCCCCCACCTATCTTCCAAGCCGGTTTCGTAGTTGTATCTGTAGTCGGGTATGAAGTCGTTCTGCCAAACCGCTCCCGTTAATTTCTTTCGCTTCCTCGCCGGCGGATGGGGGGGCCGACCGCCCTCACCCGGAACCAAAGGTTATTGTTGGGCCCGTCTACGTCCACGGCCACGTCTAGCTGGCGGTGGCGGCGTTGGTAGAACTTCGTCAACTTCCTCCTCCTCGCGTTGAACGTAGTTCGGGTCCTCTGCATCATCACCATCATCGTACTGGGCATCGGGGTCGTTGGATAGGTTCCTCGACCTCGTTTCCTAAAAAAAACATATTAATTAAAATATTACAAATTTACAAGAAAATGAAGAAATATTACAATTACATTTATTAAATTTTAATATTAATCATATTAATTTAATTAAATTTGATATTGTTAAATAAAAAAGTTAACAAAATTAAAAATGGTATTTCTTATGTGTGGAAATAATTATCAATCTCTTTTAGACGGAACTCCCCGAGGTTCTACGGCCAGATCGACTGGAAATGATACTATGATCTCGCTTTAGGCCCAAGCTTTTCTAGACAGAACTCCCCGAGGTTCCCAGGCTAGCTTGGAGGAGATTGCAAAGCAAACCTTATTTAAAAACCAATCTTTCTAAGACACCATAATCCAATAAGAACTTTATAACTATTACTACACATACAAATTAGCTTTTTTAATTTTTTTTTAACTTATTAAGTAACCATATAAAGTTTAATTAAATTAATATGATTAAATTATTATTAAATCTCAAGAAATTCGTTTCTGATGTGGAAGATCAGTCAGAACCGCAACCACAGAGCATACTAAGACTTTCAAGAGACGTGGCAAATTAATTAATTAAAATAAAATAATTAAATTAATTTTGAAGGTTTTTAACTTATTAAGTACCCATATAAAGTTTAATTAAATTAATAAGATTAAATGATTATTAAATCTCAAGAAATTCGTTTTTGATGTGGAAGATCAGTCGGAACCGCAACCACAGAGCATACTAAGACTTTCAAGAGACGTGAAAAAATAATTAATTAAACTAAAATAATTAAATTAATTAAACTAAATTAATTAAACTAAAATAATTAAATTAATTAAATTAAATTAATTAATTAAACTAAAATAATTAAAATAATTAAAATTAAAATAAACGTACCTCGGCGTCGTCGTGGGAAACATATTGTTGTTGCTCGTTGCTAAGGCTATTCCATTCCGGAATATTTGGACCTTGAAAATTGAGTAAGTTAGTAAACATACTGCCTTGACCTTGAGAAATTAGTAATTGTTGGTTCGGCCCGACGCCACCGGTACCATATTGACCATGAACCGGTAACGGTTGGCTAGAAGAACCGGGAACATTGTGTTGATTCATAACTCCGACATTATAATTATGTTGACTAAAACCCGTCCCGCTATTAATCGATCGCGGCGACAGAATAGTGGACCGTCTTTTTCCTCGGACATTGGGACGTCCTCGAGAACGGTTGTTGCCACTCGACATATTAACGACAATATATTAAACTAACAATAGAGAGTATTTATATAATTATAAAGTAGCTAAACTATAGAGTAAATTCGGAAATATGAGAGCTTGAGAGAGTTTGGGAGAATTGGAGATGAAGAGAAAGAGTTGTGTGAAAAAAATGAGGTTGAAGTGGGATATTTATAGGGAAAAGTGAAGGAATTCGAGTAAAGTGGTGTTTTTGGAGGTCCAACGGCTATTTCAGGGACTTGACAACAATTTTGACCGTTGCCTCCCAACGGCTCTATAATCTGAGCCGTTGGATCCAACGGCTCAGATTAAAGAGCCGTAGGGGGGCGATTTATTTTTATTAAAAAACCTGGATATTTCTCTATCCGGGTTTTAATTTTCCCGGATACTGAAATATCCGGTTCCGGAAAAACTCGAACCCGGATATTTCGGTACCGGGTTTTTTTTTTTTTTTGCAAATCCGGGTTTAACCCGGATTCACATTTTGCCCATTACTTGAAGGCATATCAACTCGGGTTTATTTTGTTCAACACATTTCGGTTTGATGTTGTATCTTGAACCACTTTTCTTCTCTAATTTTTGTTGTTCTAGTATGAACTAAATTCCTAGAGTTGGGTAAATGATGAACTAATGGTTTGAAGAATTATTGATTGTGATGGGATTTTGTCTTTTCTTAGTTCTTGGTTGAGTGCTTAATTTTGTCACAATTCTATTTCTTGTGTCAACTTAATAAAATTTCAGATTTAATCTCTATTGAAAAATATGAATTGAATTGGAAATGCAACCTTGATACATGTTTAATCTTGTGAATTCTTTTAAGATTGAGATGAGTATAGGAATATATGATTCTCCTTGTAGATTTGTGGAATTGGATCTTAATTTTAACCGTTAAAATAGTCTTATCATAGGAATATGAATGATTAGTTTACAATCGGTTTTTTTTTTTTAAGTAAAAGTTCGGAAGAACCAATGTTATTGTCGTTTCCTAGAATCACTAAGAAAATGCAATAGCATTCCTGTCGCATTCGGTAATTCGGAAAACCCGAGGTAATTCATGAGCCCAACCGATTTCTCTTATTGATCATCAAATTTCTTGTCTCTATGTCCTTGTTATTGTTAATTAAAAGTTTGGATACCATTTTCAGTTTACAATTTGAACGATTATTGATTTGAATGAATTTTTTCCATGATGTCTCATATTTGTATAACTCGTGTGAAATACGTATTTTGACTTAGTCTTCGTGGGAACGATCCTTGTGATTTGCACATTGTATTACTTGTCGATACGTACACTTGCGTAATTTTGTACACACGTTTTGCAATCAACAATAGCCCCGGTGCTATTTGGTGAGCGTTGACTCTTCTGAGGGTATTTTCGACTCCATGTAGAGCCTTACGGTCGAGTAGATAAGAGAAGGCTCGGCCATGGATCCGTTTCCGTAGTCTCCGCAGGCCAATCTCTTGGATAAGGGTGGGATGAGAGACATGCCGAGCTCGTCTACCGTCATGAGGTGGCACTCCGTGAAAGGGTTCTCCCACATGAACGTGTTCATCGCCGGTGCAATGAATATCTGCTTGCTATAATCCCACGCCCGCACGATGCACGTCAGTAAGTTGTCGCATATTCCTCCAGCTAGCTAGCAACACTGAAACCGGGTGTTAAAATGAAATTAGAAGACATATTACTGAAAACAACTAAAAATGAACACGAAGCCAACAGTAATAAGCAAGTTGATGATGATTAACAGGTATATTATTCACGCAACAAGATTCAAAACATAAAAACGGCACAAATTCTAGGCGTCTATACTTAAGAGAGATTATGTAATCGCAAATAACTTAATTAACACAAGAAGAACGAAGGATACACTCCTTCATTACTACTAGACTGATTGCTGCAACTAAAATGACAAGAATTCCAAGCTTAAGCCGATAAAACTTCGAGGAATGACAACCTTTGCGAGGGTATTCGCGGATAACGGGGCGATAACCATGACGTCGGCCCACCGTCGGAGTTCAATGTGGAGGACCTTATCCCCGATCTTTCTCCAACTGGACCATTCGTCGTCGTTGGTGTAGAGAACCACGTCTCTGGGAAGCAACGCCCTGTCAATTAAGTGAAAAGAAAGCCTACTTGCCACGGCTCTCACCTCCGCCCACTCGGCAAAGGAATGGCAGAGGTTTCCGAACTTGATCGAGGCAATGCTCCCACTCGCGGCGAGCAGAATGCGAGGCCTTCGCACATTCAAGTTGAGCATCGTCTGAGCAACAGCCTCGGAAGCCATAATAAACATTAGTAAAAATCCATTAACACAACTAAAGCATCCATGCGAAACAAGTTCGAATTGTTGAGTTGATACAGAAAATAAGATGCAAAACGATTACCTAGTTTCGATTCTTTGGTGATTTTGTCCTCGGCATTACTTGTTTACTTATTGAATTATGTTCATTGAATTATGGTCTAGAGAGAGAGAATTGATTTCCATGGCCACAAGATTCAAACCAAATGAGCAAAGGAGAGAAGAGTATACAAGGAAGGTTTGGCATCGGAAGAGCCACGGTAGTGGAAGCTATTTGGAGGACGCCCTTTTGCAAGTTTTGTGGGGCGCTACCAGAGGACGCCCTCCACGCGACGTGGGGTTGTGAACGGGCACAAGCTATGTGGAGTCGTTCCTCTATACACCGGTGGGCTGACAAAGCAGGGCCGATCCTATGCGAGAACTTTGCCATAGGGCGTTAGATGGCCTTTTCGGTGGATGACCTTGATCTCTTTTGCGAACTTACGTGGGCAAAGTGGACGGATCGGAACGAACACATCTTTGACACCTCCCAGAAGCGTGGATGGAAGAGGTCGGAGGATGGCTTGCAAGTTTCAAAGCTTGCGCGAAAAGTACGGACTCAAGCTCGGCTTAGCTAATCTGGGACGGCTAGCCGTATGGGCCGGGGCGGTGAACGGAGGACTTACCCTCAACGTCGATGCGGCTTGGAACGAAGCGAGTGGGAGGGCGGCGGTGAGCGTGGTGGTATGGAACCATCAAGGCTTTTTCTTGGGTGTGACGGCATCCTTACTTGAAGTTGTGGACTCGGCTTTAACGGCCGAGTGCCAAGCTATCCTGCACGGCCTCCATTTTGCTCGAGGGAGGGGATGGAGCTTCACGATGGTAGAGTCTGATTGTAAACGGGCAATTCAACTTGTTAAAAGGCCAAAAAATTAATAGTCTTCAATGGCCGATCATTGCGGACATAAATGTCTTAGCGAATGTTATAGCACCTTTAGGTGTATTCTGGTGGATCCTTAGGCAATGTGATAAGGTGGTGAATTTTGTAGCGAAACGCCGCCTAACTATATTGACCTCAGTCTTTAGGTCCCGTATGTGTCCACCTTTACTGGAAAACTTTGTTCACAGGGAATTAAGTCCCTGATCAATCTACATGATTTTTTCTTTAAAAAAATATTCATTTAGCATGTGTTTTGAGTCCATTTTCCAAGTTTCCTATATATATAACGGTAATTTGCAGCTAAATCCATCGAACTCACCAATTTCTTACAAATAAGTCACTAAACTCATTTTTAGGGTCGAAAATCATTTACGTCATACTTTTATCGCAAATATATCCTCTTAACGTTAAATTCCACGTTTTTCACAATGTTAGATGTGGCACATCACTTCTTCGTCGTCCTGACCGAAACCAAAGGCGGAGCTATGTGGGGCCTAGTGTACGTCCAGGCACCACCTGAAAACGTGAAAAATATTAAAATAGTGTTTCAGCAAAAAAATAAAATTATATATCATTATAATATTTTATGAGCCTAAATAGGAAGTCATAGAGCATTCAGCCCAACTGGCAAAAGTGTTTTTCCTAATAGAGAGGACTTGAGTTTAACTCTTGGGCTAGTCATAGTTTTTGTTTATTTTTCTTTCTAAGTTTTAAGCTTTTTTTTTTATTTCTTTTCAGTTATTAAAATATATAGATGCATTTTTATACTCGCTTATTATATTATTAAAAATATTATATTTACTATTTATTATATGGATACAGTATTATACATAAAAATATAGATAAAATTTTTCTTTATATATATATATATAGGTTACAATGTTATTATTGATTGTTGTTAATTGTATGCTTAATTTTTTTATAAAATAAATTATAAGGCACCACCTGAATTGAAATCCTGGCTCCGGCATTGACCGAAATCTACTATTTGTAATAACTCTCATCACCAAAATACACATGAATGCGGGCACTAGAACGCGATCATGAGTACAATCGAGAAACTCACTTATGGCATGTAAGTATATATAGTGATGTGGCACGTCTAACATGGACAAATGTGGCATTTTAACGCTGTATGGGTGTATTTGCAATAAAAACATGACATTAGTAAGAAGTTGATGAGTACGATGACTTTTTTCGATAAAATATGAGTAGTGACTCTTCTTATATATAAAATATTGATAATAACTTAAGTATTGACATCGTCAATAATAACTTAAAAACTTATGTCGCAATAAATATTTATGTTTTATGGAAGTTAAAAGTTTCATAATACATCATAAAAATTATTGACAATTTGTTACTTCTTACCTTTAAAAATAATATGCAAATATGCGGTGAACATTAAAATAATTCAAGATATCTTTACATGTATTATCCCTAATAAGTCTGGTAAAACGTTAAGAACATAAAAAAATGTATAAAATTTGTTGAATTTCTAAGATAATACTTTTTTTCTAAATGACTAGTAATTATACTTATATGCATGGTGTAATATTTCAGGAAAATCGGTGGGCTTGCGGAATGTCGATGGAATGCGGTAGGAAAACTTTCAAGTGTTGTTGTTGCTTTCTCAAATTTCGCGGGCATGTCGCTATAATGCCCATATTTTGTAATTTTTCATTGAAAACCGGCCCTGAATAGCCAATTTTCCCATTGGCTGCAGAAATTTGATAGAAATCCCATCATTAATAACAGGATAGAATTTCTAAATTTCTGATTTAGGGTTCTTTTGAAGATTCATTTCAGATTTTTGTTAAACTCGTATTTTAGGGTTGATTTTTTAGGATAATTCTTGTGTATTGGTGTTAATACATTTATTATCTTCTAGATCTCGCGAATACTGTCGTTGTAATGTAAATTTTCCAAATAATTGTTGATTACCTTGAATCTTGTTGTTGAATTGTTGATTAGTTAGTTACTATGTTAGTTAATTATTTATTAGTTAGTTACTTATTTAGTTTAGTGTTTAACCTTTGTTATTTACTTACTTAGTTGAATTATAATTAATTAATTAATTAATTACTAAGTCAGTTACTTTTTTTAACAAAGGATTAACGACGGTGAAAATACCTAAAGTTTGGTCAAAGAAATTCTCGTGTACTCAAAGTCTAAAAGTGGTAAATACCCCAAGTCACATTTGAGACGTTGACCACTGCATTCTCGTAGCACAGTTAACTTACCCGTTAGCTCTGGCCACGTGGACAAACATGGGTTGCTGACATAGCAATTTTTTGCCACGTGGACGAGCCCACATAAGCCTCGACGAGATTGGAATAGTCAACATATTCCAAATGCAACTTTGAGTACTTTTGTCACCACTTTTAAGCTTTGGGTACACGAGAGATTCTTTGATCAAGCTTTACGTATTTTCGTCGTAATTAACCTTTGTAACAAATGTAATTTTGAACTTAAATAAAATTTTGCTTAAATACAAAAAAAAAAAATCAAAATTTTCTTCGAAAACTCCATCGACATGCGGCATGTTCATGAAATTTATGCGGTTTTTTGGGCATGCGGCAATGCCCTTTTTTTTTTAATTTTTCCGTCAGCATATCCATCGACAAGCGATATACCCGTAAAATAAAAATTACAAAATGACATTGACAAACGATATTTTACACCTCATTATTGTATGCTATGATAAAAATAAATTATATCTTTTTATTTTTATTAATATTTGATATTACTTGCACTATATTTTTGTCAATTTCAATTTCAGTGTATAGTTGTATACATGCCTTGCTAAGCTCAACACCTCAACTATATATCTCAATTCTCAACAAATACTACGTGTCCAAACCAATTAAAATCTGACACGTCAGTCGTCAGAATGATCGGCCCAGTCGAAACGACAGCGTTTCGGCAAGACCATTCTACGAAACGACAGCGTTTTGGGCTTTCGATCTCTTTCTTGAAGCTCAAAACTGCCATTGAAAACCTTCTCAGTTCTCTCTCTCTCAGAAACTCAATAAATAAATAAAATTAAATAAAAAGTGATTTTCGTTTCTCATTCTGAAAGTCAAAATCTGAGAAAATCCAGAGATTCCAAAAAAAAAAAAAAAAAACGAAAACCATGGAGAGAAGGTCGAGCTATGGCACGTCCATGGCGATTCTGAGCCTCCTCCTCTTGACGAGCTTCGTGCAGCGAATCGCGTCCCTCTCCGTCACCGTCAACGACGTCGAGTGCGTCTACGAGTACGTGCTCTACGAGGGCGACACCATCTCCGGCAACTTCGTCGTCGTCGACCACGACATCTTCTGGAGCTCCGATCACCCCGGGATTGACTTCACGGTTCGATCTCTTCTCTCGGATTTGAATCTTGCGATGCGTCGAGGTTTTCTAGGGTTGGATTCGGAGCGTTGGAGTTTTCCTGTAATGGAATTTTATCAAATTTGTGTGGCAATACTGTTTGATGCGTTGATGATTAGGAATAGGGATTTGAACTTGGTATCTATTGAATTTGGTGTTCTAAGTTTGCGCAAATTCTGGAATTCGATCCATTAGAGCCTGAGAGATTTGAATATTGCTCCTTTCAATATGGTTATGAACGAAAGTAAAAGAGAAGACTTTAGATTTTGGGGTGTAAATTTCTCTTTTCAATCGTATGCAACGATAAATCTTTATATACTTCTTTGATTATGGGATCATTTTCTGAAGAAAATGACCCTTAAACTCTCTTAATTGTTTCTTCTTTTTCCTTCATAAACCATCAAATTCACAATATCAATCCATTTCTCTATTATCGTTCGTGTGACGCGTTAAATGAAGGTCTAGAATTTTGAATTTGTGGGCAGTGATTTAGCTGAATGTAGTGAATAGTGATAGCTTTAGTCTTTTCGCCATTCCTTGTGAGTGAAGATGTTACGGTTATCGGAATGTTTGGCGTCATTTGTGGAAGATGTTGAGTTTTGTTTATTCATTATTGAGTTAGGATTACCAGTTCCTGGTTTAGTTCTTTCGATTATTAAGCAACAAGATGATGCTATAACTTTTATATACCTCCTTGCTTATGAGATGATATTGCCTAAGAAAACGACCATAAGCGGTGTTGTATGTTTCTTCTCTCTATTATTGTTTGTTTGGAAATAAAAAATAAATAAAAAATTGAAGGGGTTAGATAAGAATTAAATGTTTCAAGCTTGGTAATTTCACAGATAGAATCGCCCGGAGGAAATACGGTGCAAACTATAAAAGGAACGTCCGGAGACAAGTTTGAGATTAAGGCTCCTCGAAGTGGAATGTACAAATTCTGTTTCCACAACTCTTATTCAACCCCAGAGACAGTGTCGTTCTACATTCACGTTGGTCATATTCCCAATGAGCATGACCTCGCTAAAGATGGTTTGTGATTTTTCATAACTTCATTTCATTTGCATTTTGCCATAGTTCTAAATTTAATCTCTATTCCCTATTCTTTTTTTTGCAGAGCATCTGAACCCGATAAATGTGAAAATTGCCGAGTTGAGAGAGGCCCTGGAGTCGGTTACAGCTGAGCAGAAGTATTTGAAAGCACGTGATACTCGCCACCGTCACAGTAAGTTTTGATTTTATGGCTGTTAATTTCTTGAGCCACTGAAAACTCTAATTTGATTCGACATTCATCTTCCAATTTGTTGACCTTTTTTTTCCTTCTCATAATAGAGCTTGAAAGAGCATTGAAATGTCATTGCCACTTTGATAGGACTTCTGCTTCATAGTTCTTTGCTTTTACATCCGTATTCTAAAGTTCGTAAAATAAATGTTCATACTATTTATACAACTATACACACAGTTTTGAAATTTCTTTATTCTTTCCTCATTCACGCCTAATGAATTGTATTACTATTAACCCTCATTCTTCTGCGATTCAAAGTTCCCATATGTTTAGAACAAGGTCGCGTAAAATTGAAATTTCCAATCAACATTCTTAATTATGTCTCTATATCTCGCTTAAATATATATTTTCATGTTGGGGAGATGCTAGGACTTGAACCGAAACTGTAAGAGAAATATCCGAGTTTACCTTCTTAGATCAATGAGACCACAACCTAAAAATAATCTACTTCATCTAATTTAAAGACTACATAGCTCACTGAACTCGACGTAAAAGACTAATGACATATTTCCTCGATAAATAAACCCTAAAGATTAATTTACACCTGCTGAATTTGTTGTGTCTCAGCAAACGAGAGCACTAGGAGGCGCGTGATATTCTACACGGTCGCAGAATACTTATTGCTGCTCCTTGTGAGCGGACTTCAGATAGTTTATATCCGCCACCTTTTCAGCAAGTCGGTCGCCTACAATCGGGTTTGAGGTTTTTGCATAATTAATCAATATTAGTCTTTTGTTTTGTAAGAGGATGAGCCGTTCTTTGTAGGTGGTTGCGGATAATTATGTGTCGTTTTCGCATACAGATAAATGTAGATGATATTATTGACTTTATATTTGTTCATTTGCTAACTCATTTGAAGCTTCTTACTATAAGGATATTGGATACTTGATTTCCCAAGTATTTATAATCATGAAACATAATGTTTCTTCTGAATATTCTTTTTTGATTATTGACAATAATAAAAGCTTCAAAGAAATTAATTAGAATTGAATAGGAAGATTTAATCTACTTTAATAGTCACCGTGTATTAGAAGATATAGAATAATTTTTTAACAATTGGTGAGTTCATAGTTTTTTTTTTTTCCCTTCTCTAGAGAGAAGTTTATGAAAATTCAATGGTTGAAGTTGAACTATTGGATAGCGATGCCTCAATCGTTGAATTTGGACAACTCAGTCATCCTATTTCGACGATTCAACCGTCAAATTTCGATGATCGTACGACGAAATTCAACGGTACACTCGCTAGGACTAATGCTTTCAGAAAGTTCACAAAAGACCATTTTTCGCATCTCGAACCGTAAAAATACGCGAAATATGTACCCAATTGGCCGAAATTAGAAACAAAGTTCGGATCGCAATAATCTGCACAATTCTATTTCAAACATCTGATCCGATGGTTGAATTTTGGGAAGACTGAAGAGAGATAGAGAAGGAAAATGGTAAATTGAATGAAATAAAATGTGGGTTGTTACTGTTAACGACATAGAAGAGTTTCACTATAGGTATTATTAAGCACTAAGCATAGTTAATTAACTTTCTCTATATTTTATTCATTTTTATTTATATATTTGTACGACTTTGTTTGCTCAACTGGGTCCAATCCAAGTCCATTGAACCTCAATCATATAATGCCAAATGGTACGTCCTAAATATATTGTTTATATTAAAGTTCAAGAGATATCTAAGAGAAAATGGTGACTTTCCAAAAATAATAATAATGTTAAAACTATTAATTCGTGGCAGAACATGGTATTTTCTTTTAGACAATTGCAAATTAATATGACATTAATTCGGTTAGATTATTGTAATTTGTCACATGATATTCTTTTGAGTTTGAGATTAAAAAAAAAACATTTTCCAAATTTCCTTCCGAATCCGATATGGGAAGGATAAGATAAGAAATTAGATGAAAAGTAAGTCACTTTAATTTAATTTACAAGATTATAGTGATCACCATCCACATCACATGTAACATGTTTAATACCTTAATATAGTGGATTATGGCAAATTGCGCCGGCCGCGTCTGCCAAAATAGGGCGCTATTAGAATCTACCGGATTTACGGTTGATTTTGTTAACGTAGTGTTTCAAAATTCGGACATCATATATTTTCGTTAGAAAAAAAAAAAAACTATTTAGTCAAAATCAATAATTTTGTCTTCAATTTTTTCAAGATTCTAAAAACTCTTTATTGAATTTTTTTTCAAATAAAAAGTATATTTATCTCTTTAATTATACTTAAAGTTTTTTTCTCTTCATTTTATTCTCTAAAACCAAAATATATTGAAAACTAGAAGAAGAAAAAAAAGTTTATAATTTATAAAATTAAATCTATATATATATAAAAGGAAAATCTCACCTACATGACATGGCACACTAAAAACTAAGAGAACAGAGCATCCTATTTTTACAGATTTTTGAATTATTTTACATGAAAAATTCATTTATTTAAAGTTTACATCCAATTGTTTAGTAACATCACTTGCGAGTTGAATAAAATCCATAAATGTGCAATATGTTAATATTGCATGTTTAGCAATCACTTGGTGTTTTAAGAAGGGTAGTAAATGCTTGATAATTACACTTATTGTTTGCTAACTCATTTTCTGAAACGATCCATTCGAATATTTTGGTGATTCCAAAAGACATTATTAGTAATATGTCAACACACATTGACGTATGGTAAATTTTGTTTTAATACCTTATATACCTAAAAAAAACTCCTTAATACATTATATATTTGAATGATTTATTTGAATGATTTGTTGATTCCAAAAGGCATTCATATATATATATATGCAAAATCATAATAGGATGACATGGCATCATAGATTGATAACAACTGTGAAATCCTATTTTTCAGAATTTTTATTTTTTTAATTCATAAAAATTAAATTTGCAATCAAAATCAAAATCTGACTGTTTGAATCATCTAATAACCCCCAAAAATAACGTTTGCTAATGCAACGATATCAAAATTAAATTTAGTCTTGAATTTTATAGTATCATTTAATGAAGATAAATAATTATTTAGTTGTGAACAATTAGGCAGTACCAATATGTTAACGTCTTTACTTATTTTGACGAATATGAAAGGGTAATTCTTCAATTAATTTGATGAAAGATTTTTCACATTCCTTCAACATTAACTTCTCTATGGTCATATATTTCCTACCTAGCTTGATCACCTTGCCACATTCTTCATGGCTCTGCAATTCTAAAATTCATTAGGCAAAGCTCAAGACACCCATGTCCGCATGATTTTCTCTTGCACATCGACTCCGACATGAGTTCTCCCACCGATGCACACAATTGACCAGACTCCAACATCGTGTCGACCTATGTGTGAGTATTACGAGGTTTGTTTAATTGTTTCCTTAAGAACCATATAGTATATATTTATTAATTTCCAGTTATATCTCTAAAATACCATTTATCATTGTGTGGCATGGTTAAAAATCAAACCGCTTGATTCAACGACATGGAGTGACGGGATGTTGTGCTGAGCAGTGTGAGTCTCCATCATGGGTACTTAAAGAAGTGGTAAGGGATATTTGCGACATATTCTAAATTTATAATCAAAGAAAGTTGGTTTCTTTAGTTTGTTAATACTTTTGCCACAATTAGATAAAGTTTAAAATATAAAACGTAGCATAAACATAGTGGTACTTTTTCCACAATAACCCCTAATCCCTATTACTTACAAAACTAATTAAACGTGACTTTAAATTTGCAAGTCTTTTCCTTCTCCAAATGGACCTAAACGCAACATTTTTTCTTCGTTAATTGGATATTCATGTGATTAATCCATATTGGTTGTGTGTAATTAAATGGATGAGAAACTAAGCATCCAGTTAAGGAGATCATGTAACTCCATCTATCTAGAAGCGATCCGCTAATATAACGAACATATGTTATAAGTGATCTCAAGATTCATTAATTAGAATTTTGTAATGTTTAATCATCGTTTGATTTACCCGTTAATTTTGAGACCCATCAACGTACACATTTTTTGTGCCAAAATTCGAAGCTCAAAAATAATTCTCTTAAATACTTAGAGGTATATGTTTGTGTTTGAGAGCTCAAGGTATCTACCACCACAATATGTGATCACTTTAAATATTTTTTCTACTCACCTCATGACTTATATTTATACTTTCTTGCTCTCAAATAAGCAAACCAGAGGTTTGAGATTAGCTTATCCATGACCTGTTATAATATTGCTGCCTTACTGCTCCATTTTCTTAATCATGTCTTAATAATTGAATGTAGATTTTAGCCTATTTCAATCTTTGTCTTGACACTGCATTTTAATCTTTGTATTAGAATATTTGTTTAGGGGAAAATTGGTCGAGTCAGGTTTGTAGCTATTGATTGAGAGTCAAATAATAGAACAACAAAACAAAAAGGAAGAAGTAGTAATTTGAATATATGAGTATAGATGTTATTCTCGAGCAGAAATATTATTACATTCAATTATAAGTATTTATCTTAATTTCTCATTATACGGGGTCTGTATTATTTTGTCTATTCAAAGATTTTATAATTATTCTTTTAATCAAAGTTTCCATTTATGTTATTTTGAAAAAATTATATGTAGAAAAAAACTTTATTTTTTCCAATTAACTACTCTAAGTATATGCAGTATTGTTATTTTTCTTAATAGAAAGAGCTAATTCTATAGAACTACAATATATTCTTAAAATTTATTATTCTGTTTTATTTGTATCATTTACTTATACAAAATGTTTTAGTGTTGTACATTAACACTAAAACATTTTTTTTTTTTTGGATAAAAAAAAAATGTTTTAGTGTTAATGTACAACTCAATTATACTTTTCTTCTTAAATTATAAGTTATTTTCTAATATAATATTTTAGTTATGCATTTCTTATTTTGAAAATTTAATATATATCTACTCATATTTATTAAACATATATCAAAATAAATTACATGAATAAATCAATGATCGTTGAGTTCGGTTGGGATATAATTGTTTCGAGTATAACGCATAATATGTAAAATTAATTTATCCAATATTTTGATCTAAATATAAACGATATTTTATCGTCACCGCGCGGCGGTGCGGTCCACTAGTTAAATAATAAAGAAAAAAGCACGAATATGGTGTATTATCTATCCTAGTCATTGAGGATAAGATGCCACGTCAGCGTAGAAAACGCATCCAAGATCCAGGGGCAAAATCGGAAGCGTGAAACCCCATTCCTCAGCAAGTTCAAAAAAAGCGTTCAATACACTCATATTTACAGACAATCGTTGTACAAACCCGCGTAAATTCCTGAAAGAGACAGGGGTAAAATAGGAAGTTCAACTCTCCCGCTCCAAGAGCCTGATTGGTCCAAAAAATCCGAGTCTGTTTGTCCGAAACTTTCCGTTTATTATAAAAAGCCCCCCAAAATCAACAATCTTTACAATTTCATCATCTTCGCGATCGCTTCTTCCATTTTCTCTGAGCTTTCTTCTCCGACTTGCTTCGCTCTTCCTCCGATCGCCGGCGAAAATGCTCGCAGTGTTCGACAAATCGGTGGCTCAGAGCCCCGAGGCGCTTCAGAGCCCTCACTCTGAGGCCGTCTCCGCTCTCAAGGACGGTTTCTTAGCTCGCCATTTCGCGTCGGTCAACCCTTCCTCTGTCACGGTCAACCTCGGCTCGTCGGGGTTCATGGCGTACTCTCTCGACAGGCAGAATCCTCTCCTTCCGAGGTCCGATCTTCTTCCCTCTTTGACTGAAAATGGCTGAGTAGTGAGTAGATTGTTCTTGATCTTGCGTTTGGTTCTTGATAATTTTGAGGAGAAAAGAGTATCGGAGAGAGATCGGAATCTGTTTTCTTGGTTTGAATACGATCAATAAGTTGATGAGATTTTAGATTCAGATGATCTTTTGTCACTTTGACCAATATAGCTACTTCCGTTTCTAGCAATGATTCGTATATGTACACAATATATATATATATATATATATATATATGTGTGTGTGTGTGTGTGTAGCGAATTGAATCAGTATCTAGAAGAAATCGGACTGAGACAATCTAAGATTCTTCGTTTGATTTTCTTTCGTTTCTGTGATTTCATTCAAGAATGAGCTAACTCGAGTAGAAGTTTGATCGTACTTTGGGTTTTTTTGTTTAGGCTGTTCGCGGTGGTGGACGACATCTTCTGCTTGTTCAACGGCCACATCGAGAACGTGGCGACTCTGAAGCAACAGTACGGGCTGGGAAAGACGGGCAACGAGGCGAGCATCGTCATCGAAGCCTACAGAACCCTCCGTGATCGAGGCCCTTTCTCTCCCGACCAGGTTGTGAGGGACATCCAAGGGAAGTTCACCTTCGTCGTCTTCGACAGCACCAAGAAAGCCACCTTCTTCGCCACAGTGAGTCTCTCAAGAATGTGTTGATACCTTCACGGTTTAAACGAAAAGATCGAGTTTAATGTAGTTTGTTTGGTGATGATCGTGCAGGATGCTGACGGAGGCGTGCCGTTCTTCTGGGGAACGGACTCGGATGAAAACCTCGTTCTCTCCGACAACTCCGAGATTGTCAAGACGGGCTGTGGCAAGTCCTTCGCGCCATTCCCCAAAGGTAGATCTTTTGACACGATCTTTTACGTAAAATTGTGTGTGGGGGTCGAACTTTCTTTGGTTTTTGTTCGCTTGACGTATCTCGTAGCGGTGTGTAATTAATTTTGAGGGTCCTGTGTTGATATATATATTGTATATGAACATATGTTTATACACAGAGATATAGTAATGATACAAAACTGATAAACTATAAGTAAACTCAGTATCTTAAATGTAGAAAAATGTCCAAGAACGGGTCGAATATATACCAATCATCATATGCTAATTTGAGTTTTCATATATTCTTTTGTGTATTATATTTCTTTATTTGTTGCGTTAAATTTGTCGTTTTTTCGAGTCATGGCATTTGATAAGAACAATGTGGCTGATCGCTCGTTTTTGTTATTCTCAGGTTGCTTCTTCTACACCCCGGGAGGGCTGAGCAGCTTCGAGCGCCCTCTCAACAAGCTGAAGCCGGTGCCGAGGGTGGACAGCTCGGGCGAGGTGTGCGGTTCGAACTTCAAGGTCGACGAAGATGCTCGCAAGGAGACTAGCGGCATGCCAAGGGTGGGAAGCGCAGCCAACTGGTCTGCACACAACTACTGAGCAATACGGTCACGACGTTCAGGCCCTTGCTTTGTTTTTTCTCTGCTCGGGTTTTTGCTTGTAAACGACGGTGACCTGCTTCACTAGTAGTGTTTTTTTCCTTCTTCTTTACTTTGTTCTTTCAGCTACTTATATGATGACACGGTGCAGTGTTCTTTAGTTGATTTTACTCACGAAACTATGGTCGGGACCAGAGGAGAGGTTTCTGGCTTGTAACGACGTTAATAATACCGCTTTGAGTAAAGGCTTTCTTTCCTGATTTGCAAAATATATCTGTCTGTGTTCTTAATAATATAGTAATGGCTTGTCTGTTTGAATTGTTTTTAGTTAGTAATCTAATATGGTATTGTTACGGTTTTAACCTTTAAGTTCTAATCGTGTTATTGAGCGCTTCGTTCACCTGACAAATCCAAGTTAACCGTGTTTAACTACTTCATTCACGTATATATTAGACCCGCATGTTCCTAGTTGTATTTTTTTTTTAGTTAGGGTATTTTAGGCCTAGAGCTAGAACAGTTTAGCAGTCATGTTTCTTATAAAGCACTATTGCAAGAGTTCAAATATCGAATTAAAGGCCGAGGTTTCATTCATAAAAAAACGTACGCTTGTTTCTCTTGGATTTCTATTTTGGGACCTACCGGATACATAACAAACGTACATCGAATCAGAAAACTCTTTCATAAACTAGCCCGAGTTTTTTTGTTTAAAAGAAAGAAACATCAGAAGCCATTAAAAGGGTTCACAAGAAACTAAGATGAGTGGCTGTTAATAATCTTCACTCTCAGATTAAGTTTGTTATGCATTGCTAAATATGGGACTAAGCATAGGCTGAAATCCTGAATATGCTAACGTAAGGTCCAAACGGACCGCCATGTGTGACATACGAGCTACAACCTCGCCTTCAATCCTTTGCGTCGGCAATGCCACCTGGTGTTATCTGAAACACGTATTCTCCGGTTAAGAAAAATCTACACAGCGTCGCTGTCATATTACTTTTTGGATAGATCGTCGGTTTATGCAGACAAGAAAGGTAGATCAGGTTAGTAGAAAAGGATATTGCTTCTGATTCTGGTAAGTTTGGAGCGTCGAAAACCTTGCACACGCGCTGCTCGCCTTTCCCTTTGCGGAACATCAACCTGATCGTTGCTGCGTGGGCGAGAACGTGCCCGCCTGCGGGCTTCTTCGGATCTGATATGAACACTCCTCCACCCGGGTCCGCTATCACTGGAATTACACATGTGATAGTCGTGTCAGTAAATCAGACACGCGATAATCGTGTCAGTAAATTAGAAAAAGCGAAGAACTAACCTTGGTTGGTCATGTACACTGCGACGTTGAATTCCTCAGCTATCTTCGTTAACCGGGAAAGCATTTGCGCCAATTTTTGCTGCAGTGCAAAGCATTTAATTATGTCATAAAACAAATACTATATTTATTCACTAAGTATTTCGACAAAATAATTTCCATACCTGGCGATCAGCGAGTTCTCCTCTTCCGGTGAAGTCCACACGAAAGAGAGCAATGACGGAATCAACGATCTGAAAAGCACAAGCGAGCGTAAACATCCGCGTTCTAGACACCGGAAACTTTTGTGTTCTGACGAACTTCATTTAAGAAAAGGCTCACCAGGAGGCGGAATGGTTCTTCTGCCATTTTAGCAGCCAAACCCAGGAGCAGGTTGAACTGGTGCTCATACGTGTATGCGCGAGCGTAGATGATCTTATTTTAGAAATACCGCACGTGGTTAGTGTCGGATATTTTTATCGTAAACACTGGTGATGCGTCAAATTGAGCTTACATTGTCAAGTACGGCTCCCGGGTCCATGCCAAATCGTTCGGCTATCGGGATAATCCTGTCCGGTCGGCTGAATCATCACAAAGTTAAGGAGATAGACAAAGGAAGCGCGGTTTTATGTAACAGTTTTACTGTAAATGTGTAAACATCAGACAGCTACAGATTATGGAGGATACAAAGTTCCTTCAGTATCAATGTAAGCCACCTTTCCGTTTCCACCATTCATATTTGTCGGAAGCTGCATCAAACGCCAAGAATTTATTTGGTGATTCCAAACATATGATTTTCTCTTAAATGCGAAGAGAAAAAGCGTCGAGTTATATTGAACATATGAACGACATGGGACATGAGTTTTCAAGATAAAAATCGATACAAAACTTGAAGTGTAGTTTAGAAAGCAGAACTTAATTTGTCTACTAAAAAACTGTGAAGTTGTGTATGCATTAGAAAGATGTCTTTCATTATAATAAGATGAGAGTAGACTTAAAAGAAACCTGTGTAGAAACACATAGAGTATGAGCGAGCTGCGTTTTCCCGGACCTGAGATAAAATCAGAGAAAATCGGAACAGTTTATTTACTTTTTCTTTTATGAACACATAAGACTAAGTAACCCAGCAAGGATACAATTGACATGTTCTTACCTAAATTCCCCAAATGCTTCTGTTATTGCCATAGTTTCAATTCCACCTTTCCACAGTTGAAGCAAAAGGACTCATTCACTTTCCTCGTATATAAAAAGGAACCGATGGATCTTATCGAAATGAATAATTAAGCAAAATTACCGCCTAATAGCTCATCGAGAGCTTGACTCCCAGTTGTAATACGAACCACCGATTTTCTCTGCAAGCAAAAATTGGATAATATATTAGTACAGTGTAAATTGAAGCTACAACAACGGAAATTCTGAAACGAAAAACATGGAATGTTAAACTCACTCTGAGCAAAGCATCGCTTCCTGTAATGTAACCGAAATTCTGAACCGAAAAACGCAGAATAGGAAAGGCATTAGTGCTTATTTCTTCAGCTCTACAACACTGTAATTTAAGAGTAGTAATATGTATATATATCATATAGCACTAACCACGATCTTCTCAGCAGCTTCGCATATCTTTTCGACTTTGGCCTCAGATAAACCTTTAATATTAGTCAAACTCTGAAACATTGAAGAAACAGATTCAAGAACGCTAAAAACGGACGAAAAAACTGATTCCTACTCCTGAAAATTACAATCAACCTTTTTAGTATGCATCATCAAGCCATTGCAGGTGTAGATCCCTGCATCTTGGAGCTTCTTCACATCTCCAGCATTGATTCCTTGAGCAATCACTGCACAACAAACGAAAGAGAGTTACAAATGTCGATTTCCAGAACTTCTTATAAGAAATGAACAACAACAATGAAGATCGAGGTACAAGATCCTAACAGAAGAGCTTAATACTGTAGGTCTCCGCGAAATTCTGAGAAATAACACGAAATATGCAAATCGAAGAAATCAAACAAAAGAACATTACAGTAGTTCACTTCAGAGATCAACAAACTGCATAATCGCAATGAATTTAACTGGAAATCGTAGAGCAATGAACTGAAACTCAGAAGAAGAAAAATCGTGTTCTAAGAAGCAGTACTACATAATCGAGATCCACAAACTACGTAATCGAAACTATTCTTTCAAGGTTGAGATCAGAAACTACATTATCGAGGATCAACTTAGCTTGATCATAGAGCAATAAACAAAGATATAGAAGCAAAACAGAGCAAGAGAAGCTACAGATACGGAACATACGCTTGTCGATGGCTTCGAAGAGGTCTTCTTCATCCTCAACTTCTTCTCGCTCAACGAGCTGCAACTGGCTGTGCTGCTCCGATCTGCTCGCCATTGCAGAAGGCAATCAAAAGCAAGCGAGGATCAACAGATCAGATGGATGAGATCGGAATCCAAAGAGGAGGAGATTTGAGATCGGAGAGAGCTTACTTGAGAGAGGCGATCATCTTTATCTTCAAGAGAGAATTCTCTGATTTCGAATTTTCAAATCTCTGTGTGAAATGCGATATGAGGGATTTCGGTATTTATACTGGGCGCGAAATGGCACGACGAAGGAAATGAAATTTGTTCGTTAAGGCTACGCTGAGATCGACGGTTCTGATCCTGCCACGTGTTTTTGGGCATTTGCCGTTGGTGGAAAGATCAGTTTCGAAATATTCAGAATTGTCCATTTGCTAATTTTATTGTCGTTTAGATGTATTTTTTTTTTGTTATTGTCGTTTATATATAAAGCATTTAATGTATGATGGAAATAAATAATATATACCCAAATGTTAAAAAATATATATATATACCCAAATGGTTATTCCGAAAAAGAAAAAAAAAACATGTTAAAAAAATTAACCTTCACTAAGAAAATAAAAAAAATTATGCATTACTAAATTCAGTTAATTGCCAGATTATACATTGGCTAGTTATTTTAAGAAGTAAAATATAATAATATTTTATTCCTGAAAAAAAAGTAATATAACATAAACGCCATCAAATCGTTCTCTCAAACATATTTATATATAGTTTTGAAAAATCAAAATACAAACAAAAAAGAAAAAAATATATATCTACATAATAAATCTATTAAGTATTAATAACCTCATAATAATATTATTATAAATAAATATTAAATAACTTGTATTTAGATATAATTTTCTCCTTTGAGTTTGACTTGAATATGCCCATTGGTCGCGCACTGAGTCTCTAGTTTTCCGTGTCATCTCTCACTCTATATATACAAATATTTTTCCATCATCTGCTTTTGAAAATTCCCTAACTTAAATTTAATAAAAAAATTCAAAACAAAATAGAGAGTTATTGTTTCATTTAGTCCTTATATTTATGCACATATCATAATTTGGACATTGAAGTTGTTATTTTTATATACAATATCACGTTTATTGTATACAGCTTTATACCAACAATATCATGCCATATATCATAATGTATGTACAACCTTCCTGACAATTTTGGGTCAATCCCTCAAATTGTATGTCACTAAATTGGCCATTTAATATTTAGAGCAATGAATGCTATTCTTATGATATACAAATAAATAAATAGTTGCGGCATATATACTTAAATTTGAACAATGTACCTCTATTTTATTTGTAAAAACCCAACTTTATTATATTAAAGATTCCAACTTACCATGTTTTGTTGCATACATTTTATTATGAGGATACATGGTAAATGAATAACGATATTATGTATACTGACGGGAGAACCATATTGGAAAGAAAAAAAAAACACAAACCTTACATTTTTACGCGACTTGATAATTTGGCTTTTACAAATGGAACTCGAGAGCATACTTGCTAATTCCTCCTAAACTTTAAGTACATTTGCCGCTTTTATTTCAAAAATAAAATAAAAATGAAATAGTAGGTGGGGGTAAAAATGATCACAGATTAAAATCTCTAGACAAAACTGTAAAGTTCATATAAACTCAGGGGCTAATCCCGCCAGAAAATGAAAACCTTTTTTAAATATAAAAGAAAATCCTGACTGTGACGAGAGGAAATCCAGATTCTAGGGTTTCCTGTCAAACCAGAGAGCTCATCTCTCTCTCTCTCCGATGCTACCTAGGGTTTACTTTCTCGGCATCCAAACAGTACCCCTTCGACCCCCTTCGACAAGATTTTGCTTCTTTCTCCTCCGTAGTCCTTAGCGAATTTCCCTCCAATGCTGCTCTCCAATGGCGACGAACCCTCGCCGGAAGCGGAGGAGCCAAAGGAGGCGCCGCAAGTTTTGGAGCCGTCCGATTCGCCGGCGACTCTAACCGGCGACTGCTCCGGCGCCGACGACGAGTCCGTCATCGACGTTTCCGGCAGGAGCATGGATTTTTCGATCGTCGAGAGTTCGCCGGAGGAGGTTCGCCACGAGGAATCGGGGTTCAGGGGCTTGTACTTCTACAAGAACGCGTTCAATTTGATTCCGAAGTCGGTCAGCTCGATTGGGCGTTTGAGGACGCTGAAGTTCTTCGCGAACGAGGTCAACATTTTCTCGTCGGAGATCGGGGACATGGTTGAGCTGGAGAATTTGCAGGTTAGGATATCTCCCCTGGGTTTAGGTGGATTGCAATTGGGCAAATTGGCGGGCTTGAAGAAGCTTGAGCTATCCAAGGTGCCTCCCCGGCCTTCGGCTTTTCCGATATTCGGGGAAATCGCCTCGCTGAAGTGCCTTACCAGCCTCTCTGTATGCCACTTCTCAATAAGGTAAAGTTCGAATTTTTATACTCGAGTTCAATCACTAGAACAATTGAGAATCCGATTTTAGTGTTTTTATTTTCTTCTTGTATTGTATATAGATATCTTCCTGCTGAAATTGGGTGTTTGAAGAAGTTGGAGAATTTAGACCTTTCGTTCAATAAAATGAAGAGCTTGCCAACTGAGATTAGCCATTTAAGTGTCTTGGTGTCACTGAAAGTTTCCAACAATAAGCTTGTTGAGATTCCACCAACATTGTCGTTATTACAGAAGTTGGAGAGCTTGGACTTATCGAATAATCGGTTAGCTTCCTTGGGGTCGCTTGAACTCGGGTTGATGCACAAGCTTGAGAATTTGAATCTTCAGGTACTACTTGTCTGTTTTTTTTCTTTTTTCAAAAGGTTTAAAAACTTTTGAGTTTCATATGGCAAGTTTAAGTTTGGTACAGTGATTATTGACATTCTGTGTGTTTGTATGGTTCAGTATAATGAGCTTCTCACCCATACAAACATACCCTCTTGGATACACTGCAATCTGGAAGGAACGGGTAGAAATATGTCGAATGAAGACTCTATTAGCTCGTCAGTCGAAATGGATGTGTACGACAGTGAGGTTCAGGAATATGACGCGAATGTCCCTGTTAAAGGTGAGGGCCGTGAAATGATTTGATGTACTATTTTCGTCAGTTTAATTGCTGATGTATTATTCTCATTGATACAGGATCACATCATTCCCATTCATGTCTAATAAACGGGCCTGGGACAAATGATAGAAGCTTTGCATCGAGGAATTCTGGTCGAAGGTGGAAGAGACGGTATTATTTGCAGCAGAGAGCTCGTCAGGAACGTTTAAATAACAGCAGGAAGTGGAAATGCACAGATCACACAAAGCGGTTATCCCTGGAGGAGGAGAACAAAACTGTTGATACCGATGTTCTTCCTTCGGAAAATACAGCAGGGACATCTGAGATTATAGGCTTGGACGGTGACGATAAAGAACTAAGTTCTCGCGATGGTCCAAGTGAAAATATTTCCATTAACGGTGAGGAAAACGAAGAACACTGTTCATGTGTCACTGTTGAACTATCAGAAGTAGACAAGGGTGATACAGACGAGTGCTGTGAGCGTGACGAGTCTTTGGACTCTGTTCATGACGATTTAGATAAGGAGGATGAAGATTCATCATTAGAAATAAAAGTTTATTCGAAGAGCAAGAGACACTCTGATAAGGACCTCGATAACCCCAAACCTTGCAAGGCCAGGAGAGCTACTTTCAACAGTGCACGTATATCTCGCAAGTACAGTAGTATATCGTTTTGTGGTATAGATGATCGCCTTCCAGATGGATTCTACGATGCAGGACGTAACCGTCCTTTTATGCCAGTAAGGGATTATGATCAAAGATTCCCTCTCGAATCACGTGAAGTGATTGTTGTCGACAGGTCAGTTTTTACTTGTAAGCTATACTGATTTATGGGAGAGTATATGTGTCAATGAGCAGAGACGGGGCCGGGCAGTACCAGTCCGACCCCAAATAGCATTATCGGGTTTTTGGGTCTTCAACTATGAGTGACTAAATTATGTGTTACTATTACCAGGGGACAAGATGAAGAGTTAGATGCTATTTTACTTTCAGCTCAAGCACTCGTGTTTCGTTTGAAGCAGTTAAATTGTGTAACTGAAGATGGGGATTGGATCAATGAGCTGCAAGTTGCATCGTTGCTTACACTTTTTGTGTCGGATCATTTTGGCGGCGGTGATAGGAGTTCTATGATCGAACGAACTCGAAAAGCTGTCTCGGGTTCGAACTATGAGAAGCCATTTGTGTGTACCTGCATAACTGGAAACAAAGATAATGCCAGTACGCAAGCTGAACCAACACCCGGGTTGGTCGACGATATTGTTCTTTCCGACATCTGTGAAAAGTCGATTCGTTCAATCAAAGCAAGGCGAAATACAATCCTACTACCTTTGGGGGCTTTGCAGTTTGGTGTGTGTAGGCATAGAGCCTTGCTAATGAAGGTGATTATCAGAACTTCATGACCTTTTTCTATAAACCGTTTTTTAGCTATATCTTGTTTCAGTTATAAAATATTCGATTATATAAATGTCTCGTATCTATTTGAAATCTTTCAATTAATTTTAAGATAAGCTCGACAATCTACCTTGTAATTTATATCCATCCTGCCCTGTAATAAAAAACAATCCCATATAAAACAATCTCAAGTAAACACATCAAAATTTTGAAATATTAGGTGTTATATAAACGGACACTTAATTTAATATATGTACATATTATATATACATGTCATGTAATATGATGGGGGTGCAATTAATGCAGTACCTATGTGATCGGATGGAACCTCCTATTCCCTGCGAGCTTATAAGGGGTTACCTGGATTTTATGCCACATGCATGGAATGTTATTCAAGTTAAGAGGCGTGATTCAATGGTACGAATGATAGTTGACGCTTGTCGTCCACATGATATAAGAGAAGAAACAGATCCCGAGTTCTATTGCAGGTTAGGTCTCTTTCTTAAGTTCTTTTTCAATTCCTATAATAGTTTATTATTTGGCATCTTCTTACGTTATCCATGTTAACAGACTGCACCATGCTAAGTTTGTATGAAAAGACAAGAGAAATCTACGGCCTAAGTACCCATTAAGTAGTGTTTTGGGGAGTCATAATCCGGTTGTTTGTTTATTAGAGAAGTACGCAATGTTATGATAAATGTGTCTTCCTGTTACTTAATCTTAACATTAACGGGAACTAGCAGAGCAACATAAATCTCAAAATTGGGTACTTAACCCGTGAATAATAACTAACGAGATTATGCCGCACTGAGAACCTATTGTTATGGGTATTTATGCCAAATATTCCATGGAAACTATCAGTCTCGAGGTTGGGTAACATGTTGAAGGTCTTCTTTTGTTATTAAATAGTAATCTGAAGTTTGGAAATATAGTAAAATCCCGATTCTATTTACAGGTATATTCCTCTCTGTCGAGGCAACGTTTCTTTATCTGGGGGCCAGATTCCTCACGACAATTCATTTCCTTCATTGTCCTCTGATGAAGTTCTTAAAGCATCATCTAGTTCGCTTGTACGCTGCAAATATGGCGTGCTTGAGGCAGCTGCAAAGGTAAGCTATTTGAAGGATCTCATCGTTCTTACAATTTTCTCATTTTCAAAATCGTGAGCACATCTGTTTGTTCTTTTGTTTATATTTATTAAAGTATTATTTGCGTTATTGGAACCGCTATATACTTATTCTCTCTTTTTCTCTTCAAATAATTTATGTTATAATTATATATCTAAGAAAGGAAGATTCTTGTATTGCAGGTGCGAATTATGGAAATCAAGACTTCTTCAGACGATTATAGGAACTTTGAGTATGCGTGCTTAGGCGAAGTGAGACTTTTAGGCGCTTTAAAGCACTCTTGTATAGTAGAAATGTATGGACATCAGATTTCCACCAAGTGGATTCCTTCCACAGACGGCAATCCTCAATATCGTGTGTTGCAGTCCGCGATATTGATGGAGTATGTCAAGGGCGGTTCTCTAAAGGTATACATATATCCTCTGAAGTCAAAGTCAACTTTCGCTTTTTATGGGTGTCACATTCGTAGCATTATTTATAGTTAATTTTGCTAATTAGATTAGTTTACTATTTCATGCTATTAGTTATGGTTTTCTATTCATTATGTTTTGCTTTCTATTTAATTATCTTAAAATAACTATTTCATGCTATTAGTTATGGTTTTCTATTTCATTACGTTTTGCTTTTTTTATTTATTTATCTTAAAATATGTTAGCGCTTGAGGATATTGAAATTTTCGAGTTTGGGCTCAGCCCATTAGATTGTGATATCTTGATCTAACTAAGAGACTTTTAAGTAAATGGGAAGAGTAGCAATTATCACACTCGTAAAACTTGACCTCTCTTAAAATAGGAGAAACTCCCGTTTCGAGATTAGATCTTGGTTCTTAACAATGAGCTTGAACTCCTCTTAATGTTTTGTGAGTGTTTGGGCGACAGGGGTACATCGAAAAATTATCTGAAGCGGGCGAGAAGCGCTTGCCCGTGGAGTTGTCGTTGCATATTGCAAGAAACATTGCATCAGCATTGACAGAGGTGCATTCAAAGCATGTGATTCACCGGGATGTGAAGAGCGAGAATGTTGTGATCGATTTGGATGGAGAGAAACCTGTGGTGAAGCTGTGCGATTTCGACCGAGCGGTGCCGGTGCGGTCTGCTTCGCACACATGCTGCATCGCCCATGTCGGAATTCCTCAACCCGACGTGTGTGTGGGGACGCCTCGCTGGATGGCTCCTGAGGTCTTGCGGGCCATGCACGAGCGAAACGTTTACGGAATGGTACGTTATATTTTCAGTTTTTCTACTTAGGTCTTTTTGTAGTATTTTGTTCATTGAAAATCTTATAGATCCCAAACAAAACCAAACACGAAATAATAAGCCAACGTGAATTTACCGTGTTTACTTTCAAGTGTAGAACAAACACGGAATCATTGCATATGTGACTTTAAATGATTCCGTGTTTGTCCTATATTGGCGTTTCCCGTGTTAATTACTTCTTTTACAGCATTAATCTTTTTCAGTAACATTTTAATTAACTTGTCATAAACCTGATCATAGCTATCATTTTGGTTATGTGGTTACAGGAAGTTGATGTATGGTCATTCGGGTGCTTGCTTCTAGAGATGTTGACACTACAAATCCCTTATTCGGGATTATCGGAAGTCGAAATTCACGACTCTCTTCAGGTATATACCCCGTCTCTAATCCGATCTTTATAAAATCCATTTCTAAGCCTCGGGATGATTTGATCAAACTTAAGTGACATTTGGCTAATCTATTTTCGCAATTTGTCTTTTGAAGTCGGGAACGCGGCCAAGGCTGACCGACGAACTGGAAACTTTGAGATCAACGAGCAAGGTCGACTCCGGTGCAGAGCGCGACGACAACGCAGCAGAAACAGAAACCTTGCATTTCCTCGTCGATTTGTTCCGGAAATGCACTGAAGAGAACCCGTTGGATCGCCCAACAGCTCAAGAGCTCTACGAAACGTTGCAGAAATATGACAGAAATATGACGTCATAGACACCACAGTAGCTCAAAATTAAAATATTAGGAAATTACAAATAAAATCCATTTTGTAGGCTTAGGAAATTGTATTATGGAGATATTATTCCCTCAGAGAATAATAAACTATTTCGGCAAAACAATTTAATAATTTATTAGTTGAGAGCTAGGTAGGTGATTTTCTGTGGGGTTTTATCAATGTTGTATACTATTATTGGTAGATTTATATTACTTTGTACCTCAATAAATTTATTGAAGGTAACGTGTATCTTTACATTACTGGTACTGTGTTATAAATTTATTGAAGATATTAGTGGCGTTAATAAATAAATTTAAATTGAAATAAATATCGAGCTAAGTAGTATGACGCAGAATGTGTAATGAAATAAAGAAATATTATACTGTAGAATTCACAAGTGACGTGGCGAAGTAAAAATCGAAGAATTTAAACTCTTTTTATTTGAATTTTTTAAAAAAACTATTCTTCATTGATAACACAATAAATAGCTTGCTCCTTATTTAACTCAATCTTAACCGATTTATATTGCTTAAACATTTTTGTAATATAGAAGGCCCTAATTTGTAATGATATGTTTATGTTTTTAACGTCTAATGTTCATGTATAATAATTCTTCATTTCATGTCTCATGGTTTTAACTATTCGTGGCTTTCCAACGTTTTTTTAATGCTTAAGAAAATAAAACCAAAACTAAAGGAATAAGAATAGTCGTTTCGAACAATTTTTATCTCTATATATACATACGACACGAGAATCAATAAAATGAGAAGAAAGACAACCACGGATAAAAAAGTCCCAACTATTCGTTTCAGATTTTTTTTATTTTTTTATTTTTTTATTTTTTTATTTTTTATTTATTTTTATTTTTTTTACGGCCTTCCGGTGTACAATTAGTGAGTGTTTAATAATTTATATTGTGCTAATTATTTTTTCTCATCTCTTTTCCTATGTTTTTTTTTTGAAAGGACCTATGATTGGTTTTTTATGATTCTGATGAGGGATTCTTTTATTTATTTTCTCTTTTTTTTTTATTGGATCCCTTCTTATAGAGGTAGCTTTCCGGTGACGGTTGTCTGGTCTATAATGGGTTAGGACGGCATCGGCATTTAGAGCCTTGGTTAACATAACAACTCAGCTATATAATCTTTTGGGTTATTGACAAAAATACCCAAGTTGTTTGAAGTAGGGTAACATAAAGTCAACTTAAAAAAATTGTGGCAAAAGTACCTTGATCACATATTTTTTGAATCGATAGACCTCATCCCCTATTTTTTTTTTACTATTTCCGTCACCGACAACATCAACAACGGAAATTGCAATACTATCAAGGAGATGAACTGAGATTTAAAGAGAGAAAGTGAAAACAAAATTAAGAATTTGCGTTTTAAATGTTCAAAGAATTTGTATTTACATACAATTTTATTTTGATATTCGTGGGTTTGATAGTTTGACTTCATTGTCTGATTTGCATTGATGTCATATAGTAAAAAAAAAAACTAACTTAAAAAATAGATGAGATCTACCGATTCACCAATAAAGATAAACTTAAATACTTTTATCATAATTTATTTAAGTCGACTTTATTTCCGAACAACTTGAATACTTTTGCTCGCAATAACCCTAAAGCTTTTATAGCTTCTAAATTTGTTTTACCCTCGATCTTTTTTCACCGATTAGGACTATATATATTTATATTGCTTTGAACATATTATTTGTTGCTTTCTTCTTCATGAAAACTGTAGACTAAAGAAAACATTGTTGAAGCTTGAAGGTGTAAACCGTAATTAGCATGTATTTCACGTGAAAAAGCCCAAGTCGATCCCTTTATAATTTCTTGTAAAGAGTGAGAGTGTAGGATGGTCGCTTGTTTTGTGTTACTTTCCGTTTTGGGATTAGTGCTGCAATATATGGGAAGTCTTGGCTCGCACTATTTCTATGTAACTCATGTGATTGCTTTTGCTTCGAACTTTAAAGATGAAACCAAACACTGCGTGTGACCATGCAACCAGTGCTTGGCTTCTTATGGCATCTCAGTCTCCACCACCACCACTAGTTCTGGACCACTCTACAACTCTGCCTTTCAGAATATGGTGGGACTTCCAACAACCTAGGCCCTTATTAGGGTTTTCATTTCAAGAATATATATCTATATCTATATATATGAATATACACAGAGCTCTCCAAGTGGGACCGGCAGGGTGCGGGCCACTTTGGTGTCCGTGGGCGACTCATGCTCGGGTTAGGCCCAAAACCCGCTCGCTCGATTAGTTATTTTTTATTAGCTGTTATATTTAGGGTGGCTGGAACCACACCACTCTTGTGAGTGGTTCCGCCTATGCCGTGACCGCTCGTTTTGATTGCACTATGTATATATACACACACGTACTCCCTCATATATCAATATATATAATTGCCGAGTTATACATTGGTGGAAGTGGAACTAGCCTTTCAATGTAAATGAGGTAACAACTATCACGGTCCATTGTGTTGAATGGACAAGAAATGGCAAGTGTCCGCATTGCTTGAGTAAAGTGTTAACGGAACGGTCTTGAGTTGACAGTGTAAGCTATGATACATAGCAGCCGAAAAGCTTAAAAGAATTTGTTAGCATTTGGCATCACTTAAATTTTTTTTTGGTTGCTGTCGGCAATGCCAAAGTTAACATGTTTAATCTGTAGTAATTTCAAGATAACGGACCTCGTAAGAAGTATCTAATGAAGTAAATATGCGAATGAGGACAAGAGGTCGTCGGGCCACCGTTAGGTAAGGCGATATTACAGCAGTCAAGTCAAAATCTTTTAAACCAAGAGGGAATTTAAAAATAAAAAATAAAAAATACTGGCTCTAAGTTATTATGACTTAGGTTATGGAAGATGTAATCATATTTAGGGCATTGGAAAGGTAAGGAGAGTATATAAACTCCACATAAATGGGAAGCATATATATAGTAAAAGATGATCAACGAGTATCCGGTGTGATTTTTTCAAAATAATCGACGGAATATACCGCATTATGGTATTTTAAAAAAGAAAAACTGAATATCCCATTTAAATAGATAAAAATTGTATTTTCGATATTAATACGTTGTTTCAAAGTAATTTTATTGCTTAAGAAGGCATAACTCAATAGTTGAACGTGTATCTTAAGGGTTTAAGTTCGAGTCTCGTGAAATCGAAATAATAAATCATTGGTCACCAACGCACGTAGAAGACAAATAATTAGTTTCTCAAAATAATTTTCACCCTAAGGGTCATAATTTGGCCCAAAATTTAGATGAAAATAATAAAGCTATAACTGTTATAAACTATTGAATTATGATGAATTGATTTCAAACGAATCAATTATCAGGTGATCGAGACCACATGAATTAACTAACATCTTCAAAACATGTCGATCCCATTTTGCCTTAGCTTCTATTTTTGTTTCATTTATTTAGTCCAATCAAGTTGTTGAGCACGCTTCTTGGGCAGAAATATAGGACCACTATATTATTTACATTTGCAGAGTAAAAGGCACATCTACACACCATATTAAACATGCTTAAAAGCGGCATAAGTACCAAATATTTTAATTTTAGTCGCATAAACCCTTTTCACATGTAATTTTTTAATGTCCGCTATTTTTTCTCTCTCCGAAATTCCGCCCACTTTTTCAATTATTTATTAACAGGTGTATCGTAAAGCCTATACTTGTATACATGTGTCACTTATATAAATTTTCAAATATTATTTTTATTACTAACGAGACTTTTATAGAGAAACAAAATAATAGACGTTGGGAAATGTGGGTGTGAAAAAATTTGAGTATCTATTCTGTCACCGTAAAATTAAAATATTTGGTATTTATACCGCTATTATATATATGAAAAACAAACCCTAGTTGTCAAAATCTCTCCTCTGCATCTATCATAAATATTAAATAGCAGTGATATTATTAACTTCACATGTTGATGCATTTGAAGCAAAACACAATACCTATAGGTTGGGGCTTAGTCTACACTTGTAGACCCTTTAGCCTAAAAACCTTTGTCATAATTTTCTTAACATTTTGCCCATTAATAATTTTCTAACTTTCTCTTTGCCACAGTAACGCGTAGTTAAACAATTAATTAATTAGGTGGTCTCAAATTGAATAATAATTAATTATATTCTGAGCAAAGCCAGACAGACGATAACAGGCTTATTAATAGTGCAATGCTCGAGTCACTCACCGTGATACTATTAGCATTAGGGCACCATCAAAAATAGAAAATAAAAAGTTGGTAAATTATTATTAATGTATATTACTTTGCAACTACTAATATCTCGATCAGTGTGATCATGTCAGACTCATTATATTTTCGTATCTGTGTTATTGTTATATATGTACTTCTCATTATTTTATCACATGGATCATGATGCAACTTCACATATAGGAGGATCCATATACTTAGATTCTCTTTCTCTTCTTCAACTAGATCATTACTCACAAATTATATTTAGAGGAATAATATATATACATATATATATATAAAAATTAGGTTATTACTAACAAAAGTATCTAAGTTGATCAGAAATTAGGCGGCATATTTAACGATGCGGGCTTGGAGGCATAGTTCTTCATGCCACGCGACATGTTGAGGGTGTGTTTTGGTTACGATAAAAAAAAATATATCATTTTTGAGCTCTTGGAATCTGAATTTGCCAAAAGAGAACATGACATTTGCGATATATAGTCAATTGCATTAATAACGGTAACGGAGAAAGAGTTTTTCTTAGTTCAAACTTGTTACTGATGATATTCGCGATTTAATAATAGGATGAAATATCTATCTGTTTATATATATATATATATATATATATATATATATATATATATATATATATATATATATACGCTCCCTCGTACATGCATGGTATCATTTGTGTACATCATGTGGCAGAGAACATATTGCCATTCTGTCAAACATATAGCGCCGAATAGAAGATACTTCAATAATATAACAAAGAAGAGATCTAAAATTATACTAAAATGTTAAGCTTTATTATAAATATTAATGCATGCATGTGAATGAATGTCGTTCATAAATTATATATATATATATATATATATATTTATATTGAAAGAAAATCCGCCGCGCGTATCAGGCCATTTTACGTAAAGCTATATTGTGTGTTAGATAAAAGTGTGACATATCTAGTTTATGAAGATAAGCTAATTATTGAATTACATATTCTCAAAGTAATAATCTTAAACCATTGCATATTTGCATGCCTAGTTAAATAAATTGGTAATTTTACACGATAAGAAAATAATTTTAGATCAGATGCTTCTAAGCATACAACTGATTAATGCTTTTCTTTTAGCTTAAACAAGGGACTATTTTTAATTCTTATATATATATATATATATATATATCACATTCTTCAATAGGTTGCTCTCATGATGCTCATATTTTACTTCATATTTGATAGTGTAAATTACAATTAGCATATGTTCTGTCATGAATCATCTATGTTCTTCTGCCACTAATTGGAAGATATACGATAGAATAAAATAAAATAAAAAATAGATATTTGTGGCGGAACTACCTCATATTATAAATTTGTAGAACCTCAATACATAAACTTTAATTTTGATGGTAAAAATCATCAAATATTACATTTTATAGAGCTAATCATCAATGTTAAAATGGTATAATAAAAATCAAACGCTAGATTTTTAAAGTCTACAAAATTTAACATTAGTGATTATTTTACTCTTAAATTATAATGTTAAGTATTAAAGTGCTACATAAAGTCAAATATATATACTTTCGTAGCAAAAATAATTCAAAGAAAACTAGATGTATGACCAAAAGACAAGAGGATATATATATATATATATATATATATATATATATATAATGTAATGCATGTATGTGTATAACATGGCCACAGAAGAGATGATGCACTTAAAAGTTATTGCCTATTGGGGTCATGTTTTCCATTCTTTTAACTGAAAATTAAAAGTTGTGTAGTGCAACAAGAGAATTGATATTCGAAATGATATATAGCCGCCAATATATGCATATGATAATGGTGCTTTTACATATGAATGATTAAGCATGCTTTAAGTAAGTGAAAAAAAAAAGGTAAAAATAATAAAAAGGAAGGAAAAAAGAGGCTTAAAGTAGAATTTTTGTAGCTTTAAAATAAATCTCCGAATGAAACAGAGAGAATCTTGATTACACATGAATACGGCGCTCATCACCTTATATAGTTTGCTAAGCACATGCTTATATTATATTATATATATATATATATATATATATATAGAGAGAGAGAGAGAGAGAGAACATTATAGGTATTGAAATTGAAATTAAAAGAACATTATATACGTGACCTAAAACTGCATAGTACATAACTACATATATACGTGACCTGACACTGCGTATATAGTACATAACTACATATATATTTTGGGACACGATTTAAGGGTATTGAAATTGTATTTTAATTGATTTTATGTTAAGTGTCTATAATTTATGTTGATTTTTTTTACGAGTGTCACTTCAAATAAATACTCTTTTTTTTGTTACGTTTCAAAATTTTCATTTTAAAAACTTAGGTATACGTGTAATGACTTAACGACTTAACGTGAACTAAAATAAGTGAGAAAAACTAATCGAAAAAATAAATAAATTCTGAGCATGGTAAGTGTAATTGAAAGTTTGAGAATATGCCTCACTAGTAATAAAATTTGGATACCTCTACTAGAGGTAAACCTAAAAGTAGTTGTTACCCTAATATTAAACTGACACCGAAAATATCGATACCATATGTACCGAATACCGAATTCAAATAGTTAAAACTGAATGTATAGAATAAAAAATCGAATGATTCAGTAACAGTATTTGATTATAATAAAATAAATCGAAACAAAAATAAAATTTACCGTGTATTATTAATAGAGTTTAATATATAATTTTAAATTTTACATCGCACCCTATATTAACCTCTATTTATATCATATTAAAGTCTATATTTATTATTATTTCCACATTATGTTATTGAAATTGTATGCTATCTATTGATTAATGTTTTTTACTCCATTTTAATCATATTCTTCAAAGTAGTAAATGCAATAAAAATACCGATATTAATGCAATAGTATACCCAACACCGAATATGTCATAAATGCGATTCTTATCCTTTTGAAGTAATCGGTTTTCATAATAAAAATACCAAAAGTTTTCCTAGTTTTGATTTTGATGTGTAAAAATGCATTTATATATTTTACATATAGTTAGAAATAACCCTAACGAAATTATACATGAAGAACAATTTAAAATCGAATATATTGACTTGCATGCTTCAAGATAAATTTGTGATGATCAACAATATCTCTTAAAAAGTAGTCGAGGAAATCTAATCAGGGTTTGCAAGGAAGAATAGAATTTGTATACATAAAAATAAATTTAATATAATATATAAGCATCTTAAAATGTTAATATATAAGCTTTATAGATGGCTTTTGCATATTCCAATTTCCATCATGACACCTAGCAAGTGCCCACACTATATAAGTGTATATAATATTTGTACACCAAAAAGAATAATTAAGTAATTAATTAAGGAAAAGGACAATTAACCAAACAAAAATAAAATTAATCCTCCCAAAAATAGTTGTTTACATTGACGTATTTATGCACTATATATGTACTAGCTAGCTGGCATCTATATATTGCAGATTTTCACTTGTATAAATATAATGAGAAAATTTCCTCAGAAAGGCTATGTATCAAATAGGGTTCAATATTGAAAAGGGTATTAACATGGAATGTATTAAAAGCAGTCATATTATATACTATAAATATGTTACATGAGCACATACACTTATATATAATTGGGAAAATTACCTTTTTATACCCTATACTTACATTTTAAAAAATATACCCATATTGTTCATATATAAAATGCTAAAATATCCCAATATATGCTTAAGAGAACTTTGTTTTTAAATACCCTTTATTTTCTAAATAGCTAACATATACCCTCAAAGTATACTTTTTTCACTTTTATACCCATTATCATTTTAATTTTTCCGAAACATGAAATTCTGCATTATTCATAATTTTAGATTTTTCTAATAAACCCTCTAGTTTATTTTTGGCAAAACTATACCATTACAATTAAAGGGTAGAATTCTTTTTTTAATAGAAATTTTATTTTTGTGAAAAAATATGAAGATATAGAAAAAAAATTCCTATAAATAATTTAACATATTACCCTCAATTTTTTTAATTTAATTTAATCCAGAATTTTTTTAAAAACATAACGTAAGTCCTAAAACTTTTTTTTTTTTATCGCGAACTTCATCGTCTCTCTCCATCTCCATCGCCCTCGCGAGCTTTGTCGCCATCAATATCGGCTCATCAGCCTCGCTCCGTCGGAGCATGCATCACCTTTGTTAATTTTCCTTAAGATCACAGCCGTGATTCCCGTGAAGCTTGGTGATTCTAATCTTTGTAAGGTATAAAATAATAAAAACATAGAGAGTATATTTTATCTGTTTTAAAAAAATACAAGGTATTTTGCTGAAAAATTAGAAATAGAGGGTTTCAAAAATAAAATTTTCCTATATAAAACTATGAGAAGATGCTCTCTATTCCTCTTTTCTGTAATTAGCAAACACCTGTAATAACCATGCAAAAATGGTCCCCGTATTTACACATATATTAATAACAATAATTATATATATATATATATATATTTATAGATATATGTGTGTGTATAATAATCTGCCTGCAAAAATGTATAAGAGTGTAGGGCAGTCTCTGATTTTGGCGTGATAATATTCAATTTGCTTCACTCATGGGACCACTCACAATTGCTACGTCGTATTTGTTTTCCATATTTATCTAATTCATTATTAATTTATTATAATCTAATTAGTTATAGCAATTTTTTCTCTAATTAGCTGTACAGTCTCTCTCTCTCTCTATCGCCATTAATTCCTTCCAATTCTAATAAGAGATTGAAGGAATCCTTCACCGTTTTGGCCTCTATTTATACCACCACTCGTTTCATGGTTTTCTTCACACCAAACCCTAGCCAAGCAAAGCACACACAAACAAAAAGCTCTTGAAACTGCCCAGTTCTATCTTTCACTCATTATTTTGCCCTAATTCCGAACTGGGTTTTTCTTCTTTTCATATCGGGCGTTTTTCGATCTCGACGATATTTCCCGACGACGTACCGTGCTTCGCTACGAGTTGAAGCTGCCAGCATGATCTTAACGTCCCTCCTTGATGAGGGATGATCAGATCATGCGACAGTTTCACCTGGTTCTGCTAGCATGATGACGAGATGATGATCTGACTGACCTCATAAACCCTAAATTATCTCAGTATCACCATGGAACCCTAGAAAACGTCCTTGTCTCCAGTCAGGTGAGATCTTGAGTTTCTTTTGATTATAGTTCTGCTTATTATATATTAATTTGGTTCATTACTTCTTACGAATTCGCGTCTCGAAGTCGTACTTTGCGACTGATAAATTAGTTTATAGGACAGTTTTCTTAATTCTTATACGAATACTCGGCCTTAATCGCAACCGGGTATTTGTATAACTTGCTACATATGTCATCAATCCCTAATAGTATATTTTTTCCCAAGCTTTTATGCCTAATTATGTTGAGATATAGGGATTAAAGGATTAGTTCATGATTAACCCTAATTCTGTTTTCATGTTCATAATTCCAATAATTGGTGTATTCAAGAGTCTTGTAATGAATTCATTGTAAAACCCTAATTCTGTTTTACTTGAACGACATGGAAAACCTAGCTAATTCATCTGACTCAAGGCTAATTTGGGTTCTCTTTTGCTTGTGATTTGGTTTCTAGATATGTTTGTGATTCCATTATTGATCATTTGCAACAAATAAATTGATTGAGATTTGAGACCCTTGCCAATGATAACTATATATTCTTATATATACATACGTATATATATACACATTTAAAGCATGTCATGAGACTTTTGTACATAGATTTAAGCCTTTGAACAGAAGTGTCAGTAAATGTCTCCAAACCCAGAGAAACGTTTATCAAAATATGCTAAACACTCATGGTTTGTCTAGGATTTCTAGGAATATCTATACACGACTTATTAAGAATTCTGTGTACTTGTCTCTCTATAATACTAATTTCTTGTTATAAACCCTAGTTTCTTAGTTTAATTAGTTTATTTATCTATATATAAGGGTTCTTTGTGTGTTTGAATTTTGAAGTACTTGTATTATACTATTATCATTATTAATTTGTAGGGCTGCAAATGAATTGAAATGTCAGGTCAGGCTTTTGCGCTAATTCAAAGACGTCTCTTTGTTGATTGAGAGCCTCGATAACGTTCAGATGAAAGAAAATTAACCGAAACCAAAGTTCAAACTAAAAATCGATTATAGTGATATACTGAATACCCAATATATCAATGGTAAAGACCAAATATAGTGAATGAAAACCGAATACCCAAACATCAATGGTATATACCGCATATAACTAATTTCTATCTACATTTTGAATTGAATAGCGTGTTCGAATCTAAGTATATAACAATTTTGTGTCTTACTTGATGATTATGTGTTGGGAAAATTGATCATAAGGTATTTTTTTAGTCTATTATTTGGTCATTTTTTCTAAGCTAGTACTATCTAATATCTATATTTACATACAATTATATACATACACACATACAAGGTGTAGAAATATGATTTACATAGTTTGTCATGAATTCTGTAATCTAATTTTAAGCCTTTGTCACCAAATCCCTCTCAAAACAGTAGAAAGAGAAAATGTTGAACTCTCATGTTTGTTTTAGTATGATACTTATCAAGGAATCTTGATTTCTTGTTAAGCCCTAGTTTCTTAGTTATGTTTATATATACAAATGGGTGTGTGTGTGTGTGTGAAGTAGATTGCTATAGAGAAATAGGGAGTATACCTAAATAATAGGATCCAAGCACAAAATATATAATACACCAACCGGAATTAACAACACGAGTATTACGATAGTAAAATGAATCATAGAAACCGACCCCTAATCCCTTTGATGCGCCTAATCGCTCTCGACGACTACCACCGTAGGGTTGTTTTCTAAAACTAACAAACCCTAATTACCATTCTTGCATAATTAAGCGAAATGACCACATTAGCTATTTAATCCTCTTTTACACTAGGAAATCAGGTCTATTTTCTGTCTAACTTTAAAAATATACAGGATCTATATACATGAAATATATAGGACATTGATATGTTGTACTTTGGGATTGTCAGAACATTCATTTTGTTACTTTATCAGTTTATCCTAACCTAATTGACAGGCAAGAGATCTACCAGTTTCAATTAAAAATTGTTTTATCATAGAAAAGAAAAAAATAAGTTCTTGATAGAGAGCCATTTACAAGACAAAGTGAATATAAATGTTTGTCTCATTTGATATATTATTCTTTCTGATGATCACCAGATAATAAGACATGTAGTTAGTTCATAGGACGATTAAACTTGTTATATAGAATTGGATTTATACACTAAACGGACATTAAAAGAGTTTATAACGTACACTAATTTTTTTTTTTTAAATGCTCTTCAAATGTATCTGATTGAGTCACGTAGTGTGGTCGTGTAATTCGCGACGTGACTCAATCAGATACTATGTATTAGGGTTGTCGAGTCACATCGTGTGGTCGTGTAATTCACCCGTCATTTAATTGTGATCGATATAATTAGACCCAATTCGTTTATGGTGTCGGGACCAGAAAGACAACCCTAATACTATGTGTTTGTGGAGTACATAAACAGTAGCAAGTACTCATCTAATTTCCATAATAGATCGAATCTGTACCCTCGTTGGTCCAAAACTATCACAAAAATGGTCAAGATGATCATTTCAACAAACTTAAAAGCGCCATTTAATACTCTTCGAAGATTGTGCAGAAATATCTCTTTACATAATTTTCATTCTAGATTATTTGAGGTGTTCCTATTGGTCCATTCAATCTTTGTAATAAACGTGTGAATCGATTCTCATTATCCATGAAAGATCTTATAGATTCTCTCCAAGACATGATTATATATGAAAAAAAGATTGCCAATTTTCCTATGCTGCACGCTCTAAGAGAGGACTCAACTTCAGTCAATATATACACTTGTTTTTAGTAAAAAATAGAGACATAATCCTTGCAAAGCGAACTGGTGCAGTGCACTCCAAAAATACAAAGAAAGAAGGTAGTATTTCGAACAATGTTTAGTGTCTCTCCGGTTGGGCATCTCTTCTTATCCTTGCATGCCTTGCATAGTTTAAAACGCGCATGGCCACTTTCCGTCGGGTTAAGTCTCCCGAACTACGTCGGAGAACGGTCACTATTAAAATAAATGTTTGTCGTGATCGAATTCCAGCATACTTTGACTTCTCCACTATGACGTCTTTCATTGGACTGTCCGATTATAGCTTCGAATTAGTTTTATAGTGTTGCTATTGTAATTTTATGGAGATCGAATACGTCCGAGATTCGAATCTAGAATGTCTCAAGGTTTGCATGTAAGAACGATAAGGGTTTACAAAAAACCCGGAAATACATGTTTTAACCTGCATCCGGACCAGAACTGTTTTTTTTTTTAAAAAAAAAAAACAAAACAAAAAACAAAACAAAACCGCAACCGTATTAAATTGGGTTAAACCGAAATCGATTTTTTCAAAACCACATCTGGATTAAAACTGGCTCCAGGAAGTTTAGGTTAAAAACCCAAAACCCGGATTATAGGTTACTCAAACCTGTTTTTTAATTAATATTAGTTTCTTTTTTAGTACTTTTCTCTATACTTTTTAATAAAATTTTCTCTTCTTTATATTTATATCGTTTAATATAATTATGCTATTTTACATATTTTTGTAACAAGGCATATATTTTAGTAAAAAAACATTTTTTATATATTAAAAGAATGAGGTTTTTTCATTTATTTTTATTTTTTATTCATTAATCCGGATCTGAGTTTTAAATTTGGGTTTTGATATTAAATCTAGGTTTAAACCCGCATCCGGAAATTCGAGTTAAAAACATTTAAAGTCCGGATGCGGGTTTGAATTTAAAAAACACGGATTCCGAATCCAAATTCTGGTTTTAGCAAAGCAAAAAAAAAAGTACCCGACCCGCTTGCACCCTTAAAGAACACGGCATGATAGAGAAAGACTATGTGTCCAAACTGTAAAAAAAAAAAAAAAAAGTGTGAAGAACAAAAGAATGCAAATACCGATATTTCTACATATTCGAATTTTCAAGAGAGAGAATAAGTGAAACGACTGGAAAATTAATTATTTTTCTTCGAACTCATCAAGATATGGCTAACGACATTTACGTTGCTACGGGATGTCACGGTCCTTCGTGTGTTGCAGAAGAAACTGTCGAGGTGTTTACCATTGAGACGCTACTAGTGCCTCTACGCCAATGTCGGGTAGGGCTGAAATATATATCCGCCATCACCTGATCGCAACCGTATCCTATTCGCTCCGCTACGAAATATCCGCTTTTTATCCATTTTTAATCAACCGCTTAATATGGTTATGGATATCCGCAACTGCTTTTCGGAATTGGATTGGTTAATGGTTATATTTTTTAATTTAAATTGGATATCCGCTTTAACCGTAACTAGATTTTAAAAATAAAAAATAATTAATTAAATATATATTATATATAAATATTTTTTATTTTATTTTATTAGTGCTATCGGTGGATTCGATCGTCCCTTACATTAACCTAGGTAGGTTATATTCCTACTCTGTACATTGTTGTCTTTGTGCTTTGATTACTTTGAATATAATATTTATTATAATTTAGATTTCATCTTGGCTTTTTAATAATCGTTTGTATTCATATTTGTATCTCTAGAATATGTAGCTACTATTCTAGTGCTAGAACATATATTTTTGTGGTCTTTTATGTCATACAAATATGATTTGGTACTTTGGTTATTTATGAAATATTATTTTATGATATTTTTGAATGTTTTATGCACTATTCTTACTATATTTTTTATGTATGATGTATTTGTTTTTTCACTAACAAAATTAATTGGATAATATCCGCTATCCGCCTTAAATTAACCAATTCGATCCGCTAACCGCTAACCGCATTTAAATTGGATAATCGGAAATAAAAATGGTTAATGGACACAATTATTTTATATCCACATATGTGGATACGGTTAGTCAGCACGCCTATATCCTATCCTATCCACTTTCACTCCTAATGTCGGGTGTAGTGACGCCTTCAAGGGCAGCGCCTGGAAAGCGACAAAATAATGCCAAGTGGCTTATTTTTTAGACCATCGCTCTTCACAATTGGCAATAGCAATACGAGTAACTTGTATTGTTTAAATAAGGACGAACATCAAATTAAATATATAAGAATAAGAACAAGCCATTGGGCTGTGCATACCCCAAAATTATTAGCCTTTACAACCAAAGTCGTTTTAATTTAATTGGGAAAATAGTAGGGATAAAATTAGTGACGTTTAGCTCATTATTTACTTAGGGTGAAGCCGGAAAACGAAGACCGGTTATCGAAATTCTGGGTGTTTTTTCGGCCTTCCACCAGGCCCTCTAAATTTCAGAAGAGTTTTTTTTTTTTTTTTTTTTGGGCTGGGAAAAATCCGGGTCGGAATTGGTTTTAAAATTCTAAAATAAACCAGCCCGGTTAAGGACACTATTTTTTCAAAATTAATTATTTAAAATAATTGAGAATAATCTACAAGAGACATTTATTTATGCATAATGAAAATTCGTAAAAGATAATTGAGAAATATACTCGGCACAACGACAATCACCCCCAACATAATCGAAGATGATAAAAAAAAGTAACACGCAACAAATGATTTATTAAAATATTTTTTTTGTCATTTGCATTTTTTCTTTAACTCCGTATTTTTATCCTATAGAAATTCAAGAATATTCTTGTGTTGCACCCAAATTAATATTTAATATAATTTTTTTTTATCTCATAGATGATAATGTGTTGTATTACTATTTAAAAATAAAATGGCATCACTGTCTAAATTTAAAATTTAGCGACCGAAGTGCAACCACATTCATTGCTCAGGAAATTAATGCCAATAACTGAAACCCTAGTTTACAGAGTAAGAGATTAACCCATGACCATATAATAACAATTTATTATATATATATATATTGTTATAAATATAAAAATCGGACAAGTTCCTAGAAATGGGGTTAAATTAATGAGTACAAAAGAGACAAGAAACATTGTCGTTTTACGTTGGTCAGAACTCAGAAGAGAGCAACTAGCTACAAAGCTATATACCTATGAGAAAAGCTTATGATGATGCTCAACTCTATATAAAAACATAACAATATTCTTCCTCTTTTGCCCCTGGTTTTTTTTCTGCTTTTTTACTTGTAAAGGGTAAAAACGGGCACTAAACTAGTAGAACAACTTAAGCTAACCATGCATGATAATATACAAAGGAATTTGGATTGCTTTCTTCTTTTGGTACAAAAACCAAAATGTGTTTTCAACAATAAAACATCACTCTCTTCACATTCTCCTTCAAATCCCGCAAAGGGCGGACTCCGATCTCTCCCGGGCGCGTCGTTGACTTTGTTGAGTGGTCGTTTGACCCGTTATCATGGATTTCTGGTTCCAGGTAGAATCGCGCCCGGAAAGCGGCCAAATGAGCGTAATATGCCGGAGGAACTAAACAAAAATCAAATAAAAGGATTGAAATTCAAGACAGGAATTTCATAAGTATTGTAAGAAATGGGAAACTAGGTTAAAATTATTTTCATTTAATAAAAATTCAGACGGGATAATATGACGGGGAAACCGAGAGAATCTAATTATTACGGACTTCTGTAAGAAAAAAAGAAACATACCAACTGAAACGGAACGAGTGCATCTAGCGTAAGTGTAGCACAGATTATTTGTCAGCGACTGAATGGCATCGGCGCTAAAATTGTTCTCATCCCATAGGACGTGATAATGAGCCGGTCGACTCGTACCCTACAATATAATTAAGGTAAGAAATCACATTAATTACTGAAATAATTATGTTTCCAAACATACATGCCATGGTTCTTTATCAAGAAGAAAAACAAATGTAAATGTAAAAAAACGTGACATAAAATAGATTCAACAATATGGCTATACAATTAATATAAATATATTAGTACAGAAATAAAATAGGAAGACAAGGCTCGACCTGAATACCGGCATGGCTGCAAAGATAAAAATCGAATTCCGTCGGATGGCAGATCTTCGAATCAACTACAGTGCCTAAAAGACACAATAACATAAAAAAACTCATTACAATGGATGCATGGAGAGAACAAAAATCACTATATATACATATATATATATATATATATATATATATCAATTAATAGAGGGGTAATTATAAACATTACCGGGCAATATATTCCCACTGCTGTCCGTGCTGTTCTTATCTCTGTGGTTATTTGCAAATAACCGAGTATGGTGCCGCTTTTGCACCACAATGAAAGTAACCGGTGGTTGGTAGTTCGGTTCGAGAGACGCACATGCCTATCACAAAATTTAATCATCATTATGTGTCAGATTTCGGCATAAAAAATATAAGTTATAATTACATAATCTCCAGAAAATATATAAAAAAATCGTCATTAGTAGTTCCCAACCTTCCTAATTGCATCGAGCTCGAAAAGTAGGACTTGATAAAATTGCCCTTCACTTACACCATCCCTGCTCGTAAACAAAATAGTGTCAAAATAAATGAATTTTATTACAAAATTATATACCCGGAAAAATATGTGAATTTATATACCGATAAAATATAATTCTTTGTGGCTTCTGTCCGGTCGCCTTTCTAAAGGAAATCAACAAATCTCTGCATAATAGAGAATACGATCAATTATAACTAAATTTTATAATTAGAAAAATAAAAATAAAAATAAATTGATCTAAATAGTACTTGATCATGCCACCGCTGACTGTTCCTCGTGACGGTTCATGCCATGTTTTGTAGAGATCCTGAATAAGCTCTTGCCTGTGTGCTTGCGCACAAACTAACCCGGCATATTTCGTCACTTCAGGCCAGTCTTGAGAAGCTACTACCTATGTAATTGCAAAAATAGTATGTTAGACCAGTTAAATAGGAAAGACTTCTAACTTATTATCATTGTATTATGTTAGGAATATTAGAGGTGTTTTACAATAAATATGGGACTAGCATTTCTAATCCTATAAAAAGGCGCTTATAATCTCGGTTTAGCCATCATGTTTTTGCTCTCGGAGAAAAGACTTTTGAGAATCTCACCACCTCTGTGGTCTCAATAAATATTTATTCGAATGAAGTAATCAATGCGACGAAGAGAATGTAGAGATATCGTACACGCTCCGTATGTGAACGTTGAGAAAATAGCATAATAATCAATATCAAAATTGAAACTTAAATCTATTATGAAAACCGTACCGCAGCTATTGAAGGGCTTGAGTCTTCGCCATTCTCGGGGTGTGTTACGTCCGCTCCAAAGATTATCGTAGGCACGTCACAGACCAACGGAATTTTGCAGCTAACAGCATCCAAGAGAACGGTATTTCTACCACCCATCTGCACCGATTATAGAATAAGATATCAGAAAAGTGATGAATAATTGGAAGCCAAAATTTATTATGTTTTCTGTTAGGGAAACGTAATTTGAATATTGCGGTATTGGTCGAACCTTGACATTAATCTTCAGAGACACATTTGCCAAATACTGTTTAGTGATTCTGAAGACATGTTTGGTGAGACAGCATTGCGATATAATCCCAAGTTCCGTTTCGCATATCCTTTTGAGATCACCTGAAAGGCCAGGGAATTTAAATAATGACATAAGTTAGGATGAAACCAGAACTGGGAATTTGTCAATTTTTCCTCTTGGTCTTAGTTTTTTTTTTCCGGGAATACCGTTACCGGAATAGGAAAATAAGATATTTTACCGGTTAAAACAATGATCAGGGACCTGTATAAAATGCGGATTTAAAACCAGGTTTTTACTGGATTTATAATAAGAAAATATTAGTTTAATAAAATATACTACATTCAGAAAGGGAGAAATAGGACCACATGTCCCAGCTCTTAAAACAGTATTGGTAACAAGCGGTATAAAAAAAATAAAAAAAATTCACGCCATAAATAGATATTTCAGACAATGTATTGATTAATTATTACCATATAACGACCCGTTGCTGTCGGGCAAAATAGCTAATAGAAGATCTAACTCTTTCCCTTTCGTCTTGTTCACAGAAACATGATAAACATGTTTCAACGCTTTCTCCACATTCTCCGGCCTGGCATAGTAAATCGGGATAATGGGTTCCGGATTAAATTCCTACAAGACATTGAAAGAGTTAAATACAATGAAAATTTCTCCAAGCAATAGAAAAATACATAAATTTAAAAAGAATTTACCATGCCCGATACTTGACACATCTGAGCAAGCTCGCTGCAAAAACCACGTGCAACACTTTCTTGCACACTCCTCGAGAAGTTGATACACACCCACCGATTTACGTTCATGCCATTGATCACTTTCTGCATAACATGAACCGGCATTAACGATGAACGTGATGATTGATGATGATCGGTGATTGAGAGGGTAATACAAAATACAAAATCACTTACCTTGTTCTTCATGTTCCATTGACCAATATGTGGCAGACAATTCTTCTCCTTGCCGGTTTCATGATACTTTAGCTGTCGAAGCAATGGTGAGGAAAAAGAAAAACAATAAGCTATAAGACTCGAATTAGTAAATTATACGTGGAAACTGAAAGTGAAAGAATTAATTACCCAAGGTGCCGGAAGGATTCGAGCCTCAACGGATGCTAATTTCTCACTGATCTTAATCCCGAACTCTTTTGCATAAGGATCTTGGTCATACGCATTATGTTGAACTGTCTGTTCAAGATTTTTGAAAGCTCAATTATTACCCAAGAAAACAATCAAATTCGAAAGTTATCAACGCTACACAATTATATATAGAAATAACTTATGATCTTAAAACGTAACCCATTAAGTTGAAAAAAAAGATGTATGATCATTCTGTGAACCGTACCTTCAGAATGTCGTTTTCCCGATCTCTTGGTCTTTGGCACGTAACCTTTAAAAGAGCGGTGATTTGCTTCTCGTTTAACCTTTTGCTGTAACGTTGGCCCTCAACGATTTTGCAAGCCTGTAAATTACTCGGCGTAAACACTCACGAAAATTTCATAGAAGATCTCCGATAAATGCCTGTTCCATTATTTATACAATTTTTTTTCTACCTCCATGGGTAAATAATTCGCCTTCTTTTGATTCCCCACTTGAAGGCAAGGGAGATGAGCATGTTGAATAGTGAAACCGTACATCTCTTGGAAGTACTCAACAACCGACTTCATCGTAAAGTTCTCGTCAACCGGAAACCTAAGACAGCATATAAAAAAAATGTGTAAAGAAAACAAAATAAAACTAACATGATCAAGAAAACAAACGTAATTAAAAAAAAGTAAGACTTACACCAATTCCCGTGTTGGTTGAGACGTCAAGCCTGAAACCCGATACTTTCTACGAACATCGCCACGGTGCGTAACCTCAACCTTCACTCCTCTCAAAGCTTTTTTAATCTATAAAACATAGCAATGTGGATTAAATATTTAACGGAACTTATTCATGTCTACCGTGTACGAACCACAAAAGAGGATGTACCTTTATTCGATTTGAATCGGACAGGGGTCGTGACAAAACATCCTTTCCAAGAAGTTGGGCAACGAACTCTAGCACGGGAAGAGGTTCAATGAACGCAGCCGATGCCATATCTACACAACACGAAATATTAGAGCCTAATAAAACAACCTTTTCAATACATTTTAAAGACTCATTTGTTTATCAACTTGATTTTTATTTTTTTTACCTAGATTAAGGGAAAGGCCCATCTGGGTCGGCCTTATGCTCTGGTAAAACCCACACCACGACTCCAAACCCTCACCGAGCCGCTGAGGAGGTTTAATATTCGGTGAAAAGAACGATCTTCCAACCGGACGAAACCTTCATCAAATAAAGTTTTGGGTGAGATAAAGAAGAAACTATCTACATACGTACATGTATAGATACAAGCATAGAAAGACAGTGGCACGAGCCCACGTTCACAATTTTCCGTTTTTTAACTTACTTGTTAGAGTGCTCCTCGAAAAAACCAAATTTGCGTTACTCCGTCACTGAATATATATATATATATATATATATATATATACTATATTATAAATATGTATGCACAATTCACCATTATGTACCTCTTAGATGAAAGTTCCCTCAGCACTACATCGAGTATTTGAAGAGCCTCCTGATGCGCATCGGGTCGCTTTCCTGCTAGAAACTGCCCCAAATGATGCAAATTTGTACGCGCCACGAATCTAATCACCACTTTATATTCTCTCTGCCTTCTGCAATTTCACAGATATTTCGGTCAAAACATCCCTCAAAACTCAAAATTATTACAATAGTATCTCTTTTTTCTTTCTCCTTTCTATTTTGGTAGCAACAATTTCTGACCTTAATTATCTATCACCATACCCTGTAACGCCTAAGTATTATAGTTTTCAAATTTGTATCCCAAATTTTCAAATATTGCCATTTTTTACCCTTTAAGGTTTTGATTTTCAAATTCGTATCCTCGATTTTGCCTAATTCCCCCCCAAATGTTTATCCGCCCCATGGAGATGAAATTGTTTGTCACAACGCGGTTGACCCAAAATAATAGCAAAAAAATATAATATTTAGTTGTATACTTAAGGTTTAAATTGTAACAGATGGAATTGAGAGAAGAGAGATTCCATACTTGGGAGTATTGGATCCATTGTCTTCTTCAACGAGCTTAACGACGAACTCCTTCCATGTAAACGGAAGCTCGCCGGCGGTGTACAGATTTTTCCGTCCGTCGTAAGCCGGAAGTCGCATTCCCAACTCTGACTCTCGGTAACGCTTCACAAGTTCCGCCATTATCGCCCGATTCAGAGTCCTCGACGACACTTCAGGACTTATAGATACCTAAATAAACCAATAAAAAAAAAAAAAAAAAACAGATCAGTGATAGTGAAAAGGCATGCCCAACAATAAGAACAAAATTGAAGGCCAATGTGTCTGATTTTTCCCCAATAAATGATGGAAAAGGACAAGGTGAAAGCTAAAAATAAATAATTAAAATAATAATAACAATAATTCAAAATGTCTTTCTTACATCATACTGGTTGAAATCTTTGTCCGGCAAATCTGTGAAGAAATGGTTGGACTTGACAATGCACTTCGCCCCGAGCTGGCCGAACCCGGGCCTCTGCGCAAACACCATAGCTTTGCTCGAAGTCGGAAACCCGACGTTCTTTTCCGCGACACCGTTGCTGCACTCTGCGCTCTCCACGGCAATGAGATCCAAAGACTCCGTTTTCCTCTCCTCGCTGTCCTTCTGAGACACGGTAGCGCAGTGTCGTGAGCTCGGTCTCATGCAGCAGGCCTCGGTCGGGTCGGGCTTCCGTCCGCCCCGTCCTCTCCTCCGGCCCCGGTTCTTGCCAGGCGGCGACGGCGCTTGTTGGGGTTTGTTTGCCGGGTTTTGGGAAGCTTTCGGCTGCTTCAATGGCGGATTCATGGCGTTCTGGAGATGGGGTTTGATCACCAAGTGCTGCTCTGAGCTCTCCTTCATTTGCCTTATTGGCATTTTCTCTGGGTTTTCTTAAAAAACAATTCACTAAAAAAAACTTCAAAGTAACAAGCTTTGCTCTTCACTGATGGTCTTCCAAGCTCAGCTTCTGCAAAAAAAATAGAGAGAAAATCAAATGCATGTGATAAGTGATCAAATAAAGTATAAGACTAAAATATCATATGATAAGATGAAAATTCAAAAGTCATGCCTTTTTTATGGCAAAATTGAACAAAAATAATTTGAGATGACAAAAAATAATTCTAGTATCTCTAGGACTGGACGTTTTGCAGATACATTGAGTGAAGAAATGCAAACAAATTGTACAACAATGAATAAAAATATATGTAACTTGTAAGGTTATAGTTTTTGTATATTATATTCAGAAATGAGCCAAATAAAATTCAAATCAACCCAAGAGAACAATCTTTGAGAAATCATAAATGCATAGACAAAAGAGAGTATTACCAGAAACCGAAGCCTAGTTCAGATACTTCCTTTAGCAGTCCAATGACTGATTATATTTATATATAAAAATATAAATTATAATTAAAAATAAATAAGCTGATTAGGGACCCAAAAAATGGAAGTGCCCAGAAGATAAAGGCAGTGTCTTTACCATGTTTCTTCTCAACTCCAGAAATTGGATTTTGAAGGGAATAAACCCAAGCAGATAAATACAGAACTAAGATACAAAAATTTATATATGGAAAAATAAAATATTGGTAATAAGAAGACCCAGAAAAGAACAAAAACCAAGAACATTATACCTTCCAAGGAGAAGGAATAAACATTGAAAAAAGCAAGTGAAATCACTATCTTCAGTGCTTGTGTGCCAACCCTCAAGACCAAATTTATTGCCTCGTATTTAATCTCAGGAGAGAGAGAGAGAGAACTCACATAGTGTTACAAGACACAAACTTGAAGACTTTCGATGGAGAGAGAGAGGTTTAGAGCAAAAGGGGTTGTGGTGAGAGAGCGAAAGATCGAGTCTTTGATGATTCTTGAAGGGATTCAGTTCGATAGAGAGAGAGAGAGAGAGAGGAGAGAGAGTGGTGATGATGATGATGATGATGATGAATCTTTATACACGCATGCAATGAGCTTTTGGTGTTTTCTTTATCACGTGTAAAAGGCTTGCGAGACTCTGCTTTTTTGCTTCCCATTTTATGTTTTTCATTTTTTCCAAAATGAACACCAATCTCTCTCTTACTCGTTTCTCGTGTTGTATTTCTACAAACTTAAATACAGAGAAATACAATTAATTATATAAATAAATATATGGTCGGCAATAATGTGTTGTATATTGACTATTAGGTCCAAAAGAGTGAGCGAGTGTTTACAAAAGCAATCATACACAGAAGAAGAATAATTCGAACTTACAGTCCTCTCTCTTGCAGACTTCTCCATTTGTGATCTCTCTCTCTCTTCTCCCTACTCCCTATGTAGTGTCTCTCAATGACATTATAATATATAGATAATATATATATGTTTCGATGTTTGTTTGTATATGTGCGCAAGTACAACGTTATATACGATGTATTATGTGTGTTTCTTGCTTGCCATGTAACGGTCGTTTTGGGAAGACTGAGAATGATAAAACAAAGCAGTATGGTTTTACGTTTTTAACACTTTTACTACTTGACCCAAATGATGTTGTGATCGTCTGCGGAGAGGTGCACCGTAAGGGGGAATTGGGAGGTGGGTCCCTCCCGCGGGTTAATGATTGCACGGTGGACATTTTGATGACCAAGATATGGACGTGTCATTGTTGGTGATCATGCATGCTTGTTGTTGATTAAATCAAATGGAGAGAGGAGAATAGGCCGGTATGTAACTTATGTATGAATTATGATTGTCTATGATGGTATCGTATGTATGGACTTTTTCTATGATGGTATTGTATGGACTTGTTTGTTAAATTAAATTCATTATATAACTATTTAAGGTTACTCAATTTTTTTTGGCTAAATGGTAAATTTATTATACAATTCTTTGAGTGATTTGAGTCATGATAGTAAGAAGACTCAAAAACTGCGTAAATATATAATTTTGATTAATAATAAATATATCTTGTAATGCGAGATGACAACTCTTCGAAGTTGATACGAGTCCTTTTTAACATATGATCATACAAAGTTTTTTTTTTGAGAAAAATTGTAGGGAGTCACGCATTTTATCTCTATATTGAGTTGGATGCACTAAAAATATTCGTATTGATATATAAGGTTAATCATCCGTTCAATTGAATAATTAAGGTATTACGGTGCTATCAAAGCCTCAAGTGATTTGAAATTATTGGATAACTGTTAGGTGCGGTTATTTTGACTAGATATGGCCCACAGTCGGAAGTCCTTCGTTTGGCCAAACACCATGAGAGCTCCGGCTGGTGTAGCGGGAAGCATAAAATGCTTTAAAAAATATAAATATCGAATATTATAAAAAAAAAAAAACATAGAGTAGCAGCAGCCAGTCAGAATGGAATCTTTCTCGGTTGTTTGTTGCGGCCATGGCCACTCCAAACTAGATTTTGCCTTAACACCGTAACCATCGGGGGGGCGGGTTAAACTCACGATCATATGGAGATGTATCGAGGAAGTCAGTCCGGTGAAAGTAAATCTATGGTAGAGATCCGACTTTTCCCATTTTTCACTTATTAACGTGTCACGTTTAAGATGGTGGACTTATTGGTCATTGGTCGAGTTTTGAACTGTATTTGATAGGTTTTGTTTGGCGTTCATACTTCATAGTTCTACTTCGATTATAAATTATTATACGAAGAAATAGGGAGTGAATTCTATGTGGGAATGTTGATAAATGTCACATTTGATTGACTATACTATCCTTAACTAAAAGAAGCAATTCTAGACCAATTCCACTGATTTGTATCTACTATTCAGACTATGTTACTGACTAGGGTGAATCTTTCTCTCTCTCTCTCATAGTCACCAACTAGTAAAGGCAAACCATGAAGATACCCAACATATTTTTCATGGAAAATAATTAGAAAGCATATAAAGTTCTACTACACACATGACACGCTCAATTATCTAAGTATTGCACACAAATCATATGATAAGAGAGAAAAAGCAAACACCAAACAGATTAGGTCAACACAACCATTTGACTTCAGACCAATGATTCCATTGATCAGACCATCCATGAATCTCAAGAGCAAGGACTTGCCAAAATCACGTGTGAGGACCATCATATGCATAGACAATGAGTATCTATATGTGTTTGCGTGTATGTACCATCACATTGTACATTCATGATTAAGACCTAACAATTATATATAGTTTTGTTTTTTAATTTTAATTATCTTAGAGATATTTGCACTATACGTACCCAATTTGTGTACTAAGCAATAGTACCCACATACTACATAAATGTCGAGGTCTAATTCCGCTCATGTCTTTTTGAAAGTCTGTTATACGAGCTAAACATGTTTATAATTAAATATGGAAAATTTAATTACAACTTTTATTAAACTAAAAAATACAGAAAATTTATACTTTAACAAACATTAATTAGATATAAGCAAAATGAGACCTCAACACTATTGTGTAATTTTTTAGTACTATTATGTTAAAAAGAAATTAAGAATATGCTCCTAGCCCACTATACTTAGTCCTTAGATATGAAATTAAGTACTCATTCTAGAAATATTCCTTTATTTTAATTAGGGCTTTTCTCTTTTTCAAAATGATGGCATGCACACACAAAGTCCCATAATACAATGAATGCACCAAATCATTCCTCCCCCAAAGAGAGAGAGGGGTTTCATCATAATGGGAGTTTTGTGGGGGCATGGGCTTCTTTTGTTTTTGGCATTAGGTTTTTTTTGGACTCTTTCCCATTTTCTCCAAGAAAAGATGTGTAGTGACTCAGTAAATTAGGGAGTTGGGAGAGTTACTATATGCACTTTTAATGTGATAGGTGGGCAAATTTTGTTTTGTTTTGAGTTTTGAGGATTTTTTTATGTCACCAACTAACAAGAAAGAAATTATGGTGGTGAAGAGTTTTCTAGTCATTATCTATACATATACATACAATATATAATATTAAGGTTCGAATATCTTTAATAATCGTTGATTATCCGTCTTGTCGATAGTCATCTGCAAATATATCATGCCAATCAAATATCTGTAAGAACAACGTAAAAATAACAAAAAAAATATATACTTTTAAAAAATATTTACACTTTTCAATAATTTTTACAAAATATTTTTAGTTAAAAAAATTAATATGATATGATTTTATTGAGTATAACATGGAATACTTATACATATGAGAATGAGATTATACTGTTTATTTATATATGTAAACTTAATAAATATATTTTTAAAATTATTTTAATAATTTTTCGTCGATAATCTTTCACAAAAATAATATTTTGAACTTAAATATATATATATTGTTATAATGGTGTATATTATATATAATCATATGTTTTTGCTGGTGGACAAGTGAGAAGGATATTTGGAATGGATATAGGTCATGATGGTAGATGTGTAGGGGAGTTTCCCAAGCAAATGTTTTGTGACTTTTTCTGAAATTGAATTGAGAGAGAGAGGCGTGTGGTGGGGCCCATCTTCCACATATTTAATACATCCCAACACAAACAGTGCACATTTTGTATTATTCTATTGCTGCCTATGATTCCACCCATCTCAATTCTTAATATTGGGGCTGCTTTGCTGGGGAACATTGTGTTTCTGAAAAAGATTCAAAAGCTATGCATACATTATACATACACATATATATATATATTAAAGACAACATACATAACATATACACATTGTATATATGTGTACTACAATACTATAGTGTATATATATACACTTATACATGTATATTATTCTATATGTTAGTGTAGGTCTTAGACACCTTTGGAGTGCATTTAGGACTCATGTGAAGCCCATATTTAGTGACAAACATGTTATAACATATTATATGAGCATCAATGCATCATATATAATTTATTTATTCCTTTAATAGAGTAGTACTTGGTTAAGACTCATATGTTTGACTTGTGAGATTAGATCTATCTGTTTTTAAAAGGAAACTTTTGGTATTTAAGCTAATTAAGAGTGAATGTGCACTAATTATTTGGAGCTTCATATGCAAAGTGTACTAGAACAATTATATACAATAGGGTGGAACATTTAATATCATGTCTATATAACTAAGTGGCATTGTTTGTTCCCTCCTAGGGTTTTAAAACCTTAATATATAGAAGAAAGAGAACTTTTGCCAATAGAACGAATATTGCACTTTATCTATCTGCACAATTTATGAAGTATGTATAAAAGCAAAGGACCAATAATGTTTAAATAAAATGAAATGATAGAAGAAGAAAAAGAGTTGTATGATGTACACGTGCCTCCTTGCATGCATGCTTGCTTTATAGTCTCTCTTGGGCAATACATATCATATATATAAAGATTACTAGGTTTGTTCGAGCACTTTTATGTGATAGGTTTAATTATGCAATTTATGTGCCAATAATTATATATACATAATTATTTACGAATAGGAAACTTCACGGGCGTTGCCGATCTTTTGGTAATGTTCCTTTTATAGATCTAAGAGACATTAATGTAGAATAACTCATTAACCTAACGAATATTATTAACACTTTTATGTACGATCCGTTAGCAAAATTTACAACCTCCTTGTGTATATGTAATCTGTACGAGGCTCATTAGAGGAGGCCCTATCACATTATAGAGTGTTCGGAGATAAATTTATATGGAGTCTTATTTTGACAGGTAGTAATTCAGACGGGGTGGCGATTCGTATTTCGTATTTCGTGTCGTGTTCATACTGTATTTTAGTAATTTTTTACTTAATTTAAGTGAACACAGACCCGTCCTATTTACAAATTGTGTTACAAGATGAAACACAGACCCGCCCGATTTACAAATTGTGTTTATCGTGTCGACCTATTTACACTATTTAACGGATACGAATATTTATAAATGATAAATAAATTCACGAGACTCGTTTAATTTAATTTATTTAGTTATATTCCCTAAGATATTGTTATGAATTAACAATTTTTCGAATCATCAATTGAACAACGTAATTACTCTAATAAAAAAAATAGAAATTTCATATATAATAAGTAATAAAATAATTATTAATCTATATAAGCCTTAACCATGTCTAATTTAATTTTGTATTATTGTGTTCGTGGCGTGCTAAACCGTTATTTTAAACGTGTTCGACTCGATTGGTCCCATAATGATTTATGCTCGACTCAAATTCATTTACATCGTCTCCTAACCGTGTCATGTTTCGTGTTTAGCCTCATATTGCCACCCCTAGTTTTGACAGGTAATTATATGTTTGTTTTTTGTATTTTATATATCATTTTTTTCTCTATTTTGCTATCTTTTTTTATATAAAATAATTAAGCCTTATTTCACCGATTAACAAAATTGAGGCATGAAGTTTTCATCCCATTCATGTGTTGGACATGTGTCCTTAAACAAGTTGTCTCTTCCCTTATTGTAAGAGATTTTGACCAAAGTTGTTAAATAAAAGATGTTACTTATTATGTTAATCTTATTGTAGTTTCTGGTAGAGTAAAATAGAATGTTTGTTCCAAAGTACATAAATAATGCAATTATGTTATTATTATCATAACCGAGTCAATGTGAGGAAAAATTAATAATCATAATAAATGAACTTAAAATGTCTGTGACTTGATTTACTGAGTGGGAGCTCATTAACCGGATAAACCCATTAATGTGACTAAGTGATATAGTCCTATTCATGATTAAGTGTGTGTGTCACACTCACTAGAGTGCATTAGGTATGAAGTGACTTCATATTGGACTGGACCTGACTTAAACTCCAAAAGTTATCATATAAGACCGTCACTGATTACTTGGAGTTGAGTCACTAGTAGATGATCAAATGGATATTCGATCTAAGTCCTGAGTGACCTCGAGCCTAAACTGTTGACTTGATTGTTCTTTGATTCAACTCTTAAAGAACACATTTACTGTTTTACTGTTGTTCTCAATGGTGATATTTTGGGAACATGATAGTCAGCAGATAAGGGTAGCTTGTGTTGGTCCCGGTACACGATCAAGAAATAAACTGACACCACTCACACACTATCACCACTCTTACTCACTGATTGTGTTTATACACATATATAATATATGTGACTAGTTATATATATAAGAGACAATTAATATCAGTGTGAAAGAAGGTGATATGGAGAAGCTTTTCTTCTTATTGGAAATCGAGTAAATATTGAAGTTGGAGAGATACAAACTACAAGCTGTTTGCTTGGTATTTATAGAAAGATGGAAGAATAGTAAATTACTAATATGCCCTATCAAACTTGATGCCCAAGTAAAATTATTTAATAAGCTGATTAAAATAGAAACGTGATGGCCAAGTATGGTGGGACCAAGTCAAGAGTTAATAATCACAGCTTGGTCATGGAAACTAACGTCACGTAGCTCTCCTGAGAGTCAAAATGAATCTCTTGATTCTTAGTGGTGAAAATTGAGAGGTACCCGCACGCAACTTATGAATCGAAACCATAAGTGGATTACTCATGATATTACTAACTGAGTTGAGGATGGAAATGCAGTGAGAGGAAAAACGGTAAAAACCACCAACTAGTATGTAAATCATCAAGTGAAAGATCAATAATAACCTGCATTTGATTGTATCAATGGACACCTTGCTATAAAGGGAATAATATACATTGTATCACTAGAGTACAAACTCGGGTTTATAGTGGAATAACACCGAGGTTTCACGAACCACTAGTAGTTTGTTGGAGGTTTAGTGATACGGATCCATGGTCCCCAAGATAGCTCCGGAACGGATGATACGTACGTGATTTAAAAATTCTATATGTATTATCATTTTTCAGGATTCATAAAACTAAAGTTTGTGTCAGATTTTGGAAGTTCTATTTTTGACGTGGCAAAAATACCAAAGTTTTGTACCGGAAATTTAACTGATAAAAAAAGTTAAATTTGGATTTTTCATCAACTATAAATTTGTTTAAAATTAAATTATAAGAAACTTTGCTTTTGAAACTGAGTCGTTTTGACGTACGGTTTATGATTTAGAGAATTTCTAAGTTTATGATCGTTTTCGTAAATATATGAAATTTAATCACATGTCATGAATTTAAATGGTGTTGTTGCACCACTATATTTAATATGTGTGATATTGACATCAATGGTTAATGATATAATATTTATTTGGCTTTAATTATTACTATCCTTTTCAATAATTATTTATAAATTTATATTATTTAAATAAAATAAAATATTTGGTACACATTTTAATGGTTAATAATATAATATTTATTTGGATTTAATTATTACTATCCTTTTCAATAATTAATTAATAAATTTATATTATTTAAATAAAATAAATATATTTGGTATATATTTAAAATGTGGTAATTGATATTGTTGCAATAATATGTGAATATATTCACACGATTTTTGCTTGAAAATCCCTAAAATCAATTAAATCCATTAGATCGAATATGATTTAATATCAATCGTTGGAATGACAAAATTGATTTTACCCTAAGACTAAATTCAAAATATAAAGTTTGGTGACCAAGCTTAGGGTTTTTTGAATTAGGGTAATTAATTGTACCCCTTAGAAAGGTTTAAGATTTAATCGTTACCGTCAGATTGGAAATTATGTAATATACATATATGGTATGTAATTTTTTAATTATGGGAAAGGTTGAAATCGAATTCTATCGCTTGGTAATCAAGTTTGGAGAGTTGATTTTTTCCTAAATCAATATGGTCTATTAGATTGATTATGGAATTAATTTCAACCATTGGATCTAGGCACTGATTTTGAAAATTATACATATATATATAGATTTCAAAATAATGGCATATAAGGAAGTGACTTGTCAATTGATTGGTTAATTAATTACCAAGTCTTCCTTATATAATTCCTAATTGATCTAAACCATTTGATATTTCTATATTCAATCTAGACCATTGATTTGATAAAATTAATTATATTTACCCATAACAGAATTCGAAATTTAGGGAGGAAAGCTTCCCAAATTGGTTACACCTCGAGCTTATAAATAGGAGGCTTATTCCACACATTTCACAGACCTCTCCCCATAGCACGAATTCGATCTCTACATCTCTCTAGAGAATGCAATTTTTCTTAGCTTCTGATCTCTCTATTCTGGTTCGTCTTAGTGAACTGTTTGTTCTCCGGAAGCTTTAAAAGAACCTTTAGTTATTCTGCGACGAAGTCCTACCGGCGAAGCCCACACTTCGGTACGAGGAGTCCAAGGGAATATTCTGGAAGATCACGGGAGTTTCCCTCAGCATCGCCGAAGCCCTGCCCAGTTCAGAACGCGCAGCCGGAATCGTCATCATACGCGGTAAGGCCTTATGGAATGGGTCGATAAATGGAAACATTTATTTACAATTTTTTATTTCCTATATACTAGATTATTAATAATGAATTTATGAAAAGTTAAATTGTCAATAATTTTATCAAATCTTGATTTTGGTTATTATCAGATGTTCGAGCCGTTGAACGGTTAACAAGTTTTTTGCTTTAATTTTTTTTTAAATGCTACCCATATGGTTTGACAGCATAAATCATGATAATATTATCGGAAAACGTAATGAACTTCCCAACATCATGTCACTATATGAGTTTTGAATCAAAGCTGTATATCTCAAATTTTTGTGCAAATCAAAATTTTAATTTTCAAGTAAAGAGTCATCAATTGACCTTTCAGCCTTCTTTGTATTTTTTTCGAACCTTCGATGCATGGGCGCAGCTACGTAGAGTTTAGTGTAAGTTCAGGCACCACCTAAAAACGACGTTGAAAATATTAAAATAACAGTGTTTAGAGTAAAAAAAAAATCTTTAAATATCATTATAATATGTAATGGATCAATATAGGACATGTAAGAGCATTCAACCTAATTTACTAAAGGGATTTTTCCAAGTCTCTCTTCTTAGGATATAGGAGCTGAGTTCGACTCTTGGGATAGTCCTAATTTTTGTGTCTTTTTCTTTCTTAGTTTTAAGCTTTTCTTTTTGTTTGTTTTTTTCAGTGACTAAAAATATGAATACATTCTTATACTTAGTCCCCAAAATCTCTCACCGGATTAAACCCAGATATCCAAAAAAAAAAATTGAAAACCCAGATACGGATATATTCGTATCCGGATATTATGCAACCCGGATATTTTGATATCCGGGTTGTTTTTTTTTTTTTTAATTTGATCTGGGCCGTTGGATCATCAAGATCAACGGCCCAGAAAATAGATTCAATATATATATATAAATCCGGATATATCTGGGAATTTTTTTTTCCCGGTCCCGGATATATCCATATCCGGGTTTTTGAAAAAGAAAATTAATTTATACTTGAAAATATAGATAAATTAATTTTTTATTTTGGGTTTAAAATGTATTATAGTCGCTTGGATAATTATATTTCTACCAACGATAAATTACAAAACGCAATGTCTTTTTTATACATATGCTAGGTTATGTCATATATATATATATATATATAACAATGTAATTATGTTAATTATTGTGATCGTTGTTAATTGTGTGCTTGTTTATCTATTAAGCATCGCGTAGATTGAAATCATGGTTCCAGTTTTACTACTTATTGTATTTTATTAAATTGCTAATGTTTGATACTATGGTTGGATTCTTCCGATTAGGTATACAAATATATTTGCTCTTGTTTTAAAAAGAGAGATAAAAGAGAGAAAAAAAAAACTTCTTATTCCTCAAACATAGGAACACTCTATTAAGTGTTTCCATTTTGAAGGTTTATTGTTTCAAACTTTCAATTACTCACGGCCATGTGAACATGCTATTTATTTCTTTCTAACGAAATTCATTATTTATAAAGAATAATTAGGTTTCGGGAAGAAGAAAGAGTCAGAAATAAAATAAAAAAGTAAGAAAGTCTTACTATACTCATACAGTCAAGAAGCATGGTCTTAGGAATAATAAACACAAATTAATATTGTATGGAACAATAGAAGCTAATAATTATCATATATATTGCAATGACATATGACTCCCATTTACGTGGCTTCGATCTTTTTTTAAATAATTTGTCACTCTTTGAATACATTAAATATTATAGTATTTGGAATTTATTTTTATTTGTATTGGTCTGCCAAAGGCACGCGTGACATATGCCATAGTTTATTTCCATTACGAGCCACTCTTTAAGCTGAATATTGCATGCGTGCATTCTTGCTTTGTAATAAGTTCGAGTAGTGCCCATTAATGCCCCTAAATTCTATATAATTGGTCCATTTTGTCTCTTCAATTTTGCCATTTTACTTTAGTAACCTCTATTGTATACACTTCTTTAAAATAACACATGATTTACTCACATGTATCAATATATAGTTATATACTAATGTGTGGAAGTTGGAACCATTGTATTTTATAAGTTTACTAATTCAAAATGTCTTACGATAAGAGTCTCATGAAATAAGAAAAAAAAAATTAATAAAATCAAATCAAATCAAATACCTTAAGTATGTATAAATCATATGTTGTGTGCAATTTAATATTTATCGTTAATTTTGACGCATAGAAGGCAATGTGCTATTTTTTTTTTAAAAAGCAAATGAGATATATAAATGCAAAATGCTAGGGGTGAAATGGAACAATATAGTTGGAATAAAACTTTTTTCTTGACTTTTTCCCGGAAGACCGTGACACATTTTTTGTCCCCATTTCAGCTTCGGCTCTAAATTTTTTATATGTTTTTTTCAAACCGAAACCGGGATAACATACAGACACCATGTCCAAATCCAAACAACAAAATTCAAAAATGTCATGTCTAAATCTAAATCATAAAAACATAATCTATAATAACCTCGCGAATGGAGGGTATTTGTGTGGAGAATAAGAATATTGGCTCAAACCGGTAAATGAGATTTCCTTATTCCCAATTTGAAACTATATTTTCCGGCCTTTATTCAAAATAGGTCTACCAAAACCTGAATAAATCCGGAAAACAAGTCAAAATTTCAGCCCTACGTAATGCACCAAAGAGTAAAGTTTAAGGGTCGTTTGTGTTAATTACTTTTTGAAATTACTTGCTCTTTTAATACTGCTTTTGAAGTATCTTCTAACTTCAAAGACAATAATTAACGCTTTGTGTTTTTAGTATGTAATCCTAATTATACATTTAATTATAATCAATGCAAAAGGAGTGAGAGAAAGACATGAATGGCCTTTATCAAAAAAGCTATGTTATCGTTAATAACATCGTTGAATCGGTCAAAAATGTGTTTCTCTTCGTTTATAGTGTAAAGGTGTGTTATGTGTTTATGCAGGAAAAGGGTTATAACTGAAAAAAGTTTTTTTTTTTTTTTTTTAAGAAAATAATAAAAAGATAGTAATCCTGCTTTATCAGTGTAACCTTTGGGAAAAAGGCATTAATAAGCCTTATGTTAGTTTCATAAAGATGGTTACAAGGCCAAGAGAATAAAAGGGTTAAAAATATTAAATAAGAAAAAAGAGAAGGTAAAAAAAGATGTAATCTGTATTTTGAACATTATATATTGATTTTTGTGTAGAGGTTTCGATTAACGTCTTTATTGTATGATGTATCGGCTTTATTGCTTTTCTTTTCTTGCTAGAAAATAGTGTGCTCTTTGCAGATATTGTCTTTACTCTTTATAACATAATTGAATAATTATTCGCATTTATCATCTTAAAGGTATTGGTGCAAGACTTCGTCTTTTATATATAGATATAAAAGATATAGAGCGTGTTAATAATTATGGAATAGTCACGTCTCCAGCAACGATTTTTTTTTCTTTATATTTAAGCGAAATCAATTTGTTCGAAGTTGAATGAAATGACCTCATAAAAACAATTATTGTCAATTCTAACATTGTCGAATATATTTTGAAGGTACGATACGTTGTTATTCTTTATGTTCTCGCTACGTTGTTGGTGCACTTCTTTGTCTCACATAAATCACATGTTATTAACTCGAGCCTCGTCATATCTAACTCCGTTAGACGTTGAAAAAGGCGAGTTCATTAAACACGACCAAAGTTAATTAGTCATCTATAAAAATTTATAATAAAAAAAAACATAAACCAAAATTGTATATTTAATAGTAAGTCTAATAAGAGAACAAAAGATGAGAAGTTGAGTTTGAAAGATGATATTAATGCAAAACAAGACCCAAAAGTGGTTGCCATTTGTAAATGCAATGCAGAGATGAGTGTTATTAATATCATCCTTTTTTTGAAAGAATTAATGAATTACTAATATCATCCTTAGACTTTTGCCAAGAATTAAAACCCTTTTTTGATCTCATTCCATGGAAATCCAATCTCGTGGTCAGATAATAAATGAATAAAAAGAGTAAGTAAGACATCATTCATAACTAGCTTTCGTGCAATGTGCCTTAGATATCACATCATCAATAGTTTTCCAATATCTTAATTGAATTTTCAATTTTAATTTTTCTAGAAGTTGCTTTAATAAGAAGAAGGGGTGGAAATGGTAAAACAGTCAAAAGAGGGGAAAATCTTGTGGTGTTTGGTTGGTGTCAGATATCCCCTTAAAACGGTTGCAGAAACAGCAGAATCTCAGAGAATAATATAAGCTAAGAAATTTAATAAATGTGTAAATAAGTAATAAATAAAAAGTTTAATACTATTTTGTTACTATAGTATATAGTATTATAGCTCTCAGCTTGGGTTGGGAAATAGTTGTGCAATTTGTTGTGGACCCTTCTTATTTTGTAATAACTCAATCAATGACATCTTTATATTTGTGTTCTGCCCCTTGAAATCCTAGTTCTTAGAAGGGATTCCTCATTAAACATCTCTCAAAACACCATAAATTATTTTACTACACTTCAAAACATCATAATTGGAAATAGATCATTTTCAAATTTGTAATACAAAAATACCCTTTCAAAATTACATATTGTGTCCTGAAAAATGGACATATTGACTCCTGAAAAATGGACAAGTCGCGTCCGAAAAAATAGACACAAACAAAGGTATTTTGGTACATAAAATTTAAAAATGATGTATTTCCAATTATGATGTTTTGAGGTGTAGTAAAATAATTTATGATGTTTTGAGGGATGTTTTATGAAGTTTCCCTCTTGGAATTGCAATGCTATATGGGTCCTATTCATATAATAGTCTGTTTTGTCCACTAAAAAATATTTATTTATGTATCAAAATTTTGTAAAATTAATATTTAATATATAGTTTATAATAGGGCTGTAATTAAAACCCGGAATCCGGTTTTAAATCCGCATCCACACCCGCATCCGATTTTAAAATCCGAATCCGAATCCGAATCCAAAATCCGGATACGGGTATCCGGATCCGGATTTAAAATCGGATTAGGATAAGGGTTTTGGCAGTGGCGGAAGCAGGGGGGTGGGCAGGGGTGTTGAAACCACCCCCTTAATTTCTTTTTTTGTACTTTTTTACCCCAGTTTTATTTTTTTATTATTATTTTATCCTTAAATTTCACTAAAATTTAATCTTAGCCACCCCCGAATATAATTTCTGGTTCCGCCACTGGGTTTTGGTATTTAAAAATCCGGATATCCGGATCCGGTTTAAACCCGGGTTATTTTAATATTTTAATTATTTTTTTTATTTTTTTTTATGTTACTAATTAGGGTTACTCTTCGACACTCATTCATAATTTTAATTTTATATGTATTATGTGACAATATGTTTTAGAATTGTTCGGTTTTTTGGACAACGGGAAAATATGTAGACTTGTACGGGTTTTTTAGTGGTTAAAAGTAACTTTTTATCTCTTTTTTTAATAAATAAAAGCCGGATCCGGATATTCGGATAATATCCGGATATTCGGATAATATCCGGATCCGGTTTTAAAACCGAATCCAGATACCGGATCCGGGTTTTGAAAACAGATATCCGGATTTCCGGATATTCGGAAATCCCGATATCCGGTTTTTCGGATCCGGATCCGGATATCTATTTTTGGATATCCGGATTTTCGGATCCGGATTCGGATAGTTCCGAAAAACCGGATATCCGCTCCGGTTACACCCCTAGTTTATAATAGTTATTATTAGATAATATTTTATATGATATTACCGTTAATATTTAAGTAACATTATTAACTTATACTAACAAATTAAATTTTATATGATCATATATATATCAGTTAAAGGTTTTACTGATATAAATGTATATTTAATGAAATGAAAGTATTTTTTTTTTCATTATTTGACGGTGAAACAAAATATTTAATTTATATAAAAATTATGATCCATTCTCAACAAAACAAAAAGTAAAGTTAAACGTATGATGCATAAGCTTGACCTAATTCAGCTTGTTAAGCCAATGAGCAATCAGAAAATGAAGACCTACCCGATCAGATCAAAAGGATCTGGTCGCGCACAATCTATTCGCACACATACAAGTCACTTGGTCGAGGCGGGTAGGTCATGATGACCAGAAACTATACATCCAAGTCGTTAGGAACCATCTTGCTGGTTCCAGCGACCATGACGCAAGTGTCTATCGTGACCTAAGGGTTGACCAAGAAGCGAGTATCGACCAAGACACAACCTGGACATGACGAGCAGGACATGTCGACCAGGAATGAGGTTGGTCTGGATGAAGAAGAGCATGAAGTTGGCGTGACTCAGCCAACTGACATAAAAAGAAAAAGGCAACGAGATTTGTGAGATTGATTGAGTGAGAATGTCAACTCTGCCTCTTCGATGTACATAAGAGTCAATGTCAATGTAATTCTCTTAATTACAGGGATTATATTTCTAGCTTGTTTTATAGTATAAATAGAGGTGTACACTCTTGGTAAATGGCGTTTTTTCCATTCTTTGTAACCTGCAACATTATTTAATATAGATAGTATTTTCTCCAAATATATTCTCTTTCTCTTTTTGTTCTCGTGTATGTGATTTGGTTTGAACATCCCATTTGAAACCAACAGTATTTTGGGATTTTATTTTGTTATTTGAAGGAAATCTTTTAAAATGTTTTGGACGAATCTAGTAAAATAACAACTAGGGATGGAATTGGATAAACTATGTGCCTTTTTGTTGTTGTTGATTAAGTAGTCGTATTATGGTAGACGATAGTTTTATATCTACTAATCAATTTTTTATTATGATTATCCAATCCTAATATATTTACCGGCTGGCGAATTGGATTACCTAAGTTAAAACGGACAACGGTTCATTCCGCGACAAGTCATTTTTTTTGTCGAACTTGTCTTTGGAGCATCTTACTATCTTGAGAGATATTATCTTCTAGAAACCACGTCCTCAGCAACATTGCGTAATATAAGTTGACACGTGAAATTTTTCGTAGGACTATATAAACAGAAAACACATTATTATCATTATATTATTGTATTTCCTGATTCATAATGATGTTGAAAATGAACCCCTTTATAATTTCTCTCCTCTTCATGATCATCACTTGTACTAACTTCAAACTCCATATCAAAAGAAACAAAAAATTGGGGAAAGTTTAATCATGAATCTTTGGATTAGAATCTGCAAACTATGATGCTTGGTAGTGACCCTTGTAGAAGATCTGACTTGAGGCCCAACAAAACAAAAGCTCTTCATCAGTATTGCCTTTGTCACTATTATCACCAAAGGAAAAAGGTTGCAATAGTTTCCTAATGTGTGCTCATAATGCAGCCTTGAGTAGGGCCCGAAGCAAATAATTGCTCAAAGTGGTCATAATTTGATTTTGCATGACCATTATGGTAAGGTCATTTTCATATTTAGTAGAGGGTTTTCATTTTTCACCTACCCCAAAAAAGATAAAAGGTGAAAAAATTAAAATAACACAAAAAGTTGTCTTTTTTACCCATTGCTATTATAATTGATGCAAAAAGTTAATATAATGAAGAGGATGAGGACAAAGAGGTAATGATTTAATGGGAGAAATGACCTAAACCAAGAGAGAAAAGAAAGGCGAATTCCACATGTGGAATCATGGAAAGAGGGTCTTGATTAAATCTTTTGCTATGCTTTTGAAAGAAAAGAAAAAGGGCGCGAGAGCTTTGTCACTTCAATTTCAATCCTACAACGGTGCTCTATAATGACATATATGACTTATCTTTTTGTTTCTTGACCACACCTTTCACTATCTTTAAGCAAAGCTCTACAAAGATCCATTTGATATACACGACCATGTGGGACAAACAAGCCACGTGTGAGCTCGTCCCACGATTTTGATTGAAATCGTGATAATATTTCGAACGAGCGAAACCTGCCTGCAATAAATATATGATTTTTTTCTCAATTTATTTTATGTTCTAACATATATTTTTTATAACTCGCATATCCTTTTTATCAATTTAGGCACCCGCTGCCCGAAATAGCTAGGCCAAACGGGCAATAGACGCGAACAAAAAAAAAAATCTCAAACTCACTTTCACCATGTATATAACATGGTTTCGATTTTCGCGATAATCGAGCGATTTATCGCTGAAAATTATTTCTCGGTAACTTATCTCCTCTAATCGTTATCTTTTTATACTTATCGCGATTTTTTTATTCGAAAAGCAAGTCACTTATCTCTCAAACTTATCAAGTGTATTTTCTCGAAAAGCAAGCTACTTTTCGATCAAAAATGATAAGTCAACCCTGGTATAAATTTTTCTTTTTTTGCGGCAAAAGTTCCAACTTCTTTTAATTTCGAAATCTAAATGTATTTTTAGGGTTTTTTTTAGTAGATCTTTAGTGTTTTGATGTTTAAATGTTGTATATGTATGAATCATGTCAATTTTTCACATTTTCATTCTATATTTTTATTAGTTACTTAGAAAGCTATTAGGTTGAATGAAAGTTAAACTTTGAGTTTCATATTAGTTTAATTGTACATTTTACGTTTTGAATCAAATGTTGTTGTTGAAATTGATTTTTTTAAAGTATATGATGGAATATAGATGAATCAAGATGGTTTGCGTGATTTTTATTGATTTTTTACAGATTTTGGTTAAATTTAAGGGTTTATGCAAATTATTTCTAATTGCGACAAAAATACAAATTTTCCTACAAATAGTGAATTTGAGATATATTTTAATTTTTTTCTGTAATTTCATTTTGTAACATTGTATATAATTAGGAAACTGTTAGTTTGACATAATTATTTTTGTAATTGACGTCTTTCTGAATTATGACCTTATTGCGGCAAAAGTACATATTTTTGAAATTAGTTAAGTTAAGCTAGTTAGTCTATATTTTTATGTAAAATCATTTTATAACATTGTATATAACTTATAAAATGTGAGGTTGACATAATTATTTCTAATTCAACGTTTTCCCGAATTGCAACCTTATTGCGGGAAAAGTAAATTTTTTTTTTGAAATTGGTCTAATTGAGCTATTTCTTTGGTTTTTTATATGTAACTTCATTTTGTAACATTGTATATAATTCTGATACTGTGATTCTGACATAATTTGTTTTGTAATTTGACGTTTTTTCAATTATTAAGGAAAATATACATTTAGTATTTTATGTTATAAAAAATATTTTATGTATGAAAATATATATGAAAATATTTTATAAGTTTTCCATCGATAAATCTGTCGATAAGCGATTAATCCATCGATAAGTTCGATAAGTTTCGGTAACGGCAAACGATAAATTTTATAGATTTTCCATCGATAAATCCATCGACAAACGATTACTCCGTCGGTAACGGCAAACGATTTATCGGAAAAAACGGCATTCAAATCCTTGGTATATAATATACACGTAATCACAAAAAAAAAAAAAAAAAAAAAACTCTCACGCACCCTAAATTCCTCACACAATTATATATATATATATATAATATGAAATTTGCATCATCTAAAACCCTAAAAAGCAAAACGGTCAGAAGCTCAAAAACACACAAAAGTACTTTCATATCCCTCTTTAAACAATCACCACCAACCAAAACCACACCACTTTTGCTTTACATGTTTATCACTTATCATCATCACAATTCACAAAAGCACACCAAGGGTAGTTTGGTCATGCAACGATGACACTGTTTTTTGGTCCTTAATTTATGTGTCTTATTGGGCCCCACAAAGGCTCAAAAATCAGCGAGTGGGCCCATGAGTTTTTGGGTTAAGGTCCATTAAATTCCTCACACAACTTCCCATAGTACTAGTATGCTATCTATCCATCTACTACATACATTACATGGTGGGCTACAAGTACAACAACAACCTCTCTCAATCAGACCCCATAAACATGCTCACTTCACTTTTGACCCATCTTTCGCCTTCAAAGAACCACTTTCGTTGAGTCGTGAAAAAATATAAAAACCCAAAAAGATAAGGCCTTGAAAGCGAAATTAGAGTCGATATTCCCTCAAAGCTATATAATAATTCTGATTTGTGTAATATGTTTGGCTCTTAAGAAAGAAAGAAGCTCAATCATGCAGAGTTCAAAACTTGCATTTCACTTTATATTTGCTTTCACTTTAAATTTTTATTGGAGAAGGCAAAAGGTGATTGCTGTGTGTGGTTGAGGGCCTACAAAGAGGGCAGAGAAAAAGAAGGAGACTCTGACCAAAACATTATCTCCGACTCCTAATCACCTTCCTAGCTCTCTTTAAATAAGTGATTTATGCCGTACAAATCTTTTTATTTTATCTTTCTTAAAGTGAATACCCTTTTCGACATAAATTACATAACTAGTTATTGTTCCATTTAACTCTAGATAGACCTGAACATAGGCCTCGACTGCTATTCGCGGTCGAGTTCGCGAGTTATAATAAGTAACTTAAAGACGGGCCAACCGCCCAGGCCTCCCTTTAATAATTTATTCACATTGAGTTTAATTTGGTTTGGAAATGTATTCCCTAAAATAAATAATTAGCCTTAATTTGCAAGACATGTCCTAATTATAGATGATTAGATACATTGTAACAAAGAAATATAATTAAGAATGAGATAATAGCAAAGGAATAGTATGATTTGTTAATAATGTTATATGATTGAGATTGATTCACACGTGTGGTTTGTCTAGGATGTCACATTAGCTATGTATTTCTCAAGGCATTGCATTATTAATTATTAGGTAAGAGAAAAACATGAATCAGCAAATCAAGAAGCTGAAAAACGTCTCATTGATATGAAATATTATTCCAACTTTATTCTTTGGTCTCAGGGAATAAAGATTACACTGTAACTTGTACTTTTTGCTGCTTTCTTTACTAGCAATCAAACCCAAAAGCACATCCAAGTAATTTAAAAAAGGAAATTTAATCATTTTTTCCTTAAATCACATGAAATTTGAAAATTATTCCAAAATTATTTATAGGACAAATTTACCCCTTGGTCTATAACATTTTAGGACAATTTGACATTAAAATTTAGACACTTTGGATACTGGTTTTTAGACACTTTAAAACACTTTGTTCTAAGGTTTAGACATTTTAAATGAGGGGTACTATTAGCCAAAAAAAAACTCTGGGAATCATTTTATCTTATATATATTTTTTAATTTTTTTATGTGATTTGGAGATTAAATTATCAAGTTTTCCTTAAACAAATGTATTCAAATTAATTAGCACCTTTTTTTTTGTGTGTGTATACCAATTAGTCTTTAGTTACAATATAATTCATCAAATTACTATCATATTTATTTTATAATTTTATATAGCCTTTATATTAGGAGCTATCTAGTTAGAAGAAGGTTATGACCTTACACGAAAATCAATCCTTACAAAATAATTATTCATTTACTATTAAATATATTTATGATATAAATTACTGACATATTTTTTGATCACTACTTAAAAAAAAAACATAGAGCTACCAAAAAGTTAACGTTGAGATGAATTTGGGCTGCAAAAGAGGCAGTGGCTATGTCAGTCTCAAAACAATTGGGCTTATTATCAGACCCTCTAATAAATATCTGTAAAGCCGATTTTTAAGCTTCTTCTAACTAGATAGGGTTTAGGGTTTACGCACAAGCGATCCTCAAAATACCCCTCGGTAATGGGAAACTTGATGATCGATGGGTTTGGCATTTCGAGGAGGACGGGATATACTCGGTGCGTTCCGGGTACCGTCTTGCGAGAGCGGCCACGAGAGATGGCCCATCGGGGTCGTGTAGCCTCGAACCGCGGTGGTGGAAAACTTTGTGGGGGCTTCACATACCCCCCAAAGTAAAACACCTAGTGTGGCGTGCATGGTTTGACACCCTCTCGACCTTTGGAGCGCTTAAAGGGAGAGGTGTGCCTTGCCTACCTTTTTGCAAGTTTTGCGGCACCTTATCGGAGGATGCCCTCCATGCGGTGTGGGATTGCGCAACCACCCGAGCCATTTGGGTCTCCTCGTCTTTGCATAGGTGGGTGGAGAAGACGGCTCCGATTCCTTTTAGAGAGCTTTGCTTGCGCGCGCACGACGCCTTAGCACCGGCGGACCTCGAACTCTTTTGTGGCCTTGTATGGGCGGCGTGGTCTAACCGGAACACAAGCCTCTTTGATCACAAAGTCATTAAGCCGACGGAGTGGGTCGAGAAAGTGGCTTGTTGGTTCGAGAGTTTCAAGGCAAGTAATCGCTCATCGGAGATCCCTTCAAGATGTTTAGCGGCTAGACAAAGTATGTGGATAGCCCCGGATATCGGCGACTACATCCTTAGTGTGGATGCAGCGTGGGACAAGGGGAGAGCGGCTTTGGGCGGAGTCGTGAGAGACCACCGTGGTGATCTCATCGGCCTTGCGGCAAGGCTTATCTTGGACGTCGATTCCCCGGTAACGGCGGAATGCCACGCTATTCTCCATGGCCTCAATTTTGTCCGGGATCGAGGTTGGAAGGTGGCCGGAGTGGAAACCGATTGTCTTAAAGTCTCCCAACTCATCAACGGGGGTAAATGGGGGAGTTTTCAAGGCCCGATCATCGCGGAAATTGAGACAATCTTTGCGGAAGTGGGAGCACGCTTTGGATGTCGTTGGATCCCGAGAGGATGTAACGAAGTTGCCAATAGAATAGCAAAAAACCGCCTAGCGGATTCTATTCCCGACATGTGGTCGAGGGATTGCCCCGAGTGGCTTGTACACGTTCTTCGTAGGGATTCATCCCATATTCCAATTTAAAGAAAAGCTGTCCAACTTTAAAAAAAAAAAAAAAGCTTCGCATTAATCATGTAAATATGAGAGCCCGGAAAATTCTGATTCAAAAGTTAAGAATCTGAATTTATCCGGAATCAAAATCTTCTTGTTTTGGAGTTAAAAAATTGATGGTACAGTTATTTAATATTTTAATCTAAGCTATTACATATTAATTTCAGACAAATCTGAATTATTGGATGAAATGATAAAAAATTCAAAACCAAAATATGATTCCGGAGTTTTGGATCCACATTACCGGTTTGTGTTCAAAATTTCGGAGTCCCATATTTATTCGAATAAAATCCGAATCATAATTTTTAATTTTGAATGTAAAAAAATAGTAGTATACCATATAGTTTTATAGTGAATCTAGATAGTTCAAGCTTGGTTTTTGAGTAAATCCGAGCAGCTGAATTCGATGAATTTCTTTTAAATAAAATAAAATTTTCATAGCTAATTTTTTTTGGCTCCGACTTTACTTAGATTTTTAAAAAACAATAGTATAAATCTATACTGTAATATAGGGCTAATTGAAACTAGAAAAATATCCAACTTAAAATAATTATTTTTCAAAATCCGAATCCGGACTCGAGTAACAAGATTATTGCCTTGATCCGCATTATGAATCAACGCAATAAAATATTTATGAATATCTAGCATTATTTTACAAAAAGTTATGGTATTTCTATCCCAATTTTATTTTTAATTGTTACAAGACTTGGCAAAACTCTGGATCTAGATTAGAATATAAGTGCAATTAATATCTATAAATGAAGAACACTATTTCCTGCAAAAGAAATTAAATGAATTTTTATGGTCTGTAATCTGTATGTATAACCACCAACATAATGCAGGCAAATCCAGCTTTTAATTGTTTAATTTTAATTTTAACTTTAATTAATAGCCTATGTACCCTATTTCTAGAAGCTATTAGATTGACCCTAATAGAAGCTAATAAATATCTAACTTGGAAAATTGAATATGTTGTTGGCAAGATATTAAAGTAGCGTTCAAGTAGCGTTCGTTTGCGTTTTGTATTTTCATAAACTTTATGTTATACTTATTTGAAAGAATAAGAAGGTTGATTTAAAAATAAAATTTGAGTGAATATGTTATACCTATTTGCAAAATGTAAATTGAAGGAGAATTTACATTTGTTCAAGAAGAATTAATTATTTTATAAGATCATATACAAACTAATGTGATTTGTGAAGCTATTGTGTCTACCTTTCTGTTGATGTGGTTTCGCACGCCAACGGTCAAGTGTATTGCGAATGGGATTTCGATTCGAATATGCTAAGATTTTTGTGGATCATGACCTCCGCGTTGTCAATACTATCAACGATGACACACGAAATTGAAGAGCGAAGAAAATAAATAAAACACCAGAGTTTTTTAGAGAGGTTCGTCCCAATGCGGTAGTTGACTACGTTCTCTGTACGTTTATTGCTTTAGAAAGATTGATCGATCGGAACCACAAGCCAATTCCTGATCGATCGAAAGTGAAAGAAAAACACTCCGAAGATATGAACTCTCAAGACTCTTTTCTCTCAAATATGGATGCTTGCGTGCGTGTAGAAGGGTTGCCTTCTTGCTTTTATAGACGTCTGACTTCTGCCCGTTGGAGGTGGACGTTGGTAGTGGCTTCGAGTTCGGGGCTTGACTTGCTGCCGAGCTGACACGTGGGCCACGTCTTGCGAGATTGTTGTAGTAGTGGGCCTTGACTGGTCGTCGTGGGGTTTGAATTCAAGTCGTGGCGGTTTTTCTGGTTGGTCTTTGGAGGCTTGAATTGAAGTGGCTGACCAGGTCTGCTAGTGCTTGAACGTAGGGCTCTTTTCTGCTCGGGGGGTTTTATTCGACTTCTGCTCGGATCCCTTTTGAGACGATTAGTTCGGGAGGAGCTTTGGGTGTTGGTTTTAGCCAAGTGTTTGAAGTGAGATTTTGAGTTCTGCTCGGATTTCTCTTTTGGAAATCTGTTCGGACTTCTTTCAAGCTTACTCTGCTCGATTTTCTCTTGAACTTATTCTGTTCGGGTGACTTCGCCTTCTGGGCTTTTATTTTTGCTTGGGCCCGAACACGATTAAGTGTAGTGGGCTTTTAGGCTTTATATGCATCAAAGACCAATTAGAAATACTTAATTGCTCATAACTTTGGATAATCAATTCAGATTATAAATTTAATTAAAATCATCATGATATCGATTTGAGGAGCGAATTTGCACATCGACACTTTCAAAGAACTGTAATTTCACAAAATTTTAAAAATAATAAATTGAAGAGAATATGTTCAAAATGACTCACGTGATTGTTTAAATCAGTACAACTCATATTTTTTTTTTTTAAATAAGAGAAAGTATTGATAGTAAGATTGAAATTTTGGAAGCAAATGCCATTTTATCGTCGTTTTAATATGTTGTCGTTTTATCTTTCTTTGGTATTTTGAAATACTTTGTCGTTTTGTCTTGTTTGATCGTTTCCGTGATGTCTTGTCGTTTACTTTTCACTATAACTGTGCTTTTTCACTTATGTCGTTAAAATCTGTTTTTCACTTTATGTCGTTTTCACTATTTAATCTCCAAGTGTCTCTATTTAAATAAAATAATATAGTGTTGAGTTTTTAATCATCACTAAATCAAACTCTAAAATCGGTTTTCCAAATAATATAATTGAACACCGCAAATGAAGTATATGGTTTTCTTTCCATGCTCCAACTCCAATTAACAAAGACAAATTTTGTTTAAAAATAGGACGGAGGATAAGATAAAAAAAATCAACAACTTTAAGATGTTCGATAATAAAAGTAGAGCGATAATATCGAATCTGTATATACAGTTATATATACCCTATAAGTATATAAAGAAGTTTAGGTCAAACTCGCTTCCATGCAACGTATTTAGCAAGTTTTAGGAGATATGTCACTTTTGTCCATATAGATTTTTCTAGTATTCATTCGGCAGTTTTTGAATAGATGGAGGAAAAAACGCGGAGCCCATCAATTTTTCCAATAATCTATTGTTGAACAATTATTTATCAATAGGTTTTTGAATTTTGTGGCATAAGTGCTTAAAGATTAGGGATTGGCCAAATGGGCTATAAGAATTTATGAGATCAATCAAGTAGTTAATGGGCTTGATCAATATGATCCATAAAGCCCATTAACACTAAACTCTATTCCTATATATGGAGACTAAGAGAAAGGAGAACAAAGCAATTATTTACATAATACCTTAAAGGAAATTTCCCGATCTCTATCTCTAGCAAATTCTACCTCTAGCAAATAATTCGACGTCTACCTATTCCAAGAGACGTGGTCGAATTCTCCTAGCTCCCATAGAGTTTTTGGTTCGTTTCTAATCACCGGAGAAGCACTAGTATTCTTGTTTGGTGATTTTTAGCGACAAAGGCGTTCCGTTAGACGAGGTGGTGTACGAAATAGAGAACTGTACAATTGGACGGCTTTGTGATCGGCATAAGGCGTGTACAATACAAGGAGATTCAAGCTCACGACGTGTGCGTGGGATCGGATCTTCAAGACGGATACGAGAAACGTTCTCTAGAGATTAATATATCTTGTCCGGTAACATTCTTTAATAATTGCGTTGTTATCTAGATCGTTTTTTCTAGGATTTTTTGGATTTTCCTCTTCTGGAAATATGAGTAATCTTTGAAAAACCCAACAATGATATCCGAGCTATGTCGATAACTCGCTATTATTGGATTTTTCAGATTAATTAGATTCTTTAAAATTGATAAGGGTTTCCGAAAAATTAGTGGGAGCAATTTTTGGGTCAAAGTAATTTTATGAAAATTAAGATTATTGGAATTACCAAAACGGATTTAAAATTATATGAAAATTAACCGTTTTATGAATCTCGGTAATTGGCGACGACGCAATTTTTTTTTGCGCTGCCGCCATGACATTCACAGCCGACGATGGCTAATTTTTGGCGCCGTAAAAAGGTGGCTGAAACACTAGGCACAAAACCTTAGGTGAAGTTTGGTTAACTGATTTGGAAAACCAGTTTTGCAATTTGGTTTGGAAAACCAGTCTGAAAGTTTAGTCTACCAAACCAGTTTGAGAGTTTAATTTTTGAAACATTGTTTGGTTAGTCTTTTATTAATTTAGGGTTGAATTTAAATGAAAAATTGTAATAAAATAAAATTTATGCTACCAAAAAGAAAGTATGTTTTATTTGAAAGTAATATATATTAATATTATGTCTAAAAAATATTTGCCATAATACAAAAATTATTCATATTTCATGACTCTAATTACATGTTTAAATAATGTAAAGTAGTAAATAATCCGTTTCAAGAGTTTATATCGTTGTAATTAAGTTAGTATTTAATAATATACATAATTTAAGTAAATTTATTAATATGATAGTAATATCATTAGAATATGTAATTATATATAAAAATGATTTAAATAATTTATTATATAAGTTAATTTCATAGTTAATATCTTATCATAAATAATATAATATTGTTATAGAATGATAATATATTATTATGGTTTTATTTTGTACGATTCAGTTGAAGACCAAAGACAGAAAATAACTTCAAATTGTTTTTTTTTCCTTCATTAAAATTTCAGTGGTCTGCGAGACCGGTCTTAGCAAACAGAGACAACTGGTAAGCAAACGTGGTCTGCGAAACCAATATGACACTGTTTGAAACCAAAACTAGAAACTGGTCTCGGATACCATAACCAAACGCCACCTTAGGTTTTGGGTGGTGTGGTCTTTTTTTTTTTGTTGCCTGCCTTAGTGCAGCAAAATGGGCTTGGTTGGACCAAGCCCTATCCTGCAACAAGGCCCAGACCTTTTGGGCCTGTTATAACCCACATGTTTGGGCCAGTTTTGGGCTGCCCACGGGTCAGCCCATGTGGCTGAACTGACCAACCTTGGTTGGTCGAATCGACCCGACTCAGGTTATTGACCCGGTTCCCGACCCAGTTCGACTCGCTAACCTGACCCGACCCCGACCGATTTTTTTTTAATGACTTCGCTGGTAACTCTTATTGTATTAGGTAGCTGAAGATGTTAAGATCTTTTACGAATCTCAATGGATCCTAACAGGCCCGTCCCTAATACCTGGGCCAACTGGGAAATGGCCCAAGGGCCCCTCCAAATTGGCTTTCATAATGTCTATAGGGGCAAGAAGTATGTTTCTGAAGGTAAGAAAGATGAACTCACTGCACTCCGGGTCTTAAGGAAGCTCAACCAGTTTTGCAAGCTTATTTGAAGTGTGCCCGCAGATTCGCTGATGTTTCTTACCTCATGCTTGGATCGATGATACCATAAGTAAGAAGCGAATGCAAGCCTTTTCAACCCTTGCACATGATAAGGTTCTTGGAAAGGCAGCCATGGATTATGCCGTTTTCGGCGTTGAATTAAAAAGTAATTTTGATCGTCCAACTTTCCGATGGCTAATTTACTCCGAAAATGTGGATAAAATTTTGTAACGGTGGTATGATTAACAGTGGAGGACAGTTTTTTTACGGAGGTACCAATAGGGACATAAAACTAAAGAATTCGAATTTTTTGTGGGCAATAAAAATAATTGGAATTTATTGGTCCATTTTTTAAAAGTATTGGAACTTTTACCGGGATTAACCCAATGATAGAGTTCATTAAAAGTACCAATACTTAATGTTATTTCAAGTTTGGGTTAATGATGGCAAAAATACCCAAGTTTTGGTCAAAGAACCTCTCGTGTATTCAAAGTTTAAATGTGGTGGCAAAAATACTTAAAGTCACACATTTAGAGCTTTAAGCGTTGACCACTCCATTCTCGTAACACATATAACTTATCCAACAATGGTATTATGTAAATTATAGTTAAAAGGCTTTGACATTTATTTGGTTACTTATAGTTATTTTAAAAAATATTTTACATATTTAACATTGGTGATACAATATTAAATTGTATTGCTAGAGGGCTTTAACATTTATTTTTGTTTAGGTACTTCATTGATGAAATTGATGGGGAAAAGCGAAACGACACTTGCTGAGGCCTTCTTTCGCGGGCTTGGTCGTCTTGACAGAGCTGTTAGCGACTTGAGGTGATGACTTGTTAGATGCCGATATGCTCCTCATGAGAAGCGCAGAAAAAAAAAAACAACTTTATATTTGACTAATAAGTAGGGCATGCATCAATTTAGACCCAGCTGTATCAATTTATTGTTCTGCATCTCTTTCCATATAAAGGGAGCTGTGGCGGTGATGGTGCGGTTGTAGGCGCATGCTGGACTAGGGCAGGGTACCGTGGCGGAGCTAGTGCGGCTGTAGGAGCTTGTTGGGCCGCGATAGGTGCGACTGTAGGTGCGCCTGCGGAAATCACTGCAGGCGTAGCTCCTGGCTTTCCTTCTTGGTTGCCTTCCCGAGTGCCTTAGGTGTTTTTTGATTATGCGAGTCAACTTTTTTTGTGACAAAAAAATCACCGATAACAAGTTGGTTGTGTGTCTAACCTACACTTGTTCAACCAATAATAGTGGAACTAAAGAGGTGGTTATTGTTCAACCGAGAAGCACATATCAATGTAATCTTAGAAAAAGCCAACATTTCATTCAGAATATCTATTATCTATTTTTTGACGATTGAATCATTGGTTATCGACGGTTCATCAATGTATCTGTTAATACGGCGAAATCAATCTCAATCGACTTCCTAACTTCAATCTAACATCATAAATAAAACCACGAGGAGTAATCCCCGTTGATCATATTTTCCCACTTATATTGTATTGTGTTTGGTTTGGTTAAGGTTTTTAATGCACGACTTTATATATAAATTATATATGTTAATATGTTATTATGACTAGGGGTTTAAAACTTGTATTGTATTGTGTTGATTTTTTCGGTTTTCATAAGCGACCAACGGTCCAACGACAAAAAAATGGTTGCCATATTAAAAAAAATATATACGAGAAAATTAAATGGTCAATTTTTTTTAATTTTTTAAAATAAAAGACAAACTTATATTTTTACGTTTAATTTAATCTATTCTTAAATAATTCATATTTAATATCAATTTCACTATTATTTTTACAATACCTCATCCTTATATTAACCGATTATCAAAACAACAATTAAATTTTATTGACTCAATCGATTATAGTTTTTTTAAAATATTACAAAATTCCACCTGTCTGTAACCCTTCGATAAAATCTTTATGAACTCTTAATACTGATTTATGAACTCTTTAAATATTGATTATGACTATACTAATCAGAAATATTAAGTATAATTTGTTTTTTCAAGTGTACTATTGAATAGATGAACAACACCTTCGTTGGAACTTGGAAGCAGCACGATGCAGCACTCTCTAAAGATGCCCCTGGAATATTTTAAATAATATTTTCGTACAAAATAAAAGGGTTTTTAGCCTTTACATATTTAAATAATGGTTTTTCTTCAAAATGTTTCTTTGGAGTTAGTAGTTTTGAACTTTTGATATTAGCTCTTCGGGTTTAGTGGAAATCTGATTAATAAAAATCGCGATTGCTTTCCATTTGTGCTACGTGACAAGTATTAAATAATTGAATAATTAATTAATGAAAACTATTTTGTCCGCTCGTGGAAGTCCTAACATATATCCATTATCTGCATTGAGAAAAAGCATGCTAAAGATTGAAATAGATATCTCATGAATCATGTTGATCAACATCTTTATTCTTAATAGGGTTAATGGCAGCGAAATATTTAAAGTTAAGTCAAACGAATTTTTTTGTGTACTCAAAGTTTAAAAGTGATAACAAAAATATCTAAAATTATATTTGGAGCGTTGATCACTCCATTTTTGTAATGCAGTTAACTTACTCGTTAACTCTAGCCACATGGAGAAACGTAGGTTGCTGACGTAGCAACTTTTTTACCACTTAAACGAGCCCACATCAGCGTCGTTTACAACAAAACAACGAATTAAACCCTTAATTGGGTGGGTTCGTCCACGCGGCAAAAAAATTGTTATGTCAACAATCCACGTGTGTCCATGTGGCCAAAGTTAACGGGTAAGTCAACGCCCCAAATGTGAATTTAAATATTTTTGCCACCATTTTGGTACACGAGAAATTCTTTGACCAAACTTTAAGTATTTTTGTCATCATTTACTCTTATTATGGTTATTTTTATAAAGACTAATTAATGAAAGAAGATTATTCAGTTAATTATCTTTTATTAAATAAATTGATTTCGACCCGAAAGCGTCAGCGCGCGTAAGGGCCTCTTTGGCGCGCGTGAGGCCCCCAAATCATGTGTTGGCCATGTGGAGTAGGCCACATCGCCTATGAGTCAAAAATTTATAATTTTTATGACGGGGCCTCCCAAAGTTATTTTAAATTGCATATAAGAGTTGACTCATTCAACTAGTGTCTCGAAACAACTCATTCAAATGCTCTATACATCTATAAAATAACCGGTCTCAATACTCAATTAATGTTGAGCGTTAGAGGTGAATACAAGGGTACATGCCCCGATTTTCCCTGACATCGGTGTTTGTCTTTTCCCAGATTCGGAGACGGAGAAGCCGGGAAGAGCAGAATTCCTGGAAAATATCTCGGCCTGATCTGCGACCTGCCCTACGGAGATTCTGGTTCTTAGTGGTCATCACCGATCTATCCCCAAGTCTTATCCGACCTGCCTAGCGGAGGTATTCAGACTTTATGGTGATAGAAAAAAGCACTTGGTTCCGGAACGACGGTTAGCGGAGAGTCCGATTTACGATGATTCGCCAAAAGACGATCGCTAACCTTCCCTACAGAGGTTCCAGTTCCCGGGGGTCGCCAGACCTTTAACCCGAGCCTACTCCAATCCAGGTTATGTGGTAATAGGTGATGGAGGAACCAGATCTAGGCCAACGTTTATTGAAGGGCCCAAATGGTCGGAGGCGCTAGGAATCGGTGCCTGACTCCACAAGAACATTGAATCACAGCTCTAGTCCAGTAAAGTTAACAAACATCGATGAGATCGACCCAATATCCAGTTCTGGACCGCTTTAGTGTTTGATTTGTTTTTCAGCATCCACACTAATTATACATATTTTTAAGAGTAAATATCACTAATTCAATATATTTATCACTTTCTATCAAATTGTCTCGTAAATTTTGAATAACTTTGTGAATTTATCATTTTTACTGAAATTACTTAAAGATAGGGCTGAAAACCTTAAATTTTGATTGAATGGTAAACATGTACCAAAAATATATATTAATTCATTTTAAAACTTCGAAGAACTAATTCATACACAAAGAAGAGTTTAGAAGTAGTTCAAACAAAATTGAATTTACTTAGTAAATTTTTCAAAAGGATTCAACAAAATTTCAAAACCAGCAGTGTCAAAAGCTTCTCTCTTTCCCATTAAATTATTTAAAGATTTAATTTTTTTAGCAAACATAAAACTTAAAATGTATTTTTATATAAAAAGTACAAAAAGCAGATTAAATTTTATTATTTAATAGCTCATATTTACAATAAACATTTCTAAAATAATATTTTAAAAATTTCAACAATAATGAAAGTTATTCTATTCTTTATGAAATTATGACAAAAAATATTTGGAACTGTATCTTTGGTTGACTCGTGTGACGCATGACTCGTCAGCATTAATTAAGTGGAGAATTAAAATTAATTTAGTAGAGGAAGAGAATTCGGTCTCTAACACTCCTTATGTAATTCGGATGAATGAATATAGACGCAATATGGTCGATGTTCATAGATTTCACTGTTGCTTCACTGAATAGATATTTGATTATCTATTTTGTATCTTTGAATTCAAACTAGAAAGATTCTGGATCTCATATATACATATATAATTATATATTTAAATGTGAAAGAAATAAAAATTGCCACGAGATTTTCACGTTTAACTAGAGTGTAATTCTCCGTGAATTATTTGATAGGAGTGGTTGGAAGTGGAACATTTTGCTCGTCATGCTTTGACCAACCAATTATTAACCAACTAAATTTAAAATGTATTTTCTACAATTTTCTATATAAACATTATATTATAATCTGACGTTTTCCAAACACGTAATTTTTGTGTGTTTTTTAACACATGTCAATTTATTTCAAAATTTGTTCAGACTTCGTAATCTGCAGTTCTGCACAATATATGATATTTAATTGGGAAATTTATTTTTTTATTTTCTTAATTTCTATTTAAATTCTTTATTTTTAAAAAGAAGTAAAATATATTATTTAAGTGTGACTTAACAATGTTTTTTTTTGTTTTTTTTTCGCTAATCATAAATTTATAACCCTAAAATTGTGGTAATAAAAATAAAGGGTATATTTACTTAGAATCAACAGTGTATTTTACTAATATTAAAAATGAAAAAGTATACAAAGACATAATTTCGCTATTTAATTTTGTAAAAGTAAAAGGATAATTAATTAGATATTTAAAGTTTGATTTAGGTTTCAAGCACAAGCAAATTGGATAAGAGATCTAATGGAGGCCGTTTCAGCACAAATCTTATCAGCTATCTCCTTACTTAATTACCAATAGTTAAAAAATAAAAAAAATCAAAGACAAACAATAGAATTTTTTTTACAATATTTTAAAATTTAGTGAGGGACAAAGGTCTCATCAAGCTGCTAATCAAAATATGAGTTATTTTAAAAAATACTTATTTTGTGTAAAAGATTTAAGAAAAATGCCTACTCTGTCTATTTTTTCCTCTCATAGATGAGCATTTTTCTTAAACCTTTTACACAAAATGAGCATTTATTACAATTTCTATCAAAATTCAAAATATTAAGTATATAATCATTTAATGAAATTCATTTATAAAAAATGCAAGCAAATAGTGTCCAGGTTCATCTGAATCTGTTCAAGAGAAAGAAAAAAAACGAAGACCTAAAAACATATTAGTGTTGAAATCCCGAAAATACCCCTACGTTAATCAAGAAATAAAAACAGCTCCAAACTATTCGAGTTTCAACCCAAATCTCTCCGATGGCTTCCATGGCGTCTCTCTTCGCCAAAACCCCCTTCCTATCCCCGGCGAAGACTCAAAATCCCCGATCTACCCCCGCCCCGAAACTCACCGTTTCGATCCCCTCCAATCGGCGGCGGCCACGTGGGCACCGCTCCGTCCGATTCTCGTGCGCGCTGATCGAACCGGACGGAGGGAAGCTGGTGGAGCTCTTCGCCGACGAGTCGGTCAGAGGGGAGAGGAAGAGGGAGGCCGCGGCGCTGCCGCGCGTCCGGCTCACGCGCGTGGACCGCGAGTGGGTCCACGTGCTGAGCGAGGGGTGGGCGAGTCCGCTCCGGGGCTTCATGAGAGAGTCCGAGTTCCTCCAAACGCTTCATTTCGGGTCGCTCCGCGTCGGAGACGGGTCGCGGGTCAACATGTCCGTGCCGATCGTGCTGGCCATCGACGATGCGCAGAAGATCCGGGTCGGGGATTCGACCCGGGTCGCGCTCGTCGACTCCGATGATCGGGTCGTCGCCATTCTCAACGAGTACGTGCCCTTTCGCTGTCGCTTCTGTTCATATAAATAATTTAAAATTTTATCGTGGCTTCGTGCGAGTAAAATAAAAAAATAAAGGGTATTTTAGTCATTGTCCGGTAATATTATTAGAATTTAGTCTCGTTTACTGTAATGTGATACGACTTCCGATTTTTTGTATTTAGTGTCAATGTTAATTCCATTCAATTTAGTTGTTAGGATTTTCGACTTAAATTCTTAAATTTAAAAAATTCAAATAATAAAATAAATAGAAATTGTAATAAATGCTCATTTTGTGTAAAATGTTTAAGAAAAATGTCTATTTGTGAGAGTAAAAATACACACGGTGGGCATTTTTTTTAAAACTTTTACACAAAATGGACATTTTTTAAAATAACCCTAAAATAAAATTGATAGGATTAATGAACGAAATATTCATTTTGTATGCATTTTAATATACGCAATGAGTAATGTTTTTAAAAAAATTATGTAAAATAAGTATTTTGTACAATTTTTTTTATTTTATAATATTTATAAGTGTCATACTAGCTCAAATATTTGTAGCAACTGAGCTAGTTCTGTTGATGCATCAGCATTGAGATCTACAAGCATCCAAAGGAAGAGAGAATCGCGAGAACGTGGGGCACCACCGCCCCGGGCCTGCCCTACGTTGAGGAAGCCATCACCAACGCCGGAAACTGGCTCATTGGCGGTGACCTCGAGGTGGTGGAGCCTGTCAAGTACAATGACGGCCTCGACCGCTTCCGCCTCTCCCCGGCCGAGCTCCGGGCGGAGTTCACGAAGCGGGGTGCTGACGCAGTGTTCGCCTTCCAGCTCCGGAATCCCGTGCACAACGGCCACGCGCTTCTCATGACGGACACGCGTCGCCGCCTCCTCGAGATGGGCTACCGCAACCCCGTCCTCCTCCTCCACCCCCTAGGCGGCTTCACCAAGGCCGACGATGTCCCGCTGAGCTGGCGCATGAGACAGCACGAGAAGGTCCGCCCTACGTCCTAATTTCCCTCACCCTCGGCTGGATTGTTCTTTTTCCGTCGTGCTGATTTTTGTTTTGTATTCTCGGTTTGTTGTTAGGTTTTGGAGGACGGTGTTCTCGATCCGGAGACGACGGTGGTCTCGATATTCCCGTCGCCTATGCACTACGCTGGCCCGACCGAGGTGCAGTGGCACGCCAAGGCTAGGATCAATGCCGGAGCAAACTTTTACATAGTTGGACGGGATCCGGCAGGGATGGGCCATCCGACAGAAAACAGAGACCTCTACGACGCCGATCATGGGAAGAAATTGCTGAGCATGGCGCCCGGGCTGGAGCGGCTCAACATTCTTCCTTTCAAGGTAACCGGCTTCTCTCAGATTAAGATTAGGTTGTTGGATAATGCACTTAGTGAGATGTGAATTTATCATGTGTGAGGTTAACCCTGTGATCTTTCGAGCGAATATAACGGCTTGACATCGTCCCGTGTGCATTTCAGGTCGCTGCCTATGACAAGACGCAGGGAAAAATGGCCTTCTTCGACCCGTCGAGACCACAAGATTTCATCTTCATCTCCGGGACCAAGGTACATATACTCGACTCTTCTCTAAACGTTTTACCGATTCCAAGCCTTCTCATGGAAATCGTTACGAAACCCGGGCCTCGTTTTACAGATGCGAACGCTAGCGAGAAACAAGGAGAGCCCGCCAGAAGGGTTCATGTGCCCCGGCGGCTGGCAAGTGCTGGTGGAGTACTACGACAGCCTGGCAGCCCCCTCCCAGAACGGAAAAGTTCCGGAAGCCGTGTCGGTCTAAGCCTCGCTCGGCTCCGCGTGTAAAATATGTATTCGCCGCCAACGGCTGAATAGTCTCCTTGTGTAATATCCATTCCAGGTTGGTTGAAGAGGCTCTGCCCAGCAGGCTTGTGTAATAAAAGGGAAGGGCAATTGTGTCCTTTGGTACAGAAACAGCGTAAACCCTAGAGCCTCTTCACTCTGTATTTATGTTGCTTGCGTGCATCAGGGTTTGTTGTATCATAGATGTTGGGTTGATTGGTTTGTTAAGGTGATTGTTTACCGGTGTCGGTGGCTACTCTCGGTTCCCGGTTTACCACCGAGTAGTCCCGGTTTCTTGAACCTTGGTTTGTTCTATGAAAAGGAGATTGCAAGAAGTGTATTTTATCATATGGGTGGCTGATCAATGTTCCTACCTAAGTCTAAGATGCTTAAAATCTTCATATAATGGCCAATTATCCCTGAAAGGAAATGAATAGTAAACTCTTATATATATAAATAAAAATAAGTAAAAAAAAAAACAAAAAAACAGAACTATGTTTTTAATCTTTTGAAAATTGGCTTTGTGATGCCAAGCAGATAAGGCAGGAAGTAATTGAGATCATGCATTTATTTTTGTTGGAATATTTTCATCTTATGTTATATATATTTGCTCTATTTTCAAATATTTGCTTTCAGTTTATGTGGAATTTGTTGAGGGTGGCACGAAGATGTCTCTCGTGGTTCCCAAGCCGTGTTTGGCCACAACAGAGATGGCCCATGTTGTTTGGGTTCCGAGTAAAGCTACCGAGACATCTACACCGAGCAAGCCGAGCAAGTCCCAACCGGTTACAATTCTTACAGCTCGATTCAAGAAAGAGGTGATTGAACTCGAGTTGATTTCTGTCCTCTTCCCGGATGAGCAACCCAATAAATTATCCAAGCACCTATCCCGGCGCGATTCTCGATGAACCAAAACGCGAGTTTGTGCATGTGCGCAATGCGCTACGTCAAGCCCCTCGACAAGCGACCCAAAGTGACTACCGAAATGTTCTAATAAATTCATGGACAAATTTTCTCAATGTCGGGACAAATTTTCTCAAAATTCGAGTTTGCGTAAGTGCGATACATCGAATTCAAGCTTGTAAAACTCGAAAGTTTTCGTTCTTCATCTGTCGATCTACACCACTTTGGAATTTATTATTTTCTTATCTTTTTATTATTAATTTTGCTAATAGCTAGTAATATGGATATTGCATCGAGATCTAAGTTAGGTTCTAAATTAATTTACTGAAAAAAAAGAGATAAATTTGGAATTGGTAAATTAAACTTACAAGTAAGCTAAATCAGCTTATGGCTCTAATCGTCATGTGTGAATTTTCACAATTTGAGATTTTAAAAGCGTTTTGATTAATAAATTTGATCATTTGATGTAATATGTTATGGTCAACAATCGTATTGCTTATTTCAAATTAATTAATAGCTACGAGTTTACTATCGACATATATATGAAATCATGAAATGATACATAAAAAAAAATCCAATGTCTATTATTAATCAATCAATCCGAATACTCCTACACAAATAATCACGTATATACTTGCAGGCTAAGTTAATAATTCAAACAAATAAACGAAGAAAGAATCAATGAATTCATGCAAAAATGCCTCTGATGTAACTGAAGAAGGGCTTCTCCGGCACCGGCACGCACTTGACAAGCCACGCTATCGGCCACGACACCGCCCCGACCGCCACGCACGCGCCCCACTGCGCCGAGTTCAGCCTCTCCGTGTCAGCAAACTTCTTCAGAAACTCCACCATCAGAACCTGAAGCACCACCGTCGCCCCGACAATGGCGATGAACAGCTTGTTCCGGTGAATCCCCGCGAACACGTTCCGCTTCTCCAGCTTCCTCGCGTTGAACTCGTTGAACACCTGGCAAAGCACGAACGTGTTGAAGATCAGCGTGTCCTTGATCCTGTCGTTGACTCCGAAGATCGACTTTCCCCGGAACTGTAAAGTCAACAGCACGCAGATCTGGTAGATAGCTTGAGCAAGAAGATTCCTCCACATGACGTTGGTGATCAGGGGAGCCGTACGGCCCACAGGTTGACTTTCCATGAGCTCGTCGGTGGGTTTTTCCGTCGCGAGCGCCAGCGCGCCAAGCGTGTCCATGATGAGGTTGACCCAGAGGAGCTGCACGGCGGTCAGCGGGACCTCGCCCGCGGAGACAGCGGCAACGAAGTTGACGGTCAACGCCGCAACGTTGACAGTGAGCTGGAACTGGATGAACTTCTGGATGTTGGTGTACACGCAGCGGCCCCATCGGAGGACGGTCACGACCGAGGCAAAGTTATCGTCGAGGATCACAACGTCGGAACTCTCCTTCGCAACCTCCGTGCCTTGAATCCCCATTGCGAGGCCGACGTCGGCTTCTTTCAATGCCGGTGCGTCATTAGTCCCGTCGCCCGTGACGGCGACCACATGGCCTAGTTGTTTTAGGCTCTGAACGTATAGGAGCTTGTCGAAGGGAGATGACCGCGCCATCACACAGATGTTCTCCACGCGTTTGAGCCTCTCCTCGGGCGAGTAGTTGCGGAACTCCGAGCCCTCGATGACTTGGAGGCCGGGTTTTAGGATGCCGCATTCTGCCGCGATTGCTTTGGCAGTGAAGATGTTGTCGCCGGTGATCATCTTCACGCTGACTCCGGCTTTTTGGCAAGCCTCTACAGCTTTTTTTGCGCCCGGGCGGCACGGGTCCTTGATTCCTATGATTCCAAGCAAGACTAATTGTTCTTCGTCTAACCCGCTTTCCCGGTCGAAGCTGGTTTCTTTGTGCGCGAACGCTATGCACCTGAGGCTGCTTGCCGCCATTCCTTGAATAATTGCCTCAAATTCCGATCTCGAAGAATAGTCGAGCTCTTTCACGACTCCGGTTGCATCGTAATAGCCAGAGCACATGGCAAGAATCATCTCCGCTGCGCCTTTCCAATGTGTCCATTGAGTTCCGTCGCTCGTCCTAGTCACCGAGACGCCACTTCGCTTTTTCTTGGAGTTAAATGTTTCGACGTTGATTATTTTGCAATCTCTCTGAATTTGTTCGATGTCCATGTTGAGCTCGTGCACGGCCCACGAGAGAATTGCCTTCTCCGTTGGTGAACCCGAGAATTCCGTCTCCGATCCTGGCCCAGCCTGGAAGACACTTCCGGTGGTGTTCATCGCCACTGCTTCGTGAAACAAACGTTTGACGAAAGGCGCTATGGCGGGAAAGCGATCACTCTGCTCTAGACACTCTTTTGCTAGCCAGAATTTGGTCACTTTCATGATGTTCATCGTCAGCGTGCCAGTTTTGTCGGTGCAAATCGTCGTCGCCGAGCCCATCGTCTCACACGCTGAGAGCTTGCGTACCATGGCGTTGTCGGACATCATGCGCTTCATCGAGTACGCAAGCGTTAGAGTCACGGCGAGTGGTAAACCTTCTGGGATCGCCACGACGACGATTGTCACCGCCGCTGCGATGATCTCGATCGCCTCGTTGATTATGTCGTCGACTTTTGTCCTCTTTCCTTGGTACTCAGTGATTCCGTTTTCGTCCTTAGTGTTCCCTGTGAAGTACCTGACAAAGAGGACTACTAAGACGAGGAACGCGACGGTCAACCCAATCTTTCCGATCGCTGACGTGAGCTTGTCGAGCCGGGCTTGTAGCGGTGTTTGCTCGTCAGAGTCGCCGCTGATTTGGCTCATGAGTTGGCCCCAAGTTGTGTTCATTCCGACGGAGGTCACGAGCATTCTCGCATAGCCGTCGACCACCTTGGTGCCACTGAACAAGAAAGGGTTGTGGCTGTGGTTGACTTCCACGTGGTCGCTCTCGCCGGTCATGCTTGACTCGTCAACTTGAAGGGAATGACCTTCGAGGAACAACCCGTCGGCCGGAACTTGGTCACCGATTTTCAACATAACAACATCGCCGACGACGATGTCGAAGATCGATATCGGCTGCCGGCGACCGTCCCGAACGACGTCGGTCTGGATGTTGTTGCTGACTTTTGAGAGCTTGTCAAACTGCCTGCTTTGCCTGTATTTCAAATAGTGATAGAAAAACCGGTCAACTCTTGAATTTTATCAACGCAAATTAGAAAGAAAAATGAAAACGAGAGTGTATCATATGTAATGTCTATGAATTTATACATGAGAGCTACACAATACAAATTAGGAACGAGCTGAGAATTTTTGTTTGCTTGTTAAGATTATGTTCTAAATGTTGACTTTTTTAACTTTAAATGTTTAAATATAAATATACAAAAAAGTTTAACATATATATTCGTTCGAATTTACTTTTAAAAAATGAGATTCTATGGGGGAATTATTAATATTTTAGTAGACAACTGAAGTCTTATCATTTACATAAAAATATGTAAATGAGAATTTATTGGGAAATATGATATTAAATTAGACAATTGAAAATTATAATTTCCACAAATAAATGAGATTTTATGGGAAATTATACGATATTAACTTAGACAATAATTAACTAGTATAATTTACAAGTAAATGAGATTTCATGGGGAAATATGATATTGAATATTTGAATTAGACAACTGAAGTTTGAACCATTATAATCTACATAAATAAATGAGATTATATGCGGAAAATATGACATAAAATTAGGCAAATTAGTATAATTTACATTTATAAATGATTTCTTATTATTATATAATGATCAATGAATACCTCAATAAATTTCGAAATTTGATGGTGTATGATATAATATTAATTATTAAATTACACAATTGAACTATGGATTATTTTTGTTATGGCACATGAGAACTTCTTATATGTTTGCCAATACCGAACTTAATTTGTCAAAATTTGAGATTATTGGTTCTTAATTGCAACACAAACACTAATAGAGAATTTAGCAGCTAATTATAATATTTACCTATAATTGCTGATAGCGGAGACGGCGATGACAAGGAAGACGGCGATGAAGATACTAAGCCCGTCGATCCACCCTTCCTTCGCGCCGTGCACCTTCATCCCGAACCCCAGCGAGAGCGCGGCACAGAACATGAGAATCACGATCGTCAAGTCCTTGAAGGCCTCCCACACAAAGTGCAAGAACCCCTTCGCCGGCAGCCTCTTGTAGGTATTCGCCCCGAACGCCTCCCTTCTCCGCCCCGCACCTTCCCCGCCGATCCCCCGCTCCGCATCCGCCCCGAGAGCCCTAGCCACGCCCTCCGCCCCGCCGAGCTCTCTAAGACGAGCGAGGCTCTTGTCCTTCACCAGCTCCGTGAGCTCGGTTCCCTCAACGGAAAACTCGCCCGAGCTCTCCCGCGCCTCCACGCGGATGACCGTGTGCGGTTTCGCCGCGACTTTATTGAGAGGGAGAAAAGCTCTGGAGCAGTAGATGGTGAGGAAAGCCGAGTGCCATTTCTTCTGCTGATCCGTCGTCGTTTTGACTCCCAGTACTCTCTCAACGCAGCTCATCAGCTGTGCTTCCACTATTCGCGACACCATGTCTCGTCAAACGACGTCAAGTACTGGAGAAACGAGAACTTGGGTTATTCGACAGAGCGATGATACACTTCAGAAATCTATATATCTCGATGTAATATAAATGTTAAGAAGATTTTAGTGTGGAATATATGAGTCTAACATGAACTTATATATATATATACTTAAGATTTAAGACCACGTTTGTGTTACACTGTTACTTGCTCGTTAAGCTATTATTTTTTTAAGGATGTTTCTACGAAACTGAGATATAAAATGAAAATCAAGCTCTTGATAATTGCCAGCAAGTTAATATTCATGGGAATAAAGATTAATTAGGGTTTTGATCGTCAATTCGTCATACATGAACATTCGTGCAGAGTGGATAACAGTTGACTGGTCAAAGACGCGGCAAATGTACAATGTTTTAGGATAGGGACAAGTTGTTCATACTTTTATAATATTTATATGTAATCTGTAATTAACTTTTGACAGTTGACTGACACTATAGTGAAAAAAAGTAGATTTTTATGTTCGATGGAAGAAACGCGAAATGATGTGTTTTTTGGTGAACGGGATTTACATCCGGCAAAGTATTAAGGCCTTATGATTAAACCCGTCCGATTAAACCTGTCTGCGAGTTTAATTTATTTGGTATAAACTAAATTTAATTAAAAAGTAATTAATTGTAGGTTTTATATTATTTTTTTTCTTTTTGGATTTATATAGTATTTCCGAGTTTTATGTACTTTTAAATAATTGTGGGGTTTATATAAAACCACACTACAAAATGTTTTTTCTTTTTCTTCTTTTAAATTTGTATAAGTGGTGCAACGGAGTAACTGGCACTAATGTCTCTGAATTTCCTCGGTGATGCACTTTATATTTGATTTTTTTTATAAACTTTTAAAAGGCAACATATTGCTATTTGCGTTAAAAATAAATCAAAATATTTACCTTCCAAGTAACATATTACTTATTAGATATTTTTTTTTGTCAATTAGTTACTAAACACAGTTAATAATTGAGATTATAAAATGGTCAATGTGACAAAATTTCATTGTCAATGAAAGTCTTATAAAATAATATTTTTAGTGAAAACACCCTTAAAAAAACTATAAGTAACAGACAAATTAATGATTTTTCTAATGCGTAAAGTCAATGTTTAAAATTATTTTACAAAATAAAATTATAAAGAACAGATGCACCAACAAAAAAATTTAGACATTTACCGCCCATTACTCTCAAAATTATTACAAATATAAGTACGTTCACGTTACATATGATTGTGTCATTCTCATTGTTTTTTTTAGTCGATAGAGAGTGTAAGAGACGTGTGAACAGTTGCCATGTTTGCAATTAATATTTTCGAATGTCGGCTTACAATTAGCGCTCTAAGATAAGAATATATATATATATATATATGTATCACATTAATTGATAGAGACTTATAAACACTTGTTATAAATATGTGGAAAAATAAATGGTATTAAATTTTTTCGATAATGTATGAAGAGTTTATGAGAGACGTCAATTTCCTTTGCAGTTTGCACGACTTGTTACTCAACTTAATTATAATATATGTACACTTTGTCAAATCAAATAAGATTCTTAATATTATATTATTATATAAGTACCGCGTGTCATAAACAGTAAGCAAAAAAGGGGAAATAAACCTTGTCATTGCCATGTAATAACGGAAGATATTCACTTAATATATAGTCTAAATATTGTAATGACGAGATATAATCGAACTTTCCTTTTCATTTAAAGTGAACGAGAAGAGTCTTCATGATCAATGAACACGTACAAGTTGGTAATGTTAGAAATAGAATGATAATATATCAGCTATGTCGGTCAAAATGGTTTTATGTTTTAGGGGTTTGGCGGTACAAAATTCACACAAATTGTTTATATTTTATAAATTACTGATACTTTATTTATATATAAAAATCATATTAATAAGCGATCGCCTATTTTTAATATTTTTTTTGTTGTTGAATAAAACGGTCTTACTCGAAAGGGAAATTCATAGCACATATACTTTGAATCCGGTTACGGGTAGTTGAGCTCTAAATTTTCGTTCTTGAAGTGTGTTATCCTCGAGAATCTAAAAAAACAGTGATATTTAATATTTTCAAGTTTGATATATGATCATCAAATTCAAACATATGCATCCAAATTCAAATAGAAAACAGACTGATAATATTGGAGATGTAAAAAAAAAAATAGTAAACAAATCACATTAAAAAAAGACCAATTGTTGTGTAGCAAATTAGTCGGGCAATTACTTTCCTCGCTTTCGTAAATTCTACTATACTTCCTTAGATTGTTATAAACACGTAATGAGATTGCTTAGGGAATATAAAGGTGACAAATTATTGTTTTGAATTATATTGTCAAAAAAGTTTATCCTAAGACGTTGAAATATTTTTTTCTAATTCATATCTATATATATACTATATGAAATGAGAAACCCTTGTTTCCCTTCACTTTCACTAAAAGAATCAGAATATATTTAGAATTATATTGTCAAATTAATAACTTGTTTTATGTTTATAAATGCAATAGGTTGAGATTCAAGATCACTTAGCTTAAGTTTTGAAATTATATCTTTATTTGTTATAATAAGGGTTAATTGCGGCAATAATGCACAATCTTTGGTCAAGAGGGGTTTTAAATCCCCAACCTTTCAAAGTGTGGGAAAAAATACACAACCTTTTATAAATGTAAAATTTGTTGGCCTTCCGTTAGGGATGTTAAATTCTGCTGATGTGACATCGTTAAACTGCCAAATGGACTGCCAACTTGTAATATTAATTGTATAATTTAATTAATAAGAATAAATAATTTTTACTTTAAATTAAATAAATACTTTTTACTCCCCCTAAAAATCTAACAGGCTCTTCATCAAACATGAATAAATTTTTTGAAAAACGACGGATTATTAAACATGACAAAATTTGCAAAGATTACAAAACGACAGTCTATAAAAAAAAACGACTAGAATTTTGTAAAAACGACCGATTATTAACAAGAAATGAAATAGTAAAGATGTGAATAATACTGAAGCCCGAGTTCAAAAACAAGAACTACGCGTTAAATAAGTATTGCTCGTTAATTTAAAGTTTTAATTTATTTTTTGAATAATAATTAAAATATTTAAATTTATTCTTATTAATTAGGTTATGTAATTAATATTACAAATTGACAATCCATTTGGCAGTTTAACGATGCCACATCATCAGAAGTTAACATCCCTAACGGAAGGACCAACGGATTTTACATTCAACAAACGTTGTGTATTTTTTTCCCACACTTTGAAATGTTGGGGACCTAAAACCTCTCGTGACCAAAGTTTGTGCATTATTGCCGCAATTGTTGGACATGTGTCCTTAAACAAGCTGTTTTAACCCATTTGTAAAAGATTATGACTAGTCGTTGAATAAAGATAATACTTATTATGTTAATCTTCTTATAGTTTCTGTAGAGTATAATAGAATGTTTGATCCATAGTTCATAATGGAATGCAATTATGTTATTATCATCACACCCGAGTCAATGTGAGGAAGAATTGATAATCATAATAAATGAACTTAAAATGTCCGTGACCTGATTAACTGGGTGGGAGCCCATTAATCGAAAAGGTCATTAATGTGACTAAGTGATATAATCCTATTCTGGATTAAGTGTGTGTGTCACATTCACTAGAAGTGCATTAAGTATGAAGCGTCTTCATACTGGACTGGACCTGACTTAAACTCAAGAAGTTATCATATAAGACCGTCACTGATAACTTGAAGTTGAGTCACTAGTAGATGATCAAATGGATATCGATCTAAGTCCTGAGTGATCTTGAGTCTGATCTGTTGACTTGATTGTTCTTTGATTTAACCATTTAAGAACACAATATATTACCGCTGTTCCCAACACTATTATTTTGGGAACATGACAGTCAATGGTGAAGGTAGCTTGATCATAGATATGGGCATCACATAGCTCTCTTCAGAGTCAAGATGATTCCCTTAATTGTCAATGGTGAGAAGTGAGATTTACCCATGGCCAGCTTATGACTCGTAATCATAAGTGGGTTGCTCATAATATTATCGACTGAGTTAAGGATGAAAATGCAGTGAGAGGCAATACGGTAAAAACCGCCTGCTCATGTGTGGATCATCAAGTGAAAGATCAATAACCGGAATTTGATTGTATCAATGGACACCCTGCTGTTATAAGGGAATAATATATACCGTATCACTAAAGAGTGCAGCCTCGGGTCTATAGTGGAATCACTTCGAGGTTTGACGAACATCTAGCGGTTCGTTGGAGCTTAAGTGATACGGGTCCATGGTCCCCAGGATAGCTCCGTAACGGATGATACATACGTGATTAAAATACATTCTGGATAATGTTTAATCATTTGGCTCGACTTATAAAACTGACAAGTCTTTGGCGGACGTCAGATAGTTTTATCGTCAGCGTGGCAAAAGTACCATATTTTGGTACACAGAATTAACTGATAAAAATAAAGTTAGAATTTAGATTTTATATGAGAACCATGTTGATGTAAATTAAATTCTAAGAAACTTTGCTTTTTGAACCAAGTCATTCCGACTTACGGTTTGTGATTTATGGATTTTCTAAGTTTGTGTTCGGTACGATAAACTATGAAATTAAATCACATTTCACGAATTTAAATGATGACGTGGCACCATGAAATTTAATGTGTGATATTGAGATCAGGTTTTATTGATATAATTTAATTATTTGTATTTAATTATTAATATCTTATTAATAATTAATTAATAATTAATAGATTTATATTAATAAATAAAAATATATATTTATATATATTAAATGTGTAAAATTCGAATTAGGGCTTGGGTAAATGAAACCCTAGCTAATTCGAATGATGAGATTTGAAGAATCCATATTTGCGGCATAAGTACCTAAAGTTTAGCACTTTAGTAAAACCCTAAAATCAATCTTATCCTTTAGATCAGAAATGATTTAATATCAACCGTAGGATTAAGATGATTGATTTTTGACCTAACCCTAATTCAAAAATAGTAGCTTGGTGACCAAGCTTAGGGTTTTCGAATTTGACCTAATTAATTGTATCCGTTGGATCTGTTCAAGATTTAATCTTTACCGTCGGATTGGAAAATAATTAATATATAATAATTAATAATTTTTCAAAATTATCATTATTATTATTATATATATATATTTCGAAATTTAAATAAGTAGATAAGATTGGTTTTTGATTTTACCAAGTCTTTCTTATTTAATTAAATCCCTAATTAATTATATCCATTGGATTTAGATAAGATTGAATCTAAACCTTCGGATTAGGATAATTAATTATATTTAATAATTATTTTCGAAATTAAATATATATATATATATTCGAATTATATTTAAATAAGATGATAAGATTGGTTTTTGATTTTACCAAGTCTTTCTTATTTAATTAAATCCCTAATTAATTATATTCATTGGATTTAGATGAGATTGAATCTAAACCTTTGGATTAAGATAATTAATTATATTTAATATATATAATTTCGAAATTTGGGAGTAAATTTCTCAAATTCGGTTACGGGCTAAGGCTATAAATAGGGAGCTCATTCTACACATTTTCACACCTTTCCCCAGAGAAAAAACTCGAGCTCTCCCTCTCTCTTTAGGGTCTGCGAGTTTTCTGCTTCTGGTCTCTCTTCTGGTTTGGCTTAGGAGATATTTTTCTCCGGTAGCTTAAAAAGAACCGCCAGTTAAATTTTGCGACGTAGTCCTGCCGGCGAAGCCCACGCTTCGGTACGAGGAATCCAGGAGAATATCCCGGAAGATCACGGGAGTTTCCCTCAGCATCGGCGGAGCCCTGCCAAAGTCAGAACGCGCAGCCGGAAGTCGTCAATGAGGTACGGCTTTATGCATTGGGTCAATAAATGCAAAATTCTTTTTATTGTATTTATTTATTTTCCATAGACATTAGATTTAATAATGTTGTTATGAAATTAATTGTGATAATTAAATTGCCAATTATTTATCCGGTCGCTTTATCCAAATTACTCGATGTCAGTACGTTGTTACGGAGTAACTTTTCAGTCTTAAAGTTATTTTTGAAGTTACCCGGACGGACTGATGAGAGCGGAATATTCGAGGTACTTTGGACGGGACGTTAAAAGTATTTTTAATGAATTTTCAATCGAAGCTATTTCGTTATTTTTCAAGGTAAATTGGCATATTAGTATATCCGATTTCCAATAATTGGCGTCTGAGCTATATCCAATTTCCAACAATTGGTATCAGAGCCCGTGTTCGTGGATAAATAATTACATAATTTAATTTAGGGTTTTAAATGATCGAATTATTTGATGAATCATTAATTTTAAAATTGAAATTTTGAATTTCTGGATTTTTAAAATTAATTTAAAATACACGATCCAAAATATTTGGACCGGATATGAATTAGGGTTATTTTTTCGTAACCCTAATCATTCGGCCAAGGCCGAATGGGTAAAGCCCAGGGCTGTTTGCACAGCCCATGATGGGCCGAAAATCCAACTGGGTCAGGAAGCCTAGCCAGCCCGCAAGCCATCAGCCCAAGGAGTGGCCCGAGAGGGGCTGAGCGCGTGGCAGCCAGTCGCTGGCAGCGCAACTGGGCGAAGCCCATGCACTGGGCTTTGGGCAAAGCCTCCGTCTTGGGCCTGGGCTCGTCCCTGGGCCTGGAAGCGAGTGGCTGGAGTTGTCTCAGCCCATTCCAAGGGCTGGGAATGCCCTAATCCTCGGTACGTGGGCCCGAGCTTAAGCCCGGATGGCCCACGAGTTATTTTTAAATAAGGATCGGATTTCTCACCCGACCCAAAAATCGTGGATTAATTAATTTTATTTTTGAAATTGAGATTTATGAATTAAAATTAATTATGTTTGATTAATTAATTAAAATTAAAATATGAATATTATTTTTGATGAATAACATTGTCTTATTTTAATAAATTAAAATATGGATGTTATTTTGGATAAATAACATTGTCTTATTTTATATTATTCATAAAATAAAATATGGATGATAATTCTTTATAGAATAATATCATTGGCTTATTTTATATTTCATAAATAATATTAATGGCTTCAATATGAATGATAATTCTTTAAGAATAAGTATCATTGACGTATTAGTAAGATTCATCATAGATATAATTTGTTAGAACCTATTTTCATAACATGCGAACATAGTGTCTATATTCGCTGAACATTATTAATATGTCGGAATTGGAATAGATATAAATAATGAGCAATAAAGGAGATTTATTTATTATTAGTCGGAAAAATCTCAACCGTACAATCTTGTCTGAGGAAGAGGGAATCAAAAGTGGGGCCGGTTCACCATCCACTTCTGGGTGACCGGTTAGGACCCCTCCCATCTTCCTGGAGAGCGTACGTGTTGACCTATCACTACCGACAAACTAATAAATAAATAAAAAGGCTTATTAGATATTACCTCGGTAATTATAATGCCTCAATATAAACCTTTTAATGTGACATTAAAAAGAGTTTATAATAAGTTTTAAATAAAAATAAAAACGTTATTTTCTAAAAACAATGGCAAGTATAGAATAAAACAAAGGTCTCCATTATTACTGTCAGAAGGTCTGCTAACCACACCGGCTCGAGTCACCCTAGTGTGTCCATTCCCTAAGGAAGGTGTGCTTGTGGAAGGTTTGACACCGTGATAGTTCCAAAAGAATATGGGGACGGAGGAATCTTGGAAATGGACCGCGAGTCACCCTAGAGTGACCATTCCCTAAGGACGACGTTTCCAAGAGGATCACGAGAACCGAAAATAATGGGTTAAGCTTGCACGGAAGTTGGTGCTTCCCGACCGTCTATGGTGATAGTTAATAATCATAGAGAACTTGGTGGTTCTTGTTATGAATATTAATTAAGTTTATGACTAAAACTTAGTTTAACCAAACTACACGGTTGATACCGCGAGTCACCCTAGAGTGACCATGCCGCTAAGGACGGCAACGACGTGTACAGTCGGTTAAATTATCACGAAATAGTTAAGGGTTTATTTAACGTTTTTCCCAGAACATGTTTGCATCATGTAACTATTTCAAACCTATAATTTGAAACATTCTGTCTATAGTAAAGTTTAATAAGTTTCTTATTTCAATGCCAGTCTAAAATGTCAATCTCTAAAATATCATTGCTATCTAAGAATTCGATGTGTATTTTTTCATGACAATAATGGTCTGAATAAGTGATTTAGTTTGCTTATTGATTATCTTTTGTTCCTAGCTGGTATTCCCACTCGAAATTACAAGGGAGTAATTCGAAAGTTCTTTTACTTGGGAAATTGCTGAAAGGTAAACATAGATAAGATAATCACCCTACCCAAAGTAAATGATTGGTTGAGTTTGAAACCTTTGACTGAATACAGGATTCAGAAGACAATCATTAATGTAAGTTTGACTATGTTAGTCAAAACACAATGGGATGATTATTTCAATTAAGGTAGTGGGAGCAAGTCGTTTATAAATAAAGCAATTCGTTTATGTATATATAATAGAATGTTGTTTTCAAGAACAATATTTATTATACCCGTGACTTACGTGGAAATTCAAGTGTCCACTTATGTAAACAAAGTTTTATCATTTTAGATAATAATAATTATCTTAAGAAATGATCTAGTTGTTTACATTGATTGCCGGTGAAATGAAACAAACGAGCTTTAAATGTCAACGTGTATAAACATATATCTATCATTTTAGATAATAATCTTAATAAATGATTTGATTGTTTATATGGAACGTTATGACAAATAAACGAGCTGAAACCCTTATGAAATAATAAATGAATATTATGGATATGATGTCCATAAAAAGGTTAAGACTGAAAGTGATTGATCATACCTATGGCATCTACAAATAGTCATATTAATTTAGATAAGATAAACAGGATGGACCAATGCGTGAATTGTTTGTCAATTCCCTGCCTGTTTGAGAATCTTGTCTAAAAGATTAAAATTGACTAAAAGACCGTTTTTCCGTAAAACGGTCTAAGAGCCACAGTTCCTATAAAGCTTGTTCATACTTTATGTATGTGGTCCATTATACAAGCTCGAGAAGGATATGAATACTTTATCTAATGATTGGCAAGTATTCAAGATAATGGTATGAATGCAAAGTAAATTAGAACTTTTGTGAGTTCCAGAAATTTATTGCATGATACGAATTTTTAATTCGATAAATCAATACTGGCTCTTCAGTTTTGATGAAAGGAATGAGTATGAACTTTTAGTTCTGTAATATCTTAAAGGAGAATTAATTCTCTTATAGTCAACGTTTCCTAGCACACCAGCACAATGAGCTGTTGCAGAAAAGGGAAACTATAACCTTTAGAAATGATTAAACTGAAAGTAATCATTTTATAATATTCATTTAGTGCGTACTTAGACAAGACATTGTTTATAATCATATAAGAGTGTAGTCATTTTACCAACGATAGTACTTCTTTTGGAATATGATTATATGATAAACTATGAACCTCAAAGTAAAATAGTACTTAAGGAATTGTCAGAAAAACATAGTAATTACATGATCAACAGCGACTGTTGAAAATCAGATTGAGGAAACCACAGGTCCCAAATCAGAACTCTGGGTACTCAGACGTAGTGGGAGGTTCAATCTTTAGATTGGACGCTACGAGTATCGGAAAGAGATAAACGTTGTTGTGACGACAGTAACGTAATAATCCTTTGACCTTTAACAAGATAATAAAGGATACTGATCATGGGAAACGGCAGGATGCGATGAACCAAGAAATAGAATCTATAGATTCTAACCAAATCTGGGAACTTGTAGTCTTACTGGATGGATTCAAATCCATCTACAAATAGTCATATTAATTTAGATAAGATAAACAGGATGGACCAATGCGTGAATTTTTTGTCAATTCCCTGCCTGTTTGAGAATCTTTTCTAAAAGATTAAAATTGACTAAAAGACCGTTTTTCCGTAAAACGGTCTAAGAGCCACAGTTCCTATAAAGCTTGTTCATACTTTATGTATGTGGTCCATTATACAAGCTCGAGAAGGATATGAATACTTTATCTAATGATTGGCAAGTATTCAAGATAATGGTATGAATGCAAAGTAAATTAGAACTTTTGTGAGGTCCAGAAATTTATTGCATGATACGAATTTTTAATTCGATAAATCAATACTGGCTCTTCAGTTTTGATGAAAGGAATGAGTATGAACTTTTAGTTCTGTAATATCCTAAAGGAGAATTAATTCTCTTATAGTCAACGTTTCCTAGCACACCAGCACAATGAGCTGTTGTAGAAAAGGGAAACTATAACCTTTAGAAATGATTAAACTGAAAGTAATCATTTTATAATATTCATTTAGTGGGTACTTAGACAAGACATAGTTTATAATCATATAAGAGTGTAGTCATTTTACCAACGATAGTACTTCTTTTGGAATATGATTATATGATAAACTATGAACCTCAAAGTAAAATAGTACTTAAGGAATTGTCAGAAAAACATAGTAATTACATGATCAACAGCGACTGTTGAAAATCAGATTGAGGAAACCACAGGTCCCAAATCAGAACTCTAGGTACTCAGACGTAGTGGGAGGTTCAATCTTTAGATTGGACGCTACGAGTATCGGAAAGAGATAAACGTTGTTGTGACGACGATAACGTAATAATCCTTTGACCTTTAACAAGATAATTAAAGATACTGATCTTGGGAAACGGCAAGATGCGATGAACCAAGAAATAGAATCTATAGATTCTAACCAAATCTGGGAACTTGTAGTCTTACTGGATGGATTCAAATCGATTGGGTGTAAGTGGATCTACAATTGCAAAAAGATGAGTGGACGGGAAGGTTGGAACCTTCAAAGCTAGTTTAGTGGACAAGGGTTGAACCCAAGAGAAAGTGTTTATTACGAGGTAACTTTCTCTCTAGTCACTAAAGTCCATTCTGTCCATATCCTAAAGTCTCTTATATGAGATTTGGCAGATTAAAGTCAAAACCGGTTCCTGAACGGGAAGATTGACTAGAACATCTATATGGTGCAACCAGAAGGTTCGTGCAGAAAGATCAAGAAGGGAAGGTTTGCAGATTACTCAAATCCATTTATGGATTGAAGCAAGCTTCTAGATCAAGGAATAGAAAAGTTTGATGTGACATCAAGACTTACGGATTCACTAAAATATCATTGAGATCCTGCATTTATTGACTCAATAATGTTAAACGTAGTGGTTTTCATTGTGATATACGCCGACATAATTTTGATTGGAAACGATTGAAAAAGTTATCGGACGTGAAAACTTGGTTAGCTACTGAATTCCTAATATAGGAATTGTTGGCAGATACCAATCTAACCCAGGTATAAATCACTTAACAGCAGTGACGTTCTCAAGTATCTTCGGAGAACGGGAGATTATATGCTAGTGTTCAATATACTATCTGAATCCACTATGCTACACTGACTTAGACTTTATGTCTGACCGGGACTTGAGTAAGTCCACATCAAGAGCAGTGTACACCCTTGTTGTTGGAGCGGTATTCCAGATATGCATAAAGCAATCTTGTATCGCAGAATCCACGATTGAAACTGAATATAAAGCAGCCGTGAGGCTGCTTAGGGATCAGTTTGACTTAAGAATTTTTACACAGAGCTGGGAGAAATTCCAGGTGTATGATGGGTCACTAACGTTGTACTGTGATAACAGTGGCGCAGTGGCAAAATTCTAAAGAGTCCGTAAACCATAACAAGGTGTAGCATATAGAACTAAATACCATCTCAGTATAGAGATTGTACGTCGAGGCGACGTAAGGGTTATGAAAATAGCTTTGGGAGACAAACTGGCTGATCCATTTTCCAAGATGTTGCCAGGGAAAATATTCAGGAGGCATCTGGAGTATATGGGTCTGAAAGACATGGGTCATCTTCTTTAAGTACAAGTGGGAGATTGTTGGACATGTGTCCTTAAACAAGCTGTTTTAACCCATTTGTAAAAGATTATGACTAGTCGTTGAATAAAGATAATACTTATTATGTTAATCTTATTATAGTTTCTGTAGAGTATAATAGAATGTTTGATCCATAGTTCATAATGGAATGCAATTATGTTATTATCATCACACCCGAGTCAATGTGAGGAAGAATTGATAATCATAATAAATGAACTTAAAATGTCCGTGACCTGATTAACTGGGTGGGAGCCCATTAATCGAAAAGGTCATTAATGTGACTAAGTGATATAATCCTATTCTGGATTAAGTGTGTGTGTCACATTCACTAGAAGTGCATTAAGTATGAAGCGTCTTCATATTGGACTGGACCTGACTTAAACTCAAGAAGTTATCATATAAGACCGTCACTGATAACTTGAAGTTGAGTCACTAGTAGATGATCAAATGGATATCGATCTAAGTCTTGAGTGATCTTGAGTCTGATCTGTTGACTTGATTGTTCTTTGATTTAACCGTTTAAGAACACAATATATTACCGCTGTTCCCAACACTATTATTTTGGGAACATGACAGTCAATGGTGAAGGTAGCTTGATCATAGATATGGGCATCACATAGCTCTCTTCAGAGTCAAGATGATTCCCTTAATTGTCAATGGTGAGAAGTGAGATTTACCCATGGCCAGCTTATGACTCGTAATCATAAGTGGGTTGCTCATAATATTATCGACTGAGTTAAGGATGAAAATGCAGTGAGAGGCAATACGGTAAAAACCGCCTGCTCATGTGTGGATCATCAAGTGAAAGATCAATAACCGGAATTTGATTGTATCAATGGACACCCTGCTGTTATAAGGGAATAATATATACCGTATCACTAAAGAGTGCAGCCTCGGGTCTATAGTGGAATCACTTCGAGGTTTGACGAACATCTAGCGGTTCGTTGGAGCTTAAGTGATACGGGTCCATGGTCCCCAGGATAGCTCCGTAACGGATGATACGTACGTGATTAAAATACATTCTGGATAATGTTTAATCATTTGGCTCGACTTATAAAACTGACAAGTCTTTGGCGGACGTCAGATAGTTTTATCGTCAGCGTGGCAAAAGTACCATATTTTGGTACACAGAATTAACTGATAAAAATAAAGTTAGAATTTATATTTTCTATGAGAACCATGTTGATGTAAATTAAATTCTAAGAAACTTTGCTTTTTGAACCAAGTCATTCCGACTTACGGTTTGTGATTTATGGATTTTCTAAGTTTGTGTTCGGTACGATAAACTATGAAATTAAATCACATTTCACGAATTTAAATGATGACGTGGCACCATGAAATTTAATGTGTGATATTGAGATCAGGTTTTATTGATATAATTTAATTATTTGTATTTAATTATTAATATCTTATTAATAATTAATTAATAATTAATAGATTTATATTAATAAATAAAAATATATATTTATATATATTAAATGTGTAAAATTCGAATTAGGGCTTGGGTAAATGAAACCCTAGCTAATTCGAATGATGAGATTTGAAGAATCCATATTTGCGGCATAAGTACCTAAAGTTTAGCACTTTAGTAAAACCCTAAAATCAATCTTATCCTTTAGATCGGAAATGATTTAATATCAACCGTAGGATTAAGATGATTGATTTTTGACCTAACCCTAATTCAAAAATAGTAGCTTGGTGACCAAGCTTAGGGTTTTCGAATTTGACCTAATTAATTGTATCCGTTGGATCGGTTCAAGATTTAATCATTACCGTCGGATTGGAAATTAATTAATATATAATAATTAATAATATTTCAAAATTATCATTATTATTATTATATATATATATTTCGAAATTTAAATAAGTAGATAAGATTGGTTTTTGATTTTACCAAGTCTTTCTTATTTAATTAAATCCCTAATTAATTATATCCATTGGATTTAGATAAGATTGAATCTAAACCTTTGGATTAGGATAATTAATTATATTTAATAATTATTTTCGAAATTAATATATATATATATATATTCGAATTATATTTAAATAAGATGATAAGATTGGTTTTTGATTTTACCAAGTCTTTCTTATTTAATTAAATCCCTAATTAATTATATTCTTTGGATTTAGATGAGATTGAATCTAAACCTTTGGATTAAGATAATTAATTATATTTAATATATATAATTTCGAAATTTGGGAGTAAATTTCTCAAATTCGGTTACGGGCTAAGGCTATAAATAGGGATCTCATTCTACACATTTTCACACCTTTCCCCAGAGCAAAAACTCGAGCTCTCCCTCTCTCTTTAGAGTCTGCGAGTTTTCTGCTTCTGATCTCTCTTCTGGTTCGGCTTAGGAGATATTTTTCTCCGGTAGCTTAAAAAGAACCGCCAGTTAAATTTTGCGACGTAGTCCTGCCGGCGAAGCCCACGCTTCGGTACGAGGAATTCAGGAGAATATCCCGGAATATCACGGGAGTTTCCCTCAGCATCGGCGGAGCCCTGCCAAAGTCAGAACGCGCAGCCGGAAGTCGTCAATGAGGTACGGCCTTATGCATTGGGTCAATAAATGCAAAATTAATTGTGATAATTAAATTGCCAATTATTTATCCGATCGCTTTATCCAAATTACTCGATGTCAGTACGTTGTTACGGAGTAACTTTTCAGTCTTAAAATTATTTTTGAAGATACCCGGACGGACTGATGAGAGCGGAATATTCGAGGTAATTTGGACGGGACGTTAAAAGTATTTTTAATGAATTTGCAATCGAAGCTATTTCGTTATTTTTCAAGGTAAATTGGCATATTAGTATATCCGATTTCCAATAAATGGCGTCAGAGCTATATCCAATTTCCAACAGCAATTAACCCTTATAATAATGTTTTTATTTTAGTTAAAGATGGAGGCACGAAATCTCGCTAAGCGAACTCAAATCCCAACTAGGTTGGCACCCAAGGAACGCAAAGTAAAAATCGGGGCTCGAGATAATATAAATGAAAATATCAAAGATTACAAGCAAAATCGAAGAGAACTATCTAAACCTAAAGTTCTCTCTCGAACAAATGTCATCGTTTACAAAAGACGAAGTAAAATCTGGGCGAGAAGGCCACCAATGATAACCAAAATTTTGAGCACCAAAACTAGCTAATACATCAGCTACTCTATTTCCTTCTCGAAAGATATGAGATACTCTGAAATTAATAATTTTCACATAGCGGATGCATTTGGACCAGCGAGCTCGCAACTTCCATGGAACCAAACTTGTTTTCTTCTGAAAAAGTTGGACGACGTATGTCGAATCGCACTCAAGCCACAAGTTATCCCAATGAAATTCCATAGCCTTTTCCACCGCAAATACTGCAGCCATCACTTCAGCTTCATACGCAAACGCGGACTCAATATGGAAAGAGAACGAGCCACGAGGAAATCCACGAGAAGTTTCACTATATGGGATTTCAAGATTCTATATCTAGCTTATTAAAATAAAATAAAATAAAATGATATTATATCTCCATTTCTCAACCATTATCTAACTGCTTTTATTACTGTCAACTTTTCTACTAATATTCAAATCCCTCTTCTTTTTCTTCTTCTACATTTTACCTAACTTTTCTTTATCGCCTTTTATTGGGTAATTTTAGCGTGAATTTTTAATACGAGTTTTTAGTTGTGAATTGTTGAGCTAACTTTTTCCTTCTCGATAATTTACTCGCATTTTACGGTCCTTTGTGAAAACGTTTTAATATAATTTAAATTTAGTACTATGCCTAGAATAATAAATATAAACGTATTTTCCAAATAGATATGCTAATTAATTAAGAAAATTAATGTACCTGTATCTCAATCTTAAACATATTCACAGCAAAGAATATACGCTTGCATTACTACTATGATTTCAACAGCAACCACACCAGCCAATTACACAAGAAGGTCCACCCGAGCAAGCTTTTTGCTGATTTTTTTCATTTTCATTTTCTGAATTTGGGTTTCAATTTAAGTCGTGATGGTTTTCATTTGATTTCTTGGCGTTGTTTATCATTTTCTTGATTTTCATGGGGATTTCTTTGGTCAACAGTAAAGTAATCACACTTCGGCAAGTTTCTTATTTCTCAGAGTTCAATTTCATTTTTTTTTCCTGGTGAGTTTGATATGATTTTGGCCAATGTTTATACTTTTGTTGGTTTACAGGAAGATTTCTTCTATCAAGAATAAGATCTTCACATTTCCGGTAAGTTTCTTATTGGGATAATAACGGCAAAAGTCCTCAACCTTTACTCAATTGGGGCGGCATAGCCCCAACCTCATTTAATAGCGGTATAAGTACCAAAAGATGATTTCCGTCCATATTTGACTAACAGAAGTAGTCAACGTTTGCGTGGTCAGCTTCTCGTCAACGTGGACGCCACATAGTCCGACATGTCACCATACATGTCATCCTCGCGTCATCAAATTTAATGCAAAATTAATTGAATCCCTCCATCACCCTTAATTTTGCATTAAATTTGATGACACGAGGATGACGTGTATGGTGACATGTTGGATTACGTGGCGTCCACGTTGACGAGAAGCTGACCGCGCAAACGTTGACTACTTTTGTTAGTCAAATATGGACGGAAATTATCTTTTGGTACTTATACCGCTATTAAATGGGGTTGGGGCTATGCCGCCCCAGTTAAGTAAAGGTTGAAGACTTATGCCGCTATTATCCCTTTCTTATTTACTGGAGTTAAGTTTCAATTTTTTCGGTCTGTTTATTTGATTTTGGCCATTGGTTTTCCTTTTGTTGATATTTAAGTGGTATTTCTTAAATAAGCCACGGTTCCTTGCGTTTTTCGGGTTAGTTTCTTTTTTTCCGAAGTTTCATTTCAATTTATCTCGGTGAGTTTGATTTTATTTATTGGCATTGTTTTTCCTTTTATTATTTTTTCAAGGAGATTTCTTCAATAATCAAGCTTATTTTCGTCCCTTTTTCGGTTAGTTTCTTATTTCTCGGTTTTAATAGCCAATTGTAAGTTTTACAGTGTAGATTGTATTTTTAAACATTGTTTAGCTTCTATTTTAGTCTTGAGATTCTTTTTCATCTTTTCAATTTCCGGCAAGATATAAGTTGTTCACATTCCTTTGAAGGAACCCCTTTCCATCCCCCGTTCGTCTTTGTGTGCGAACCGCCATACCTGCTGCTTCTCACTCCCGTCTCATGATATGTTTTTTCTTTCCGGCTGCTTCTCACTCCCGTCGTTTATTCAAAGAGATTATTTTTCTTGCATTTTTATTTTGATCCTTGCTTTTTTTTATAGCTTATCTGTGTTTGATATCAATCAATCTATTTTACAGTCTCTACAAACAGGTTTTTGATTTTTGCTAGTGTTAAGGTTTTTCTAACTTCGGAGATAATGGCAACGCCGACTCCGACCTCCGTTTGTTGTGTCACTTCTCGGGTGAGTTCTCTTATCTAATCTCATCTACTTTTTATCCTCTAGGGGAGAAACCTTAGATTTTAGGTTAATTCAACCCAAAGTTGAAATTCATTTATCCAAAAGGACTTTGTTTCATTGAAAAATCTCTTATCGAAGAAAACATCAAGGTCGTATTGAGAAATCTTCATCAGCAACTAATATTAATTGGATTATATTTAAAAAAAAATTGCACGACTATATATACATTTAACTAACAATTTCTTGCTGATTGAACCATGGACTGAACCATGTAACATATAAATGTTCAGGGTCTTGGTCAAGTTTCTTTTATTTTCTATGACCTAATTCGGTTAGTTAAGTTTTTTTGGACTAATAAATCCAATTTTGACGAGTTGATGTCTAGGAAATCAAGGCTGAGCGAATCTACACCAACCTCATCGAGGAATATTTTTTTTACTTGCACGCTATTATTCATTTTGATATTTGTTCTGTTTCAATATTAATTTTCTGATTGAAAGGAAGTAATGTATGATTTCCCAAAGCTTTTATTTGTCAATGTTAATTTTAAGTTAATAATTGATGTTTAAATGAATTCACGACATGTTGAGTTCGACTTGGATAAAAGTTCGACTTGGTTTACAAATGATCTTTGATAAAACTTGATGCATTTTTTACCTTCTATTTACTCAATAATGTGTTAGGGTGATCATTGGTGTAATAATTCACATTAGCCTAATCTTTTAGGTATTGATTGTTGTTTGATAATAATGTCTGCTTAATGTTTATTTTCTGTTGATCGGTTTTCTTGCTCATAATTAAATTTTTCTGGTGATCTACTTTTCGTTAAAGTTGTTGTGTTTAGTTTTACTTTTTTCATCTGGGATTTTGAGATTGACAAGTTTGTTATGATTTTTATTTGTGTGTTCATTTTACTATAAGTAGAAAGACTATAAGCAAACAATGCAAATTGTTTACAATTTTCAGATTATATATCGCTGGTGATCTATTTTTCATTAAAGCTGTTATCGAATTTGGGCGGAACACTTTTTAATTACATTGTTAGTTATTTAGTGAATAATATTTTAGTTATGCATTTATTTTTGAAAAGATTACAAAATATATATATATATATATATATCTATGATAACTCGTAAATCAATAACGTCAGGTTTGCTTTAGATGTAGCTGTTTTGATTACTGTAAATTTATAGAATGAACATATTCAACTATACTTTCTCGAGATTGATAGAATTTTTCATAACCAAGTTAATAGAGTTTCGTTCGTAACACAGTAAAAAAATATATTTTTAAAATAGAAGAATGCCATAAAAAATTTTCATGCCAGTAGTATATGTAAATCTAAGAGAAGATTAAAAGACATAATAGCAAGGTCGGAGGATATCATACAATTTTATGTGGACAAAAAAGATAAAATTAAAGGCCTCCGGTTATATTTTTTATTTCATATGTTATTAAATTAATAGATTTCACTATTTTTGGTAATCTAATTCACAAAATCACAGCTATTATTTTCTTGCTCTCATACAAAAATATTCCTTCCTTGATGACAAAAGTCTAATATTACTGTCATCTTCTATCAAGCCAATGAAGTGGTTTCCCTGCAGGGATGCAAAATGATAACTATTCTTCCTTTGCTTTGCTATCGCCTTCCGATAGAAGGGAAGGGCAAGCTAACTAGGAATTCACGTTTGTCCACGTGGCAAAAAATTGCTACGTCAGCAACTCACATTTGTCCACGTGACTAATATGTTAACGGGTAAGTTTAACTGTGTTACGAGAATGAAGTGGTCAACGGTCTAAATATGACTTTGGGTACTTTTACTAACACTTTTAGATTTTAGGTACACGAGGATGCTTGAACCAAACTTTGGATATTTTCGCCGTCATAACCCTAAAAAAAACTTCCATAATGTCTATTATTATTTACAAATATGCTCTATACAAGAGAACAATTTCAACAATGTAATCATTAATCAATCAATCCGAATACTCCTACACAAATAATAACGTATATAGTTGCAGGCCAAGTTAATAATTCAAACAAATAAACGAAAAAAGAATCAATGAATTCATGCAAAAATGCCTCTCATGTAGCTGAAGAAGGGCTTCTCCGGCACCGGCACACACTTGACGAGCCACGCGATCGGCCACGACACTGCCCCGACCGCCACGCACGCGCCCCACTGCGCCAAGTTCAGCCTCTCCATGTCGGCGAACTTCTTCAGAAATTCCACCATAAGAACCTGAAGCACTACCGTCGCCCCGACAATGGCGATGAACAACTTGTTCCGATGAATCCCAGCGAACACGTTCCGCTTCTCCAGCTTCCTCGCGTTGAACTCGTTGAACACCTGGCAAAGCACGAACGTGTTGAAGATCAGCGTGTCCTTGACCCTGTCGTTGACTCCGAAGATCGACTTTCCACGGAACTGCAAAGTCAACAGCACGCAGATCTGGTAGATAGCTTGAGCAAGAAGATTCCTCCACATAACATTGGTGATCAGAGGAGCGGTACGGCCCACGGGTTGACTTTCCATGAGCTCGTCGGTGGGCTTCTCCGTCGCGAGCGCTAGAGCGCCGAGCGTGTCCATGATGAGGTTGACCCAGAGGAGCTGCACGGCGGTCAGCGGTACCTCGCCTGCGGAAACTGCGGCAACAAAGTTGACGGTCAACGCCGCGACGTTGACCGTGAGCTGGAACTGGATGAACTTCTGGATGTTGGTGTACACACAGCGGCCCCATCGGAGGACGGTCACGACCGAGGCAAAGTTATCGTCGAGGATCACAACGTCGGAACTCTCCTTCGCAACCTCTGTGCCTTGAATCCCCATTGCGAGGCCGACGTCGGCTTCTTTCAATGCAGGTGCGTCGTTGGTCCCGTCGCCCGTGACGGCGACCACGTGGCCTAGTTGTTTCAGGCTCTGGACAAGTAGGAGCTTGTCAAATGGAGATGACCGCGCCATCACGCAGATGTTCTCCACGCGTTTGAGCCTCTCCTCGGGTGAGTAGCTGCGGAACTCCGAGCCCTCTATGACTTGGAGGCCGGGTTTTAGGATGCCGCATTCTGTCGCTATTGCTTTGGCAGTGAAGATGTTGTCGCCGGTGATCATCTTCACGCTGACTCCGGCTTTTTGGCAAGCCTCTACGGCTTTTTTCGCGCCCGGGCGGCACGGGTCCTTGATACCTATGATTCCCGGTCAAAGCTGGTTTCTTTGTGCGCGAACGCTATGCACCTGAGGCTGCTCGCTGCCATTCCTTGAATAATTGCCGCAAATTCCGATCTCGATGAATAGTCAAGATCTTTCACGCCTCCGGTTGCGTCGTAATAGCCAGAGCACATGGCGAGAATCATCTCCGCTGCGCCTTTCCAATGCGTCCATCGACTTCCGTCGCTCGTCCTAGTCACCAAGACGCCACTTCGCTTTTTCTTGGAGTTAAATGTTTCGACGTTGATTATTTTGCAATCTCTCTGAATCTGTTCGATGTCCATGTTGAGCTCGTGCACGGCCCACAAGAGAATTGCCTTCTCCGTTGGTGAACCCGAGAATTCCGTCTCCGATCCTGGCCCAGCCTGGAAGACACTTCCGGTGGTGTTCATCGCCACTGCTTCGTGAAACAAACGTTTGACGAAAGGCGCTATGGCGGGAAAGCGATCACTCTGCTCTAGACACTCTTTTGCTAGCCAGAATTTGGTCACTTTCATGATGTTCATCGTCAGCGTGCCAGTTTTGTCGGTGCAGATCGTCGTCGCCGAGCCCATCGTCTCACACGCTGAGAGCTTGCGTACCATGGCGTTGTCGGACATCATGCGCTTCATCGAGTACGCAAGCGTTAGAGTCACGGCGAGTGGTAAACCTTCTGGGATCGCCACGACGACGATTGTCACCGCCGCTGCGATGATTTCGATCGCCTCGTTGATTATGTCGTCGACTTTTGTCCTCTTTCCTTGGTACTCGGTTATTCCATTTTCGTCCTTAGTGTTCCCTATGAAGTACCTGACAAAGAGGACTACTAAGACGAGGAACGCGACGGTCAACCCAATCTTTCCGATTGCTGACGTGAGCTTGTCGAGCCGGGCTTGTAGCGGTGTTTGCTCGTCAGAGTCGCCGCTGATTTGGCTCATGAGTTGGCCCCAAGTTGTGTTCATTCCGACGGAGGTCACGAGCATTCTCGCATAGCCGTCGACCACCTTGGTGCCACTGAACAAGAAAGGGTTGTGGTTTTGGTTGACTTCCACGTGGTCGCTCTCACCGGTCATGCTTGACTCGTCAACTTGAAGGGAATGACCTTCGAGGAACAACCCGTCGGCCGGAACTTGGTCGCCGATTTTCAACATAACAACATCACCGACGACGATGTCGAAGATCGATATCGGCTGCCGGCGACCGTCCCGAACGACGTCGGTCTGGATGTTGTTGCTGACTTTGGAGAGCTTGTCAAACTGTCTGCTTTGCCTGTATTTCAAATAGTGTTAGAAACCGGTCAAATCCTTAATTTTATCATTGCAAATTAGAAAGAAAAATGAAAACTACAATGTATGTAATGTCTATGAATTTATACGTGAGAGAATCTTGTTTTTCTCTTAGTTGTCTTGGAATCTATAAAGTAGAAAGTAGGAACGGACTTGGCATTTTTTTGTTTGTTCAGTTTATGTTCTAAATGTTGACTTTTTCAACTTTAAATATTTAAATATGAATATGCAAAAGTTAAACATATTCATTCGAATTTACATTCAAAAATGAGATTCTATGGGGGAAATTATTAATATTTTAGTAGACAACTGAAGTATTATGGTTTACATAAATAATATGTAAAAGAGAATTTATTGGGGAATATAATATTATATTAGACAATTAAAATGCTATACAATTTCCACAAATAAATGAGATTTTATGGGAAATTATATGATATTAACTTAGACAGTAATTAAATAGTATAATTTACATAGTAAGTACATGAGATTTCATGGGGAAATATGATATTGAATATTTGAATTAGACAATTGAAGTTTGAACTATTATAGTCTACATAAATAAATGAGATTTTATGTGGAAACTATGATATAAAATTCGACAAATTGAATTAGTATAATTTACATTGATAAATGATTTCTTATTATTATGTAATGATCAATGAATACCTCACTAAATTTTGTAATTTGATGTTGTAAGATTTAATATTAATTATTAAATTACACAATTGAACTATGCATTATTTTTGTTATGGCATGAGAACTTCTTATACTTATATGTTTGCTAATTTGAGATTATTGGTACTTAGTTGCAACTCAAACACTATGTTAGAAAATTTCGCAGCTAATAATATGTACCTATAATTACTGATAGCGGAGACGGCGATGACGAGGAAAACGGCGATGAAGATACTAAGCCCGTCGATCCACCCTTCCTTCGCACCGTGCACCTTCATCCCGAACCCTAGCGAGAGCGCGGCGCAGAACATGAGAATCACGATCGTCAAGTCCTTGAATGCCTCCCACACGAAGTGCAAGAACCCTTTTGCCGGCGGCCGCTTGTACGTATTCGCCCCGAACACCTCCCTTCTCCTCCCCGCACCTTCCCCGCCGATCCCCCGTTCCGCATCCGCCCCGAGAGCCCTAGCCACGCCCTCCGCCCCGCCGAGCTCTCTAAGACGAGCGAGGCTCTTGTCCTTCACCAGCTCCGTGAGCTCTGTTCCCTCAACGGAAAACTCGCCCGAGCTCTCCCGCGCCTCCACGCGGATGACCGTGTGCGGTTTCGCAGCGACTTTATTGAGAGGGAGAAAAGCTCTGGAGCAGTAGATGGTGAGGAAAGCCGAGTGCCATTTCTTCTGCTGATCCGTCGTCGTTTTGACTCCCAGTACTCTCTCAACGCAGCTCATCAGCTGTGCTTCCACTATCTGCGACACCATGTCTCGTCAAACGACAATGTGGGTTGTTCGTCACTCTTCAGAAATCTATATATGTCGATGTATATATGTTAATGGAAGATTTTGTTGTGGATGAGGTTAGGGTTTGGCATGGATACCATATATATATAAGAGTTGTTTGTGACTTTGTGGTTCGTGCGCGTTAAGCTATTAAGGATGCTTCCATGAAACTGAGCTCAATGAAGAGTACTGTTACGATCAGACTCCGCATATAATTGCCAGCGAGTTCCGTCTCAGGATTTCCGATCAAAATAAATATGATTAATTATTAGGGTTTTGTACAGGAAGAAGAAGCTAGAAAGAAAGTGGCATAACTTCGAAGTTAATTAAATGGTTGACTGGTCAAGACGCGGCAAATCTTTAGAGTATTTGTTTCAGCATAGGTCCTTCAAAATTGGACAAGTGTATATTATGTTAAGAAATTTGATTTTCTGTAAAATACACTATCTATTTATAAAAACAGCCAAAACATACCCTCTTGGACCTTTTTTTTAGGGTTAATGATGGCAAAAATACTCTAAGTTTGGTCAAAGAACCCTTTAGATACCCAAAGTTTAAAAATGGTGGTAAAAATACCCAAAGTCATATTTGGGGAGTTGACCACTCCAATCTCGTAACACCGTTAATTTACCTGTTAACTCTGACGACGCGGACAAACGTGGATTGCCGACAAAATAATTTTTTTCACGTTGACGAGCTCACATCAGCCTCGTTTACGATAAAATAGCGAATTAAACCCCTAAGCATGGTTCAACTTACCGATGTTACCGATAAACCGATTACCGTTTTCGACGGATTAATCGATAGCTTACCGATTAACCGACGGAAAACCTATAACACTGTAGCTTACCGATTACCGATAATTTTCGATGATTATCGACGGATTATCGATACTTTTCGATACTTTTTGACAGAAAACTTATAAAATATTTTGATAATATCATACCACAAAACATATGTTAAATTATTAAGTGTATAATTATAATATTAATATTAGTTGAAGTGTATAATATTAAATGAATATACATATTAAGTGTATATGTAAGTTAGGTGAAGTTAATATGTATGTTAAGTGTATAATATTATTTGAAGTGTGTAATATTAAGTTAAATTATTAAGTGAAAGTGAATGTGTATGTTAAGTTGTGTGATATTAGTTGAATAGCAAAAAGTCCCACATTGATAGATGACAAGAGTTTGGTGATGTTTATATACCAAATATTAGGGGCAAGGGCTTGGGTCATAGGATTTGGTGGATGGGGGAGGACTCACACAGATGTTACACCACCACGCACGCGCCGCCGCCGTCCGGACGGACGTGGCGAGGCGAGGCGAGGCGAGGTGCTCTTGTGTAAGTATAATTATTTTTGCCGAATTTTTTTTTACCGAAAAGTCCCAAGCAATTACAGCCGGCAACTTACCGGTAACTACCGAAAAGACTAAAAATTGACGATTATCGTCAAAAATTCGAACCATGCCCCTAAGTACTACTATTTAATACAACTAATTGAACCCCTAATGATTACACTTAACAAAACATATTTTTCCACGTGGCCAGAGTTAATGAGTAAGTTAATGGCGTTACAAGAATGAAGTGGTCAACTCCTCAAATGTGACTTTGAGTATTTTTGCCACTACTTTTAAACTTTGGGTACACGAGGGGTTCTTTAACTAAACTTTGGGTATTTTTACCGTCATTAACCCTTTTTTATATATCATTTAAAGAAAATTAAAATTCCTAAAATTGATGGTTGGTAGGCAAAACAAAATATGTCATATTTTTGTCAAAAGTAAAGCAAGATGGTTAGATAAATTGAAAATAAAAAATAATTTTTTTTGCGTAAGCAGTAATTTTGAGTTTCTGACAAATTTTAACAATATTATTTGAAGGTATAAATAGCATATTTAAAAAAAAAAAATAGAAAGTATATAATTAATAATTATATCTGTAGGTACATTTTTGCACTGTAGAAGAAACGCGCTGTGTGATGTTCTTTGGCGGGTCGATAACGGCGAAAATACTTAAAGTTTAGTCAAATAACTCTCCGTGTATCTAAATTCAAAAAATGATGGCAAAAATATTTAAAGTTGTATTTAGGGCGTTGACCACTCTATTTGTGTAACGCAATTAGCTTACCCGTTAACTTTGGTCATCGGATAAACGTGGGTTGATAACATAACAAATTTTTTAACAACCCAGGTTCTGAAAATTGAACTGACCCACCAAAAATGAACTGTTTTGTCGTAAAAAAGACTGATGTGGGCTCGTCTACGTAACAAAAAAATGTTATGTGAGCAACCTAAGTTAACGGGTAAGTTAAGTAAGTTACGAGAAAAAAGGGATAATAGCGGCATAAGTCCTCAACCTTTACCCAACTGGGGCGGCATAGCCCCAACCCCATTTAATAGCGGTATAAGTACCAAAAGATGATTTCCGTCCATATTTGACTAATGGAAGTAGTCAACGTTTGCGCGGTCAGCTCTCCATCACCCTTAATTTTGCATTAAATTTGATGACGCGAGGATGACGTGTATGGTGACATGTCGGATTACGTGGCGTCCACGTTGACGAGAAGCTGACCACGCACAACGTTGACTACTTCCGTTAGTCAAATATGGACGGTCAGATCATCTTTTGGTACTTATACCGCTTATACGACTTTAAATACTTTTGCCACCACTTTTTAACTTTAAGTACACGAGGGGTTCTTCGATCAAACTTTGAATATTTTTGCCGTCATTAACGGCCAACTAAATTCACCTCTTTAGAATATTTTTTTTCTTTTGAATTTGTATAATTGCAGTAATGCCCTCGAAATTCGCTTATTTGGTGCATTTTATTCCCAGTGTTCAATATTTTGCAATAATGGCCTTGAAATGAAAAAAATAACACAGTACGATCACGTTCACATTCAAAATGAAAAAAAAAACAACTTATGCGTGGAAATCCTGAAACTCTTAAGAAAAAAAATCCACGAGTATAATTTTCCAAAAAAAATAAAAATTGATATTTAAGATATGATGAAAGTTTTTAAAAAGTATATATAAGAAAAAACAATGAAGTTATATACTACAATATAAGTCATGTGTTGTAGACATAAATATTTTCCATTGTACTTTACCGCGTAGGATTATTCTTACAGTTTATATGTCTACAACACAATACTAATGATAAATATTTATAAATTACAAAATAGCTACACAATACATCAATATAGCATAGATGTTGATGTCAACTGTCAAGTGTCATTCTTTAAAAAACAATGAATCGTGTTCTATTCATACGTAAATGATAGTGTAAGATACGTGTGAACAACTCCCACGTTTGCAATTTATTATTTCTAATGTCGGCTCTAATTAAATAAGGCTAACTATCATATTTAAGTAGTAGAAACTTATTTATAAACACTTGGTGCTTAATATATATATATATGCCATAATCATATATGTCATCTAATATAGATGTGTAAAAATAAATTATTTTAATTTTTTTTCGGACATCATTTTCATTTGCACAGCTTGTTACTTAACTTATAATATATATGTACAGCATTTACACCTTGTCAAATCAAATAAGATTCTTAATATTATATTATTAGGTACCGCAAAAAAGGAAAATAATCCTTGTCATTGACTCCTTGTCACGTAACAAGGGAGGAATTCACTTAATATAATCTATAGCGTTTCAAAATATTGTAATTGTTGAGGTAAGATTTCAACTACGACAATTTATGACGAAATCTATTTGTGTCGTTCAAATATTTTGGCTACAATCGCAAAGGCCCAACATCCACACAAGCCCAGTTGACCAAGTCAAAGAGTTCTTCGGTCAGACAAGTTACGAGGGGGAAATCAACATAGGAACAAGACGAAGACCTTCACCAACAGGAAAGCATACCGCAACACAACTTCATCGGTGACATCTCATCGATGAAGTCCATCACCAACAAACAGCTAAAGCAACGGCTGAATCACCGACGAGTCTTAAAATACAGACGATGAAGACCAAATGCGTGACTGAAGCAATCAGTGTGACACAAACGACGTTCTAGCATATTGACAACGACGGTTACGCCCATGATTACACTCATGTCATATTATTGTCATTATGAGGGAATCAAAGCGCAATTGTAACAGCCCATTTATGAGGACTTTTTTGAATCATTTCGATGAGTATAAATAGAGGGCTAAGGCCCACGTACCAAAGATCGAGATTTTTACTACCAATACACACGCAAGGACTTTCACATTGAAGCTAATCACCCAAACATATGCATCCAATTTCAAATACAAAACATTTGATATCGAAATTTTTACGCATTCATATGTTGATATTGGAGATGGAAAAATAAAATAGTAGTAAATTACAATTAAAAAGGACCAATTGCTGTGTAGCAAATTAGTCGGGCTATTATTTTCCTCGCTTTCGTACATTCTAAACACGTAATGAGATTGTATATATGGAATATAAAAGTGACAATATATTATTTTGAATTATATTGTCAACAAAAGGTGATACTAAGACGTTGAAGTATATAGTCAATCGTAAAGAATTAATGATAAATTTTTATCATTTATATCCATACTATGTGAAATGAGAAACCCTTGCTTCCCTTCACTTTCATTAAAAGAAACAGAATATATATAGAACTATATTGTTGAACTAATAACTTGTTTTGAGTTCTTAGGCGTGAACTCGTTGAGATTCGGGATCACTTAAGAAGTTTCGTAGTTCTGTCTTCCAGTTATTAGAGTAACATGTTTACTCTAAGAGATATAGGGGGTTCTATATCTAGCTTATTTAAATGAAACAAACATGATATTATATATATTTCTCAGCGATTTCTAGGAACTTCTTCACTGTCAACTTTTTTTTTTTTTTACTAATATTGAAGTTCTTTTTTTTCTTTTTTCTATATTTACTAACTAGCTTGCTTATTCATGTGCCCTTTCTATGGGGTAATTTCAGAGTGAAATTTTTAACGAGTTTGTTGTTGTAAACTGTTGAGCTAACTTTTTCCTATATAATTTCCTCGCAAGTTACTGTCCTTATAAAACCTTTTTTTATATATAAAAATCAAATATGGTTAGTATTACCAAATAGAATATGCTCATTACAAAAGTACTAGCATTTCTATCTCAATGTCAAAACATATTCACTATAAAGAAACACGCTTTGCATATTGTCTGCTATGGTATAGCAAATTCAGATCACTCTCGTTAATTAAAAAAAAAAAAACTAAACTAAACTAATCTTAAAAAAAAATAGCAAAGTCAAAAGTGTTTCACAGTTATTTATCAAGAAAAAGTAAATAAAACTAAAGACCTTTGCTTTTTATGTTATAAAATTGATAGAAATAACTATTCACTTGTGATATCGTCAATAATAATAATAAAAATCTTATTTTTAAGTCAATGCTATTTTTTATATATAAAATTGTATCCTCAACCAACAGTTACATAGCCAAAATAAAAATATATAACAAAAGAAGGCGATAAAAGGCCATTTTGATAACAACCCAACCCAACTGGGTCCGGAGTACAAGCCCATTTTTCAAAATTGATGTTCTCTTGCTTTTTTATTTTACTCATGAAACTTCTCATTATTTTGAAATGTGAGAATAAAGAATCTAGTAGTTGAAGAACTTGAAATGAAAGAAACTAGTGATTGTGAAATTTTATTTTAGTCTTATTTCATCTATTAATTGAAGTTTGAAATTGTATTGATCATTTAATTGAGTGTATTTTTTCGATTCCCAAAAATTTTTTTAAAAAAATTATACGTTTTTAACTTTTATGATAAAAATTGGGCTGATCAAATTCTCAATTCAAAATTCCAGGCTTTTCTTAATCCGGATCGGTTCCGTGTATTTTTTTCTTTAATTTGAAAAACTAGGATCAGGTGAAAAAAGGCCAAAAATACGGTATCCGATCCCGGTTGAACCCCTAATGAAACTATTGATTAATCTTAAATGCGAGAGTGAAGAATGCATTATTAGGAAGCAATTTGGTACAATCATTTTAGGGACCAATATTTTTGTGGGAAAGCTGATTTGAGTGGGGCTTTCACAAACATGTTTCAAAAAATAATAGTGGAGGGTTCAATTCATGCAACTTTTGTAACATGTTCATTAGATTCATGCAACTTTTGTAACATGTTCATTAGAGATGTGTTCTCCAAGGAAAAAAAAGAAAAACAATGGCATTGTTATGATGAGCTTGGCCTTGTGAAAGCATATATTTTGGCCACCTTCCATGATCAATGAAAAGGCTTGGAGACCAAGAAACCTTGAGTAAAATGGAATGGACCATCTCTAATGAATATCCTTATCTACACCTTTATTTGATTCCAATGACAGAGGAAAGTCTGTTTTTAGAACCAAAACAAAGAATTAGAAAAATACACTAATCCAAGTTGATAGTACGATTGAATTGATAGTACCATTTTTAACGATAGTTGACAAATAAATATTACAAGTCTAACGATTTGTTATAGAAAGTTTTTTCCTAAAGCTTTTCTCTTTTATGAGAGTTTAACTTTTAAGTAACTACATTTTACTTTTCAATGACAAGTCATTGCAATTTCTCATTAAGATTTGGGTAAACCATATTAAACTTAGATCTTTGTGTCAGAACTCAAGAAAGACTAATGTCAAATGTGAGCAATCATAGAGCCACATGAGCTTTTAAGAATATTCTAAACTCTAAACTCTAAATTGTAATTACGATTCAAGTAAAAAAAAATGAATTTCGGTTCTGATTTTTTATAATACACAAATTCCATTGTTTTAAATTGCAGATATGACGGTTTATATCCATAATCACTTTAAAAATTGAAAAATAGCGCATTGTTTTTCAAAGTTGAGAATCGATCCGGATTTTTTTTTTTAAATAAATAATGTAGAATTGGTAGACTGAATTTATCATATTTTACAACGTCACCACTGATAGAATGAATCACCAAAACCTCAAGATTCAATATTAGAATATGTATGATTAATAATAAAATAGAAAAATTACCTTTTAAATCACAATACTTTGACTTTAATCACCACTTTTTCATTCAAACCAAAAGTCAAAATTTTGAAGTAAGTATTGCAATCTCGAGGAAATACTATCCAATAATCTACTTACTATGTGCACTTAGAAATTCAAATCAAAATTTAACCCTTAAACTCATGTAAATCGCGTATAATATATATATATATATATATATATATATATATATATATATATATATATATATATATATATATATATATAACCAAGCTTATATTGTAGGCTCAACTATTATAATTGCTTGCATGATGGTCCAACACACCCTATTCTCAGTCTTTGCGCGGCGCATTCTAATATTGTCTCCTAAATAAAAGGCACACCCAAATTAAGTAAAATATTATTCCAATTAACACTCATTTTCAAAAGGAAAAGCCAAATTCAATAGTCCAATCAAGACTTAAATTCAAAAAGTTAAAGCCAGCCAAATTAACTAAAATATTAGTCGATCGACACTTAAATTTTAAAAGGCAATGCCAAAATATTTAAAAGCGTATTTGCGGTATAAGTATCCAATTGTCAAAGTTAACATTGTCAATGTCTAATTCCGAAAGTTAACATTGTCAACGTCTGTAATCATAGATTATACGTATATCAAAATATTTTCAACCTTTTTTTTAGATGGAGTAATACGCCAAAGTTAACATTGTCAATGTCTAATTCCGAAAAAAAATATAAATCATGTTTCACGAGAGACACGTATAATCTATGATTACAGACGTACATGTGTTTCTAGTTTAGCAAATATTAAACCGATATGAACGGAACTAGACGTACGTTTATTTTGTGGTGTTTGAGTACTATTTCATTTGATAAAAGAAATTGAAAATATGCCATCACACTAGTGCAAAGTGGAGTACTTATACCACAAATAATATTAATCCAATGAAATTTAATTTAAGCACAAACATAGTCATAATGGCAGGCCATTTGAAAAGGCTATGTACACATCGCCGACACTAGACTCTTTCATTTAACTAATAATCTCATCATAACACAATATCATAACAAAATGTGAGTGTCACATATAAATTATGGAACACATAAACTAATACAAATAGAAGTTGAGTTGTTTGTGGCACTAACTTTTTTAATGGTACATTTGCCTTGGTCCGACAAATGACACATATATAATGGCTTTGTTATAGTTATATCACAAAAAAGAATAATATGCGGTAATACCCCTTAACTTTGTATGTTGGTGCAATTTAGTCCTTGAGTTTAAATGAGTATTATCAAGCAATCAATGAGTCAAATAATTCAACACTTGTTAAGGTAAAAGTCTAACTAGTCACGCGTCGCGCACAACTTTTAATACGGAGACGGTAATATATTACTCTTCTTAAAAGTACAAGGGGCATTGGTGTAAAAAAAATAAAATTTAGGAGACAAATTGCACCGACATCAAATCTCAAGGGACAAAAATGCCAATCACTTTCAAGAAAATTAAAACCCTACAAAGCTAACGTTTTATAAGGGGCATTCCGCCAAAAACTACAAATTAAGCGACGAATTGCACAAACATGCAAAGCTCGGGGGCATTAGTGGCAAATAACTCTAAGAGAAACCCTCCAAAGCATAGTGTTTTATTTGAAGTAATAGTAGCATTAACACTCTGGCATTAGTACTTTGAGGATTGAAGGCTAATCAAATAAGCTGTCCTCAAATGGGTTTTCGGTATTTGCATGTGAAAACATCATTTCCAATGGTAATGGAGCCTCTCTCTAATTAATCCCTTTTCTTGCTTCTTCTTTTGATAAACACTACTGTTCCATTGAGACACTGCTCATACAACATTCATCTTTCTTTGTCGTTTCAGGAGTTGGGAAGCTGAGTATGGGAAATGAAATGGGCAACAACAATACCACTGGTGTGAGAGGTATGAAATATCATATATATATATATACACACACATATATATATATATATATATGTATGTATGTGCATGAATATATTGAAAATACTGTTAATGTCATACATCTTTCTCTCTTCTAACGCAGAGGAAGAGAGCTTGGCAGTTGAAGATCCGAAAGGACTGTCGAGGGAACCCTCGAGTTTTGATGATGCTAAAGGGGTGACCGGTTCGGAAGATAACGGTTTCAATGTGAAATCGAATGGTTTGGTTATCGATAATCCGGAGGGAGTTGGAGAGATTCCTGATGAGAAACAGAAGCTGAGTAGAGATGGTAATTACGGGTGAACGGTTGCTTAATTGTTTTTTGCTTGGTTAACAAGTTAACTAAATCTTAGTAAAATTATTGCTTTTATTGCATCACAGAGAAGGAACAAAGCGGGGCGAAACCAATTGAAGATCCTGAAGCAGTGTCCGAGGGAATTTCCAATTTTGATGATGTTCAAGACGTGCTCGGTTCGGAAGATAACGGTTTCGATGAGAAATCCAATGGTCTGGCTTCTGATAATCCAGAGAGAGTTGGGGAGATTCCTGACAAGAGTCAGGAACTGAGCAGAGACGGTATTCGCTGATATTTCCGTTCCTTGATCACTTGTTTGACAAGTTAACCCGATCTTGTTCAAGTAAAATTATCGCGTTTTTGCATCACAGAGAAGGAACATAGCAGGGCGAAACCAATAGAAGATCCTAAAGCACTGTCCGAGGAAATTTCTGACGTTGATGATGCTAAAGACACGCTCAGCTCAGAAGACAACGGTTTTGATGAGAAATCCAATGATCTGGCTTCTGATAATCCAGAGAGAGTTGGGAATATTCCTGACTCTCGTCAGGAACCGAGCAGAGACGGTATTTGCTGATAGACCGTTGCTTGATCACTTGTTTGATTGTTTGACAAGTTAACTTAATCTTGTTCACGTAAAATTATCGCCTTTTTGTGTCACAGTGGAGGAACAAAGTGATGATTTCGTCGTTGTGGCTTCTCTTGTGGAGAAGCCAAATGGAGATCCCAAAGAACTGTCCAAGGAAACTTCACATTTTGATATTGGTAAAGGTGTAATCGGTTCGGAAGTTTACGATTTGCATGAGAAAACGAACGGTTTGGCTTCCGACAATCCAGATAGAGTTGAAGAGAATTCTGATGAGAATCAGACACCGAGCAGAGACGGTTAACTGCGAAACCATTGCTTAATCACTTCTTTGCTTGCTCAACAAGTTAACTAAATCTCGTTTACCTAAAATTATCGCCTTTTTCCGTCACAGAGAAGGAACAAGGTGATGATATTCCTGTCGTGGATTATCTCACGGCCAAACCAAATGAAGAAGATAATGGTGATCGAGATGAGAGTCTGGTAGAGCTAAACATAGATAAGACTGTCGAAAATCCGGTTCCAATGGAAGTTTCTTCTACGAAGAACGGTTAGACTTTGCGTATTATGTATCTCGTTTGTGCAATTTTTCTTTCATTTTAAGTTATAATCAACATGTTATTGATATATGTAATTATATTTTGGTATTTTACATCAAAGTAATCGTGCAAATTTCATGAACAATAATATAAGTAATCTGTATAAACTTTTAGCAGGAGTGACAAGCTCGGATTTCGACACGAGATCGACACCGTCCAAAAATCTTGAGCTTGAAAGTTCAGAGCTTGATCAACATGGAAATCATGCCGAGGAATCTGTGCCTGATTCCGAAGGATCACCCGATGGGACCGAGCAAGTTCTGGGATCGAATTCAACAAGTGAAAGTGTCGGAAATGGTCAATTCTCGGAGACCAAGGCATTGGAAAATCCGGAAGCAAGTGCTGACGCCGAATCCAATGCTATTGTCGAGACGAAAATTCACGAATCACTTGTGGAGCAGACAAAGGAAGAGTTGTCTCGGGAGAAGTTCGAGTCCGAAGATGGCGAAGAATTAGGGAATGGAGTCAGCAATATAGAGGAATCGTCGAATGATCCAAGCAATTTAGATCAGCAGAAGTACAAGGAATCGGAATTCGTACTAGAGAGCTTGATCAGAGAAGATTCCTTGGAATCGGAATCCGTACCAGAGGCGATCTCGAAGATGAACGTTGAGGAGTCGGAAGAGAAGAGCGTGGTGGTTTCAGAGGAAACCGGGCTGATCGGAGAGGCCTCGGAAAATGGGGAAGAATTGATCCATGGAGTCACAATAACTCATCTTTGTGAAGACTCGGTGACGGAATTGGAATCGGAATCGAAATCTAGTGATTCGAATGAACTTCAAAACGATTCCATTACTTTGGATCACAACAAAGGAATCGGTCCTAATAAACATTCTCTATCTGAAGAGGAAAACGCTTCTGAAGATCACAAAGCCAATGCCGTTAGCGGCCCTGATTCCAAAACCGTCCCTTCGAAACCAAACACAGCGAATTCATCAGAGAAGACGGCCTTCACAGAAACCGAAAACCAGCCAAGCCAAGACCAGTCTGCTGACTCCATTTTCAGCTCGAAAATCTTGATTGCAGAGACACTAGTCTCGGAAGCAGAGGGAACCGGGCCGGTCGGAAAGGCCTCGGAAAATGGCGAAGAAATCATCCATGGCGACGAATCAGCTAATCCATGTGGAGACTCAGTGAAACAAGTGATCAATCCTGATATTGAAGACGCAAAAGCTTCCGAAGATCACGAAGCTAAAGCCGAAATCGAACCCGTTTCCGAACCCGTCCCTTCAAATCTGCACACAGAAGATTCACCTGAGAAGATGGCTTTCATAGACAATTCCGGTGACTCCATTTTCAGCTCAAAGAGCTTGATCGCAGAGATAATAGTCTCCATGAACGAGATAGCTTACGACAGAGCAAGACCAGAAGAGCTCAAACGATGCGTCGAAATCGAAAAGCCCGAAGAGATCTCACCGGATTCGAAAGCTCCGTCGCGAGAGAGCGTCGAGCGATCCAGCACCGACTCCGATCGCGAGAGCGTCCAGTACGCGCAGATGAGGAAGTCCCCAAGCTTCAGCCTCGACCTCCAGAACCAGGAATCCGAGAAAACCCCTCTCCTCTTCCACGACAAGGCCGAGATAACCCAGATCCGCCATGAAACAGCTCCGACGCAGTCCCAGATCGAGGAGAAGGAGACCGTGGCGTTGGAGAGAAGCGATTCGGAGATGGCGAAGACGCCGTTCCTAGGGTTTCCCAAGGAAGACGAAGAAGAAGAGGCCAACAATGGCGGTTCGAGCTCCACTCCGCGGAGGCAAAGCAGAGGTCGGAAGGAAGCGAAGAACGGTGCGGGCTCCTCCATCACAGTGACCGTGTCTTCGTCTTCTTCGAAGGGCGAGAAGAGGAGATCGAAGTCGTCGCTGTTCGGGAACTGCATGTGTTGTATGATCCATTAGAGCTTCTCTGCTCTGCCATGGCTGAAATTCTTTCTCTGGTTTCATTCTTTGACTTCGCCGTTGACTTTTGAGCAAGGTTTCATGATCATATGATTATTATGATCATATGACTTTTTTTTTTTTTTTTTGGATTGGTGGAGGAGAGTTGAATTCACATAGGTAACTTTTTTGTTACCTTTGATTGTAATATTTATTCATTTTTATTTATACAACAATGAAGGATTTTATTATAAACCTATGGTTCCAAATTTCATGGTCCAGAATCCAGATTAACCATTTATCATTTAAGAAAATTCAAAATGTTATATATATAGGTCAACTGCGGCAAAGTACTTAATGCTTATAAATTTTGAATCATGTACTCTTTTTTTTTCTGTGATTAATATACCCAACTTGCATTCTGTTAGTGGCTAGCGCTTTCTCCATTAATTTTTTATTTTCACTGTTAATATTTTCCACGAGTCACGTCAACGTCATATGCCACATGGCACTTTTTTAAATTTAAATTTTATGATAAAAATTTTAATTGAAAATTATATTTAAATAGTTTTTTACTATTGTCCCGCATCTCTCTCATTCGCCAAAGCCCGGGGCCCAGCTAGGCCCCGAAAACGCCCCGAGTTCGTCCAAGTGCGCCAGGACCATCCCCAAGGGCGCCGAAAAAATCCCACCTCGCTTGCGGATGAAGGATTTGGAGTATCTCAAGACTATAAATAAAGGAAAAAGTCCCACTATTAAAAAAATGTGTTTTTGCAACAAAATTTTCTATCGCAAAGTTACCCAAATCAGTTGCAAAATAATCTTTACGACTGAAAACTTTGTTACGGGGTTTGTTGCTAGGTGCTTGTCACAAATTTAACTTTGTCGCAAAAAACTTTGCCAAATTTTTTAGTTGCAAAGATGTGCTTGGCACGAATGGAAAATCATATTCCCAACTAATAATTTACTCGCAATATTACAACATGAGTTTTTAATATCTTAATTTTGTCATAAATATTTAATTTATTAGTAATAATATATGAAAAACTATTATATATTGACATGTTAGGACAATTTTGTAATTATTTAATCTTAAAACCCAAACATTCATATATCATAATACATATATATTAATATATGTAAGTACACATTGTTCATAAGTTCCTCAAACGACAGGTCATACACAAAATGTTCATAAGTTTAGGTTTCTATAAAGACGTAGTTGCATGAAACCGTAACCTAGTAGAGCACTACAATTCCGTCTAAAGAATCGAAATCGACGTGTTATCGTGCCTTCCCTTCACTAATCAACGATCAAAATTGGAACAAAAAACTTGATTAATATCAGTGTAAACTTACCACCATTGAATTTCATAACTAGTTCGAATTTCAAAATTGAATTGTTAAAGCTTGTAGTGTAATCAAAGCATAAGAAACTATGTAGATTTACACCGCAAAAAATCCAGATAATCAGTGGTAATAAAAACACGATCAAGGAGTTTCTAACCCAGAAAATCAACCAACGAGCTTCGCTCAAACTAAAACTAACTCTTAAACAGTAATGAAGAGCTGATAAATGGAGGAAGGAGCGACGTACGAGAATGGCGTCGATGTCGTCTTCGGGAGAGAGCTTTTCGGTGTCTCTGCGAGTCTGAGAGCAAGGTTTATATATATAAGTGACTTTTCTTTTCAACTCGATTCAACATCTTCAATAAGACCAAAATTGATCTAAAAGCTTTGAAAAATGAATTACAACTGTTATGCCTTAGCCAATTTTACGGTTTCATGAACATTCAAAATACAAATAATCCTCAGGCTAAAACTATTTCAGCATAATTGAACCTCTTGTCGCCTGTGGAAACTTCGTCGCTGCCTTGATGGAAAGTTGGGTACACGCAAAACAAAGGTTAGCGAAAAAATCCGGGAAGGCTGATTCGCGGACTATGTCGCTCTCTTTAAGGTGTTTCGCGGCTCTACCTCGGTTCTCGCAGTTCGTGTTTGCCACGTCACCCCATGATAAAACAGCCCAGATATTTTCTGTCTCCACCGACACCGTGCACTCGATATCGATCGGAATCACTCAAACCCTCGGAATATTTTTCCCGGAATACTGCATAAAGCTCTGCAATTTTGAGATATGAAATACGAGAACCAGAGCTCTTTATTTATAACTGAGGAAAAAGTTTACGTTGTGAAAAATAACGTTAAGAAAAACAACGGGCATATTTCAGAACGTGGAGAAAAAGTGGGGAACGTGGACTGACTGATCCAAACGCGTAAGACTAAATCATTTCCACGTCAGAAAATACTTTTTGCAATAATCAATTTTGGCAAAAGTACTTATAGTTTTAATTACGGCAAAAATATCAATTATACTTTTCGGCAAAAATAATTATGTTTGCACAAGAACACTCAACGCCCGCTCGCACGCACCACACCTCGCCCGGTCGGACGGTCAGCGGCGGCGGCGCGCGTGGTAGTGGTGGTGCATTTGGGTGAGCCTCTCCCCTCCACAAATTTGTGTGACCCTAATGGCCCAAGCCATTAGCTCACTTCTTTCTTTTATAAACCATTTCAAACACTTGTCTCCAACCAATGTGTGACTCTTTGTGAAAGAGAGGTAAGCAATGCAAAGCAAAAATTTCATTATTTGTGTAACAAGTTTTAACAGAACCAAATCTACGAATTTTACAAACTAGTCCAAAATCCAAATATAATAAATCTTCTATTAATAATACGATACTTTAACAAACTAGACCTCACACTAATTCTACAAAAAATTATTACACCTCGTCCATTAATCGAAGCACTAATCGAAGACAAAAACTAATCATAATTTTTTTTTTTCTGTAACGAGCCCAATCATGTATCAGCATCTTGATTGTGTGAATGGAAATTTGTCTAAATAAAATGGTAAAGAAGGTGCTAGGCAAATCGAATCGAGCCGGGTCTTAGGACCCTTTGTAAATTTTGTAACATCTATTTCGCGGTGGGCGAGAAACAACGATGCAATTACCTCGGAGCGATTCGCGAGGGCGGGCGGGAGAACGATTCGCCAACAATAAAGCTTTCCTGCATAGGTCACACCACAATCCCATCACATACATGCACAAAAACGCTGACTATGAATCGGACAAACTACCTTCTCGAGGCGCATGGTTTATCAATAAATAAAACGTACTCCTAACTCGGCAAAGATCGATGAATCCTAGGGGTACAAATAAAATCCGGAAATGCGGGTTTAATCCGCATCCGGACCGTAACCGTATTTTAAAAAAACCGGAACCGTATTAATCCGGGTTAAACCGGAACCGGTTTAATAAAAAAACCGCATCCGGATTAAACCGGATCCGGGTCCCGGATTTAAAGAATAAAAAACCCGGAACCCGGATAGTAGGCTACTAAAACCCGCTTATTAAATGTATACATATATTATCTAGAATTTTTAACCAAAAAAATACCTTATTATTTATCTTATTATATGTCTTTCATTTAGTGTCGTTGGTTGATTCATTTTATTTGTTTTTCTAGTCAAAATGTGGATTTTTTTTAACTATTTCAAGTTTTTTTTTTTCATATAAAATTCAAGTTTAAAACTAAAATTGTAAAAAATCCGGATCCGATTTTAAAAACCGATTTTCTATTTTAAAAACGGGTTTTAACCCGGATCCGGATTTCTGGGTTTTTAAACAAAAAAATCCGGATCCGGTTCTCAATTTCAAAAAACCCGGAATCCGGATCCGGGTACCGGGTATGGCAAAAAAAACCGGGTAGCCGGTCCGCTTGCACCCCTAATGAATCCTATCCCACTTCAAACACAGTCAGTCACCAAAACGAAGCAACACGGTGAATGCGTGAATCAAATCTCAAAGCCCAGAACAGAATATACAAGCCCTAGGAGATGAAAAAATCAACAAAAATCATTGAAATATCTTCAACGAGAACAGACTAAATCGACGAACATCTTTTATTTCTTTTTTTTTTCTTTTTTCTTTTTTCGGATTCAAACCAGAAAATGATGGTAGATAGCTCCATGACTACAGAAATGAGAATCTTAACTATTCAGTATGCTTTAATAACAATATGCTATTATTGATCAACATTCATTAAGAGTGAATGAAAAAACGTGTCACCTCGTATTTGTTGACTTCGGATACTTATTTTGTTATTTTTACTTTGAACATGTCTCACTTGAATTAATTAACATCTAGATATATTTACCGTGATTTATATATATATATATATATATGTATAGATATATACCCGCACATAGGCAGGACGATCGAGCAAGAGGGGTCAACGTCGGAAACTAGGACATCAAGCTCCAAGACTTGGAAGATCTCGTTTAGAGCACGTGTTTCATATTTTCTTCTTAGTGATTCGTATATCTACTATCTATATATATCTGTATTTATGTATCTATAATAAACAAGGCTGGCCTGATGATTTTTAAAGGTCTTGGGGAAAACGTTGGTACATAATTTTTTTTGTTTATTTAATATTTATGAATTTAAGAAAAATCTACTTTTAGATTTTACAATTTCATTTTTTTTAATATTCTTTGTTATAGAAAACTGTTAAAATAAAAGGGTCTTACTAATATTACAATTTTTAATAGTACCTCTATCAATTAATTTTATTTTTATTTTGACCTCTATTAATTTTAATGTTAATTAATTTAAAACATTTAAAGCTTCAAAAGTTCACTATTGCGGTATTTAGCTTCTTTTTTTTTTTTTTAAACACTATATTTCAAAAAAAAAAAAAATATGTAAAAGCAAATTCATATATGACAATGTGTAATTATAAATTTTTGAAAATTAAAATACACTCTGAAATAAACCAAGTAAGGTTGGCTTAGTGGTAACTCCACTACACCTTTATTGAAGAGGTCACGAGTTCGAAACTCTATGGGACTTAAATGAGTGCCTCCTTTACATATTTGTAAACTTGGCTAATAGTGTCACATGTTCTTACACTGAATCTATCTAGTAATGTGATAGTGCATTGTAACCTTGGCCGATACCATCACCCCTTTTAAAAAAAAAGTCTGAAATATACAGATTAGCTCCTTTTTTTTATAATAGATGGTATATTTTTATTAATAATAAAATTATATGGAAAGTATATTTCTATTTAATAAAATAAGATATTTTAATTGGGACAACATATTATTTAGTGCCCTATAATAGTTTATAACATGGTATAAAATTTTGCGAATTTCGCATGGATATTCGATGGAAATTCGTTTTTCGGAGATATGCGGTTGGAAATTCGTGTCTTTTCTCTGTCGTTTTAACATTTTTCGCGAAATTCGCATGGGTGCGGAGGTGGAAAATCTCTTGTCGTTTTTGTGTGTAAAATTTGCAAAATATGGTTGGAATTTCACAAAAAAATCATATTTTTGGTAGATTTCGGCAAAAATACCAATTAATTAATTTATTTAATTATATTGTCGAATATTTTAAAATTTTACTAGCAAATTTTTATGTTCATCAATTGTAAGACGGAATTAATTAAATAAAAACATAAATTTCATATATAATAAGTATTAAAACACTTAATAACATATATAAAATGTAGAAAATGTAACTTTTTACTCTTTAATCGTGTCTAATTGGGTCCCATCGTGTTATCGTGTTCGTGTCGTGTTTACCCGTTATTTAAACGTGTTAATCGTGTTCGACACGGTTAGACCCAGATCCATTTATGGTAGACCCAGACCCGTTTAAATCGTGTCATAACCGTTTCGTGTTTCGTGTCCGGCCCCAAATTGCCACCCCTAGTTTGTTGTATACAATTATGTCTTGTATTTATTAAATATGTAGTTTTGAACTTATATTAATATCTTCTTAAATACTTAAATATTTTTTTACAAAATATCCGTCAAAAACCCCCATCGACATGTGGTATGCCCATGCAAAAAGTGCGGTATATGCGGCATGCGGTATGCCTTTTTTTTTTTTACGATTTGCCCATCGACATACCCATCGACAAGCGATATATCCGTAAAACAAAAAATGCGAAACGACACCGGCAAGCAGAATTTTAAACCTTAGTTTATAATACTAAAAGCCCAAAATGACTATTTTTTTGGACAGATTACTTCACTTTCTAAATCCAATATGAAAACCTCCAAAGAAGTGAGGAGCCCAACCTAAACTAACTGAGCAACGTCCTTGAAGTCCTCAAAAAGTTTTTTAGTTCTATTAATAAATCATTTTATTTAATAAATTATTTCATTAAAATAATATTAATTATATAAGAATTTTAAAATTTACTAAAAAATGGATCTGCAATTAAAGAAAAATCATATATGTTTCTTTAATTAATTTGCATGTTCATTTTTAGATTGTTTGTAAAAGTTTTATATTATTATTAGTAGTGATCAAGGTTTAAAATGTCGTTTGCCAATGCTATTTCGCATTCTCCACTTTACGTATATATCGTTTGTCGATGTGCAAACCGAAAAAAAAGGGCATGTAGCATGCCGAAAATATCGCATTTTTTTATGGGTGAAATGTATAATATTAAGTCACTTTATTAGTTGAAGTGTATAATATTAAGTCAAATTATTAGGTGAAGTGAATATGTATGTTAAGTGTGTAAAATTAAGTGAATATGTATGTTAAGTACATATGTGTTAAGTGAATGATTTAGTTAAAATGTATAATATTAAGTGTATATGTATATTAAGTATATGTGTATGTTAGGTGAAGTTAATATGTATGTTAAGTGTATAATATTAGTTAAAGTGTATAATATTAAGTCAATATTGTTAAGGTCAGATTTGGTCAAATCTCTTCTTAACACCACCCTTTGTCGTTTGTGGAATAAACGACATAAAGCGAGAGGAGGATTGCTTGAAGAACCCAAGCCCATGAAAGAATAAAGAAATTAAGGCCCAGCAAGCGAAGCCCACGAGAGGTCAGCATCCGATAAAGCCGGCCCAACATCTCGTCGCGAAAAGGGAAGTTCATCGAGGAAAAGCTCTTCGGGAAAGCCTAATCGCGTTAAAAGAGGAACTCATTCGAGATCGCGAGAAAGAAGGAAAGATTGGCTTATTCGGTTAAAGATTTCGTGGGATATCCAACGAAATATAAGGAAGGTCAACTACGATCATAGCGATTGAGAAGGGAACCCTAGCAAGAGTTGAGGAATATTCTAGAAGACCTTCAAACCTATAAATACGAATGTAAACCTAGCATAAATCCATTCGAGTATTCAGTATCCATTATTATCGTGAGTTTGAGAGAATAAATCCTTGAGTCTTCGAGTTTGCTTATTCATAGCATTCTCGATCTCCCAAGGGTTAGAGTGTGTAATCTTCGATTGTCCAAGCTATCAAACGGAAGAAACCGGGTCCTCTCGGAATCATAATAAATCAGAGATATTCGTATTGTCCATAATTATTTAATTATTTCGATTATCTTTGTGACTGCACGGCGGTAAGAATCGCCCTCTACAGTTTGGCGCCCACCGAGGGGCGTTGTTTCTTTCTATCGCACAGCCAGGAAATCGAAGGGAGGAAGGAGAATGTCAGCCGAGGAAGCCAGCTCCGCCCAGGAGCAAACCATGCAGCGGATGCAACAACAGCTGGCCGAAGCCATCGCAAAGATGACGGAGGTCACAAGCAGAGCCGAGGAGTCCGCCCGAAAGATAGAGGAGCAGGCCGCGGAGAACAGACGCCTCGCAAGCCTCCTAGAGCGCGCGGAGAGACCGCGCCCGACGAACCAGATAGCAGAATCGGCCGCACGAGGGGCCGGGGGAAGCGCCAGTAGAGACACGGTGACGACGGACGCACCGGTAGGCATGTCAACCCCATCGCTCATCAGGAACCTCTTCGACACGGACGCAGTCCAGCCAACCACGGCGAATCGAGTGGAAGACACGCCGGGGAACACACAGGGCAATGCGACGACGGACGTGGCGGCAAGAGTGGCCGAAGAGGTGGCCAAGGCGATGGCCTTAATGTCAGCAAAGATGGAGGCCAAACTCGGACAAGTCGCATCGCAGGTGCACCAGGCGACGAGTTCGGCGCCAGAAATCGACAGGATGGTGCGGGAAGCCAGAATCACCCCGTTCACGACGAGGATTCGGGGGATAGAGCTGGAGGAATTACCAAAGATCAGACTCACGCCATACAAAGGGGATACGGATCCCCATACACACGTGAAGTCATTCCGAATCGCGACGGACCACATCGGGGGCGAGGAGGTCCGGAAGCAAGCCGTCTTGTGCAGACTTTTCATCGCGAGTTTGCAGGGCCGCGCCAGCGACTGGTTCGCGAGATTAACGCCGGGCTCCATCAACACCTCCGACGAGTTGGTCGCCCTCTTCCTAAAACACTTCTCCATCTACGTACAGACGGAGCTGACGGTGTCCAACCTCTTCGATGTCAAGCAAGGGAAGAACGAACCTCTTTGGCAATACATAGAGAAATTCAAGAACGTCATGTTCCGAATCCCGAAGATCGAGGACGTCGTCTCGGTCCAAGCTCTGAAGCATGGCTTGTACTACCAATCTCCGTTCAACGACGAACTGTGCGTCTCGCTGCCAAACTCGATAGAAGACGCGCTCCACAAAGCGACAATCTACATGGACATGGAGGAAAATAAGGCGATCAAGAAAAGGCTAGAAGAGGAAGCTGAAGGCCGAACCAGGCCAGAAAGGAAGGAAACTAGAGACGGACGAGAGGGATCATCGTCCAGAACAAGGAGAGAAGGGGAACGACGAGATCGGAGAAGCAGAGACGGGGCCGACGAGCGAAGGATCAGGGAAAACCCTGGACACGGAGTCTACCAGGTGGACGGAAAGAAAGAGGCGCTCGGCAACCGCGAAGGCAATCGGCAGGAGGAACTCCCACAAGGAAACTCACAACCAGGGTACTTCCCGAGCAACCAGGGAAGCTTTCCGGAGAATCGAGGAGGTTACTCTGGCAACCGAGGAGGCTATTCTGGAGGCCGAGGAGGATTTTCGGGTGGCCGAGGAGGTCATTCCGGCGGCCGAGGCAGCTACGGGAGAAAGCCTTGGCCGAGAGACATGAGCAAGTACTGCTCTTTCAACGAATACCACGGTCATGCGACCGACGAGTGCACCACTCTGAAGAAGGTGATCCAAAGGAGGATCGAGCAGGGGGAATTCCAAGACGTCTCCCAAAAGCCCACTCAGCCATGGAACAACGACAACCGATCGTGGCCGAACAAGCGGGAGGCGCCAGCACAGCGCGCGGGAGGAAACTAGGAGGCCCCCAAAAGAAGCCTCACGATCGAGGAAGCATCGGGGGAACGCCCGAACGATGGGAGACCAGCCGCAAGACCAAGGATCGACCTGATCATGGGAGGATCTCGCCTCTGCGAAGATTCCATCAACAGCATCAAGGCCTACCAACGCAGAGGGAAGGAGTCCGCTCAGGAAGATGCGCGGATGACCGGTCAGAAGACGACGATAGAGTTCGTCGACGAAGAAGTATGCGCAGACGAGCACGACGACGCCCTAGTTTTAGAGCTCAACATAGGAGGATGCGACGTTGCTCGCGTCCTCGTCGACAATGGAAGCTCGGTCGACGTCATCACTTACGACTGTCTGACACGAATGGAGATTGAAGATTTGGCCATCGGAGGCCGTCCGCGCAGGGTGTCTGGCTTCAACGGAGACGTAGCTATCTCGCTGGGAACGGTGAATCTCCCCGTCTACGCCGGAACCGTCCATCGGATGACCGAATTCATGGTATTGGACGTGCGATCGCACTTCAACGTAATCCTCGGGAGACCATGGATTCATTCGATGAAGGCCGTCCCGTCCACATATCACCGATGCATCAAATTCCCCGGACGGGTAGAAGGAACCATCGATGAAGTCCGAGGGAGCAGCGAAGCCTATCGCATCTGTTACATGATGCACTTCCGAGCAATGAGCGCGCCCAAGGACGTCGAGAAGGCTGAGTGCAGCGGCAGCAAGCCAGCCGCTCAATAGCAACTAGCCGCGTCTGCTCCGCCTCCACCATCGACGATCAGGAGGAAGCGACGCAGGAAAAAGGGAAAAGGAGGACCCCCGGGCACCCCCAAGATCCTCAACGCGGAAGACGTGGACGACCAAACAGCCGAAGAAAGACTAGGAGGCCCGCAGCTCGAAGAGGTAGAGCAGGTTTGCATCGATGACTCCGATCCAACCCGAACCGTCGGTATAGGCGCAGGACTCGAGCCAGATATCAAAGCTCAGCTGGTCGAATTCCTGAAGAAGAACCGAAGAAGCTTCGCATGGTCTCACGAAGACATGCCCGGGATCGATCCGACGATGGTCACCCACCGGCTCAACACGGACCCCGGGCACAAGCCCGTCATACAGAAGCGAAGAAAGATGGCCTCCGACCGGAACAAGATCATCAACGACGAAGTAGACAAGCTGCTCGCTATGGGGACCATCAGGGAGGTAAAATATCCCCAGTGGTTAGCCAACACTGTCGTGGTTAAAAAGAAGAATGGCAAGTGGAGAGTGTGCGTCGACTTCACGGATCTCAACAAAGCGTGCCCGAAGGACAGCTTCCCGATGCCGAACATCGATCGCCTTGTCGAAGCCACTTACGGGTACGAGCTCTTAAGCTTCATGGATGCCTACTCAGGCTACCACCAGATCCGAATGCATCCAGACGACGAAGAGAAGACAGCCTTCATCAGCGAAAGAGGAACCTACTGCTATAAGGTTATGCCCTTCGGTCTGAAAAATGCTGGGGCGACCTACCAGAGGCTAATGACGAAGATGTTCCACGAACAGATCGGGAAGAGCATGGAGGTATACATCGACGACATGGTCGTCAAATCTCTAAAAGCGGCAATGCACGTGGAGCACTTGGAGGAATGCTTCGGCGTCCTCAACAAACACCAGATGAAGCTGAACCCCACTAAGTGCACCTTCGGCGTCTCATCCGGGAAATTCTTAGGTCAGATGGTCACCCGACGAGGAATCGAAGCAAACCCCGAACAGGTCGAAGCCATTCAGAGCATGCCATCGCCAAGAAACCGGCGAGAGGTACAGAAGCTGACAGGAAGGATCAACGCGCTGAGGCGGTTCATTTCGCGACAAGCAGACCGAACTCTTCTATTCTACGAGCTGTTGAGGAAAAACAAGAAGTTCGAATGGACCGACAAGTGCGAAGAGGCTTTCCAAGCGCTGAAGGTTTATCTGTCGTCACCACCAGTTATGACAAAGCCAGAGCCCGAAGAGCCGCTCTACCTATACATCGCCGTGTCCGATCAAGCAATAAGCCAGGTGCTAGTTCGAGAGGAGAAAGGGGAGCAAAAGCCAGTCTCGTATATCAGCAGAAAGCTCCTCGACGCCGAAACGAGGTATCCCACCATCGAGAAGCTAGCATTAGCCGTATACGACGCATCGGAGAGACTACGATTCCACTTCCAGGCCCACACGATCATCGTCATGACAGACAGGCCGATTCGCTCCATCATTCAAAGCCCGAACCAATCCGGCAGAATCACGAAGTGGAACATAAAGCTAGGAGCGTACGACATCGAATACAAGCTGCGGACGAGTCTGAAGTCGCAAGTATTAGCCGATTTCCTCATCGAGCTACCCAGGGAGCCCGTAGAGCTGAGCGATGAGGCGGGTACTTGGAAACTATGCGTCGACGGATCGGCGACTTCGATGGGATCAGGAATCGGGATCCGGCTCATCTCTCCAATGGGAGAAGTGATCGAGAAGGCCTGCCGCCTTGCCTATCGCTCCACTAACAACGAAGCGGAGTATGAGGCGCTCATCATCGGGATGCAATCAGGCACGGCCATCAGAGTAAAGAGCTTGAATGCCTTTTCGGATTCTCAGCTAGTCGTAAAGCAAGTCAGTGGAGAATACAAAACGAACGACGAAAGGATGGAGGCCTACGCTGGGGTCGTCAGGTCTCTCGAGAAGAAGTTCGACTTCTTCACACTGACACAGGTGTCCAGAGGAGACAACAACCACGCAGACGCCCTGGCGAGTCTGGGGTCGACCACCCAAGTAGGAGAGCTCCGATCGATCACGGTGGAGACGCTACAGACGCCTAGCATCAAGAGAAGCGAAGGGCCCGATAAGAAGAAGCTAAAAGTAAGCGAAGAAGGACAAACCAACGAGGAGGACAGCACTCGTGACAGCGACGACGTCCCGAAGGAAAACAACGAAGAAACTCAGCTCATAGAAGAAGAAGAGAGCAAGGACGAAGAACCAGGAATAATAGAAGAGACCGGAGACGAAGATTGGCGGACCCCCATCCGAGCATACCTGGTCGAAGGAAAGTTACCCGAAGATCGACAAGAGGCGCGGAAAATAAAGACTAAGAGCTCTCGGTACACAATCATAGACCGACGACTTTACTTCAAAAGCCTCGTAGGCCCCTACCTACGCTGTCTAGGCAATGAGGAGGCGAACTACGTCATGAAAGAAATCCACAGCGGAGAGTGTGGTAACCACTCAGGCGGACGCAACCTATGGAGGAAAGCCAAGCTACAAGGTTTCTTCTGGGGAACAATGCGAGCGGATTGCACCAACCACGCCAGGAAGTGCGAGAAATGCCAGCGACACGCCCCAGCAATCAACTGCCCGGCCGAGGAGCTATCGGTAGTATCGGTGCCCTACCCCTTCATGAAGTGGTCTATGGACATCGTCGGTCCAATGCCAATCGGAGCAAGACAGAAAAGGTTAATGCTGGTGGTCACGGATTTCTTCACCAAATGGACCGAAGCCGAGGCCTACGCCAATATCAAGGATTCCGATGTCGAGAGTTACGTTTGGAAGAACGTAATCACTCGCTTCGGACTCCCCAGGGAGATAATCGCAGACAACGGGTCACAATTCATCTCGAAGAAGTTCAGAGATTTCTGCGCACGATGGAAGATAAAGCTGAACACTTCAACGCCAAGATATCCCCAGGGGAACGGGAACGCCGAAGCAATCAATCGAACGATCACCGACAACCTCAAGAAGCGGCTCGACAAGAAGAAAGGGCTATGGGCAGATGAACTCCCTGGAGTACTTTGGGCTTATCGGACAACGCCACACTCAGCCACTGGAGAAACTCCTTTTGCTCTAGCATTTGGGGTGGAAGCGGTGATCCCGGCGGAAGTAGGAGTCCCCAGTTTCCGGCGATCCTGGGCACCAAACCACGAAGAAGACAACAGCCAGGACCTGCTTCATCAGCTTGACCACATCGACGAAAAGCGGGAGCGAGCCAGAATTCACATAGCAAATTACCAGAACACCATCGCCCGTTTCTACAATAAAAAGGTGCGACCGAGAAGGTTCCGAGTCGGAGAACTGGTCCTCAGAAGGGTGTTCCAGAACACAGCCGAGCTTAACGCGGGAAAGCTAGGTGAAAGCTGGGAAGGCCCTTATACAGTGACCCACATCGTCAAGCCAGGGGTATACGAACTCAAGAACACCGATGGAGTCAAGGTCATAAGAAGGTGGAATGTCAAGCACTTGAGGAAATTCTACCAATAAAGAACGTCATCGGCGCCTTACGATTTCGGTTTTTAGTTAAGATTTCTTTTCTATTTTTCTTAAGTCTTTTTATTTTATTTTAAGTTTATTTAACAGGGGACTCCCGACCCTACTTGTTCGGGATCCGCACGATTGGCTCCGGCTTTATTCAATACAACATGGAGTACTCTTCCCTCGCGAGCCGCACCCATTGGGAGACTCGAATGGTTTAACGAGGCTCGTCTCTTAAGACAATATTCTATCGCTGATTCAAATAAACACGTATCACAAAAAGAGATCAGTGCCAAGCACTTCATCGCGACAGAGCCCGGTGCATACCGACAAGCTCATCGCCATCAAATCAGTGCCAAGCACTTCATCGCGACAGAGCCCGGTGCATACCGACAAGCTCGTCGCCAGAAAATCAGTGCCAAGCACTTCATCGCGACAGAGCCCGGTGCATACCGACAAGCTCATCGCCAGCAAATCAGTGCCAAGCACTTCATCGCGACAGAGCCCGGTGCATACCGACAAGCTCATCGCCAGCAAATCAGTGCCAAGCACTTCATCGCGACAGAGCCCGGTGCATACCGACAAGCTCATCGCCAGCAAATCAGTGCCTAGCACTTCAACGCGACAGAGCCCGGTGCATACCGACAAGCTCATCGCCAGCAAATCAGTGCCAAGCACTTCATCGCGACAGAGCCCGGTGCATACCGACAAGCTCATCGCCAGCAAATCAGTGCCAAGCACTTAATCGCGACAGAGCCCGGTGCATACCGACAAGCTCATCGCCGACAAATCAGTGCCAAGCACTTCATCACGACAGAGCCCGGTGCATACCGACAAGCTCATCGCCGATAAATCAAAGAAAATACAAAGCCGCTCCGGCACAAATTCCGATCGATACATCGCGACAGAGCCCGGTGCATACCGACAAGCTCATCGCCGACAAATCAGTGCCAAGCACTTCGTCGCGACAGAGCCCGGTGCACACCGACAAGCTCATCGCCAAAAAAAAAACAAAAAACAAAGCGGAGTACACATACTCCCATACTTCATCGATAGCGTACGAAAGTCATAGATTTTATTGATAAAACTTCGTTACAAATACAATACTTTATACAAATCTATCCAGATACAGCAGGGGAAGGTCAATCCTCCCGAACAACCCTATCGGCAATTTGTTCTATGACGAACTCCCCATTCTCGGAGAGGACGTCCCGAAGAAGATCTTCTACGGCGGCATAATTTACAGGCCTCAGCATCATAAATTCGATCACGTAGGCCGAAGAAGGACTAAAGGGAGTCTCGTCGTCCGTGACTCCGGAAAGAGAGGCAGCCGCACGCCTTATCATATCTTGGACAAACTCCTCGAGTATGGCGGGATGTTCTTCGTCAATCGCAAGGAAAGAAGCTAGCACATCCTCGTAGTAAAACAGCGGTTCCGAGGTATAGAAAAATTCGTCACCCTGAGGAAAGAAGTTTAGCCAGGAAGTAATGACAGGAACACAAGAGAAGCAACAAGCACAGAAACAATTTAAAGATAAAGAAAGTTCTTTTCATTAATAAAATCCGTCGAAGGAGTTACAAAGAAAGGACAGTGTAAATAAATGTACATAGGAAAGCTATAAGAAAAGGCCTAAGAAACTTCCTCCCCCCCTACCGCTTCGTTGGTAACCGCTTCGACGGTAGAGGCGACCGCTTCGATGGCAACCGCTCCGTTGGTGGAAGTGACGACCCCGTCGTTGGTACCATACTCATCAAGGCCATCGGAGGCCGAAGAGGCATCCCCACCTACGAAGCGGGTCGCCCAATCGATACCAGCAGAAGAAGGAGCACCAGGGGTAAGCGGAGGAGATTTAGGATCGACGAGAGATCTGTCATCCAGCTCGCGGGCCTTAGCCTCGTTCTCCTCAAACAAAGTCTTATACTTCGGAAGACGAGGCAGAAGACTCCCAATGGTCGCCGTAGGAGGAACTTTTTCAAGAAGGCGAGCGTTGGCCCCATACGCGGCGGAGCGGCGATGAAAATTGATAGACTCCTCAAGAGCCTTATACCTCGTCAAGGCGCGCTGCGCTTTGTCTTGAGCCCGGTCGAAGAGGTGTAGGCGCGCTTCGCGCTCAGACTTTGCCTCTGTCTGCGATACCTCAAGTTCCTTTCCGAGGCGTTTCAGGCACGAGGCCACTCGAGAAGCGAGCCGGCTCTCCTGCTCGACAGGTACGCCCACCGCCTCGCTGATTTTGGCCAGCCGCCACTTCTTCGTCTCGAGATGCTTCTCGTAGCTTTCCACTATCATGGAGTGACGCCTACGCTCCCCATCCAACTCGGCCTTCAGCGCCGCAACCTCCGCTTCGGCTTTAGCCTGGCACTCGGCGAGCTCTTTTTCCTGAGTTTGGCGAAGCGAAACCTCTTTCGCCAATTTGGCCCTCGCGACCTCCAGTTCATTGGAAGCCCGCTCGGCTGCTTCCCGATATTTTCGCTCCCCAAGGACGGAAACCTCGAGGTGCGATTCGGTGTCGGCAAGCTTAGCTCGGAGGTCGCTCATCTCCTGAGCGCTCTCGCCCCTGCTCATGTTCTCTTCGAGAATAACGGTGTTGAAGCGGGCGAGGGCCTGGAAAAGCGTAGCGGCAGCCCGGCCATAACCCCTGACATCGCTCAGAGACAAGCCGTTAGCCCGAGAAGGTTCGGGCCAGAACAGGTCCCGAAGGACCCGAAGCGAGTATGATTTCCACTCTTCCGGCGGAGACTCCGAAGTAGGAGCTGCCGGAAATCGCTCCCAAGGAGGAAGAGAAAAACCTCCTGGTCCGGAGTTGGGAAGAAACTTCGGCAGCGGAGAAAGAGAAATCCCGACATCGTCGGACGAAGAGGCGTTAACCCCAGAAGCACCGGCATCGTCGTTCGGCTCCGAAGAGCCCTCCGGACGAGGCACTTCGGGAAGAGTAGAAACATCGGGAGGAATGACGTCCGCAAGAAGGCCATCCTCTCCCTCGGGGTGGCCCTCGATCAAAACCTCTTCAGAAGGTAGAGGAGCCCCCTCCGAAGCACCGGGCCGTCCGACGGGCTCCAAGACGAGGAGCACGTCGGCAGCATCAAGTGCCTCTTCGGGTAACAAACCCTCCTCGTCACCCGTAGAAACGGCGACTGAAAGTCTTTCCGCAGCAGGTGCGGGAGGTGCTAAGGAAGAAACCTCCAAGCAAGGAGGCGCGTCGGCGCGAGCCGGAGTCTGAAATTACGAAGAAAATATACATATACATACCCATTAGACACACGAAATTTGGGAACATTGCGAAAAGTGCAGAGGGAAAACTAGATGTTACCTCGGAGGCCGAGAGGTCCAGCGACGACACCAAATCGATGAAGTCATCATCAAAGCGGAAACGCTCCCGAGAAGTGGGAGAAGGACGGGGGGTCCCATGAGCCTCATCGACGGTTCCGCCGGCCTCGGTCGGAGGAGTCGAAGCAAGAACGGTCGACGCGGTCGCCCCGGCGAGAACGGTCCCCTCGCGAGAAGCGACGGTGACAGTCTCCGAAGCCGGAGGAGTCGCATCGATCTCCTTAGATGACTCGGAAGTCTTGTTCTTCTTCGGAGGAGGAGCGTCGCGTACCTTTTCGACAATTTTCCTCTTCAAGACGACTTTCTCGCGAGGAGTTGCCCGCGAAGAAGTATGAGTCTCGGGTTCGCGACGGCTCTCCGAGGGACGAGGCGCGTCCCGAGAGCGAGTCGTCCCCGAGGAAGTCGATACCCCCGAAGAGCGAGAAGCATCAGCGTCGTGCTTATGTTTTGTTCGCTTCTTCGAACTGCTCTTCGGAGGAAGAGTTTTATCGCTTGAAACAAACCGGTCAGCACCAGTCCGAGTGCCAATGCCCAAGAAGCCAGTTTTCGATAGATCCCGACGAGAATCGGAGGATCCACCTCCTTGTCCTGGATCTTGGCCTTGTCCTGGATCTTGGCCTTGACATTGCCGTGGCTCCGATGATCCACGGGTGGACTTTTGAGTTCTCTTCTTCGGCTTAGGAGATTGCCGAACAGCGGGGGACGAAGGGTCCACATCTTTGACCTCTTCGAGGCGGAACCCAACCGGCCACAAAGATGCCGATGGTTTACCCACGATGTGGTAGAGTTGATAGAGTCCCGACTCTTGAACGCGGGTCCCGAAGAAGTCCGTCGTCCAATTCCGACGAGGATTTTCCAGCAGAGCCCGAACGACCCCAGCAAAGCGCTCGTCGTCCTCTTTATTCGCGATGGGCCTGAACCTCGGCACTTCTTTCTCGTCGACCCACTTGGTGGGAAGCGCCTCCCAATGCGGCCCAAGGGTGTGACGATCGAGATGCGCGAAGAAATACCTATTCTCCCACCCGGACTCGTTGTTCGGCGTGTGGGTGATGACGTGGACACACGCGGCGGAGGAGAGGAAGAACCGGCCCAGATTCTTCGGGTTCTTCGACCATTTGAAAAACCGCATCAAATCCTCCAAGGTCAGGGCCACTTTCTGCTCAAGAGCGATGGCCATGGTGCAGACGAGAAGGCGAAGCGAATTAGGGCTGACCTGACTGATCGGCATCTTGTACGCATGGAGGAAGCACACGATGAGATGAGGCAGTGGAAGGTGCAGTTCCACCGACCGGAAGAAGTGTTCGTAAAGAGTGATGTACCCTTCCGGGGGCTCGTCGCCAAGCTCGCCGGACTGAGGGAGACGCAGGTAACAGGGACTGGAGTCCACGTAGTGTTTCCTCAAATCCTCGAGATGTTTCTCTGTCATTATAGACTTCGGCGATCGAGTCTTGAAAACCTTTCCCGGATTCGACATTTTCTTGACCAGAAAAGAAGAGGGTGAACGGAAAGAAAGTTTGAAGATTTTTCTTGAAAAGAAGAGAGTCGAGAAAGAAAATTGCAGAGAGAGTTTAGAGAGAAAGTCTGAAACAAAGTGTTTGAGTCGAAGGCAAGGTTTGAATTTATAGAAGAAATCTTGCGAATTTGAAGAGGCACATTTGGATCCAATGGCCCAGGATCGAAGCGGGAGAAATCATCCAACGGTGAAGATCAAAAGAGTCGTTGCAAAGCCCGAAGGCACTCGAGTGCGAGAAACCCCCGCATTTAATGCGAAATGATTGACGACGATTTCCAAGATCTGACAGCCTGGAGAATCGCGCCCAGTCAGCACTACGTGGGAACTCGAGGCCATCAGTGAGCATGCAAAAAGTGGAAGAGTCCTCGAAGGACACAACCCTCATCGAGGGAAAAACCTCTTCGAGGATTGTCCTCTTCGAAGGCATAACTTCATCAGGGAAAAACCTCATCGGATATAAACCTTGTCGGGGAGTAATTTTGGTTTATTTTATCAACTGTTTCACACTCGATAAAATAGGGGACTAACTGTTAAGGTCAGATTTGGTCAAATCTCTTCTTAACACCACCCTTTGTCGTTTGTGGAATAAACGACATAAAGCGAGAGGAGGATTGCTTGAAGAACCCAAGCCCATGAAAGAATAAAGAAATTAAGGCCCAGCAAGCGAAGCCCACGAGAGGTCAGCATCCGATAAAGCCGGCCCAACATCTCGTCGCGAAAAGGGAAGTTCATCGAGGAAAAGCTCTTCGGGAAAGCCTAATCGCATTAAAAGAGGAACTCATTCGAGATCGCGAGAAAGAAGGAAAGATTGGCTTATTCGGTTAAAGATTTCGTGGGATATCCAACGAAATATAAGGAAGGTCAACTACGATCATAGCGATTGAGAAGGGAACCCTAGCAAGAGTTGAGGAATATTCTAGAAGACCTTCAAACCTATAAATACGAATGTAAACCTAGCATAAATCCATTCGAGTATTCAGTATCCATTATTATCGTGAGTTTGAGAGAATAAATCCTTGAGTCTTCGAGTTTGCTTATTCATAGCATTCTCGATCTCCCAAGGGTTAGAGTGTGTAATCTTCGATTGTCCAAGCTATCAAACGGAAGAAACCGGGTCCTCTCGGAATCATAATAAATCAGAGATATTCGTATTGTCCATAATTATTTAATTATTTCGATTATCTTTGTGACTGCACGGCGGTAAGAATCGCCCTCTACAAATATGTTAAGTGTGATATTAGTAGAATATGAAAGAGTCCCACACTGCTAGATTACAAGAGTTTAGAATGGTTAATATACCATAGAATTGGGATAATGGTTTGGGCCCTTTGGGTCATAGAATTTTGTAGATGGGAGAAGACTCACAAAGATACACCACCACACACGAGCGTCGTCGTCCTTCTGGCGACGGGGTAGGGTGGGGTGGGGTGGGGTTCAAACATAATAATTTTTGTCAGGGTAAATGAGCCAAATGCCCATTTGTGACTCAAGGTTTAGAAAAAATGTCCATTTCTATTTATGGTAATCAAAACCACCAACTAATTGAAATATGGACTAATATACCACTCGAATTAATTAATTAATATTTGGAATTTTAATTACGTTTAAAATTAATATTAATTTGAATTAATTAATAAAACAAAAATAATAAAAAAATTCCTTTACGATTTTAATTTTAAAAACAAATTTTCAACAAAAAAATCTCCCTTAATAATTTTCAAATATCTTCTCCTTATTAATCAATATTCTAACGAGTTAAGTGATTATGAAACTGTAATTATATTACGAAAATTCAATAACATGATGGACATCGTAACATTGTGCTTGTTATGAGCTTCTGGAGGATTTTCAACAACAATATTACGGGCATTAAACTGTAGAAATATTTACGAAATTAAACTGTAAATATATTTACGAAAGTATAAGAAATATGTAGTTATAAAACTGTAAATATATGAACGACTTTGAAAAATTGTAAATTTATTAACGAATAACGTAAATATGTTTACGAAATATTTACGAATCTTGTGAATATGTAAACTGTAAACATATTTACGAATACGTAAATATGTTTACGAAATATTTACGAATCTTGTGAATATGTAAACTGTAAACATATTTACAAAACTGGAATTTGGTAATTGTATTTACCCCCGTAGCCTCCGCCACCTCCCTCGCGGCGACCACCGCAGCCTCCTCCGCCACCGCGCGGCCACTTCCGCCGCCTCCACCACATGAGCTGTGGGACTGGGCCTCGTTGACGGTGATGATTTTGCCGTCGAGGTTCTGGCCGTTCATCCCCTCGATCGCCTCCCTCATGGCGTTCTCGTCGCTAAAGGACGATGGCGGCGGCGAGAGAAGGAGAACGAGCGACAGCGACGGCAACCAGAAATAAATATGGTCAAAGTAAATAAAAGGAAATTTAAAATTTGAGGTCAAAGTATCAAATTAATTTGAAATCTGATAAATATGGAATAATTCAACCTTAATTTTAGGAAAATAAAATTTTGAAATTAAACTAAATAATAAATAATTAATCAACGAAAATAAAAATATATAATTAAAATCAAGGTTACGATGGTCCAAAATTTATTTAAAATGGGTATAAATGAATTGATTGAAACTATGAGTATTTCTCATAAACCGTGAGTTTATTTTGTGCATTTCATTGGTTTTTCTAAAATTTAACTGGTATTTTTGCCGAAGTTCACCAAATATATGGTTTTTAGAGAATATCTTGTTTGGACCTGCCGAACGACATATCGTGAAAAGTGATAAAAAAGACAGCGAAACGACGAGGTTTACGCTTGGCATATTTTTGAAAAAACAAAAATCAATCGGTTTTTCTATAAAAAATCGCAAAAATATATATCTTGGTAGTGACTAAATTATTAAAAATATAATTCATTTAGAAATGAGATAATGTTTGATATAACATTTATTACAAAATAGATGAATGATGATATTATTATTAAGTCCTCTACTTGAAAAATATTGCATAACTATCTTGATTCCATTTACTAGATGTCGAGAAAAATAACGACATTGTGAATATTACTAAAAGAGGGTAAAAGATTATTCTAAAGTATATACATGACTAGGAATATAATAAAAATATATATATATAAGTATAATACATCAGTTATCATAATTTGGAGATATATACAACTAATATCTCTAGAGCATATATATATAAGGCTAGGAATTGAATTTTCAATCTATAAAGTATATAAATTATAAACTACACGCTAGAAGCGGCGAAAGCTGATTGTTATCTTGCTTAAGATTAATGTGGATGCATTTTTGCATTTAGACAATTCATGAGTCGATTTTGGATGTATTGTGAGAGATTTTGAAGGCTACTTTATCACGGCAAGAGTTAGTTTTTAATGGGAAAATTTCTCTATTTGAGAAGCTGAAACCCTAAGCCTCAAAAACGTGGATCAATGCGAAAAACCTATATTGTTGTTGTTTTGAGTCAAATTCTTGAGTTCTTATTAATAGTATGTCTCCTAGTATTAGTTTATCAGACTTTTATGTGTTAGTCTCTAATTGATTATAGAGTCAAAGCACTTTTCCCAAGAGCGTTCAGGTTATGTTTTGAGATCGGTGAATATCGTTGCTCATAACTTGTCTAAAGTAGCGTATTCTTTGTCTAGAGTGATATAATTCAATTCTTTGCAATTTGTTTTTGTCTTTCTGATTTTCAATTGGAAAATGCCTTTAGTAAACAGCTATTATCTCTCCCTATCTCTTTACGCGGCTTGAAGATTTGCCAAATTCAAAGAAGAAAATGTGAAACAGACAATTCACTATTCCTAGCCTTTTTGGCATGCATGAGAAAGTACTTGTCAAATTATTGAAAAATAAGTACTTTTAGTGAAAGAAAATGTCAGCATATAAGCTGTACATATAAAATGTATTTTACAGAAAAGTATATGACAAAATTGTTACTAAAAAAATGATGTAAGCTGGTCAATCCACGAGGCCAAAAGGTTTAAGAAATTTGAAGCTATATTACATCATATGAGTTGGAGATATAATCCAACGAGTTGTTTATACTTTATATATGTTCACACACACATATGTATATATATATTTGATTAATTAAATACTACTTTTTAACACGAGTCTTTTGTAGTACTGAATGTATATTTTACATTTGAACAACAAGTATAGTATAATAGTCAAGTTTAATTTTATGCGTCCTATTTTTTAATTAAAACTTGTGAATAATACTTTGTGTTTTGCCTAAAGATAACTTTGTACACTACAAAAAAGACACACAATTTTGTAATTTTGTTTATGAGAGTAAATTAGAGCAAAAAATATATTTCATGACAACTTATTCCTTCAATCTTTGTAGAGTCGCACATTGTCCATATGACATAGCTCATATATATTTATCGGCTTTTATTAGGCATTTCAAGTCAAATATTTATTTTCTATTAAGAAAAATCAATTAAAGTTTATTTATTATAATGCAATTTTTTTCAAATGTAAGAAATGACGGGTTTATCCAAAATAAATATTATTCATGAAGGAAAAAATTGTCATACATAAAACTGAATAAATAGAAGAAAAAAATTATGTTTAACTTGACGGGAGAGGTCACGGCAATCGTGGTCCTACTGGACGAGGAGACATAGACATCTTACACGATTATAGAGGAATGCTTTCTCTAAAAGTTTTGGAACATGTTCGAACAATGAAGCTGAGCTCCGAGCTATTTTAGAAGGTTTAAATATTTGTTAACAAGTGGGTTACAATAGTATTAATGTAGAATGCGACTCGAAAGTTGTTGTCGACTAGATTCGTTCTCGCAAATGTAATATCTATGGTACCTTTGAGACTTTTGGAAAAAACTTTTACATGTACTAGCAACCATGAATGCTTTCAATTACAACACATTTATTGAGAAGGTAACAAAGTGACAGATGCATTGGTGAATGGATGTGAACGTAGAAATACATTGTTTACGAGCTCTAACTATCTTTCAGGTTTTATAAAAGGTTTATTTAGATTAGATAGAATGAACACCGCAAATATGAGATACATGTAGTTTGTTATTGTACTCTATTGATTTAGCGTTTTGCATTATATTGATTATATTGTAAATCTTATGCACATTTTTACTACCGAAGTATTCCTCGATCTACCATAAGTGAAGATCTATCTTTTATATAAATAAAAGGACTCATTAGTACACTTCGTTCTACATATACTTAAGGGTGCAGGCTAAGAATTCGGTGCAATCGATCATTTATTATCACTATTTTGAATTTACATTTATCATATATTGTTAGCATGATGTCATTTATTAGAAAAATAAATAGTTATTCTGTATTATGTATATGCGTTGATTGTATTCAATCAATCCCTTCAATTATGATTTTAGTTAACTAGGTTAGTGGAAATTAATTTATATTAAAATATCATACTGCTATATATATTGTGAGCAGCGTTCTTTGTAATGGTGATTATTATGATAATGAAAAAAGTCGAGCTTGCTTGCAAATAGCGTTTTTATCGTTTTTCCTATAGAGCGGATCTACATCAGTTGGTATCAGAGCCAACCGTTTTTGCGTAGATGGCGCCGAAGAAACGGGCCGTTCAAGATGCTTCCGTAGAAGACGTGCATAGATGTGACGACAACGCAGGATTACGCGCTCAAGTGGAATTGCTCACCCGCCAGGTTGCTGCGCTGTTGCAGAATCCGGTGGCTCAACAACACCAGATACGCGGATCCGACACCAAACACGACCGTTACACTCCGTTTGGTAGGAATTTTTGCGGCTATGGACACGTGAAAAATCCACATAAAACAGCCTCGGAAAACCGGTGGGAGTTGGTGTTTAAGGTGGATAACCCGAAGTACGATGAGTTCGCCGACGATGAAGCGGAGTACGCCGAAACCGTCTACGGTGAGCCCGTGTACGATGAGTATGACGATAAGGAATACGACGAGCCCGTATTTGACGAGGTTTAATACGGTGAGGCCGTGTATGACGAATCCGTGTACGGAGATACGGAGTACGGCGAGTTTAACAATAATCTTGAATCTTGATAGTATGAGGAACCCGTATATCAAACTATCGTTTTAAAAAAATTAAGGAAATCTCATTTTCGTTTCTTCATTAAAAACAATTCTTAGTTTTTTATCATTATCAATCAGTCTGGTTAATCATAAACTTTCAGGAATCTTAAAAAAATTCGGTATATTTCGATACCAAATTTCAGAAATTAACAAGATTATGCATTAATCATATTGTGGCACCCAGTATTGATTCAATACTATTGAAGATCAAATTATAAGGTAGTATAAGCAAATTTAGAGTCAATTACTCAAATCAATTATAATCTTCCTTGTCTATTTTTAGCAAACGATGAAAAAGTTTTTAGTCTCATGAAGAAGAAGAAAAAAAGAGTCTAAAATTGAAAATAAATAAATGTCAATGACAATATTTTCAACAAAGTGTAGGCATAATATCATTAACTAAAAACCAAAAGAATACAGTATGGAATAAATCAAACTATATTTTGTCAAGTCATTCTAACTTTAAGGGACATTTGGTTGGGAATCATCAAACTACAACTACATCAATAATAAATAAATAAAAACATCATTAAATACTTATATTGTAGTACAAAATAAGCTTGATTAGGGACTTTTGATGATTTTCTTTGCTTAATAAATAAAAATAATAATAAAAATTGATCAAGTTTCAGCAAATTTTATCCAATTGTCATCATCATCTTGACAAATTCATCATAATTCACTTGACCATCGCCGTCCAAATCAGCCTCTCTAATCATCTGTTCCACTTCTTCGTCCGTTAATTTTTCTCCAAGATTTATCATTACATGCCTCAACTACAAAATAAAAATAAAAAAATATATTAATATATAATATAACAACATAATTAGATTCCATATTGGTGCATGGAAAGTAGGAAAAAGAAAACATTAATCTAATCAAGAATTGGCTTAAGTACAGTGCACTAGGAAAGGTACAGAAGATTGTGATAGGATTCTCTTTAACCAAAACCAATTTAATTAAACTATAGTCTATATGTGCGTAAAACACGTGAAATTACTATGCTTATCCACATTAACACATTTATTTAATTAAATACCCATTAATCTCTGTCCAAATTTGCTGGCAAATCGTAAGAATATTAGATAAATTAAGATAAGCTTGAATTTATATGCACAGCTAGAGATCAGCAAAGCCCTTGCTGGCTTTTTCATCTGCCCAATGGTGTGTTTTTATTTTATTTATTTTTCACATTTTGAGGTGGGTTTTTTCTTGGGGTTCATAAAATATACATAAATTACTCATAAAGTTTTTAATGCTCTATAGCTATAATAAGCCTTATTTAAATTATGTGTTTAAACTCTCTTCTCTAAAACCCTTGAGATGACATCATCAATGCTAATGCTATATACCTTTGACATTTCTATTAATGGCTTTTACTTAAGATATGAAATTACATACATATATCATAATATATATAATTAATAATTATATATACCTCACTAGCAGAAATATATCCATTTTGATCCTTATCAAACACGTTAAAAGCCTCTTTCAACTCCTCTTCAGCGTCAGTTTCCTGCCAATTACACACATAACAAATACAATTTTAAATTCATAATTAAAAATTAATGTCGCAACTTTTCATTAAGTCTAGTTAATCTAGTATATATTATGTTAATATAATAACCACTTCTGACATGCATAATTGCATACCGGCTCTTATATTTATCGGAGTTTCTGATCCTCTTTAACGTAGTTCTTCATTCAAATTATTTCCTAATATTATATTTTATATATATATGAACAAGGGAAAACATGGTTTATGTATACCTTCATTTTGTTTGCCATTAAGCCCAAGAACTCTGCAAATTCGATCGTTCCATTTCCGTCGGCGTCGAGTTCATTGATCATATCGTGAAGCTCTTCCTCCGTTGGGTTTTGATCCAACGATCGGATCACCGTTGCCAATTCCTCAATCGTAATACAGCCTATACAATACACGTATATTTATCGTGTTAATCTCTTCGAAATCTAATTTGTATCGCGATTCGTAACGTCAAACACTCATAATCATAAGCTCTCTTGGAAATTGCCTCGCTTATTATAATGTTACTAAACAATATTTGTAAAACAACAACATATTACGTATACAATATTTGTAACAATATACACATGCATATATATGTATATACACATATACACATATACAAATAAGGAGACACATAACTAACCAAGAATTGGGGAGATGATAGCAGAAAACTCACCATCTCCGTCTTTGTCAAAGAGACAAAATGCTTCTTTGAACTCCACAATCTGTTCCTCGCTCAGTACATCTGCCATGATGATGATCTTCTTCTTCTTCTTGGCTTTCTCTGAGAAACCCTACAAGAGTTTGAGAGAGAGAGAGAGAATGTTGCTGAGTAAAAAGCTCAATCTTAGCTGGGTTTATGTAGAGCAGCAATATGGCAACGTCAATGGCTTATTTTTTTATTATTTAATTATCGCTTTTAATACTATATGATACACATACATTAAAATAATGCATAGTCAAATAAAACTCGAGACTTTTGGTGTTATAGTGATGGCATTTTATTGGAGAAGAAGAATCAAAAGACCCTTTTGGGCGACTTTCTCAAAGAAACATTTAGTCAATAAATAATATTTGGACAATGCCCACTTTTTATAACTTTAACCACAACTATACTATTTCATTGATGGCCATTGTTTTCAATTTACGGGTATATCGATGAAATTTTGATAAGATTTTTAAAATGTGCCAATTTAATTTTATGGATATATATCGTAAAATCGATAAGATTTTTGTTAAAATAATAAATAATTATCACTTAAAAATTAAAAAAATGATATCATAAATTTTAAAAAGAGAAAAAAATCAAGTTTTTTACAAGACGGTGATTTTAGATATTATGTAGATATTGAAATGAGAAAGTTGAAAAATATAAATGTATGGGGTTTTTCTAGTCAAAGAACAACGTTGAAGGCCGAAATGAATTTTGAGAAACTAGTCTTATGTCAAAAAGAGGATTACCGCAAACCACTCGCACTTATGCCGAAAGTGAATTACGTCTTCTATACGTATAACGGGGTTTTGAAACTTTGAATGGATTACTGGCATTTTAAGCGTGACCCGATGAATTATTTATCGATTTCATTGCGAGTTTCTTTGTGATTCATTTTTATACATCTATTGTTAAAAAGGACAATGAATGTTATAAAGATAATTCGTTATTAGATTATGCGACTCTACTTATATCGTTCAACTTTTTTTTTAAAGAGATAATTTACATTATTTTGTGTTTTGTTGGACAATATATACCGTTACAAGATTCAGATTTAGACTTGGGCCCTCCAACTTTAACTAAAAAAACAAAAAATAAACCATTTATTTGTTAATGATGAATGCAATTTTCAACGACAATCACCATAACATCATTTCAAATACTTTTCTCTGATATTATAAATACTTAAGTTGATAACACATCAATGGTTTTATTATATGTTCATTTGCTATTTAAATGTATGTGTGTGTATATATATATATTGTGACTATATATAATGATAAATAAGAAATAGACAGCTGTAAGAGTATGAGATTTAGCAGACAAGGATTTTAAAAGAGTGATGATAGTAATATAAAAGCATAGGGAGATGTGTATTTTGTTCCCATTTTTTCAACCCCAACAAGCACGCTGCTTTGCTTGCACGCGAATAAATTTAATTTTTTTTTCTATAAAAATAAATAAATAAATAAAACTATGCATGATAATCTATTTTCAAGAATTTAATTTTTGACATTAAAAAGAGATAGTCAACGCGCTTCATTTGTACTACCTTGTTGTGAAGCCTAAATTTTAATATGTTTATATTAATTTCTATTACAGTTTAGAGGGTCTAATTTCACCTCCATGAAGAGTTCTTAAAACCCCCATTTTAAGCTACACCATAATTATTACTCCACATTTATAGTTTATAAAATGTTATATAAAATTTACCATATAGTTTGAAGTTGATGTTAGTTTAATAATACACAATGCTTCATAGAATCTAGTGTGCTTTGGCCTCAATAATTAATGCTTCATAAGAGAAAACTTTTGTATTATTGGAGTAGTATTAAATCTATCTATATATGTCTATATAAATATAGTTAAAAATGTATTATAAATATAGTTATTTAAAAAAGAGTTACGGTTAATGATTATGTATGAGAATAGTCTAAATCTGAAAAGAAAAAAAATAGTTATTCTATTTCGATTTGGGTAAAATTAAATTACATGAAAAATTATATAACAAAAAATTTACAAAATATTTTGAGAATGAATACCAAAATTTATGGTGTAGCTAGATTAAACACGTGGGATTAATGTTTTTGAGAGAGAAAAAAATTCCCTATTTTTTCATTTCTCTTTTTTTATTTTTAATTATGAGCAAATCGTTATCACTGATCAAGTTAAGAAAAATCGAATAGTAAAGTTTCCACAAATTCCATCTAATCTAACGACACAAAAATAATTCTGTTACAAAAGTGCAATAGAAAAAACATTCTCGCTCCTTTTTTTTCAAGGGATTCCCGCATATTTCCTCCTTACCATAGAAATCGTTAAGGAAAAATATACATCTCTTTCAATATGTTTTTTAGTAAGACCCGGTAAAATTCTAAGAAACGGAATAATATTCCGTTGAATATGTCAATCCATAAATGATTGAAAGATCATATATATATATATATATATATATATATATATATATAATCAGAACTCAAAACTAATGAAATGTGTGAAATGTGTAATAGACCAAATCACCAAGAATGCTATAAATGCTCTTGGCTGTAACGCGGTTTCTCATAAATCCTGCCATGGATGCCAATACTCATTTGATTAAGTCCAATATGCTACGGTGTCGTTTAGCTTTGAACCAAGATATCAACTATATATATATATATACACATTATATATAATTACGTATATATATACCCTGATGTCTGATCTGAAGCACACACGTGAGGACAGATGGTCACGTGCGCTGGCCGTGGTCTAAAAATTGGACTTTTGAAGTTCAGATCAAAGACTACAACAGATTTGAACTCCAGATTATAAATTGGTACTAAAAAAACTCCAGATTATAATTCATAAGACGAAGTCACATTCTTTCTATGATGTAATAAAATAATTGACGTAATAATGAATAGATTGTTCGTTGAATATTTATTGAAACTGAAGTCCCAACTGTGAAAAGAATGAATCACTTCATTACATGTTTAATCAAATTATGAAAATACAATATACCCAGACTCACATAATTATAATTATATTCATCTTTCAAAAGTCAACAAAATAAAAAAAAATGAAAATGTACCTCGAAATTCCCAAAATCCAAAAAATGATAGTTTTGCCTAAAGAGATTGAAAACTTTGAGAAATTAAGTCATTTGAGAAAAAAAAATTCCCGAAATTCGCAGATTTATAATTATGTTCATAGTTATAAATTCAAAACAACAAAAAAATCGATAACTTATTTTATAATCTCCTAAATCCAAACTTCGAAACTTATGCCACATGAACAAAACTTTGAAAAATCAATAGACCGGAAATAAATAAATAAACTTCTACAATTAAAATTCCAAAATTTATTCGACAAGATATTCATCAAAATCCAAAAAATACACTTCAACAAATGTGAAATACCAAACTTTGTTCATTTTAAACATAACCATTAACTTCCACAATTTTAAAACTAAGAAAATTCTCAAGATGTTTAATAAATTAGTAAATTCACAAGAAAACGAGCATGTAATCACTGAACTTAACAATATTCTCCATAGTCCCTATTAATTAACAACAAAATTCAAAAACAATGCCTTTAAAATGCATCAAACCAGAACTTGAGGTATTTATGTCTGAATATTTTGTAATCAAAATTGATGGATAAGTAGCTCGATTATCTACTGGTACTCCACCGAAAATGATAAATTGATAACTGTTACATGGAATAACTTATCGATAAGCACTGGAAATCAGTAATCGATCGATAATCCTGAAAACTTATGCACTCTTCTTGAACTAAAGATCTTATTTTAGGAATTGGACCCTTATATTTGGTTTCCGATTTTTTTTTTTCTATATCCGGTCAAAAAAACTTTTATTTTTCTTTTTATAGTAAATTATGTGAGATGAAAAAAGCAAAATGACCTAATTTTGAATATTTGGCTGTTAATTTACTTCTTTTGTTAATGCTTCTCCAAAGTCAAAATGACCAAGTTTTCTAAACCCTAATAAATAAGAGGAAAAAAGAGGAACTCAAAGGCAAAGTCCAATTAGGTGGAGAACATGATCCCAAGGCATAGATATATATCTCCACAAACTGAGTCAGTGATTGACAATTTGACCATCAAACAAGTCTAGAACTTCAAATTATTTCCTATTTCTCCTTTGAATATGACCAACATGGTGAGCTAAAAGGGCTTTTTATTCTCTTAATTTAAAGATTCATTAACATAAATAGCTAGATTAGAGCCTAAACCTAGGGTTAGTCATGAGGGCCAACTTGGATTGCTAAAATCAAGAAAAATTCTAGCATTTTGCAGCCCCCAAAAAAAATTGTGAAAGTCAAGGCTCCAACTAGTCTTGTGAAATTTAGAACAGAAAATAAAATCTAGTGTTGTGTGCAAAGTTGCAAAACAAATGTGCTTGGTTGGTCACTCCTTTCAATGCTCTGATTTAAGACAAGTTTTATAATATGATTGGCACAAAATACTAATCTTAATAGTTTCTTGAAAGTTGGCTGTTTTGTTTGATTCATTTGTATGTCTTGAAACAAAGTTGTCATGCACTAAACTCTTTCAAAATACTGAATTCATCGATAGCTATTTGCATTAATTATTTTAACTTTAATAGTAATCAGCAATAATATCTTTGATGCAATACCCCTGAATTTTTAATTTTTGACAGAATTGCCCACTTAACTCTTAAAAGCCTCGCATATTGCACCTTATGCGTTAATACATGCCTTGCTCAAGAGTATGTTTTACCAATTAGTTATCAAACAAAGTCAATATATGAAAATTAAATCTTTTAAGAAAATTACAAGCCCCTATATTTTTGGAGAAAACAATAAATTATATTAAAAAAATATCATAAAACAAATCACGTGTTGTGCAGGGTTATCTTTTCCGTCATTTTTTCAATGAGGGAAGAATTCACTAGTTTTTTCTTTATGTTTAGGGAACATTTTGTTGAGTTTTCTAAGATTATTCATATTCCCGGTGAGATATAAATCTCTACAGAACGCTTCTAGTATCCTTCTTCGAGATCGGATTCCATGTGCACGTCAAGCTTGAATCATCCTGCTAGTCCACGCCTCCTTAGTCGATCACAACCCATCCAATTTACGGTTCTCTACTTCGTACACCACGTCGTCTCTGATGGAACGCCTTTTACGCCGGAAATCCCCAAACAAGAATACTAGCTCTTTTTCGGTGATTAGGAGACGAGCGAAGAGCTTCACGGGAGCTAGTAGAATTCGACCACCTCTCTAGGCTATGGAGATGTCGAATTCGAGAGAGAGAGAGAGAAACTTTATTTCGTGTATTATGTGAATAATGGCTTAGTTTCCCCTTTTTTAGTCTCCATATATAGGAATATGGTTTAGTGTTAATGGGTTTTATGAATCACATTAATCAAGCCAACTAACCAACTAATTAATCTTATGAATTAAGCTATTAATTCATATGGCCCATTTAGCCAATACCTAATCGACGTTGGGGACCTATGCCACAAAGTTCCTACACATTTTTACCAAAAGCTATAGGATCAAGGCATAGGCAGAGCTACATACGCACGAGCGTATGCACGTGTTTACGCTCAAATATCAAAAGAAAAAAAATTAATGAAGTGATATTGTATTTTTATGTTCCTTAAGTCGGCAAACTTTATAGTAGTGGAGCACACTAAATTTTTTAAGAAATTCATTTATTTGTATGCATGAGATATTGGGGTTTATCTCCTTTAATTTTGTTTAGTTTGCATATACTCCTATTGTTTATATATTATCTTTTACTTTCATATTCTGTTAGTGTTATTATAAAAAGCTTAATTAAAATTTTGTTGCTCTATTTTTATTTTTTTATATATAAAAAACATACATAATGTTTAAATTATTTTTACATTATAAATTATTGAATGAAATAAAAAAATTGATGGCAATTTTGCTCACTAAAATTATAAGTTATAAGTTTTGACCCACTTATAAAGATATAAACACATAAATAAAATATAAGAAGTTGAATGTTATTTAAATTAACTCGGTAAAATTTATAATAGTTATATAATGCTTCGGTTGATTCAAAAAGCTGGCTCCTCCGCTGCCACTTGCTCAAGGGACTAAGTTCACCATGTGCTAAGCTTCGGGGCATTTATGACAATTAAAACACTTTTCCACTCAATGCAAGTATCATACGACATTATATGCAAGCTTTGTTAAGAAAAACTACCCATTTCTTTAGGTCTCACAAAAATCTGAAGATCCAACTAGGTGTTTCTCCACAGCTTATCAAAAATGAAGGAGAAACACAAACAAGAAATACACATTTCAGATAGGGTTTCCTTTGGGGACGATCTGGTCTTTGATCCACATGTAAATCGGAACGAGCACATAGTAAGTGGCGGCCATTGTGCCGAGCATGAAACGCCAAAAGAAAGTCAATGGATCAGTCGGCTTCGCCACATCCTCTTCCTTTGGACCGAGCTGCAAAAAAATATGCAAGAGTTTCAGCAATTTAATAAAAATAAATTGAACCGGAATTCCTGGTGGTACTGTTTACTAGAAGAATAGTTTTTCTAGCAGAATAAGGGTACCAGTAGTCCTTTATTTTAAAAAAAAAAAGAGCAAAAAAATAACTTAGTACAGGCAGTGAAGATGGTCGAATAGTTTCGCCCCTGTTTGAGAGACATTACCTGAAGAGGTGAGTCACCGGAATAGGACTTGACACCGGTGACAGAGCAACCCATGATGAGACCATGTCGGCGGACCCCACGGTACCATTTGGGGCCGATTCTCTTGAGCTTCACGTCCGTGAAACCCGCGTTCTTGAACCACTCAATGTACTCTTCCTCCTTCGGGAAAAGCATCCACACATCCGCGAAAAATCGGGACAGCCAAAACGTGGGGTGCACCGGCCCGATGAGGCACGCTTTCCCTCCTATCTTCAACACCCGGTATGCTTCTCTGATTCCACGCTGCGGATCTGGCCAATACTCGATGCTGAGGAATACGAATTAAAACATTGCATGAGCCCCGAGAAAACCTACGTCAGAATTCGACTGGATAAAGTGAAGGAATATTGTGCTGTGATTAATGGTGCACTTTTTCCCGTGAAAGAGAGACGGAGAAAAGGAGGGATGACCGAACATGGTCACGCCATCTCCCTCATCTAATTTTGTAAAATAAAAAATTATGTTTTTTATATTTAATATTTGAACCCTTATTCTAAAGGTTACTTATATTTTGAATTGTTTTACACAAGAAGAAATCTTTATAACAGCATTACTTGTCTCAAAAGCATAATGCAAGAGGTCAACTTGGTTCTTCCAAAACTTACAAACCAGTAAGGTTCATTCCTATGAAGTTCATCAATATAATGTTTTTCTTAAGGGGCAAGGAACCGAATCCCGGTTCAGATTCAGAGAACTCATAACCCAATTCAACCAATTGATCTATTATCGAAACTCTATAGATTGGCAATCTCAAGCAAGTAGTTTGTTTCGCTCTATACTCTAAAACCTTCATAAGAGGAAATTCTATAGAAATAAAGATAAACAAGAATAGGCAAAAACAAAACAAAACATAATATAAAGTAAATCCCAAACTGATTCTACTAAACTCGAATTTGAGAATCGATTCAAATAACGTTCACGTAAAATAACAACAAAAATCCCAACTCGGACAATCTCCTTCAAGTTTAACAAAAAAAATCTAAGAGAAAAAAAATATCCCAGTTCGAGCTAGACATAATTTCTGTAAAGCAAACCGCTTTGGTATCAATATTAACATGCAAAATCGCCCACAGAACACACCAAGTTCTCTCGCACTACGTTCAAGTCTCCATTCTTTTTTAAAAACCCACATGCAAAACCTCATAAGAACAAGCTGAACACTTCCACATTACTTAAAAATCCCAAAACAAGCAAACATGCCACAAAACCCCAATCGAAAGCACCTACGAAATCAAGCTAAATAGTCCGAAACCAACCTTGAACTAAGAAAGCAAAAAAGCAAAGAACCCACTGAGACCAATGCAGCCAAAACTACGAAAGCTACAATGCAGCCGAAACGCTCTGAGCTTGAAACCCCACATGCAAAATCAAGCTAAACCCCATAAAACCAAGCGAAAACTCAAGAACTCTACTCTCAAACCGGACAACTTTCCTCACTAAGGACATGCAAAACCCCAAACGCTCTCACACCACTCTCAACCCGAACAACAATGAGAAAAAGACGCAAAATTTCCATACCTCGGATCGAACATGCGAAAAATACACGAAAACAAGCAACACTCCAAAACGCTCTCACCATCAAAACTCACATGCAAAAACAAAGTAAAATACAACTCTCACAAAAACAAGCAATATTCAAATCATAACGCATCCATAACCGCTCCTAGCTTCAAAAACCCACATGCAAAAACAATGTAAAAACAGCAAATCCCTCACAAAAATCCCACAAAAGAACAAGCAATTCAAAATCATAATGCACCCAAAACCGCTCCTAGCTTCAAAACCCACATGCAAAAACCAAGTAAAAACAGCAAATCTCTCACAAAAACCCCACCAAAAGACAAGCAAATTCAAATCGCAACGCACCCGAAAACCGCTCTCAATTTACTTACCTCCCAGCAGAGACATATCGATCGGCGTAGTCCGTGGCGAAGGGCAGATCCTCGGCGTCCCCTTGGACGATCGTGCACTCCTTGAGAGCCTCCTTCTGCCTCGCCTTCTCGAGCTGGTGCGGCGACTGGTCGAGGATCGTCACGTTCTTGGCGTCGACGTGCTCGACGATCCCCAGGGTGGTGAACCCCGTGCCTCCTCCCACGTCAACCACGGTCAGGCTCCGGTCGTTCAGCTCGGCCGGCTCGAGCGCGTCGTCGCGCATGTCCTCCGTCCAGTGGCCCGGGTTGATGACGTGGTCGTACACGACCGACAGGAACCTGTAGAACCAGAAAGCCTCCTTCTTGTGCTGGATGAACCGCGGCTGCGAGGCCGGCCTCGACGGCGAGACCGCGCATCTGATCGGAGCCGAGCTTCTCCGGCGAGCGAGCGAGATAGAGAGACCCTTTTGGGGGAAGTACCTCGGGTTGTTGTGCGAGGTCAGGCCGAGGATGGGGGTGAGCTTCTGAGCTCCGTTGAGGACTGTGATGGCCATTGGAGAGGAGAGAGGAGAGGTGGGTTCTTCTATTTGAAGCTTCTGGGCATGGAGTTCGGGGTCATGGGGTTGATTCGGAGGGGTTCATGTGGGCGTTTGAGTTTGAGGGACGCGGAAGGAAGTGAGTGACTGAGAATGGAGGAGAGAGGACCACGTTTCGGGGAAGAAGCCGTCTGTGTCAGGACACGTACGACACCTAAGACAGGCCAATGCATTGGATGTCGTTTTTGTCAAACATTGTCGTTTAATCGCTGGAGGAAATCATCATTGTTCAAAAACAGAAACGGTCGTTCTACATCAAACGGGATCGAAAATGGGATTTTCACTCTTTCTTTCCACTTCAGTCCGGGTTTTTTTCAAAACGTTTTACGGAGAAAAGCCATTTTGTGTCGGGACAAATGCAATATTTAACACTGGCCAATGAGTTTCGGGTTTATTTTGTCGTTTTGAAATTTCTTGTTTTCATGGAAAATACAAGACTCAATTTTGTCCGACTCGAGTTAATATATATTAAGATAAAAGAATATATACGGCCCTAATTTGATAAATGTAGAATAAAATCCACTCAAAACTCGTACTTGTGGCCTTAAAGTAAATTAATTATGTTACTTTCTTTTTCTTCTCCACTGTTGGTTCTTCAAATGTTACGAACAACATGAGTTATATAACTTATATATAGGGACCAAAATAAGTACAAAAATAAGTTAAATCATGGGATTATTGGTAGCTCTATAAATGGCTTGACACGTGCACACGCATGACTTCTTTGCTCTTGAGATCACACACCATCACGAGTAAGGATATCGCACGATAGATTATTGACACTAACTTATGCTGTAAGCCAGACACTGATCTGACCCGAAAACCCGGTTCACGACATGTCGGAGGGCTTAGGAACCTCCCGGAGTTGGGCGGAGTTGTCGAAGCAGTGGTAGAACCCGAAGTGGGGGAAGCCCTCGTACCACGTGTCTTGCTGGACGCGTGTGTCCCAATGCTCGCCCGCGCTACTCCTGCCATATTTGTGGACCCACCCAGATCCGTCGTGGCGCTCACCCCATGCACGGTTCCACCGCTCGCCGGACTCCCCCTCCCACCACTTCTCGCCTTGCTTCACGCCCTGCCCGTTGGGGTCGAAGCCTTCATCCCACTTATCCCCCCACTTGGCCCACCCCTCGCCCTCAGACCGCTCTGCCCACTTGTCCGTGTACTTCGTGCTTCCACCGTGGCCGTCATATTTCTCGCCCCACCTGAGAGGAAAAGAGGAATATGACAGTTAAGGACGGATTTGTCTTTCAATTAAACAGTAAACCGGAAGATGATTAGTGTTTTGGAGTTTTGATTACTGATTTTAACTACAATATATGATCGAAGCATGTTATGAACATAAAAATAATAGATTCCCGAAACGTGCCATTGGGGCGACAACTAACGGGCCAAGCTCAAGAGGGAGCGCTTTATTTTCATATGTGAACAAATTTTATTTCCATAAATTATGCAACTTATTATTCCGTCATTTAGATTTTATTGTTGCAATAAGAAAACGCCCCGTCAGGAAAAACACGGTTGTAATTGAGGGTTAGCGTGAGAGACGAGCATTTTGTGTTTTCTGTTCCATTACAATGGTTCCCGTCATGAGATCTCGACTACGGTACGGTAAGTATCATAAACTATAATACCTGCACATACATATAGCCATATATTTCTTCAAATTTACCCTTTTCTTCTATCTTATAAGCTATTCAGAATTCAAAATCACATATTTGGCAATTGTGATTTTTAGCCTAAGCACCAACTATTAAAATTACTATCTATGAACTCTTCTATCAAGGAGGTGTGATGAAGGTGAAGGGTTGGTTCATTCCCACAAAATGTGCAAGGATTGGTTAGTAAAAGTTAATCTTACTAAAGAATTACGGAGAAAATCGGTCTTCCTTTGAAAATGGACGTGTTTTTGGTTAAAATCTATCCGGTGAACTCTGCGTTTTTTCCAATGAACTCGAAGAACACAAAAACAGTACATACCTTTCGTGCCATATATGAGCATGGCCAGCTTCAAGAGGCGTTTTTGGATCGATTTTGCACCATTTGTCGGCCGATTTCTCGGTCTCGCCAGCAGCATTATATCGCTCCCACCATTTCTCTTGCCACTCGCCTCCATGCCCGTTCTTTCCCCACTTGTCCGCGGTTTTCTCGATGTTTAAAAGCCCACGCTCCTGAAAACAAAGAAGCATTCACAACTTAAAGCGAACATCAAAAAATGGATAAGATTTGCAAGAGATTTATAGATTTTCCCTGACCTGCCACATTGACTCTCGCCAGAACTCTCGCCACACATTCCCAAGCGCATCGCGTCCTGATTTCTCCGAACCGAGCTCCTTGTACCCGAAATCATCTGAAGCCTCCCAGAATTTCTCCTGCCACTCCACAGTCTGGTCGGCGCTTACACCTCTGGTCATCGTCCACCTGCAAAGTACACCATCTGCCCTTCTCTCCACACCGGTTTCCTTCCACCACCTCGTACCATCAACGGTCGTTCCGAAGGGCAACATTGTCTCTTTACCAACCTTCTCCAGCGCACGAACTGCCTCGGCTGCATTCGCCGAGGATTGCAGACCGAGTTCATTCTCCTCGTTTGGTGACAGAACCTCCTCGATGGAGTCGGAATCTTGTTCTTCTTGAACCTCAGTGAGTGACTGAAGAGGAGGTAAAGGCAGGTAGCGGCTGAAGAGTTCGCTTTCGAAGAGAAGGGCAAGAGACTCCGAAGAGCGTTCCTTCTCCGCAACCGGGTTGCTCGGCATTGGCTCTGCCATGGAGCTCGTCGCAGTTTGTAAGCCACTGTCATCATCTGAACTTCCGTCCTCGCTCGGCGGCGGAATCCAGGACCAGAACTCGGGGCCCGGGATCCCGTTTCGTGACGGATCTGACGGCGTTACGAGCTTGCTCCAACTTCGTGGACCTGCAAATTTCAAAGCACTTCGGGATTCAACAATGGCGCGCACGATTATCTACCAAATGCTACCAAGCAAATCAACAAACAAGTACAGTACACACAATCAAACTCCAACCTTCTGGTGGAGCCTCGTCACCGGAATCCCCAAACTCTAGCGCCACATCCTCGCCGGAATCCGCCTCTCCCGGCAATCCACTCTCCTCGAGAATCGCCTTCGCCGCCGCAATCGCCGCCGCGGCGCGATCAACGACCTGCAGCCTCTGAGCACGGTCTCTCTCCTCCCTCGAGACCTCCAGAATCTTCTGGAACTCCTCGCTCTTCCTCTCCAAACCCTCGACAGCCACGTCGTCGCCACTGTCCCCCTCCGTGTTCTCGACGATCTTCTGGAACTCCATCGTCTTCCTCTCCCTGTCGGTGGCCTTCTTCCACATGTCGAGGTACGAGCTCGCTCCGCCGTCGCCGGACGCCGCCGCTCCGGCTCGGAACTCGAGCCGAGTCGCAACCTTCGGAATCCTTCTCCTCGCCGGCGAATCGAGCGCGCGGTGGCTTCTCCGGCGAGGAATCGCGGAGGCGCGTGGGAATGCCCCGAGCTGAGACGCCATTTCGGAGAGGGAGAGGGAGAGTGAGTTGTGGCGCTAGAAGTTCGAGCTTTGAAGCTTTGGGAAGTTAATAATGGCGGAGGAGAGAGAGAGAGAGAGAGAGAGGGGTAGTTTGGGGATTTGCGTTCTGGGGAAAGTGTCGATACTTCCGTGGGATTGAAGGAAGGTTTGTGATTCAAATCTTGAGTGAAGCTGCAGAGTAACGATTTCAACTGTTTTTCTTTTTTCTATATATGGGGTATAAATACCTAAGTTTATACTTAGTGACACTTGGTAGGTAGTGAGATTCTATCATTGTCAACGACCCAACGTCTTGAATACGAATATTGCATACCGATTATAGATGTGTACGGTTGTAGGATTAAATTTGAAATATATTAGTCAATTCAATATATAATTTTTATCAAACTCGTAAATAAATACGAATATCGAATACCGATTATATGATAAATATGATTTTTATCTTTAAATTAAATCTATTATTTGTAATATACGTTTGTTCACCCCTAACATGAGTAGGGGGTTATAAATAAAATTTAAATAGCTTTTTTTACTTGATTAAGTTTGCCGCTATAATCTCACTAAAAAAACTTTTTAAGTATTAAATAGGTACTTAAACAACAAAATTTATATTTATATCAACGGATTAAAGAAAAAGGCTTTCCTTGCCACGTGGCGTACACGGAGACAGTCTCCGTACAGATATGCGACGAGCGGCTCGAGCGAAGACAGCTCAGCGGAAGAAAGGAGTGTCGTTTTTGTCCAGCGACGTGTCGTTTTTCAAATAATATCAGCTGTTTATCCTCTCGTCTCTCTTCTCTTGCATCTTCATTTTTGATACGTTTACGGATTAGGGTTCGTGTTTCGAACCAGAGAAATTGAGTCGAGTGCATATATATAATATATATTTAGTGTATCGTATGCATTATTCACAGAACTGTATCAGAATCAGAGCATATAACTAGGTTTATATTATTCCACATATTCTACTATATATACTAAACAAGAGACATGTCTTATTACTTGCAAGAACTCATAGATTAAAAAACAACATCTCCAAATGGGCCACCGGGTCTGGGTGGGGGCTCGATATCCGGCGGCAACCCCGGGGGCGGCACGATCTCGGGTCCCGGCGGCCTCGCAGGCGGGAACTCCGGTGCCCGCGGCAGGTCGATCCCCGGCCCCGGGGGCAGAATATCCGGATCGGTCGGTGGCAAGTCCGGCTCCGTCGGCTCGGGGAACTCGATCTCCGGCTTCACATCAGGCGGGACACGGCCGGGCTCGACCTCCGGCGAGGCAGTAAGCGGGGGAACCTCAGGCGGGACGGAAGGCGGGTCGCGGACCGGACCCCGCGGCGGAACCTCCGGCTGAGTCCCAGCTGGGTCGAACTCCTTTTGGTGCCCGACCCGAACCGCCAACACAGCCGGGCCCATGTCGACGTGGCTCTTGAGTGCGGCATTGCAACACGGTACTGTCGATGTCGAGTTTCGCGAGGATATTATTATGGTGTTTCTGGTAATGGTCGGAGAAGAAGGGATCGATCTTCTTAAGAGTGTGTTTGAGATTATTGCAGAGATTGATGAAGACATTGCTTTCGACTGAGGATCTTATTGAGGTCAAATATAAGGGTACGAAGTAACTTCTTCGTTTTTAATTGATAAACGAACGTGAATAAGATAGAATAGTGAAGCGGAAATGGTGTACGTGCATGGGAGCGACACGTGTTAGCACGTGGCAGAAGGTAGTGACACGTGTACGTCATGCAGAGTGCTAAAAGTGACCTGATAAATTATATATTTGGTGTTATTGTATATCTTGATTAATTAGACTGAATTTCGGTGCATTAGTATTGTTGAGACATGAAGTTATTAGTTTAATGAGATTAAATTTAATCATGTCAAGTTAGAGTAGGAATTTTATAATAATATTATTTTATTTACATTATTAATTTATTAAAATTATATTGTGTATATTAGGTTTTATTAAGTTTAAGATAATATTAATTATGTATATTTTATTCCATCCAACGGCTCTAATTGAGTCTGTGAAGTATATTAAACTACTTGCCGATAATTTAGAGAGTACCATATGATTTTTTAACCCGTGTATATCTTTTTCACGCCGTTCAAATTTTTTTTCCAACAATGCTTATTTGAGCTTAATATAATCTCTTCTAATGTAAAGTGCTCTCGTTAAAAAAAAAAAAAAAAAAAATTAACTTGAGATTATGAAGATAATGTCATGAAGTTTGAAAGAAAGTGCTCTCGTTAAAAAAAAAAAAAAAAAGAACTCGTGATACTTGACACTTTAAGTCTCACCCGTCTCTCCTTTCTAAGAACAATAGGCGTTGTAGTGCGTGACTCATGTGGTTCAGTTTTGGGAGTCGAATCCACGAAGGTGGCAAGCGTGGATTCGGCTTTGACTGGGGAGTGCATTGCCATTCGCCGAGGTCTTCAATTCGTTAAGGCTCGGGGCTGGTCAATCTCGAGTGTAGAATCTGACTGTCTCCGGGCCACACAACTCACGAAAGGAGGGACATTCAATGGGCTGCAAGGGCCTATTTTGGAGGACATTCGAGTGGTGGGGAGCTCTATCGGCTTAACCAGAGATTGTTGTTGGGTTCCGAGATCTTGTAACGAGGTGGCTAATGCTATTGCGAAGGCTTTCCACTCTTTCTAGGGATTTTTGGTGTTATGGATGCCCGGGGTGGCTTGTTGACATTGTTCGTAGGAATTCTAATCCCTCTGTTTAATCTATAAAGATATCCTTTAAAAAAAAAAAAGTCTCACCAAAGTGTGGCTCTATATTATATATGCATGCTATTGCTAACATTAGAATTAAAATATCTATGAGGTCAAAGAATTCAATTAGTCCTTTTATACCATGCATTTAAGTTAGTCACTACATGCATCACTAATGGATTTTTTATCTTGCTTTGAGATTTAACTTTTCAGAAGGTAGATTAGATGGATTGTCCTAATTGCTATCCTTTGGAACCGATCGAAACTCAAAGGGAGAACTCTGCTAAGAACGATGCTCAAGGAAGTAATTAAATTGAGCATCCAAGGCTAGCTTTGGCATATATGCATCTATTCTATATCCTCTTATGAGTTATAACATGCCATGTAAGTATATGTATATATTTATACATATCATCATAATACCATGCATGTTTATCAACACGTACATAATTACTTTAATACTTGAGTTGAATATATCTATTCTCTTTTAATTCTTAGAATCCTTTTAAACACACTATTATAATGATGTGATTCTTAAACCATTATATTTCATTATATATATATATATATGGTATTGGAACAACTCCGATTAACCAAAATATAGCATATATAATGGACTTCAACTATTTTACGATTCGTAAGAAGATGATACTCAAGAATTCTCTTAACATTTGAGCCCATTTTAATATAAATATTTCGGTAATATTACAGTCGAGTATTATCTTTGTTTGGGAAAGATTCTTGACTCGCTGATTTGGAGCCATGCATGCTTTCGACTCGACGACCGATGTATAACATTAACAGTTCCGATGAGCTGATTCACTCTCTCTGGATTGTTTTATTACCAGACAAAGAGATGAAGAGAAAGAAACAAAGATGGGGATGTAAATAAAATTTATCAAATCATCTACAAAAGTGAAGTTTTAATATTGCTAGCACAATTTCTTACATGTATATAAAGAGAAGAAAAAAAACATTTGTCTCCTTAGCAACATGAGAAAGTACTAAAATTATAGAGAAATATTTGGCAAAATACTAATACTTGTAATATGTTTGGCTATTGTTTATTAATCTGTGTTGAGTCCCACATAGAAAAGACATGGGGACTTAGCAAGGTTTAAAAGGTCATGGGTTACTCCCCTCATTGCCAATTGGTTTTGAGGTGGAACCTCATGATACTTCACATGGTATCAGAGCCCATTAAGCTCAAACGAGCACTGGTCCAAAAAAAAAAAGGATTCGGCCCGAGACGAGTGAGCCAAAGAGCCACCGTCTCAAAGGGGCATGTTGAGTCCCACATAGAAAAGACATGGGGACTTAGCAATGTTTAAAAGGTCATGGGTTACTCTCCTCATTGCCAATTGGTTTTGAGGTGGAACCTCATGATACTTCACAATCTGTGTCGGGTCGGATTGAAGTCGGCCTATCAACCCGACAACATTTAAAAGAAACAACTATATAGTTAATGTTTCTAGATTGTGTTTGGGTTGTGATTTTATGTTTTTAGTTTTATGTTTGGTTTTATTATATGATTGAATTTTATGTATTATATTTATAAATTTTGAATTATTAAGAATGACAAAAAAATTTATCGGACCCTCCAAATTGGAGGAGCACTATTAGATTTATTTCGAGTATTTTTAATTTTGTTCTCATTTTATTTTTAAGGTCTTCAGAGCGAAACTATTCATTTTTTCTAGGTTTCAATTGATTCAAGAAGCACTATTTGCATTTGTTTGCTCACGAGAATTCAATTTTATGCTTGAATTAGGCATTCAAATTCATCAAATTAACAAGCTTTGAAAATATCTTGATCGTCCTCACGAATTGACAATTGATATATGTCTGTATTCCCCGAGATATGATATATATTAAACAATACATATTATTATAAAACCCAAGCCCTAACCAAAATTTTAAAAATTAAAAAAATCTAAAAAGAGCCATGTGGCATGCCACATGGCAATCAAATGCCATATGGCGGTCAATGTGCCATGTGGTAGGCAACTTATCGGTGGATGGATGGAAAACTGGTCAACTCTCTAAAATATAATTTGGGTACTTTTGCCACCAGTTTTTGATGCCGGCTGGATACACGGATGACATTTTGACCAAAATTTAAGTACGTTTGCTGTCGTGAACTCTTTTATCAAAGTTTAAGACTAATTTCTTTCCTTTGTTGAAGGCTTCTTTCCAAACTAACACGTCGTTAGCATTAAAGAACATTCTACCTAAATTTCAAATTGAGAAAACGCAATAGTCGAATGTAAAATGAAATTGACAACAAGAATTATAGTGGTTTGCTCAGGATTTAAGATGTACGTCAACGTAATCGGAAATATAGTGGATTGACAAAGAATTATAATGGTTGGCTCAAGGTCGGATTGAAAAGAAAAAAAATATATAAAGCCTTTATTAGTTGTAAACATATTATTTTTTAATGGTTAAATTTTACGGATATATCAATAACTCGAGAGGGATACTGATAATATTTTCGTAGAATTAAAAAAAAATCGATAACAAATTGTTCTAATGAGGGGCAAAGCCAGGAATTGTCGTAAGGGGGGCGGAAAATAATATATAAGCGTCACTTTGCAAGATTTTCGTCATTAGAGTCGGCTTTAATATCAAGGGCTTAAGAAAAAATAAAATTTAAGGCCCTTTGGCAATTCAATCTGATGTATCACAAATGTTAAAAATATACTACATTATTGTAAATAAATATGTAAAAAAAAAAATTAAGGCCATTCACATAAATATGTTGTTAATATATGTTAGTCTTAAAATTTTTGTAAATAATTATTATAACTTTTTTAATATTATATAACTGAACTTTTTTAATTAAAATTGTGTGAATACGTGAGTTGGCTAGAAGAGGAATAACAATTTTTCATCTCTACCCAAGAGTTATAAAAACGAACAGAACACCAAAATCCAAAGTAAATTTAGTAAAAAGATAGTTTAAAATAATAAGCAAAAACTATACAATACCACTTTAAAAAGATGAATTCGCCGATGAAAATTTAGCTAACGATGTCGTCAACAAGACAATAATGAACACAACAATGAATCACTATTTTGTTTTCAACTTCACTACTAATTGCATCGTGTTCAAACCGAAGAGGCTTTTTGTTGCTCGTAATTTTTATTTATTTATCATATATTTAGGAATTCGCGGTGTCGCTTATTATCAAAGAAAAAAAATTACTCATGAAAAGATACCCTGAAGAATGAGAAAATACAGACGCAAAGTCTAATAAAATTAGTAGAGAATACAAAGTTATGATTTCTAAAGAAAAATAAATCCCAACTTAAATTTTTTGGGAGCGAATTTGATTTTCCAGGGACAAATGAAGACCAACAAGTGGAAACAGTTGCCCTCACAAGCACTAAGAGTGGTAATCAAATTTTACAAATATATCAATAACCGGTGGATATATCCAAAGAGAATCGCGATCTTAAAAATCAATATCAATTGTTCCGTTCAAGTTTTACGGATATGCAATATACCCATAATTTATTAGTATACTGGTTAATATTTCGTAAAATCTTCTAATTTTTTTCGCTAGAAATTTTTGTCAAAGCCGGAAAAATTGGATTTATTCTCTTTGTTGGGGATTTCACCCAGCAACCCGATACGAATATCGATGACCATGAACAAATGCGGAATAACACGATTGAATTGGACGACTAAGACTAACGCTTTATTGATCACGATAACGTTTGAATTACACAACCGGTTACAAAAGATTCGATCTTCTCGAGAAGATGATCTTCCCGTTGAATTCAAACTCACAGCTCCTTTCACAGCTCCCTCCGATGACTCCACCTTACGCTATACGATGTCGAGATGACCTTCATCTTCCAGCGCTCTTCACGGTGATCGGAGATGAACCAGACCCAGAGAACGCCGGTGATCAGAACCACGGTGCGAACGAACCCCTTTGACGCCGCGAAGAAGCTCCGACAGATCCACAGAGTGTGCTCCTCTGTCTGTCGTTCCCGAGCCTTCCTTCTCCGTACTCCGTCGTCACCTTCGTCGTCGTAACCACCGTCTGACTCGCCTGAGAAGCTCTGTCTCTCAAGAACTCTCTCTTCTTGATTCTCTCTCTCTTTGCTGTATGGTCTGGTTGCTTCTAACCGCTGTACGAGCTTTACTTATATATAGCCGTTGGTTCATCCTTATCGTCCCCGGATGGTGACTGAATGTCATCGCCCGATAGGCTCCTTATCTTTAAGTGACTGTGACACACATGATCTTGTGTCACCGATGGGTGATCAACAATCTCCACCTTGTGTCATCGTCGCTTATTGATAATTTGCCCCTGTCCTCGAGCTTAGGCGCTCGATCCACCCTTATCCTTCGGCTCTGGTTGGGTATCACCAACCCCGAGCTGAACCAAGCTCTGTTTGAACTTGCCGACCGGAATCACCTTAGTGATCATGTCCGCCGGGTTCTCATCGGTTCCGATCTTGAGAACCTTCATCGTATTCAACTCTACGATGTCCTTGACGAAGTGCAGCCTAATATCGATATGCTTGGTCCTCTCGTGATACATCTGATTCTTACACAAGTGTATCGCGGACTGGCTGTCGCAGTAAAGGTCGAAGGACCTTTGCTCGAATCCTAGCTTTGTGAGAAGCCCTTTCAGCCAGAGCCCTTCCTTAGCAGCCTCAGTGATCGCCACGTATTCAGCCTCTGTGGTCAATAAGGCCACGATGTGCTGAAGCGATGCCTTCCAGCTGACTAGATTCCCGAACACCTTGAAGTTGTATCCAGTGAGAGATCTTCGCTTGTCGAGGTCTCCTGCATAATCTGAGTCAACGAAGCCTTGAATCACTGATTCCTTCGTCTCATCGCTGGAGTAAATCAGGCCCTTGTCGGAACTGCCTGCCAAGTATCGGAGGATCCACTTGACGGCATTCCAATGCTCTTGCCCCGGGTTAGCCATGTCCCGGCTTACCAAGCTTACTGCATAAGCCAAATCTGGTCTCGTGCAGATCATCCCGTACATGAGGCTTCCGACGGCACTTGTGTATGGCACAAGTCCCATCCTCTTCTCCTCAGCCTCTGTCGTCGGGCTTAACTCATTACAGTGTTTGAAGTGAGGTGCGAGGGGCTGTTTCGAAGGCTTGACCTTCTCCATTTGGAACTTCTCGACGACCTTCCTGAAGTAGTCCGTTTGCGAGACGCTGAGGTAGCCTCTCGCGCGGTCTTTTCGGATGTCCATCCCGAGAATCCTTCTCGCTGGCCCCAAGTCCTTCATCTCGAACTCTGACTTCAATGAGTCCTTAAGCTTCCTGATTTCTCCAGTGCTGCTGGAAATGATGAGCATATCGTCAACATATAGGAGTAAGTAAATACTCACACCGTTGCTCGTCGTTCTGAAGGAGACACAGTTGTCGTGTCTGCTCCTCCGATAGGAATTCTTCTGCATAAATGTGTCAAACCTCTTATACCATTGTCGAGGAGTTTGCTTAAGTCCGTACAAGGACTTCTTAAGAGAGCAAACCCAATCCTCTTTTCCCTTCTGCACGAACCCCTCGGGTTGTTGCATGAGGATTTTCTCCTCGAGTTCTCCATGTAGGAAGGCTGTCTTCACATCCATGTGTTCAAGCTCCCAGTTGAACTTCGCAACCATCGAAAGTAGCACCCTTATCGATGTATGCTTTACCACTGGTGAGAAGACTTCATTGAAGTCTATACCTTCTCGCTGTGTGAATCCCTTCGCCACCAACCTGGCTTTGAACCTCGCCGGCTCGCCTCCTGGTGCACTTGGCTTTACCTTGTATAGCCACCGACAGCCGACAACCTTGCAGTTCTTCGGCTTCGGAACAAGGACCCAAGTATTGTTCTGGTGAAGAGAGTTCATCTCTTCGTCCATTGCCGCTCGCCACTTCTTCTCGTCGCTGGACCTGATGGCTTCACTGAACGAGGGAGACTCGTTGTCGATTTCAACACCTGCAGTGTTAAAAGCATAAGCCACCATCTCAGCGTGGGCGTATCTTATCGGCTTCCTGATAGCCCGTCGGGGCCTATCCCGAGAAAGTAGGTATCCCTCGTCGGGATTCTCCTCTTCGGCTCCGAGAGCCTCTTCCTCGCTGTCCTCTTCGCTGGACACCTCATCGCTGTTCGATGAGACCTGCTCCCGATGATCTTGTCGGCTGGATTCTGCTCGATCTCTTCTTATCGGGCTTCCTTTACTACCGCTCGACGAAGCTTCATCGCAGGTATCTTGTCGGAACTTCAGAAGTTCCTCATCGCGGGATTCTCGTCGCGATAGTTCCTCATCGCGGGATTCTCATCGCGATAGCTCTTCTCGCATACCTTGTCGGGTATGCTCGTCGGGAATTCCTTGTCGCAAATTCTCTTCGCGATCACCTCTTCGGCCATTTTCCTCTGGGTTTCCGATAAGAGCTCCTCGGGTAAAATACTCCCGATGAGCCTCTTTTCGTCCTGGCTCATCGCAAAGCTCCACCTCAAGCTGAAATCCGTCTCCTTCGTAGAGATCTTCAGGGCTTGTCGGGGTTGCCTTGCCTTCCAAGAAACTTTCTTCATTGAAAGTGACGTCTCGACTGATGATGCACTTTCGTGACTCCAAACACCAAATCCGGTACCCTTTAACTCCGTCGGGGTACCCCATGAACAGTCCTTTCTTGGCCCTAGGTACAAGCTTACCATCGTTTACATGATAGTAAGCTGCACAGCCAAAGACTTTCAGTTTGGAGTAGTCGGTGTGCTCTGGTCGATTTGTCCATCGCTTCTGAGGAACTTCAAAGTCTATCGCAGACGATGGCAACCTATTGATCAGATAGGCCGCTGTATGGACAGCTTCTCCCCAGAACCGCGATGACAAATTTGCCCTTGAGAGCATACACCTTACTCGTTCCATGATGGTTCGGTTCATCCTTTCAGCGAGACCGTTCTGTTGAGGCGTGTGCCTCACAGTCTTGGATCGTCGGATGCCTGCCTTCCGGCAGTGATCGTTGAACTCCTCGGACAGATACTCCAATCCATTGTCCGTGCGGAGATGCAAGAGCCTCTTCCCGCACTGATTCTCAACAAGTGCGCGCCAGTTGACAAAGGCTTCGAAAGCCTTGTCCTTTGATCTGATCATATAAACCCAGAGCTTCCTCGAGTAGTCGTCGATGAAGGAGATAAAGTATCTGTTTCCTCCATGCGAATCTACTCGTGCCGGTCCCCACAAGTCAGAGTGAACATAGTCAAGAACTAACTTGCTCGTGTGAGACCCCTTGCCGAATTTCACCCGATGCTGCTTCCCAAACACACAGTGTTCGCAGAAGTCGAGCTTCTCCACCTTATCATTCCCGAAGCAGCCTCCTCGCTTGAGTATATTAAGCCCCTTATCGCTGACATGCCCCAGTCTATCGTGCCATAGAGTGGTCTTCGACACTGTCGTTGAGATATTTGCTGCTTCCCCGATGGCAGTCTCATCCTCCAGGATGTATATGCCATTGTACCGATAAGCCCTCATGAATGTCATCGCACCCTTTGTGACTTTTAAGCCACCCTTGCATGACTTCCATGAGTATCCCTGCTCTTCGAGGACACCCAAAGAAATAAGATTTCGTTTGAGTCCAGGGACATACCTTACTTGGTTCAGGGTTCTCCGTGTGCCATCCTTGAGTCTTAATGATATCGACCCAATCCCCTCGACAGCGCACATCTCCTCGGTGCCCGTCGATACTGGCATGACCTCCTCGTCGGCCTTCATCCCCTCGAACCAACTCTGCTCGTGACTCATGTGGTACGAGCATCCCGAATCCAGTATCCACGCTGTTCGCATGCTGGTCGGCATCATCGCGAGGACCTCAGCGCTATCGTACCCTCCCGATACCCGGGAAGCGCTCGCTGGACCGTCGTCGCTATTCCTTCTGAACGGCTTACCCGTTCTCTTCTCGGGACAAGCTCTCTTGAAATGTCCTTCCTTGTTACAGTTGTAACACTTGCCACTCCTCGGCCTCGATGGAGATCGCCTCGGTGAGCCTTTCCTGAACTTCTCTCGCTTAGCCGGTCTTTCACGGTTAACGACGAGGCTCTCCGCTCCACCTGATCTTCCATCGAACTTGCCCTCCTGCTTGCGCTGAACCTCCTTGGCTAGCACGGCCGTCTTGACATCGTCGACGGTGAGGGTCTCCCTGCCACTAAATAGCAGAATGTCCTGGATCCTGTCGTACATCCCCGATACCGAATTCAGTAGGAGGAGTGCTTGATCCTTTGACGGGACTTCCACATTTATCGTCTTCAGATCTGTGATGATCTTCTTGAATTCGATAAAGTGTTGCTTCAGCGATGATCCCGGAGCCATCTTGAGGGTATACATCCGTTGTTTGAGAAACAACTCGTTCGCCCAGGATTTCCTGTTGTATGTCTCATCGAGACGCTTCCAGATTCCTGCCGCTGTCGTCTCGTCTTGGATGTCTCTGATGACATCATCGCTGAGAGCGAGAATAATGGTGCTTCTCGCCCTCGTCATGATGTCTTCCTTGTCCTCCTCACTCAGCTTCTCCGAGAATGCCTCATCGCCCTTGAGCGCCTTGTCGAGGCGCATCTGGCACAGCTGTGCGTGCATCTTGATCTTCCAGATGTTGAAGTCACCATCGCCGGTGAACTTTGCGATATATGTCTTGTCTGGTCCCATGATTCCTTATCGCGTCTGGCAGGAGTGACTCTGACAATCTTCGTCAAGATTCAGAATCTTGAACTCCTTTACTTTCTTGTTCGGTTCTGGAACTCGGATCTTGATTCTCCGATGAACCCTTCCTTGATTCACAGAGAGAAAGAGCTCTGATACCACTTGTTGGGGATTTCACCCAGCAACCCGATACGAATATCGATGACCACGAACAAATGCGGAATAACACGATTGAATTGGACGACTAAGACTAACGCTTTATTGATCACGATAACGTTTGAATTACACAACCGGTTACAAAAGATTCGATCTTCTCGAGAAGATGATCTTCCCGTTGAATTCAAACTCACAGCTCCTTTCACAGCTCCCTCCGATGACTCCACCTTACGCTATACGATGTCGAGATGACCTTCGTCTTCCAGCGCTCTTCACGGTGATCGGAGATGAACCAGACCCAGAGAACGCCGGTGATCAGAACCACGGTGCGAACGAACCCCTTTGACGCCGCGAAGAAGCTCCGACAGATCCACAGAGTGTGCTCCTCTGTCTGTCGTTCCCGAGCCTTCCTTCTCCGTACTCCGTCGTCACCTTCGTCGTCGTAACCACCGTCTGACTCGCCTGAGAAGCTCTGTCTCTCAAGAACTCTCTCTTCTTGATTCTCTCTCTCTTTGTTGTATGGTCTGGTTGCTTCTAACCGATGTACGAGCTTTGCTTATATATAGCCGTTGGCTCATCCTTATCGTCCCCGGATGGTGACTGAATGTCATCGCCCGATAGGCTCCTTATCTTTAAGTGACTGTGAAACACATGATCTTGTGTCACCGATGGGTGATCAACACTCTTTGTTCTGCCTTTGGATTGACAGCAATAGTTGACGAACAAACATTCAAAACTCACCCGAAAGTCTCACAGTGAAAAGGAGAATCTCGTGGGACATTTTGCCTGCAAAAACAATTCGAATATAAAATTCCAAATCTTGATAAAGACAAAGATATAATTATTTCATTAACAAAGGAAAAAGAAAAGTTAATGACGGCATAAATATCTAAAGTTTAATAAAAAAACTCCTTGTGTATCCAAAGTTTAAAAGTGGTGGCAAAAATATTCAAAGTCTTATTTGGGGTGCTGATCACTTCATTCTCATAACGCAATTAACTTACCTGTTAACTCTGGTCACGTAGCCAAACGTGGGTTGTTGACATAACAATTTTTTTCACGTAGACGAGCCCACATCGGCCTCGTTTACGACAAAATAATGAATTAAACCCCTAATTAATACTATTTAGTACAACTAATTAAACCGATAATGATTACATTTAACAAAAAAGATTTGTCTCCGTGGCTAGAGTTAACGGGTAAGTTAACGACATTACGAGAATGGTGTGGTCAACCCTCCAAATGTGACTTTCAATATTTTTGCCCCACTTTTAAACTTTGAGTATACGAGAGATTGTTTGACCAAATTTTGGGTATTTTTACCGTCGTGAACCCAAAAGAAAAGAAAAAGATAAAAATAATTAAGAATAACCCTCAAATTTGCATAGTGACTCATTTTTTCCCCTAACTTAAAATTTTAAGGGTTAATCCCGGCTAAAGTATCAATACTTTCAAAAAGTGGACCAATAAATACCAATTCTTTTTATTGCCCGGACAAAGTTCCAATTCTTTAGTTTTGTGTCCCTGTTGGTACCTCCGGAAAAAAAAAAAAGTCCTCCACTGTTAATCATGCCACCGTTACAAAATTTTATCCACATTTCCGGAGAAAATTAGCCATCGGAAAGTTGGACGATCAAAGATAATCGTGGATATATACTTAAAAGCGAGAAAAATGACTTTTTAATTCAACGCCGAAAACGGCATAATCCATAATTTGGAATTTTCACGAAAGTGATATGAGGAGACAAAACAAAAGAATTGGAACTTTATTCGGGTAAAAAAAGCATTGGAATACAAAACCAAAACTTTGACGTGGCGTGAGTAACGTTGGAGGACAAAATATTTTACGGAGGTACCTATAGGGACACAAAACTAAAGAATTGGAACTTTGTCCGGCAAAAAAAAGAATTGGAACTTATTGGTCCGTTATTTGAAAGTATTGGTACTTTTTCAGGGATTAACTAAAATTTTAACTTCATTATCTCTTAAATTTTCTTTAGATAGAACATTACCCTCTCAACACAAGTTGAAATTTATAAATTGGAATAAATTTGGACGAATTTTCATCAGTTATTTTTTAAATATTTGCAACATTTATCTAAACTTTACAATAACTAAAACCATCGATTTTCATAAAAAAAAATTATAATATAATATATTAATCTCTTTTGATAATTAATAAAAATACATTCAAGTAGCTGTAAGAACACTGCATTGTATTCCGCAATTTGTGTTCAATTTTGTCATTATGTGTAACATAGGTGGTGTGGAAGAATTTCCATATATGGCGCGTGCAAAAGATGCGGCTTAATCATCAAGAAGATTAAGGCAGTTCGAATAAAGTCAATAGGCACAATTGGACGTTATATCTTAGTTGTTCGGAGATATTATCGCATTCATTGACGCCATTTATTGCTAGAGATTTGATTGCTAGATTCGGCCTGGATATGGCTATCACAAGAGTTGTCGGTGTTGGGAATATTATCGTCCCCTCCGTCATATGTCGGGTATGGGCCTCGATCCATCGGGGTAACCTTTAAAAATATTTTCACGGAAAAGCCCATTTTACACTTCCCAATGTTACTTTCCTTACTAGGATCAAGCACCGGGATAACGGAGATCCAATCGGATAAATAAGTAACAATTTTATATAACACGCAATTATTAATTCTAGTCACGGAAATAAACAAAGCGATAAATGTTTGCATTTATTAACCCAATGCATAAAGCCGTACCTCATTGTCGATGATGACTTCCAGTGCGCTTTCTGAATTTCGGCAGAGCTTATGGCGGACTTGATATTGCATCTATGGAATTTGAGTTGGGCTTCCGCCGCTCTTGAGACTTCTTCACGCCAAAGGAAACTCCCACAGTCTTCCGGGATATTCTCTAGAACTCGTTGTACCCAAAGCGTGGGCTTCGTCGACAGAACTTTGTTGCATAATAGCTTATGCGATTTCTAAGCTTTCGGGAAGAGAATTTTTCTAAGCCGAACTTTCTAGAGAGGGAGAGAAATTTCGAGACCTTCTCCAAGAGAGGGAGCACGAAATTTGCTATGTGATAGTGATATTGGAAATTTGAAACTAGCTTGGTATTTATAGGAAAAATCATGCACACAAATTTCCATGAATAGGTACATCAATTAGTCTTAATTAGTATTATTCACAAATCAATCAAAGAGTTTTTCCAACCTTCCATGATAGGTAGAAAACGAAATTGATTATTAAAAATACCTAAGATTTAATTTTATGTGATTAAAATAAATACCAAGAAAATCAAATACCTACCATGAATGGTATAATTCGATTTCTCTATTATTTAATCAATGGAATATATTTTCTTCAATTAAAATGAATACAAAGAAATCCAATCCCATTCCATGAATAGGTAATGTCGATTTCTATCATCATATTTAAACCAAAAATTAATTCCAATTAAATCAATTAAGATGACACGTGATTTATCAATCTTTTCCTTATTTGTAATTAACATTCCAATCAAATATTCTCATGAATCAATCAATATTAAATTTCCATGCAATATGAATCTTATGACTAAAACTTGATAATCAAGTTTCATGATTTTCATGCACAATTTAAATTCATGACATGATTCTTAATTAAATGATTAAGTTAATACCATATATGTATATAATCAATTAGTATATTTAATTATCAAAACACATAAATATTTGATTATCTCATGCTCATAAAATTGCCATCTCTTACTTGGTAACCAAGCTTGGCAATTTCCATGATTCAAAGATTACCTAATATGTTTCCATAATAATTAACTAATTAATTAATTGACAAAATATGATAAGGAAAATACCTAATGGGCTTAACCACCAAGGTTGGTCGAATTCCATCTCTCATAATTACTTAAGATTATATCAAATGGACCTAGCCCATTAATTTTATTTCTAAGTAATTTTCATGAATTAACATAACGTTATGTCATGAAATATAATTCATAACTTTTTCTATGTAGCTCTTACAAACATAAAATCATAGAAGAAAAAACTCTTATATTTAAAATTTCTAAAACATTAATGTTGACAATTTGTTCCGGTTTTGACTTTTACCGATCAGCTATTTTCCGGGCAAACTTTATGTACTTTTGCCTCAACTAATTGAAACGTTCCAAAACTTGACACAAGCTTCAGTTTCAATTAGTTCTGTCATAAATTAGAATAACAGATATCCTAATTGTACGATTCGTCCTTTACGAAGCTATCCTAGGGACCATAGACCCACATCACTTAAGCTTCAACGGATAAGTCCGTTAACTCCGGTGTTACTCCACTATAAACCCGAAGTTGTACTCTTTAGTGATGCGAATAATGTATTCCTTTCTCTTAAAGGTGTCCATTGATATAAACAAAATCGGGTTAATCAATATTTCACTTGATGATTCACACTCGAGGAGGCGATTTACCGTTTTGCCCCTTCGTGCTTTTTCTTCTTTAATCCAGTCCGTGGTATTATAAACAACTTAATTACGGTACGAAGCGTAAGCTGGCCATGAGCTCTATTTATTTCTCATGACCGACCATTAAAGGAATCATCTTGACTTTAGAGAAAGTTATGTGATATCCATATCTGTGATCGAGCTACCCTTCCCTGTCGACTATCATGTTCCCAATATTGCGGCTTTGGGAACAACGATATATTTTTTATCTTTAACTTGCGAATCAAAGAACAATCAAGCCAAAAGTCGGGGTTCAAGATCACCTCAGTATTTAGATTAATTACCATTTGATCATCTTTTGCGACTTGATTCTAAAGTAATCAGGGATGGTCTTAGTTGAGTCAGTTTCACGAATCAGTCAGGTCCAGTCTAGTGTGAAGTCGCTTCACACTTAGTGCACTAAATCAGTATTACACCAATACTGCAATCCGGATCGGATTACTATATTTGAGTCACACTAATGGTTGACAATTAAGAGGCTCCCACCTTCTTAATTAAACCACAGACTATCTTTTAGTTCATTTATTATATTTACCAATTCTCTCTCACATTGACTCTTATGTGATAGTAAAATACAATTGCAACATTGATGAACTATGGATATATTCATTTAACCTTTAGTACTATAATAAGATTTTAGCTAATAAGATTTTACTTTATTTCTTCGGAAATGACAAAGTGCTTATACAAGGGGCGAATACTTCTGATTTAAGGGCACATCCCTAACAGTCGGAACAAGTTTCAAAGCAACAACGGAGGTAATGATCAAAATCTTCATCAGAGTTAATGTCCAAGACCTTCAGAGTCATCACCGCGATCTTCATCATGTATCAACATAATCAATTAGTGGTTTGCAGCATCAGCCCCTTGAATAGCTGTGATCGAAGATTGCCGATCATTCCTTCAATCACTCAAGATCTTGGAGCCTTTATTGCCTTTTTGGAAGTCAATTTGATCGGCTATTTTAGCCTTTGCTGGTTGTGGTTATCAACTAGCACGTGAAAATGTAAAAATCTGCTCAAAGGAAGCTGGAGGGTCTTGCAATCTCATTCGAGGAATGACGACCGGTTTTTCGACGGTTGAAGCATCCATGGCCGTTTCCGAAGAGGAGTGCTCGCTTTTTCCCGAGAGTTGGATCACCAGTTACGCCTGGTCTTGATGGGGAATTGTTTATTCCCTTGTGAAACTCATATAAGTATTGTCACACCCTAAAATCCTTAGAGAGGATCCGTGCCCGGGAAAGCACGGGAAGGAGGCCCAACAAGCCTCCCGAAGCGCCTAGTGAGTGGCAAGGCGCAAGGAAAGACTTGGCTTAGGTGGTGGGCCGAGCACGTGCGGTATGAGGCAGCGGCCCAACGCACGGGAGCACGTGAGAAGCATACAGCAAGCACGAGTAGCGTGTCCGAGAAGGGCACGGGCAGCGAACTCACACGCGGGCAACCAGGGCAGCGGATACGCGCATTCGGGCAGGGGAAAAGTGGCACGCGGTGACGCAGCGAGCGTCACCCACGCGGAGAAGTCCAGCGTCACCCACACGGACTCGGTGAGCGTCACCCACGCGGAAGGCCCAAGAAGGACGCGCAAAGGGAGAGTTCGGCCCATGGATTCGTGAAGATGGTGGGCTATCTTCAAGGATAACACGTTAAAAATAGGATAAGGCTTAAGAGTTAGGATTCGATTAGGATTAGGTTTTCTCTTTGTATTCTATAAATAAAGTCGAATGTGGCTATCTTAAAGGTGTGAAACCATATGCGAGTTTAGGCTAGAGTGAGAGTTAGGGCTTTGCGAGAGTTTTGTGAGTGAGACGAAGGGAACGGCGTTAGCGCACCTGAGTCTACCCTTTTAATAAAAAGAAAGGTTGGGGTGTGCCCCGTAAGCTTGTGTCGTGGTGTGATACTTTACTTGCTTAGTCGAAATTCATTGGGTACTTAGTCTAGGTTTGCATACGAGAGTTGGTTTACACGGGGAAGGCTGGTCGTGTTTGAGTGTACACGGCGCCGCACAAGGTCAAAAATTCAGGTACGAAATTGACCCTGTGACAAGTGGTATCAGAGCTGATTTTTGTCTTCAAGGATGGTGAAGGCAACGCGATCAACGACATGGGAGTCGCTGGTTGGTGAACCGGCCAATGACGAGAAGACCTTAGACGAACAGGTGCTCGCGCACTCAGCGGAGATCAAGGAACTCAAGAAGATGATCTTAGAAGCTCAGAATGAGATGGTCGCCCAGACTGAAGTTATACTCGATCGACTTTCAGAGGTTACTGCACAGTTATCGGAAAGAGTTTCAGATTTGGAGACCGATGTTAGACTTATAAAGCGAGCGACGGACAGCTTGCCAAGCGGAGTCAACAGAGGTGCTGGTCCGAGATTCAAGGTTCCCGAGCCGAAACCCTTCAGTGGGGTGAGAGATGCAAAGGAGCTGGAGAATTTTCTATGGGACATGGAGCAATACTTCAAAGCGGCTCACGTGGATTCCGACGACAAGGTAACAATCACGAGTATGTACATGCAGGGAGATGCTAAGCTGTGGTGGAGAACCCGGCTAACCGAAGGAGTCGGCCCAGAGGGGGAAAGCATCCAAACATGGGACGATCTGAAGACGGAGCTAAAGACTCAGTTCCTGCCCGTGAACGCGGCATGGATTGCGAGAGACGCATTAAAGAGGCTAAGACAAACCGGGTCTATTCGCGATTATGTGAAGGAGTTTAGCTCGTTAATGCTAGATATCCGTAACATGTCTGAGGAGGACAAGCTGTTTAATTTCCTTTCAGGACTACAGCCTTCGGCTCAGACGGAATTGAGGCGAAGAAACGTTCGTGACCTACAAACTGCAATGGCGGCAGCAGACGGGTTAATCGACTACGAGTTCAAACATACCTCGCGGACAGATCGGAGGGAGAACTCAGACGGGAGCAACAAGAGCCAAGAAGAACTTCCAAGACGGGACAGAAGGCAAGAGTATGGATCAGCCAAGGGAAGGACGGACCGAAACAGCTCCAGAGGGGGCATACGGTGCTTCCTTTGTGACGGTCCCCACATTGCGAGAGAATGCCCGACGACGATGAAGTTAACGGCCATGGCTGCCCGAGACGAAACACCCGAACAACCAGAGGAGGTTACTGCTAAGATGGGCTGCCTGCAATCGCTCAATGCAATATGGGTGGAGAGCCCCGAGAGAAAGCGAGCCACACCCACGGAAGCGACAACCGGCAGCGAGCAAGAGTCCGAAGACGCGAACGTTATTCCACACCGCAGCAGTGTGAAGTGTCTGCTACCCACCCTTGGGACATCCGACGGGAATGAGAGACAGGAGCCTACAGTGCCCTTGGTGGCTAGAGATGATGTCGGCCAAGCAACGGGTAAGGTGACGTTAGCTTTTGTTGAGACAGGGTACCCGGCTAATGCACTAGGAGAGGAACCCGTGGAGAGGAGCAAGGCCCCTTCCCCGAGGAAGCACAAGCACGAGTTCGGAACGAGACCGACGACTCAAGTCCCACAGAGGAAGACGCCGATAGAGAAGGTGCAGAAAAGGGTGAAGCGTAAAGGGGACAAGAAAAGACGGTGTAGACAGTTCGAGAGAGGCGACAAGGTGTTGCTAAAACTGACGCCGTAGATGAGAAAGAATCTACCGGACGAGCTTCGAACGACCGAGTTACTTAGGTACCAAGGTCCCTTCGATGTGTCGAAGAAGGTCGAGGATGAGATGTATCGCCTTGAATTGCCGGAAGAGATGAAGAACCTCCATTCAACCATTCATGGAAGCTTCTTGAGACCGTATCACGAGGGTTCAGAGGGGAAGAGAGTTCATGAGAAAAGAGTAGAGTACGGAGCTGGATCGGGAAAGAGAGTTCATCAGATTCTAGACCGTCGGACAAGCTGGAAGAATGGCAGAGACGAGCTCTTGGTTCATTGGGAAGGGAGTAAAGCGTGCGATGCTACATGGGAGCGTGACGATGCCCTTTGGCGATTCAGGAGCAGAGAGATGAAGACATACTCAGAAGGTAACTCGACGAGGACGTCGGTTCAATCCGGCGGGGGAGAGTTTGTCACACCCTAAAATCCTTAGAGAGGATCCGTGCCCGGGAAAGCACGGGAAGGAGGCCCAACAAGCCTCCCGAAGCGCCTAGTGAGTGGCAAGGCGCAAGGAAAGACTTGGCTTAGGTGGTGGGCCGAGCACGTGCGGTATGAGGCAGCGGCCCAACGCACGGGAGCACGTGAGAAGCATACAGCAAGCACGAGTAGCGTGTCCGAGAAGGGCACGGGCAGCGAACTCACACGCGGGCAACCAGGGCAGCGGATACGCGCATTCGGGCAGGGGAAAAGTGGCACGCGGTGACGCAGCGAGCGTCACCCACGCGGAGAAGTCCAGCGTCACCCACACGGACTCGGTGAGCGTCACCCACGCGGAAGGCCCAAGAAGGACGCGCAAAGGGAGAGTTCGGCCCATGGATTCGTGAAGATGGTGGGCTATCTTCAAGGATAACACGTTAAAAATAGGATAAGGCTTAAGAGTTAGGATTCGATTAGGATTAGGTTTTCTCTTTGTATTCTATAAATAAAGTCGAATGTGGCTATCTTAAAGGTGTGAAACCATATGCGAGTTTAGGCTAGAGTGAGAGTTAGGGCTTTGCGAGAGTTTTGTGAGTGAGACGAAGGGAACGGCGTTAGCGCACCTGAGTCTACCCTTTTAATAAAAAGAAAGGTTGGGGTGTGCCCCGTAAGCTTGTGTCGTGGTGTGATACTTTACTTGCTTAGTCGAAATTCATTGGGTACTTAGTCTAGGTTTGCATACGAGAGTTGGTTTACACGGGGAAGGCTGGTCGTGTTTGAGTGTACACGGCGCCGCACAAGGTCAAAAATTCAGGTACGAAATTGACCCTGTGACAAGTATCATGTATAACTGTGTAACATTTTGAATGTTCTCCAGTGGAATTAAGTATCTGGGTCAGTTCCCCGCAGAGTAAGTTCCCATGAGAGGTTCGCGAACTGCCTTACCAAATATTGCGTATTCACTTGTCTCTTTACTTTATGCGCATGTTTGGTAATATGGGCGATTTTAATGTGTGTTGGTATACTTATCGTGACATCGTTCCCAACATCGTAAGTATCCGATTTCAGTAGCATCGTACAAATTAGAAAATCTCTCGTCATTTTTTTAATGTTTAAGGGACATATTTTTTTTAGGGTTATTAGCGGCTAATGTACTCAATGTTTCATTTCTTTCGGATTATGTACTCAATGTTTAGATTCCACGGCTAATGTACCTAAAGTTCAATCTGTTAGATTTTTGCCCGATTTCCCGTCCAAAGTTGTTAAGTCCGCCACGTCACTTACACGTCATTTCCACGTCGTTTTTGCTAGAAAGAAAATGGTAAATATAAATCGAAATAGATGGTTGTGATTAATTGTATATTTGAAATCAATTGCTGAGATTAAATGGGGTTATAATTAACAAAAAAAATTAAAAAATCGAAAATCTCTCGAGCAGGAGAAATATCAGGTCGAGTGAGCTTCTCTTGTCCCACAAGTTTTGCCGATTGCAAACGTTAGGGCTTGGAGACCCTCCCTGCATGCTTTGCCGTCAATTCTCTGTACGAAATCGCGCAAAATCGCTGGTGCACATCAACCCAAAATGGCTTCGAAGGAGGCTGATCCTCCTCCTCCTCCGTTGAAGCCCCAAATACAAGGTTTGACATAGAAAGTTCCCGAGGAGCTCAAAGGAGGAATTGGCTTGAACAAAACTACCAATAAATTTAATCAAACCACAAGATTTCTCCAAAAAAACTGTAATAATCTCAAGAACACCTAAAAAGTATCAACAAGAGAAATGAATTCTGGATCAATCCAAATTCAAAACTAGGATTCTTGTGTTGGTTGAAGATCGGCCATAAAGAGCAGAGCTTATACGAGAAATGATAAGAGAGACGAACCGGAGACGAAAAGGCTGGTGCTGGGATCGGCCGTCTCGCGACCGGGAGTAGTGGCGGTGGAAGGGGGCGGCATAAAAGGCAAGGTGGAGTTGACGGAGAAAGCTCGCCGGAGAAGGGCGCGAGGAGCCTCCGCGGAGAGCGCCGCCGATCGGAGAGCCGCCATGGCCATCGCAGATGAAGGAAACTCATGACCTTTCTCCTGCTCGAGAGCTTTTCTATTATTTTTTTATTGATTATATCCCCAATTAATCTCAGCCATTAATTTTAAAATATACAATTAATCACAACCATCTATTTTGATTTACATTTACTATTTCTTTCTAGCAAAAACAATGTGGAAATGAAGTGGAAGTGACGTGGCAGACTTAACAGCTTTGGACGGAAAATCGAGTAAAATTTTAACAGATTGAACTTTAAGTACATTAGCCGTGGAATCTAAACATTGAGTACATAATCCGAAAGAAATGAAACATTGTACATTAGCCACTAACAACCCTTTTTTTTAAGTATTGAAACACACAACATGAAAAGTTCAAGGATCAACCATTCAATTAAGAAAAAAAAAACACATTTCAATTAATTAATAATAAAAAAACTCAACTTTTTCTGTGTCAACACGCGCAGACAACGAACACAGTCACACACCCAACAGACCAGACCAAACTCAAAAAGAAAGAAGAAAAGCTCCACTCTTTTCTCTTTTCACCTTCATTCTTCCAAAAAGTTTTGGCCTTTACGAAAACCGAACAAATTTCTGATAAACCCCACTTCTCTACGCGCTCTTTCGATTCCCAGAGCTCGTGGGTCGTCCTTGATTTCCACGATAATGGCGTCTCGGTGATCATGAGCCAGACAGACGATCAGTTCTTGTGAAAAGAGAGAGTCTCTTGCTTAAGCTTTCATTGATTGAGTGAGGTATGCAATCGAGTGGGTCCGAGCCAGCGAGTCCGACGACTCAGCGGACTCAGTCGTTCGCGTCAGCCACAGACACGCGTGGGAAGCACAGGATACAGGCTGAGCTCAAGCGGCTCGAGCAAGAAGCCAGATTCTTGGAGGTCAGAATCTTTTCGATAACTCCTAGGATTGTCGTTTCTTGCTGTTATGGATTCTGATGTTACTTTGAGATAGTGTTGTCTGGTTTTGGAGTTTTGCCTTGGTTTGAGCTGAATTGATGAAATTGGGATTATGGAATTTGTGAATTTTAATAATGAAATGTTTGATTCAAATTTTGAATGTTTATGTTTTTTATTACTGTAAAGAGTTATAATCTCCATTGGTTTGAGCTGAATTTGGGATTATAGTTTTGAATTTCGTCGGAATTTGCGATCCAAATCGTTCATTCCGAAGCTTTGCGGTGCGATATGAATTTATTGGATATTTTGGGGGCTCTGTAAACGAAGGAGTCGGGGGTGATACGGGTAATTAACGTAGCAGCCGTCCGTCTATAATTTTCCCACTCTTCTTCCTCCATAGGGAATTCTCCGAGATTTTCTTCTCAAATTGAGTTTTTGTGTAAATTTCTCGTCTGCGAATCTCGTTTTTTTTTTTTTTTTTTTTGAAACTGTGGTGTCTGATTTTTATCATATAACCATTTTAAATTCGTTCATCTGTAAACAATGGAGTTTGTTTTTGAGTTCCATCTTGATCAGTATGTTCCGAACCTCTATTTTCTAGTGACTTGTTTTTTAATTACATTGATCTGTGGTATGGTCAATTTGGTTTGTGATCCAATCTAAAAAGGCAGTTTTTGTTTAGTTTGGTTAAACCCTTTTAGGGTGGTCTAACGGTGGATCTCAGAGTCTAGAGCTTGTTCTTGGATGTCATATTAAAGTAAACTGCTAAATGAGAAGAACAAAGTAAAAGTCACGGCTTTTACGATATGAAGTAGATTTTTTCTTTTTTGCTTGTAGGTTCAGTGTTTCCCTTTTAATACTCTTGAAGTTACTCTTGGGTCTAGGAAACCAAGTCTGGCCTATAGCCGGGTCTAGGGGTGAAAACGGTCACCGCTTCGGTTATTTTAAAATTTTCATATCAGGCCAACCTTTATATGGGGCTATTCATTATTTAGGTAATTTGTTCTGTAGCATGGTCTCGGTTTACCGATCTTAATAAGGATGACGATCATAGTAATCTTGGATTTATAGCATGCATTAATGTTAACTACCCTTTTTTTTTGGCAACCTAATCTCCCACCTCGTGAGAGAAATTAAGTTTTATGCGAACGGTTAATTGGCAAGACCGGGCCAGGCCTAACTAAACCTTAAAACATAAATAACCGAACTCTCAACATAATAAATAATTCAAATGCATAATTAGAACCGAAGAGAAAAGCACAGAAATGTTCACGTGATGATAAAATGTTCCGAAAATATTGATTAAGGTATCCTATCTTCTCGTGTTGCTAACTTTACTAGTTGTGCTGCGGTTTTTAAGCTTTGAAGGATTCTTCGAGACATTTGAATACTGGGTCCACTCGTCTCTGTAACTTTGATCAAACTTTGCATGACCAGCATTCCTTTGTCAAGGAACTAGGAATTCATTAATGGATTATCTCGTAGATTTTTCTTCTTGAGTTCCCAAATTATGGTCTTTGTTCTCTATTAGCTACTTGTTTCAAACAACTGAAGCGCCAAAATTGAATGATTAGACAATTAGCTTGTGTTCTAATCTATGTAATCGTCGTAATTGATGGCTCTTTTTTTTTTTTCTACGTGTCATGTCTCATACAGGAAGAGCTCGAACAGCTCGAAAGGATGGAAAGAGCCTCGGCTGCATGCAACGAGTAAGCTTATATATATAAAATTAAAAACGGACATGGCAAAACCCCGGTTTGACTTTATGTTTTTTGTTTATGTTTCAGAATATTAAGTAACGTAGAAACCAGACCCGATCCGCTACTTCCTGCGTAATGCCTTTCTCTGACTCCTTTCACCATTTTCGTCATTTCATCTAACATTCTGTTTTCTCACCTCTAATTCTGTTTTCTGTTATGTAAGTTATGTCTAAAGTTCTGTTTTCTCATGGCGCAGAACGCATGGCCCGGCGAATGTGATTTGGGATCGATGGTTTGAACCGCCGCCAGATTCGACAGGCTGCAGATGCTGGATCCTGTGACGATTATCACTAATTTACACATCAAGACTTTCTGATTCTGATCCTGGTTTCTCGTACAGAGGACATCCGACAGTTTTAGGGTTTTAGAGGTCATTGTTGAATTTTTTGTCGAAAATGTTTCTGTGTGCAGATTTCAGTTTATAGCAAGTTGCGAGTGTCGGAATTGAAATTGGCCAGGTTTTCATTTTTCAATCGAAATGTTACATAATGATTTGAAATTTGAATTTCTCATCGAAATTCTTCGGCGTTTGCGATTCGAGGTTATAAAAGAAAGCAATCTGAGAAGTTTGCTCATTACAAGAGAATACCATCTACTTTTCTCTTTAACTTGTTGCTTTGCCAGGGACTTTTTGGGCAATCCAACCGAGCCCATCATAAAGCCCATCGCCGGTGAGAGCCGAGCACGCTTGGATATGCCAGTCATGATTCTTGATGTTGTGGAGAGACATGGCATCAGTGATCTCAGCCGGTGTCATGGCATCTTTGAGATCTTGTTTGTTCGCGAAGACGAGAATGACGGCATTTTGAAGATCCTCATGACCCAACAACCTGAAGAGCTCGTCCTTCATGATCGAGATCCTTTCTCTGTCCGTACTATCGATCACCACAATGACGGCGTGAGTTCCCCGGTAATATGTTGCCCACGAAGTCCGTAGCCTGTCTTGCCCACCAAGATCCCATACCTGACGTGAACAAAATTTATTGATATATGATATTCATAGCGCTAAATACGAAATTAAAAACAGTCTTTGCCACGAGTTTTGGCATGTTGTCACCTATGTCTCTAAGTAGAGCTTTGATCTTTGATCGTTTTTCTCGTAGAAAAACCGCCACATTTGTTATCAGTCCTATTTATTAAAAAAAAAAGTTATTGCTGGAAGATGTGCGAGTTTAGCCCCTCCGATTAATAAATATTGAAAATGACCTCCGTTTTATCATGTATGTGTAGATTTGGCCTCTTTGTTCTACAAATAGCATAAATGACTCATTGTGATTTAGTTTAGATTTGGCCTTTTAACCGTCAACTAGCATAAAATTTGACGGTTTTACTAGTTTTTTTTTTGTTTTTGTTTTTTTTTTTTTATACTTTTAAATATGAAAGTTCCAAATTTCCCGTGTCGGTGAATTATACAATACTATCTTTGACTTAAGTTTCAAAAGTTCTATTTCTTTCTAAATCATAAATTTGAGTTGTTTATGCTATTTTTAGAACGAAGAGGCCAAATCCGCATATCCATTATAAATGGAGAGCCATCTCCGCTATATATATAAAGCGGATGAGCCAAACGCGCACATTCTTCCCAAGTAAAAGGAGCGATCAATATCGCCAATACCTATATAGAATTATCGGGATGGACGGATGAGCCAAATCCGGACATTCTTCCCTAGTAAAAGGAGCGATCGATATCGCCAACAACTATATAGAATTATCGGGACGAACGGATGAGCCAAATCCGCACATTCTTCCCTAGTAAAAGGAGCGATCGATATCGCCAATAACTCTAAACAAAATTTTCGAGAATTCATCTCTTCGGTAAATTCCGTTAGTGTCTGATCATTCTTCCAAGGTTCCTATCACACAAGCTTCTAAAGACAGCTACAGTCCTAATCCTATGCAAGCAAACTCTTGAGACAAGCTCGAATCATCGAAACCGAACCTCGAATCGGATGTTCTTATAGACGAGCTCCTCGACGTTGCTTCCCACGGTCGGGTGAGTGGTGACGACCTCACCCAAGTGAAGCTTGTACAGCGTCGTCGTCTTCCCGGCGTTGTCGAGGCCGACCACGACGATCTTGTACTCCTTCGCGGGGAACAGCATGAACCACATCCTCGACGCAAACGCTCCCATCTTCCCCACCCGAAACCAAACCCTAGGAACGATTCGAAGAAAACCCCACAAAATTTGATTAGTTTGCGGACGAATTAAAGCAATCGCGAAGCTGAGCTCGGATTACGGGTCCGATTCGCCGATTTCACAGAACAACGCAATATGAGAAAGAAAAAAAAAATTGAGAAAGTTTGTGATCATACCTGAAGTTGGATCAGTGAAACTGCGATTGATTCGAACCCAGAAATCAGGGATTGGTGAAGAGCTCTCTGTCGAAGAAGAAAGATGGTGGCTTGAGAGAGATGAGGAATCGATCGGAGAATCTGAGCGTGGATTTGGATTTGGAAAAAGGCTAGGAAGGTTTGTGCGAAGGAACATGGAGGCCTTTTCTGGGGCCCACGGGGGATGCTGACGTGTACTTTTGGTGGCTGATGATAAATCCGCAATCGTATTGATTCCTTGTCGTTTCTCCGATTAATGTCGTTTTTATTTTTTCATATAAAATAGTATTATTACAGTGCTAGGCCTCTTTTTACGAGAAGTGTGCGGATTCGACTCTCTCGTTTAAAAAAAATGAAAATAGCCCCTCTCTCTTGTCTTATGCTTGTAGCATGGCATTTGATCTCTCTGTTTTAGAAAATGGCGTAAATGATCCTTCTTTTTTACGATTTTAATGTGGAATTGGCTAATTGATCATCATTTTTTATTTTAATTTTAAATTTAATAATATTATTGATTTTGAAATTATTAAATACATGGTTTATAATTTTCGACGTGCCTTCGGCATGCCCGTGAACACGTATAACCTATCAATATGAAGTCTTACTAAAACTATACATTTATATTATTTATAAGTAATAAGTATAATTCTTATTTTTATATAAATACAAATATGACCTATCAATATGATATTTATTTTAGTGTGTTTTTTTTTAGTTATTTTATGTCTTATATTGATAGTAATTTTGAATTTATATAAAAAATAAACTAAATTTTTTGTCGATATTTCTACCGGCATGCCCGTGAAATTCGGCATTTTTGGCATGCCTTTTTTTTTTTTCGTCGATATTTTCATTGACATGCGGCATGCCCGTAAAATGGAAGGAGGAAACAGCTTCGACACGACATTTATAACATTGATTAAATATGTAATTTATTTATAAAAAAAATCGTTTAATGTGAGAAAAAAAATACATTTATCCTATTAATGTTGTATATTTGTTTTGTCGTCTTGGACTCAGTATGCTTAAAACTTGACTTAGTCGTTCAGTCATTTGAATGTCGTTTATCATTATTATGCCATGTCAATCATCTCAAGCTACCGTAACTTTTTTGTCGCTTTATGATTAGTACAATTATCCATTTGTCTCTTGTCGTTTAATGTTTTATGGATAAGAATTACTTTCATTTTTTTAATTCTTATTTCTGACAACGCATATGGATATTTTAGTCTACTATTAAATTATTAATTTCTCTGACAATTAGTGTATATAACTATATATAGCTTATAAATTATACCACATTCGAATAAACTTGTAAACAATATTATACTTATTTAACTGTCCTCAGCTCCTCGTTACACCACCAAACAACACACACATTTATAACCTAAATCTAAATATATGTAATATTGATAATCTAATTAGAATTTCTTTTATATTTTCACATAGATAAGACGCGCAATAAATGTTTGTCTGCAGATTCGTCTCGAATCTCGATCATAATTCACAGATACACTGAACTAAAAAAAAATTAGCCACATAAATTTATTACATTAAAAAAGATAAAACTATTTTTTTTAGTATGCATTAATCAATTTAATTTGTGATTAACTTCAAAAGAAAAAAATGAATATACCAATATTTTCTCTTTTTTAAAAAAAGTAGACAAAAACTCAGAGTCATCTATCCATCCACGTGTACAAAAAGATCAATGCTGTACCCAATAAGAAAAAGCCACGTCATCACCTTCTCTCTCATGGGCGACACTCTCGAAGCTCACCTAAATCAAACCCACTCTCTCTCGTTGCAATCTCCGCCAAATATATCTATCTATATATCTATACATTACGTATATATATTAATATATATACACACACACACACACCATTTTCTCTCACTTTCCCACCGCCGAGAAACCCGTTTTCCCGGCAGCCAAACAGCCCGCCGGAATCCGCCATGGCCCAGTCTCTCCAGCTCTTCACCGGCACCGTCTACAACCGCTCCCCCAAGCTCCCACGCATCTCGCGTGGTCCTCGCCGCTTCGCTGCTACTGCTTCCTTCCCCACCCTCCGAATCCGAGCCTCGTCTTCGTCGTCAGATCTCGAGCCCTCGCCGACGCCGACGCTCGTCTCCGACAATGGCGGCGCGATCCGAGCCGTTTCGGCGGCGGCGTACTCCGGCTCGTCGATCGAGGTGGATTCGGTGACGGAGACGGAGCTGAAGGAGAACGGGTTCAGGAGCACGAGGAGGACGAAGCTGGTGTGCACGATCGGGCCGGCGACGTGCGGGTTCGAGCAGCTGGAGGCGCTGGCCGTGGGCGGGATGAACGTGGCGCGGATCAACATGTGCCACGGCACGCGCGAGTGGCACAAGATGGTCATCGAGAGCGTGCGGCGGCTCAACGACGAGAAGGGCTACGCCGTCGCGATCATGATGGACACCGAGGGGAGCGAGATTCACATGGGAGACCTCGGCGGTGCTTCGTCTGCGAAAGCCGAGGTACGAGATTGTGAAAATTGAAGGTTTGTGCGTGTTGGTGGTAATTCGGAATCTTTAGGCGATAGCTATCGGATTGTTGCCGATAGTGTAGTGCGTGTTGGTGGTAATTCGGAATCTTTAGGCGATAACTGAGGTTGATAGCTATCGGATTGTTGATAGTGTAGTGCGTGTTGGTGGTAATTCGGAATCTTTAGGCGATAAATGCCGCCATGAGGGGCTTTTGTGCTTGAAATATTTGTAGAGAAGCTCTGCATTTTGAGAAACGAAGAGTTTGAAGGGCTTGTTTGGTAGTTATTTAGATGCCTTAAGGAATTAATAATTTGATTATATACTGATTTGGAGTTCCTCGATTCATCGGCAGTGAGTTTAGATTTGTTGCATTAGAGTAACGATTGTTTGTTGCGAGAAATTTCTGTTTCGGAAATTTTTCCACGATGAATGGATGCTGAGAATCGGGCAATTACCAGAACATTTTGGCGTGAAGTTAGAATTTGATAAGTAAGGATGGTTTTTCCACTTGAAATTGTTTCTGTGCTTATTGGTGATGTAGTTGAGATAATGTACGGGGCGCTCGCTTGGTTGATAATTCAATTGCTGGTGCGATAGTATGAAGTTTGTACCTCGGGTCTAAGAAACACTTTTTGGTGGTGAATTAGCTGTAAATGTTTATCCTTTCGGCAGTTAATGGTGCGATAATTTGGAGTATGAAGCTCGGATGTGTAAAAAGTGTAGGTGGTGAAGTTAGATATAGCTGGATTGTTGAGAAGTAGCAATTTTTGCTGAGACTATTATAAGTCTATAAGGGTTTTCAAGGTGAAATGGTTGTTAATAGATGGTGTTGTTGGTACAAGAATTGGGATTGTTCATTTCTTGTTTGGTAGTGAACTAATCCCTTAGGACGGAATTTGAAATTGGAAGTAATATTTGAATTTTTTTGCTGGCGGAGTTAGGATTCAGCTTCGATTTTTTCACTGTTTGCTATCAAAATGCAGGATGGTGAAGTCTGGACTTTCAGTGTCAGAGCTTTTGATTCGGGTCTACCTGAGCGCACGATCATTGTCAATTATGAAGGTTTCGCTGAAGGTTGCTACTTGTTAATTCTACTCCTGTTAAATGCTTATAGTACTTAAAAAAATATATTCAATTAAAGGAAAAAATGGAGTAGTTGGCAGCATCTCCCCTTAAACTTTAAGTTTGTTGCTTTTTGCTATACAAACTTTTGTTTGGTCTATTACAATATTGATAAAATCGATATATATATATATATATATATATATTTATCTATGACGGTATGCGACACTGTTAAGTGCAAAATCACCATTAATGATGTTTTTAGCGTAACGTAAGCATAGATAGATATTTCTTTTGCCAATGAGATTATGTGATAGCCATTTCTATGAATTTTATTGTAAAGAGGGGATATTAAACATTAAAACAAAAATTCAGGGGCATTTGTGTTGATAGTGCAGAAACGTATTTATCAAGGTTACATCTTATGCAGATGTGAAAGTGGGTGATGAACTCTTAGTGGATGGTGGAATGGTGAGATTTGAAGTGATTGAGAAGATCGGTCCAGATGTGAAGTGCCTATGTACCGATCCTGGGCTATTATTGCCACGAGCTAATTTGACTTTCTGGAGAGACGGGTCCCTTGTCCGAGAGCGCAATGCCATGCTTCCCACAATTTCTTCGAAGGTCAGTGCTTTTGCAATTTTAATATTTTTCTATGTGTTCAACTTCCAATTTGTTAAGATCTTCTGAACCGGATTGTACATCCCTGTGTTTGAGAAATGTGAACCGAGACCTGTTTTGGTATGGAAACTGGGTTTTTCAGATACCAGTTTTAAAACCGGTTACGGTCTGGTTTTTAAAAGTGTGTGATGTGGAGCTTTGCCATATCACAATCATGGTTTTACTGTGTAAAACCAGTTTAAACTTGGTTTTTATGAAGTTACAAAATTTCCAAAAATCGACTTTGAGTGAAGAAAAATAACTAGGTATTAAAACCTTTTTTTTTTAATTCCGAAATTAATCTTGAAAGTAGAATTGAATTTGTAATAATTACTAACAAATTACAATATAAGTCTCCAATTAAATATTGGTTTCGCTTAAAAACTAGTTTGGAATCTATACGCTTTTAAACAAATGTAATTGGCTTTTGTATTCTGCAAAAGTTAATTTATTGCCTGCTGTGTATTCAATTAACATTCTAGATAATATATAGATATATTATATATATTAGTACATTTTATGCTTTGATAATGAAGAAGTATATTTATTACAAAAATATATCATGTATCTCATACTCAAACTGCCCTTCATTAGGATTGGTTGGACATCGATTTTGGAATTGCAGAACGTGTTGACTTTATCGCCATTTCGTTTGTCAAGTCCGCGGAAGTCATCACTCATCTCAAGAGCTACATCGCGGCAAGATCCAGTGAAAGGCAACACACTCCTCTCCCTAAACCCTAATTGACATTGACATATTCGGTTGATGTTTGTTGCTAATTCTCACATTGTACATATTTAGTCAAACTCTTAATCTCTTGTCATCAGCAATAATGAGAAGCCAAAGAAAACCCCTCTTTGTTCTAATAACTTGGCTTTCACCACCTGAATAAGTTGATCTCGGGCATACCACTAGTATCTCCCGACTTCCCTTAAGTTTCTTTTGTTTTTTTTACGTTGTCCTTTAAGTTCTCTTCTAACATAATTAACATACAGTAGAACTTCGTTAATTTAATACTCGATAAATTAATAACTTCGATTGAAGTATACTTTTGTCCTGTCCGGACTCTCAATATCGCTATTAAATGAATACTTGATAAATTAATAACCTCGATAATAAAATTCTTCTTGAACGGTAAACCGGTATTTGTTTTTCTTACCGGGACTGATAACATACTTAGTTTCTTTTTTTTTTTTGTTAATACTCTCAGCTTTACCACCTGCATAACTTGATATTTCGGTAAACCAGTATCTTATACCTTCCTCTATTTTTCATGTGACAGTTTAGGTATTTGCTTGTTCCAGTATTTTATGCAGTCCTCTATTTTTCATGTGACAGTTAGTTATTCACTTGTTTTTTGACATTTCAATACAGTGACATCGCTCTCATTGCGAAAATCGAGAGCATAGACTCGCTGAAGAACTTGGAGGAGATCATCCAAGCTTCCGATGGAGCCATGGTGGCAAGAGGAGATCTGGGCGCTCAGATTCCGTTAGAACAGGTCCCTGCAGCTCAGCAAAGGATCGTGCAAGTCTGCCGACAGTTAAATAAACCGGTCATTGTGGCGTCTCAGCTGCTTGAGTCCATGATCGAATACCCGACCCCCACTAGAGCTGAGGTGGCAGATGTTTCGGAGGCAGTACGGCAGAGAGCTGACGCTCTGATGCTCTCCGGAGAATCGGCAATGGGCCAGTACCCGGATAAGGCACTGGCTGTTCTGAGAAGTGTTAGCCTGAGAATCGAGAAGTGGTGGAGGGAAGAGAAGCGCCACGAGGCGATGGAGCTTCCGGATGTCGGCTCATCGTTCTCCGATAGTATTTCGGAGGAGATTTGCATCTCTGCCGCCAAGATGGGTAAGTATTCACTTACAATTACACATTCACTTACAATCACATGCGTATACATACATGATGTATCGGTTGTTACGGTCCCGAGATCTTGTCGAGAGACTTAACTCTAATTCCAGAGAGAAACTAGACTCTACTTGAAAAACTCTTGACCACCTTAAACTGACCAAACATTATAACCTAATGGACCGGGCCTAAAACCAAAACTTAGTCACTCAAATCCAAAAACATGTTCTGTGTTTGGTCAATCCAAGTTTTGGATTATCATAAGCTGTCAGTTTCATGGCATTGTCTCTCACAATATACAGACATACACGTAACACATATATATTTGTGGCCAACATGGCACATACTAATATTAGAGATTTTTGCGGCATAAAGCCAATCGCGTTGGCATATTCTCAAATTTTCTATCGGCAATAGTACTCGAAGCTGAAACAGTGCCAGTGTTAAATTCCATCCTTAAATAGTTAAAAGATGTTTCTGGGACACTTGTCACCCTGAAAAATTCAAATGAAAAACTAATATTAAAAAAATACACTTATATAGCAAACCCGGTCTTGTGGCCAACACAGCACATACACATAGATATGATTATATATATATATATATATAATTATATATATTATCCACTTTCATTTGCAACCCTTAAATAAGCTAAAGACCATGATGCTAAAAAATTCAGCTATTAATAATGGATCATCAATTTCGCTCTTTTTTTATTTGGGTCAATACAAGTTTTGAATTATCATTATCTGTCATTTGTTTAATCTCTCATAATATACGTATACATATATATATATATATATGCGCATACACTGATGATGTTGATAGGTAGTCTTGTCTTATGGCCAACACAGCTCATTCATTTGTCACCCTTTAATAAGCTCAAGCCCTTGTATACCATTTCTTAATAGATCATCAATTTGTATACGTTTGAATTATCATTATCTTTTATACACACGCACGATATATATATTGCCTCTCACAATATATATACCTCCACATACACGATATATATATATATATACACACACACGCTTATACACAGATGATGTAGATGTTGTTTGTTGGGTATGCTCTGAAGTATTTTTTTTATTCAATAGTAATACTTATTATACCTTAGTTAAGCTAATTAAACAATAATTCAAATAATTAACCCTAATTAAACTTGTGCATTTGCCACCCTTTAATAAGCTAAAGGGTGTGACGATGGCAAGTTCGCCAATTAATAATTAATGATCAATTCATTTACACAAATCTTATCCTGATATCTGATGTTGACTCGTATGATCTGGCAGCAAATAATTTAGGAGTGGACGCACTCTTCGTGTACACAAAAACGGGCCACATGGCGTCGCTCCTCTCGCGGTGCCGACCCGACTGCCCGATCTTCGCCTTCACGTCCACTACCTCGGTTCGAAGACGCCTGAACCTCCAGTGGGGCCTCATTCCCTTCCGTCTGAGCTTCTCCGACGACATGGAGAGCGACCTCAACAAGACGTTCGCCCTCCTCAAGGCCCGGAACCTCGTCAAGTCCGGGGACCTCGTCATCGCCGTCTCCGACATCCTCCAGTCGATCCAAGTCATGAACGTCCCGTAGAGGCAGGGCGATCCGATCCGGGTTAGCCGTTTAGATAGTTGGTAGTGGAAAGAGATGGGCATTCACTATTCAATTAGAGTTTTGGTTTGTCAACTTTGCTGTCCCAGTCTGTGCCCTTGATTACTGTTTTTCTTCAATTATTTGGGTTAGATACTAAATCCAAGGCCTATATATTTGTGGTGTCACGCCAAGTTATTAAATATTGTGGCCTAGGGTGTTTTTGTAATATCACATCTCTCTAGAGAAGGACGGCTAGTTTTTTCTAATGAATTGTAATAAACAGTATAGTTTTTGTTGCATTTATATTTCTGTAATTTATATAATATATATAATAATTATATGATGTCATTTTTGTCCTTGTTTGATCAGAGTTTACCTAAACCGGGTCTTATTTTCCCAAGATAAAGATGGGATAGTGTAGATCATTTAGACTTTAGAACATTAATTATTGAAATCATTGAGAGCTTCTTGATAAATAATAAAATTTGAAAAGCATGAATTTTTGCTTGGCCCACATCTTTTGGCTTATAACCTTCTTTCTTCCTTTGCTCATTCTTTTGTTTTCATCTTTTTAGCAATTCAATGTCCTAGGCTAGTAGTAGAACCAATGGAGTTTTTTCAACTCATTAAAAACACAGAGCTATATGATGCATTTTTTACCTGATTATGGAACTCTAAAAGTAGACTATTTTACTTCAATGGACTAGTGAAGAAGTCTATTACCGTTTATCTTCATCCGATAGGGCTCACTATAGTCATGTTGCGGAAATCCAAAACCTTATTTACAAGAGAGAACATATTTTTCACTAGTACTACTAAGGAGTTCTTTACTATTGGTGTTGTGAGAGTGGATCGTGTATGAACTGATGATAACTCGGTTGGTTATATTCGTCCTTAACTCGAGAAAATAAAAAAAAATATGAAAAACTCGAAAGAAGTGGGATTTATATTCTACCTTAAGAATTTTAGCCTATAAATTGGAGATTCCAAAAAATAACACATCACCAAATGATCAGCGGTGAATCATGCTATAACTTTATCAGAAACCTTTTCACATGAATTAAAACATGGTATCTCGAATATACTATAAATTTGGATAAATTTGTAAGTCTTAACGGGTTCTATACGATGTAATAGTTTTGAAAGACTTTACTTATATCAATGTTGAAATGACTTGCTTCCTATCGAATTCAACAAATTTGAGAGAATGGTCATGTGCATGGTAGTAACTTGTTGTACGAGCTTTCAAACTACACCATCATAGTATCATGCATGGGGTATTGTTAGAACTAGAGTTCAACGGAATTGAGTACCACACACACATAGATACCACACCCGCCAAATTACGGAAAAACCCCGCTTGCCCGTGTCTCGTGTGCTTGTAAGTCAGCTAATTGAAAAGATTACTTACTTTCAAAATTGTTCTTAAGCACTCGTGTAACGATAGTATCATGTTGCACTTGAAGACAATTTCTTCACAAGAATAATATCTATCAATCTGTCAAACTAACAATGGCATGAAACTAAATGGGATTATTTAATAATTGGGTATAGAAGACAAGACATAGTTGTAATGTGACGATATGTTATCACTCGTGTGAAAAATAAAATAAAATAAAATAAATTGGAAATACATTGAAAGGAAGTGAATTTGTTTGTAGAGAACTCAAAAGAAAGATGCAGTATTAGTAGGGCCTGGGATTGAGAGACATATTCAGAGAAAAAGAAAAGAGGGACAGAATAATTATGAGATAGAAATTTGGATTGGGTACAAATAGCCTAGTCACTTCACTTGTATCATACAATACAATAAAATACAATGCTCCTTTTTCCAGCTTTATCAAGTGATCCCATAATTCACTGCCCCCACACACTTTTGATGCTCTAAATACGGGGCTCCGAAACCGTTTAGTCTCGGTTTTATGTTCTCTTAAGCCGGTACCAGAATTTTGGTTCAAAAGATTAGTTTTTCTTATCGTCAATTCTCATTTTTATTGATAGTATATGAGATTTCGAAACGAGTCTCAATTTTATCTTTTCAAAGCCACAATAGTAATTTATGCTTTAAATTAGTTTTTTTTTATCATTGATTTTGGTTTAAATTAATGATAACTGTTTAATCTGGATTGTTAGATCAAGATATAATCAAGGTTCTTTAAAAAAAAATTGTACGAAAAACCTTTCTTTTAAATTTGGGATAAAGAAGAAGAAAACGAAAACAAGTAATACCTCTTAAATTTACACGATTATTTGTAATTTTCAATTACAACAAGTTTTAGAAATTAGAGAAAAAAATAAAAGTTTAATAATTTGTACCATGTAAACACCTGACCTGCCTCACTAGCAATTATTTGGATAATCACACTGAGAGCTTATCTTCTGAAGTCACTCTTAGTGCTGCACACCACGGCGTCGTGGCCGATCGCGAACAAATCGTGAAAATCGTGGATGCCGGAGTCGCGACGCGTCGTGGCTGCCGGAATCGCGATGGTCGTGGCTTCGTCGCGATGGCAGGCCGAGAGAGAGAGAGAGAGAGAGAGAGAGAGAGAGTGAGAGGGAGAGAGGGCTGCAGAATCACACATCGCGGTGGCCACTCTCGTTCGCGATCGTCGCGATTTTTCAACTTCCAATCGCGATCGTCGCGATTCTCCGGAATCCGTCGCGACGAGTCGCGGTTGCATTTGGCGACGAAAATGTGCAGCTCTAGTCACTCTTAACCATTCTATCATCTCTCTCAAGTTTGGGCAATTGAAAACTTAGCTTTAAGTTTTTTAATCATTTTTTTATTAATTTTTATGTTCCTTGTTACACTCATTGGTAATTATATAATGTATGAATGTGATAGCTTGATGATATTTTTTTAGCACAATCATTGATGGGCCCACTTCATCTGCCCTACATAAGCCTTATTTATTCTACTAGCCCCAAAAAAATTATAAATAAATAAGTGCATGAATATTAAAAGCCTGTTGATTTATATTCAATAATATATAGACCCCTTCAAATCACATGTAACTCATAATCATGACACTCTTTAGTTGTCAATTATTTTTAATAATGTGACCTAAACCTCAATGTATAGCTACACAAATAAATAAAATTAATTTTTTTATATGAAAATCCTTGGCTTGAAGGGATTTAAACAAGAATCCAAGCCCTTAACAGTCCCAAACAGATGAGCTCTAATGTTAAAGGGACAAAGACAGCCATCATTTCATACCCAGCTCTTCTTTATCAAACACCTTTATGTCCTCATCACTCATCATCTACATGATTTAACCAAGTTTTTATCAAAATTAAAAAGAAGAAAAAAAAAAGGAAAATTATTGTAGAGACACCAACTTTGTTCTTATTGATGCAAACAAAACAAGTATATTCTTCTTTACTAACTAGACCACTTTTGAATTGGTACACCTTCTCATCAAGGCTTGTGAGCTCTTGAGATCATCTCATCATCAATTCACATCTTTTGAGTGACTTTGAATAGGAAAGAATTAAAAATTAAAAAAATTAAAAATTGTTAAATATCAACTTTGATTCTCTCATGTGATATGTTTGCTTAGCTCACCAACTAACATCAATCCAATTAGCACATAGTTAAATATGTTATCTTTGAGCCCCTATCATCAAGCCTAGATAATGTAGGCATTAACAAGGTAAAGCAAAGCAAAACATAACATATCATATACATTTTTATTTTTATTATTATTATTTATTATTATTATTATTATTATTATTATTATTATTATATATATATTATTCATTAAGAATGGGGTTAAGAGGTGAGAAAGATGTTGACTAGATTGTTAGAAAAATTAAGGGTTTGGTAGGCCAACAATAGGGGTCTTGTGTGGGAAGAAAGAGTAATGGCAATAAAGTATGACATTTGCTTTCTATTTTGGTTTCAGTGGTTACAAAGTAGATAGGTTTTCCATAGTAGGGTAGCTTCTCATAGTGTGGTCTTTTTTGTTTAAATGACATCCTCAAACCATTAAAGCAATTTTTCCAAAGTTATCTTATGAGTGTTCAACACATCCACTTGTATAAAAGAAATTAGCTTGAAGTTAGTATTAGACAAGTTTCTAGGAATTATTGTTTGGACATTGATAAATATAACATGCACAATATAAGTAAATTAAGATATATTTGCGGCATAATTACTTATATAAACAATATATATAAACAATTAGGTGATAGAAGCAATGTAGCATCACTTCTTCTTTTGTTGCGGCGTATATTTCTACTTGTCACGAGGGTTACCCGTATATACCTAATTGGAAACTTATTATTTTTTAGTAATTAAGTCTTTGTGCCGAAAATATTTTTGAATCTAATCAACGAGGAAGCCCCTCTTTTCTTCTTCTATGCCCTATTGCCCTTCAACCTTGTACCTTTTATTGGTTTTTGTTTTATTGCTAGTAATGTTTAGTGGATCCATGGCTTTATTACTATAAACTTGCTAATGTTTTAACCTTTCACAAAAATGTACAATTGCATATATTATTAAGAGTAGGTGAAAAATCTATGAATTCACCAATGATGTATAATATGGCCATTAGCAAAATGACAATGCTATATAGTATATACAGCAATACCCTCTCTACAAAAGATAAATTCATGTTGTCCTCTTCACTTTAATTTTAATCATGATCTCCATAAAATAGGGTTTCTTTCTATTTTTTTCATTTGTGGGGAAAGTCAGCCATATAATAACAACCCTACCACAAAATCCATATTCATGTAGCTTTTGAATGAACAAATCCCCATTACTAATAATTTGAGGAGAAAATCCTAGTGGTCAATAAATACTCTCTTACCTATCATCATTTCAACAAATTAAGGAGCTATGTAAAGTTTCCACATAAGCTCTTTAATTGAATTCCACCCAAAAGACCAAGAAAAAAAAATCTTGAAATTCAATGAAACATTCTTGATAGTTGATGGAGCATTCTAAACTACCTTGTTGAAGTAAAAAAGGAGAGCATAATATGGTTGAATATAGAACTATAGATTAAAAAATATATACAACTTAGATGACATTGTCACAAATTTTGGGCTAATAATAAATTAATCATATGATAAGAAGTGTAAACATAAATATGAATTAGTGGTTCCACAACATTATTGCAAGGTTTCTGTGCAAGGAATTGACCTCTCATCTACCAAAGAAATATAACACATAGAAATTAGGCCCACTTTCATAAACCTCTTTCAACGGTTGTGACTTGGATAGAAAATGACTCTTAGCTACTTTACTCTCATCTCATTCTATGCCCCACTCTTTTTTTACCACTTAGATTGACATTAGATTAGTCCTATAATTAAAAATCCGGAGTCCGGGGTACCGGATTCTTGATTTAGAATTTTTATAAACAAAAATTTTGTCCTAGTTTTCATTAAAAAAATACCGTTTCTTCTTTAGTGTTTTTGATGTACAACCAATTAATCCGGACAATCTAGATTACATAACTGTTTAAGAAATTCATTTTTTTAATCTATTTCAATTCCAATCCCAATTTCAGTTATTTTCATAGAATTGAAATACCCAATTTGAGGTTTATTCAGAATTATGTAAAAGAGAATCCGAATTACCAGTCTCCCGCATTTACATTTACATGGTTAATTAGAATATGAAGTTTCTCAGGCTCTATACCCTGACTTTGTTCTGCTTATTGCAATCAAAATTTAGTTTTGATTGCTCTGATTTCACCACCTGATTTTGGGGTGATTATGCTCTTTAATCAATACAAAGAGCATGTGACTATCATCAATTAACAAAATTTCTATTTTTTCGGTTTGGCTTATTACTTTGCCTTCAACAAATCAAAATTCACTGATTCATACATATTTTACTTGAAGGTAACTACTTTTAACTTCTCGGAATTTCATAACTGTTGGAAAGTTGATTTTTTTTTCTCCGAAACTCAAATATCCAATTCTGAATTACCGATTCATCACATTTACACAATTAATTAGAATATGACGCTTCTCTTGCTCAAAACCCTAACCTTGTCATTGATATGGTTTCACCACCTGGTTTTGGGGGTGATTATGCTCTTTGATCACACAAAGAGCATGTAACTATCATCAATCAACACAAGTTTCAATTTTGATTTAGCTTATTACCATGCCTTCAACATATCACATTCACTCACACCCATGTTACCTTTAGTTGTAGGTACTGATTTTTAACTTCTTGATATTATTTTTCACTAGAGCCCACATCAGTGACACCCACAAGCTCAGAATTACATTTTCAATACCCAATAATTATTTACAACTATTAAAAAAAATCATGGGACCACTTTTCTTTATTTTATTCTCCCATTTTTGTAGAGCTCATTTGACATCATTGTGTATGAAAATGTGTCCATAGGGAATAAAAACAGTTCAGCTCAAAACCTACCCTGAGTATTGTTTGTGCAATAGCAGACCATTTGGTAATCAAAAGAAAAGCCAGCTCACTTGGGTAGTTTTCAAGGGAATTAAATTGTTAAGTACATGAATCATGAATCATGAGAAAATATGAGCAAAAATAGAAAAAAAGAAAAGGAAAATAGGATTAGGGTTCACTCATCAATCATAATATTGGATAATCATAAACAAAAATGTCTCTGTTGGAATTATGAGTGTAGGGCCTAAGCTCATGCATTATCCTAAAGTATATGACCAAACAATTAAAATCTTAAATCTGCTATTTTTCCTTTAATTAAGTTATATCCAATGGCCCAATCCTATAAATGTGGAGAAAAAAATATTTTTCCTTAAGTTATAGCCAAACTCATTATTAATCTTTTTTAGAAAGCCAAAATCAGAGCTCTGGATTCCGAGTTTTGTAATTACAAGACTAGGTATATGCAAGATTCAACTGACTAATAACCGATTGATGGTCTAAATTTATAGTTTGACCGACGCTTTAGGGGTTAACCAATGGATAAAATGTAGGTTTATAGAAGTCGATATATGTTTGTGTTGATCAGAGTTCCAGATTAATCTATACCGATGAGTGGTACGTAAAATAATAACATTTACAAATAAAAAGAATTAAAAAACTATGATACTTCTGATTTTTTTTTCTTTAAAAAAGAACTCTATATATTTTTAAAATTAAAATTAAAATTATTCAAATCTAATCAGTTTCGGTCATCTTAACCGTTTCCGATTGCCGGAAATATTCGGGGCAACCCGGCGACTACTAGAAGTCTAGAACACTGGTTATAACTTATAAAAGCAACTTCCAAAAGGCAACAGCAACCATGTTCCCCACCCCCAAAGCTTTAAAGAGACAATGATGAGCATCAAAGAACAAAAATTCAATTATTTTCTTCATAAAAATAACTCCAATAAAGTGATAAAAGTCTAAAATACCAATAAAATGGTCAATAAATGAAATGCATAAATTAAAGATGAAATAACATAGGTCATTATTTTTTTAGTTTCACTAATTCTTTTGCATTTGGCTTTTCACAACCTAAAGCAAAAATAAAAGTGAAAGTTAAAAAAAGCAAAATTTGACAATTACTTAGGTCCCAGTTAAATGTTTGGGAAAAAAGTAGATACTGTTTCTGATTTCTTGAAAAAATTGGTCCTTTCTTACTTTACTTAATAGACAATACAGGTATTTTGTTTGGTACTTTATTTTATTTATCTTCATATTACTTTACATATTCGAAAGGAAGCTTGAGAAAATAACTTAAAAAAAACACCATAATTAAACTTTTGAACATATTTAAAAAAAAAAATCAATGTTTCTAAACTTTGTCCAATTTCAAACAATTTTACCCCTGATTAATTAACTCATAAACTGTCCCTAATTATCAAAAATTGTCCCCCAAATCTAAATTACTGTCCCCAAATTCTGAAGAAATTGTCCCAAAATGGGACAATTTCAAAAACTGACCCTAAATTACCAAAAATTGTCCCCTAAATTTACCAAAAATTGTCCCCTAAATTTAAATTACTGTCCCCAAGGATCATAAGAAACTGTCCCAAGAATGTTAATTGTACAACCTCCCCAATGTTAATCAGGGGTAAAATCGTCTGAAATTGGGCAAAGTTTAGAAACATTGATTTTTTTAAATGTGTTCAAAAGTTCAATTATAGTGTTTTTTTTAGTCATTTTCTCAAGTTTCCCTATTCGAAAGTAATTTTCACTCATGAAATAAAAATAAAAAGGTACCGTACATCATATTGCTCTTATGAAGAGCAAGTACAATGATTTTTTTTCCTTCATATAAGCTAATAATTTATGCATTTGAGACTAAAATTAAAAAAAAAAAAAAAGGTATTTCTGTGCAATAAATATAAAGTGTTGTGTTGTGTTATTATTTTTATATTATATTTTATAGGTATTTTATTATTATTATCATTATTCTATAACTGAATAAATAACATGCATACCAATGCCATATTAAGTGGAGTTTTCATGGTACTTGAAAAATCTTTGCATTCCCAATAAATATGTTTTACAATGTACCCACATTCCTCAACTCCAAGAGCTACATTGATTTACACATAAATAAGCCCCAAACCCAAAATATTCAAACTAAAGATCTTCAATTTCAATATAAATTACATATTGCAACATCAATTCTATATAAATAAATATATATATATATATATATATATATTAGTTATAAGCTTTTCCATGTATATCATACTTTTACCACAAATTATATATTGCAACATCAATTCTATATATATATATATATATATATATATATATAATCTTTATGAAGCCAATTTCATGTTTGCTTGTTTTGCTGATTTGAATTTCAACTTAGCAAAGCTATTCCCAAAGCCGGAGTTTTAGTTTTTTTATTTTACATCTTTGAAAATGCCGGAACTATTAATATTGGTTTTTATTTTTTCAGCCGGATATTTTATACTTTATATAATTAAATTTGAAATATAAAATGTATTTTAAAGACTTTTAGATGATTTTAAAAAATGTCAATTTGAGACTATTAAATTAACTTCTAAGCATGATTCCTTTAAATAAAAAATAAAATTTAATTCACTTAATTGCATAAATAATTAGGAAAAAGGTTACAATGGGAAGTATGGAAAGGAATCATCCTGATGAGACAACTCATTAGAAAATGAGACCCTTCTCTTATTAACAAATGAGAAAATGTATTTATTTAACTCTTTAAGAATCCATCACAGTTAAATCAAATAATTAGATATTATAGCGGCATAAGTACCAATATTTTTGCAAGCAGTAAAACAGATACTTAATTTGTATAAAAAAAAGTAAAAATATTTTGATATTATATATAAAATAAAATATGTACCTTACCACGTTCTTTTGGTACTTATTTTATGTATAATCTCAATAGTATTCGTTCTTTGTGCGACAATATATATATATATAATATATATTCGTCATTACAGTTTAAAAAAGTACTGGTATTAGTGCCACCAATATCTCAAATAATTAAAGGACGCTGAAAAAAAAAAAAAAACAAACAAACCTTGACTAGTTAGTGTAGAATAATGTATAGTTAATGTTTTCTCTTTGTGGTACTTTTGCAACAATTATATTTCTTGTAATTAGGGTTGTAAATACCCAATTCCATCAATGAGAAAATCACTTTTCCCAATCTGATTTTCACATGGTATCAGAGCCACAAAGGGAAAAGTCAAAACCCTAACTTCTCAATCTTCCGCCGCCGCTCCTCTCGTCGGACTTTCATCTCCGGCGACCTCTTCCGGTGCGTGGTTAACTCTCGAGAAGTATCTATATCCGCTGCATCTCGATCTCAGTCAAAGATCGATCTCAGATCAAAATATCAGCCACGCTGCCTCTTCACCATCGTGCTCTGCTAGCTCACGATTCTTCCAACCAGCGAGCTATCTCTTCTCCGGCGACGTTTCCTTCCTCAGGCGAACTCCAGTTCCGGGCTGCAACGAGTCCGACCATTGTCTCCGGCGACCTTGCTCGCTGCTCCTTCACCGTCGTGCGGTACCCGAAGCCCAGATCTGCGAAGCTCCTCTCCTCAGCTCGAGCCCAGTCCAGATCCGAGCATCTCCAGCGCCTGCTCATCTCCGCGCGACCCTGCTGCTCCAATCGTCACCTCCGCGCGACAGCATCTCCGGCGCGACCTGCATCTCTCCCTCGAGCTTGCCATCTCAAGCTTCTCGGCAAAACTCCGTTCTGGTCGGCGAAGCTCAGGCGAACTCTCCTCCGCGCGTGTTTTTCCGGCGACCGCTCTGCTCTTCCGCCGAGCTCCGACGAAGAACAAGTCTGCGTGCGAGGTTCCTCCCGAGCTCCTCTCTGCTTGCGAATATTCAAAGGGAGGGTATTTTTGGAATTTCCTAGGGAGGTGGGCCCACGTGCAAATAGCAAAGGAGACAGGTCTTTTTTTTTGTCTCTTATCTGCATGTTCCAACACTATTTTAGTGTTCCAACACCAAAATTTCCGAATTTTTCCTCTGTGTGTTCCAACACCGTTTTGCTGTCCCAACACACAGCAGTTTCGAAAATTATTCTGTGTCCCTGCGCGAAACTTCGTGTGCTCACATCCAGAAAATTAATTTTTTCTCGGCTAATTCCTTCTGTTTAGTATCCGATTAAATATGTCTTCCTCGACTGAAAGAGTTGCTTCCGTCCATGATCAAACTTCAATGACCAATCATAAATTCAATGGCAAGAATTATCTTCAATGGTCTAAATCCATATTCATGTTTGTGAGCGGAAGAGATAAAGGCGGACATCTCACTGGTGAGCCCCCCATGCCCGATTCCAAGGATCCAAAATACATGTCATGGAAGAACTCCGACTATCTTGTCATGTCATGGCTCACCAACTCAATGACAGATAAGTTCAGTTCGAAGTTTCTTCTTTATGATACTGCCAAGGAAGTTTCTTCTTGTAATTAGGGTTGTAAATACCCAATTCCATCAATGAGAAAATCACTTTTCCCAATCTGATTTTCACATTTAGTTTTAGCTGTCTCCTTTATTATATTTAAATTTATCTCATTTTCACTTAGAGACAAATTCTTAGCATAAATGTACACTAAAATTGCCCACTAAATTACAAGTTTGATGTCGTTATTATGATTTGAGAAAAAATGGGTAGACATGCGTGCAATTGAAGACTCTTTTTGCTCATTGTAGATGTTGATTTCAAACATCTTTTACCATATAGTAAATATTTTTATTTACTTTATTCAATTACTATTTATTACTTTTGCCTCTTTTCGATTTGTCCTTTTGGCGAGTGATGGTCCAACTCGTCGACTGTTCAGCTCATCACAAAATGGACTCACTACATTATTGCATAATATACATATATATATATATATATATATATATATATTGTAAAAAAATTAAGAATTGGGGCAATTTTTAATTATTTGCAAATGTGATCGATAGGAATGAAGAAAATAATCAGAATTTCTTCTTTTTGCACCATCATCATTGAGAATTTCTAATGGACCAGTCAAAATTTAAATAATAATCCAATTGTAACGCTCGATCTATATTCAATCCGATCCGACATAATTGTCCGTCTCGTAAAAGGCTTTATATTATTAAGAAAGAATATGTAAGTTTTCTTATATAATAATAATATTTCGATATTAATTGAATATTGTTAGACTGCCTAATTATATCGACTTCATTTATTTAATTAAGAATTTCAACACACAGAAATGTAAAAAAAAAAAAATCCAAAGTATTATAGTCAAGAAGTGTTAAATATAGACTATAATTTAAATAGAGCGGATCAACGGCGAATAACTCCATCCAAGGTGATTCCGGGATTCGGGAGATCCACTATAATTTTACGAAACTTGCTAGAAACCGTAAAAAAATTACGGGACCTAAAAAAAGTCTAAGAAAGGTCTGGCACTTCGCGTTCCCACAAATTTCGGATTCATAATTTTATTATGCCAATGAATCACGAAAAGACTTTTAAGGATTGAAAATACAAATTAAATAGTTACTAAACAATGAATTAATTATAACTTATGCCAAATGATACTTGATTTGATATAATGGAAAAGAAATCCAAGATATAAAAGCAATGCAAATTTTGCTCCCCATAAAGGAAACGAATTGATTATGTGTGCACTAATAACATTGAAATGCGCTTTAGCAGTACACGAATTAATTATGCGTGTACTAACATTATATTATAAGACAAAAATAATTTATTAAAATCATTAAATCAACATATCATTATTCGAAATCATGAATATCAATTTTTTTCCCTTAAAAGATCAACTTGTTTGAATGAATATTTTTTATATTCATAGCTCAAAGAGACAAAAGAAAGGGGCAAAATTGACGATGATTTGGTGAACATCTTTTGTTTTTATTTTTTTTATTGATTTTTTTTATTAGAGACTTCTTTTTTATTGATCATAGTTGTGCAGTAGTTCTGCAGTTTTGGTCAGCAAAAGAATAAACAAAATCTAACGAATTTTTTTAGTGCCCTTGTGAATTCCAAAATTTAAACAAGCTTTATGAGATATTCAAATTTTAAGAAGGTATTTGATGGTAATTTAGTGATAAATACTATATAATATATACAAAAATATATATTTACAAATCTAAATATATTTTTTAGAAAAACTTATTGGATCCAATAATATTTCTATTAAAATTTATGTGTGTAAATGGTCATTCTACATGAATACGAATTAGTAGAGTTGTCCAGATAAGGTATTAAATTTTGTGATTTTTTGTAGAAAAACCAATTGATTTTCATTTTGCGGAGGTATGCGAAACAAAAACCTCATCGTTTCGCTGTCGTTTTAAAATTATATTTTTTCTTCAGATTATCCGTCGAAAACCCCATCGACATGCGGTATATCTATGGAAAAAGCGCGGTATTATGGCATGCAGCATGCCCTTTTTTTCGATTCGCCCATCGGCCAAATAATATATCCGTAAAATGAAGAATGCATAACGACATCGGCAAGCGACATTTTAAACTTTTGGTCCAGCTACCGTTATTTTGGTGTGGTTTCCGTGCTCTAGTGTTAAATAAAATGAAAGAGTAGATAAAATCTTTAAAAATATATTTAATGATAATTATGAAAATTTATATATATTATTTATTACTCTAATTAATTCCACTAAAATAAATAAACTTTCAAATTATCTCCAAAATTTAAAAAATAAATAAGTTCATTTAATTGAATTGAAAAATTGTTGCTGCACTAATATAACAAAAGAAATATATTTTTTCTTCTTTTCATTGAAATAATTACCACACATACTCCTTAAAAAAAGGACACTAATTTCAAGTTCCAACTACCCATATTTCTTATAATTTCATTGTGTACAATTGTGGAAATGTATAGCTTATCATTCAAAAATTTACATAAAAACACAATTTATATGGAATTTAAGTAGTTTATCTAACTTATATTTTTTATTTACAGTTCAACAAATGATTATTAAATAGTTTAAAAAGTTATTCTAACCTAAATACGTATTAATACTACTATAATACCCTTACCTATACATCAGGAAAAATAGTTCACTGGATTTTGTCTTATTAGTTATTTAGTTAAGTTGACCAAACATAGATCACAGGCATTGACTAATCTAAGCGTTCAATTAAATCTTTCATTAATTAATACTTGTATGGTATGATATCATTAATATTATATTTAATCTGAATTTATTTGGTGAAATAATATGACTCGACTAATTAACTGACATTTGAAGATCTTTATATGATATCAAGTTTTTTTTTAAGCTCTCATTCACATTGTTTGACCGTATAATAATGATAATAATAATAAAAATAATATTACAAATATATGCGTTATATATATATATTTATATGCATTTTTGCATGATGGAGCATGGTTCGAATTTTCGACGATAATCGTCGATAATCGTCGATTTTCGGTCTTTCGGTAGTTACCGGTAAGTTGCCGGCTGTAATGCTTATCATTTTTATATACTTTTCGACGATTTTCGAGGTTTTCGATAAAACTTTTTCCAACCGATTTTCGTTAAAATTAGTGTAAAAAAAGGGACTTTTCGGTAAAAAAAAAAATCGGCAAAAATAATTATACTTGCACAAGAGCAACTCACCTCACCCCGCCCCGCCCCGCCCCGCCTCGTCACGTCACGTCACGTCACGTCACGTCACGTCACGTCATGTCCGTCCGGACGGACGGACGGACGGCGGCGGCGGCGCGCGCGTGTGGTGGTGTAACATTTGTGTGAGTCCTCCCCCATCCACAAAATCCTATGACCCAAAGGGCCCAAGCCCTTGTCCCTAATATAGGTACTCCATCAGATGGAGTACCTATATATACTGCATGGTTTCGTTTTGGTGTTCTCTCACAAATAGGGACATATGCCCATGGTAGGTATTCAACTATGGAAGCGATTTAAAATTTTAAAAGTTTAATTAATAATTATATACGTATGACAATCATCAAGAAAAGCCGAGAGAGTAATAAAAAAATATGTTGTGCAATTCGGCTCGCTTAAGCAGGGAGATGCGTTGATAAGAATGTACTGTTGAAGAAGGTTTAAAAAATGATTGCTACTAATTTTGTCAACAAAATGCATATTTTTTGGTAGCTTGTTTATAGAAACTCCAAAGTTAAATATGTGGCTTAAGAGAATATTATGATAAGTTCTCTTCTGATTTTTTTTAAAGTGTGCGAGTGAGGATAAAGCGCGCGGAAAAGAGGACAATCGTCAATCGATAAATCACGACCGGAACGTTACAATATCATATAGGGAAACTTGAAAAAATGGCTCCCAGAAAGCATGTTCTACGTTTTTTGTTCCCCAAATTGATGTATCTGAGTATCTATTCCCCAACTGTATTTAGCTACATTTTGGACAAAAATACCATTTTCTGAGAAACTGTCAAACTCTACTCATAAAATTGTCAAACTCGGTGTCAAATACTGTCAACCCTAACTCGAAAAAATTTCAAAGTAGTTAAGACCAAGGTTCAACTTACCGATGTTACCGATAAACCGATTACCGTTTTCGACGGATTAATCGATAGCTTACCGATTAACCGACGGAAAACCTATAATACTGTAGCTTACCGATTATCGATACTTCTCGATGATTATCGACGGATTATCGATACTTTTCGATACTTTTCGACGGAAAACTTATAAAATTTTTAAGCTTGTATTTGCCCAATTTAAAATAATGTTTTAAAAATACCAAAAATAAAAGCATGTCATGATAATTATTGATTCTATTCTATTATCTAATAAATTAATAATAGAATGTCATGATATAAAAAACAGTTTCATACACAAACATATATATATATATAATCATATACAAACACATATAATTCTCATCACATCAACTTAGAAGACTTTTGCCGCAATTATGAGAAAATTCAAATTAATCTCAAATATGAAAATAAGTTACAGCAAGATTTCATATTATTATTTTTTTAAATATTTTATCAACGAAAACACCAAAAAAAATGAAGAGATTACCTCACAAATCACAAAAGATAAACTTAGAAGACTTTTGCCGTAATTATGAAAAAATCCGAATTAAGCTCAAATATGCAAATAAAATATACCAAAATCACAGATTAATATGTCAATAAATAATTAATGAAATAGAAACATAAAAATTTGAATAAATTACTTCAAAAATTAAAAAATATGAATTTTTAGACTTTTTACACGAAAGTCTTGTAATCTAAAAATTCAAGAACTCAAGAAATCAAAAGCTCAAACATTCATATAGCTTTGGAAATATAATATTTTGAACCCTATACAATCAACAAATTATAACAAAGTATGCACATTTCGAGTAAATTCCTAAATTCAAAACTTTATATACATTTGCCTAACAAGCATGATAATCCGAATTTAACCTAAATCTAAAAAAAATAATTATAAAATAAGTCATCAAAACATGTTTTCATAAAAAAATATTCATAAGAATGCAAAAAAATAAACAAAAGATGATAAAGTTCCAAGCTTTACTCATTTCTAAACATAAATCTCATATAAAACTAACTCTTTATATTTTAACACATGAAATGCCCTAAAAATCGTATAAATGAGTACATATCAAAGAAGAAATGATTGATTCATATAGATTTAACATTATATGTCATTAATTTACCAAAAACTACAAAAAATTCCAAGAAATTCGGTTAAAAATGAATAAATCAAAACTTTTGAAACTTATGCCAAGAATCGATTAATCAGTGAAAATATGATAATTTGTCAAAAAATTTGCAACTTACCAGTTCGAAAATCAAGTTTTCGTATAAGATTTGGTCGTCGGCTGTCGAAAAGACCGAAAAGTCTCGGTTTTTCACTGGTAAGCTCGAAAATTGTATAAAATTTGGTCATTGGCTGTCGAAAAGACCGAAAAATCTCTAAAAATTGATTTTTTTTAATTGACCGAAAAGTATCAAATTTTTACACTAAAAATAGCGATAATCGGTTGGTCTTCGGTTTATCGAAAAGCTCGATAATCGTCGAAAAATGGATAAAACGGTAAGTATTATAGCCGGTAACTTACCGGTAACCTCCGGTAAGCTCGATAATCGTCGATAATCGACGATAATCGTCGGTAATGCGAACCTTGGTTAAGACTATATTTCTCAGAAAATGTCAAACTTTGTGCCAAATATTATCAACCCATACTCGAAAATTGTCAAAGTTAAGACTATATTTTTCAGAAACTGTCAAACTTTACTCATCGAATTGTCCAACTTTGTGCCGAAAACTGTCAAAAATGATAGTTTCTGAACTCAAGTAGAGAAAATATTATTCTAGTAAATAGAGCTTAGGAAACAATTACTCAGATACATCAATTTGAGGAATAAAAAACGTAGAACATGCTTTTTGGGAGTAATTTTTTCAAGTTTTCCATCATTTATATATATATATATATATATATATATATTATATATTTATTGATAACAAAAGATAATAACTATAAAAGTATATAAGTTGTAGACCTATAGTTAGTATTAGTAAGGCTTTCTCTTTTATTTTTTCAATGTTCCTGTATTCTGGATTACTCCTGTTATACCATTGAATTCAATTTTCATTTAACTGTGACTTATTTAAAAAATAGTCATATGACAAACTTTTTCCAACTTAATTAGGTTAATAGTATAATATACCGGAAGTGTTACAAAATAATTGACTCGAAATATTCATAAATAGTTCATAGTTGGTACATGTTCTAATGTTCAAATATGGTCACCTCACACAAAATAAATCCCAAAAAGGATCAAATTCAAGCTATGTATCCGGTTTATTGAGTTTCTTTAATAATAATAAAAAAAAAAAAAACTCATAAATTCAGTTTTTATCCTAATTTATATATATATATATTTATGCGTTTAACCTGCATTGATTTTGAAAGCTTTTGTGTACCATTATACTTTTAGACAGAAACTTCTAATAAACGTTTCATTAGGTTCAGTCTAAGTTTTATAATTTTAGTAGCAATGCTTTTAATTTTTATAATTTTGTTTTCTCTTATGTTGTTTCTACTTGACTTTGAATTGATTTTGTGTTTTATGTCAACATAATATAATTTTTTGACCATTAAATTGTTACTTCGATTGTAATAACTGCATCATTCACGAAAAAGAGATCCTTAATTTTGTTTTCTTAAGAGTTTTAATAGATGAATACTTTATTTGCATGAAAAAGGACAAACTAACAATCTCCAAATGCTTTTGTTAACCCAGGAAATGTAGGACTTTAGAATCCGGAATAATAATTTTTATTTTCAATATATTATTTTATTAATTTTGTATTAATTGTAATCGTGATTAATTTATATTGGATCTAAATTCGATAAAAAAAAATCTAAAACTTTGTATTATTTTTTATTTTTCTTCATCTAAATTTGATGCTTGTCAAATTTAAGAATTCACTCGATGTATAGGTGCGTTTGGTTCAGCTTTTTAAAAAGGCATGTTTTTGTTTTTAAAATAATTAAATTACTTTTTAGTGTTTGGTAAAACTGTAATTACAAAAAACACAAAAACGATTTTAGATTGTACATAAGTCGTAAAAGCAAGGATTCGTAGGTTTTGGTTTTTCTAAAACAAAAACACTATTTTTAGTTTATTTTAGTCTTTTTACCCTAAAATATATATTTAAAAAATAATAAATTAACTTTTTCTACCAACAACAACTGTTTATAAATAATTTACCAAAAATATTTCTGTCTTTTTTAAATAAATAAAAAACTGCAACCAAAAACAATTTTTAAAAAATTAAGTTACAGCCCAATAACACCTTATAATAATACCTTATTAAAAAAAAGTGAAAACATCCTTTAAACATAACCTAAAATTTAAATATAGCCACATCAAGTTAAATTTTTAACAACAAAAATTATATCTAACCCTATTTCCCCGTACGTATTTCCTAGTTCCGCTACTGACTTAAATAGTTGAACATTAAACCTTTTTCAGCTTTTACACGGAGGATTCAAATCATATTGAAAAACCTTCACCAATAAAAAAAAATATCGATGTTTCAAAATTCATTATTCCGCAGATATTCATATTAGGTTCGTTATCCCTTCTCCATGAAGTGTCACACTTCAGATTTTATCCGGTTAATGTTTTTAATGTGTGTGGAATTTTTTAGCTGGTTCAATTTTTGGTTTTGTTTTCAACCAGTGTCATATTGATTTCGCAGATCATGTTTGATTACCAATTGTCTTTGTTTTTGTAAACCAGTAAAACTTTAATATAGAAAATTAGAAAACGACTTGAAGTTATTTTCTGTGTTTTGGTCTTAAACCCAATCATACAAAATATAACTATAATAATATATAAATATAATTATAAAAATATATTATCATTCTATAATATATTATAAGGATTATTTATAAGAAGATATTATTATTAACTCATTAAAGTAAATTATTATAATTATTTGTATAATTGATATATTACTAAGGCATAATGAATGAACTTAAATTATTATTATTATAAAATACTAACTTAATTATAACTATATAAAATCATTTAATGTTTTTTATTTACTTTATATTGCATTATTTAAACATGAAATTAACATGTAACTAGAGTAATTGAATATATTTTTGTAATAATGTAAATATCTTTTTGACATAATATTAATATATATTACTTTCAAATCAAACATAACTTCTTTTAATTATTATATTATTTTTATTTCGTTCAACCACATATTAACAAAGAGATTAACAAAACAGTGTTTGAAAAATCAAACTCCAAAACTGATTTGCAAGACTAAGCTTTTAGATTTCCCAAATCAAATTGCAAAACGCTACTTTTGGTTTATTATTTAAAAATGGACTTTAGAGTCACTTTTTTTATAATATTCAAATACTTTTACCGCAAATAATTATATAAATCAATTCTCCTGAAGACTATGTCGTTCTAGAGTGGACACACTACAATTAATTTTTAAAAAGATAAATAATTAATTTAACCGAAACAAATCCAGAAGCTTTTCTTACTTCAATTTTCCATTAAATATTTTATTTCTAGTAGCAACGGACGAATATTAAAAATAAAAATAAAAAAATCTGCCACGTTTTACACGACCCCACGCGACGGTTTCTTTCGGTACTCCCGCAGTACAAGGGGCATTTCAGCACTTTCCCCCATATTCTGTACTACACCATAGGGCAAAACCGTCATTCGCCGACCCCCACCGCGAATCAAAAGCTGCCACGACTGCGCTCCGCGAGTCCACCGTTTTCCGCGATGAAACCGCACCACGTCATCTCACTGCGCTTCCCCGGATAACGTTGCCACGTGTCGTCCTACGTGTCGGTCGTGGTCCTAGTCAGCAAGAGCTCTCTCGGAGCTCCTATAAAGGCAACGAAACCCCGTAGCTTCTTCACTTACTACGAAACGCACACACTCGCAACAGCTTTCTCTCTCTACATCGCTCTCACTCACTTCTCTCTCTAGAAACCCCAGAAACCGCCCTCTCGCCGGAGCAGAAACCGCCGGTGAAGATCGGTCACCGGAGAAATGAATATTCCGGCGACGGTGAGATACTCCCTGACTGTGCGCAATGCTCGCATCTCCGATCACCGCCGTCACGTCTTCCACGAAAAGCTCTGACTGCGTGAAGCGATCGAAATCTCGTTTCGTCGCTTGAACCACGCTCCAAGTTATTCTTCTTCTTTTCCTTTAGACAATCACGAAAACGATACTGTAATTGTAGAGGAAGGTACCGATTTTTGCCTTGTTTCGTACATATAAAGAATTTTTTCTTTAGGAGAGAGAGAGAGAATCCTGGAGATGAACGCGTGAGCGATCGACAGGAGGATTTTGAATTTCTAGATTTTTTTTTTTTGGTGTGGATTTGCATGAGAAGAAGCTGATTTTGTGAGCTGTGAGTGTCTCGGAGTTGTGAATCGTAATAAATGGAGTCTCTCGAGTCTCATGTGTGTGTTTGGCTCTGAAAATGGAGCAGAACTGACACAGAGAGAAGGAGAAAGGCCTGTTTAGCCTGAGATTTCTCTCTATATAGCTTTGTAGTTTTAGAGAGCTCTTCTGAACAAGCTCTGAAAATCACACCGACGATAAGGAAACTTTGCATAAATTTTCTGGTTTTTTTCCCCTTGGCCATGCCGTTTCCGATGAAGATCCAGCCGCTCGACGTCGATTCCGACTCGGCGAGAGAGCCGGCGAAGCCGGTCCCGAAATCCCGGCTCAGGAGGCTCTTCGATCGGCAGTTCCCGAGCGTCCTGCGGATTTCCTCCGCGGAGAAGCCCAGCGGCGGCGAGCCGGCTCCCCTCAAGGACGCCGGAGCTGCCGCCGAGTTCGAGCCCAGCTCGGTGTGCCTGGCGAAAATGGTGCAGAGCTTCATGGAGGACAGCAACGAGAGGCAGCAGCCCCAATTGCCGGCTCCGCCGGCCAAGTGCGGCCGCAACCGCTGCAACTGCTTCAACGCGAACAGCAACGACAGCTCCGACGACGAGTTCGACGTCTTCGGCGGTTTCAGCGAGTCTCTCGCCTCCGGCTCCTTTGGCGGCGACGCCTCCGACGTCCTCAAGGTACAAACCCTCTTCCTCTCTCCCTAGCCGGAGTTCTTTTTCCAAAACCTCACGCAAGCTTCCATTGATCCGAACCCTGCAGGCTCTGGTTCCCTGCGCGAGCGTCGCCGAGCGGAACCTCCTCGCCGACACGGCGAGGATCGTCGCGGAGAAGAACAAGATCCACAAGCGCAAGGACGATCTGATCAAGATCGTCACCGATGCTCTCTCCTCCCTCGGCTACGACTCCTCGATCTGCAAATCCAAGTGGGACAAATCCCCCACTTTCCCCGCCGGTAACGCATCTCTCCTCTCTTTGAAAACCCCGGATTCCGAATCGAAAAACCCGAATTCAATCGATGAACGTTTGTTTGATTGATCGTGTTTCCAATTCTAGGAGAGTACGAGTACATCGACGTCGTGGTTCAATCGGAGCGGCTGCTGATCGACATCGATTTCCGATCGGAGTTCGAGATCGCGCGGTCGACGGGGACGTACAAGGCGATCCTGCAATCTCTGCCGTACATCTTCGTCGGGAAATCCGACCGTCTCGGCCAGATCGTGTCCATAGTCTCGGAAGCAGCTAAGCAGAGCCTGAAGAAGAAAGGCATGCACTTCCCTCCATGGCGGAAAGCCGAGTACATGCGCGCCAAGTGGCTCTCCTCCCACGCCCGAGACGCCGTCACCTCGCCGGAGAGCAAACCCTCGCCGGTGAGCACCGCCGAGCCGGAGAATCGGAACCCCGAAGATGGCTCCGGCTCCGACTCCGGTGGAGAGCTTGAGCTGATCTTCGGGGAAGAGAGCTCGCCTTCGCCGGAGAAGTCCCCTCCGGCGAACGATTCGCCGGCGATGACGTGGCAGTTACCGGCGATCAGGCCGAAGAGCGTGGAGAGAGGAGCGAAGGTGGTGGTGACCGGATTGGCTTCTCTCTTGAAAGAGAAGTCGTGAAAATGCAAAAAAATAAAAATAAAAATTTTGATTTTTTTTTTAATTTTGAAGTAAAAAAAATATAAATAACGTAATATAAAAAGAGGATATATATATATTAAAAAAAATTAGGAGTTTGGATATTAGTACAGCTCCTTTTTGAATTTTGGCCCTTGGAATTTGTCGTTTTTGGTAATTTTGTAACTTTTTCTTTTGTTGATGGTTGAGAAGGACGTTTGTAAGGGTGAAGGAACGAAACTTTGTAATAAAAATAGTCAGAAAATTTAACAGTTAAGAAACGAATAATAAATTAGCTAGATGTTACTCAAAATTCCGATTTTACCAACTACGTATTTAAGATATTATTATGAATTGCGTTTGTAGATACAGAATATGAGTTAATTGCCGTTAATGGTCCTCTTTAATGGGTAGTGTGTGAAAATAACCCCTTCTGAAAAGAAAATGTTAGATGTAATAATTTACATTTTTATCCTTTTTTTTAAGAGGGACGAATTTGATAACGAAGAGGGATCAAAGTGGCATTATTTATAAAATGTTCTATTTTTGGTTCATGAAGTTAAAATGAAGGACTAGTTAGCCAAAAACTCTTGAATTATTGGAAATTTGTCGTTTGAGTGAAGCGACCATTTGTTGAGAAAGAAGAAAAGGAAAAGGAGGGTGACACTTTCCTTTCTGAATTTCCCATCTTTTTATGGCCTTTCACTTTTTGAAATTCTCACTCTCCACCACTAACCAACCAGTAATTATTATTTTTTACCTCTTTTTACTGACTATTTATTAATTATTATTTCTCTTTAATAAATAAAGCAAAAGACGGTTGTTGTGTTGATATGGTGACATCAGAGAGAAAGAGCTCGTGGCGTCTCGAACGCTGCGAGAGGCAGAGGCTGAATTAAATTAGATTAAATTAAATCATTAGGAATGCGTGATATTCCCTTGAATTTTCGGAAAAATAAAAACTTTAAATTATAAAATTTATTGTTATTATAATTGAATTTTGAGATTGAAAATGCCTCTTTTGCTGCGACACTGTTGGTGAATGAAAACTAGTCATAGAATTCCCGGCATACAGAGGAAACTCTGTTCTCGTGCCAAGTTTTTTTGACTCACTGACTTTGACACGTGTGAAATATACGTTGCTTTTTTCAAATACAGCCCCTTGAAATCTGTAATGTGGCGAAGTTTTCCGGTTAAAATTTATTTTTTGACAGTAATACCCTTTACGCTTTAGAGACCTAACGTATCTCTGTTAATGTTATTATTTTTGTTTAATCTTTTAAGTAGAGAGGGTTCTGAAAATTCGAAGGGGGAACTGCACTTAATAGTAATTTAAATTTTTCATTATGCGGAATAAATATTTAAGATCGTGAAATTTGTATTTTTGATTGATTTTGTTGCATATGTCTCCGTTAGTATTGAGTTTTTATAAATTTGAATAAATTTTTTAAATAAATTTAAATACTTTTGCCGCAATTATCATATATATATTTAAAATATCCCCACTAAATAGCTTAGTGCTGTCTGCTTGTTCAGTAATCTTTATTCTTTAGTGGCCCGAGTCCCAGGTGAAGTCTTCTGGTTTTTAGGTCATTTTTATTTTATGATTCGAAAATTGAATTATTTTTTTTCTTCCCTATAATTCTTAAGTACAGTTTTTAATTTTGAACATATTCATCATGTAAATGATAAATTGTACTTTTATTCTTGAAATTAAGTTTTTTCACATATTTCAATTGAATTTGATTTGTTTAATCGGCTACATTGCTGACAAAAATGGTTGAAGCTAAATATATCTTCTTTTCTAGAATTGAATATTCTTATTGATGCTATTTAAAAATATGTATATTAATAAACCACAAAGCCGGATTTTTGAAAGAAAAAAAATCACAGAATTCGAAACCAAAACTTATAGTTTTATATTTTTTAAAATTATTATATAATATAACTAAATTATAACTTGTAATTAGGACCGCTGGATCTTGAGAACCTGGAATACAAAAGTGGAATCAAAGCTTTTTATTCTAGTACACTCTAAAATCAGAATTCTACATTCAGATTATTTTGGATTTATAAATTTTTGGTACCAGAAAATTTTATTTTTTTCGAAATGGGAAACTCAAACTCGGAATCCAATATTTCCCCGTATTTACAACATTATACACGAGGTTCTCTGCTAGTAGAGTCTCGTGTGGAATCTACTTGTTTTGGATTTTTGAAAGATTTTTGTTCTTGATCTTTCTTTTAATATTTTGCATCGGTTTTTTTTTTTTTTTTTTGGTTTTGTTAGTGTTTATTGCGTTTATTAATTTATATTCCATATTTTTTTAATATTTCTACCACTAGAACATTTGTTGTTGTGTTTTTTGCTTAAAGTTTCAATACTTTATATCTTACTATTATTATTTTTTCTTAACAAGGACAAAATTGAAGCATATTTTAAAGCATCATAACAATACTAACCTGGCTTAAAAAATAAATAAAAGAATGAGTGTTGAACAATTTTTTTATTTTTTTCTAAGTTTTGTGGTAACAAAATCCAAGAGTGCCTGAAATTAGATTCCAAAATGTATGACACATTATTAAGTCTGATTTTCTATGATGGTTGGTGCCACTGCAAACCCAGATGCTGAAATATCACACTGTCTCAAACAGTGTTTAGGAATAAGAATAGCCATGGCATTCTACTGCAGAGAATTAATTTTTATTTTATTTATTCTCTTTTGGATAATTGATATCCATGCCTCCTCAACTTTGTAGATTGATGTACTTAAACATCTGAGTTTTAATTTTTGGCGACAATATCCCTGTATATACTTTTCTAAGATAGCACATGCCTTGACACCGTTTAGCGCAAGCAGAAAGTGGACATGCCTCGAACTCTTAGAGCGATGATTTAGTTATCAAGAAGTCCGATCGATTATACTGAAGAACATTTACAAGTGGAAAGTACACATCCCTCTCACGCTTAGAGCGAGCTATTATAATTCTCTGTACTACTTTTATTTTCTATTTGATGGATTTTTTTTTAATTTAAGATTATATTTTAATCATAACTTTAGCGAGATTAATATACTAGATTATAAGACTCTAAAAGAGTCGACGAATAAAGTTATTCATGAATTATTATGATAAAACATTCATAAAATTGCTGAAAATGTCTTTTAACAAATCATGTCCCGCGCAAAACTTATTTTCCGCTATATTTTAAGGGCATCGCATTACTTTTTGAAATATATATAGATACCGTTGCTAAAACTAAAATACCGAAACAAATTGTACTAATTTATAAAATTTAAGGGCCATTGTTGCCAATTACTCTTTCATCTCTGATAATTTTTCATTGCATTATTAAATTTTGTAGTTTAATAATTATTTGTTGTGGGGCTGTTGAGTCCATAATGCTGCATAAAATAAAATATGTAAATTATTATTATGATTTAATGTGATAATTACTGTACTCATAATTTAAGAAGTTGGTAGGGCCGGTTACAAAGCTCCTGAACAAACAAAGGGGTTGTGGGGTCTTTTTCCATTTTATTTATTTATTTATTTAATGTGTGACGATAAGTTTGAAATTGGGATTTTCTTTTCTTTATCAAAAAATTAAATAAATAAAAATAAAATTGCAAAAGCTTTTTTTCTTAATTATAGTAATACCCTTGTGAAAGCAACTTCCCACCTACTCTCTTTTTCTCTCTTTTTTTTTTTTAATATATATTTCTTTTTTGTTTTCCTTCAAAGATTGCTTGTGAGTTGTGATGTGTGTAAAATTTGATTTTACTGATGAGTTTGTCTATGTCACAAGAAAACTGAGTACTATTCATATTTTTATGTAAAAAGTTATTTTGAAAAAAAATAAGAAATAAGTGATAAGTTGTAACAATCACCATTTTTCCAAAGTTGAATCTTAATCTTAGTAATCTGACGAAAAAAATATTCAAAATTTGATCAAAGAACTTCTCATATATTTAAAGTCTAAATTAATGGTAAAAATATTTAAAGTTACATTTAGAGCGTTGACTATTCCATTCTCGTAACGCAGTTAACTTACATGTTAACTCTGGCTTACATGTTAACTCTGGCCACGTGGACAAACGTCGCTTGCTGACATAATATTTTTTTGCCACGCAGACGAGCCTGCATCAGCTTCGTTTACAACAAAAAAACAAATTAAACCCCTAATTGAGCTCATCCACGTGACAAAAAATTGGCATGTCACCAATCCACGTTCGTCCACGTAGCTAGAGTTAACGGGAATTTAATTGCGTTACGAGAATGAACTAGTCAACACCTCAAATGTAACTTTGAGTACTTTAACCACCACTTTTTAACTTGTGGTCTTTGAATTTTTTGGAAAATGTTTATGTTGTGTTTTCCTACAAATTGAAAGTGTGGGAAAAGTCTTTTCTCTCACCAATGTTTTTGTAACATCCTCAGAGCTAAGTCTCTAAAATATTTGTGGTAGTCACCACGGGATAAGAGTGAAATCCAAAGATCATATATATATAAATATATCCAAATTTATAAAATATAAATTGTATTATTTTTGTTTGTAGTAAAAAATTTCAACACTATAAAAAAGTAACTTATGTATTTAAGTTTTTTTGTTAGCTCTTTATAGTGAAGTTTTACGTGACAACATAGGGTTTGATTACGTTTTTGTCATTTTTGACCACATACAAGGTACAAGAACTTTAAAGAGTTGAAAACGAATACTAGATTCTTGTATAATACTCAAAATATGCTCTACAATGCAAAAACTAAGCACTATATAATTCCATATAGTATTGTCATGTGGTCATAAGCAAATAAAATATATGACCAAAATCATGTATAGCTACATGAAACTTCACGGTAAAAAAGTATGAAGAAAATAATTATTTATATAATAAATTATATTAATAAAAAATTCTAAGAAAAACTGAAAATAGAATACATACTTTTCTTTTTATAACAAATAGATAGTTTTGCCGCAAATATTAAAAAAAACTCTCTCTCTTACCAGGTCCTATCCAATCATGATTTGACATGTCTCCCCATAATGCCCTCTTCATTTTAGCATTTATCCTCATATGATGAACTCATATTATTGTGACATGTGGTCCTCTTTAGTCTTTAGGCCACTTCTACTTGCATTTCTCTGTTTCCTTCTTCTTTTTTTACTTTCTTTTTTACTTATTTCTTTTATTTACTTTATCCCCCATTTTCTTGACTTTGTTTTCAAATTCTTCCTTGTTTTTTTTTTTCTTTATAGTATGCTTAGCTGACTGACATAAATACATGTTGGAGTTGGACTGCTTTGATTAATTTTTTATTGCTTTCATAAGAGTATCACCTCTAATATTAATAATTGAGAAATGAGAGGTATAATTCATAATGTAATTACTGATTAATTCACAATTTGTTCTGATTTGATTATTTAGAAAAAGAAAATTGAAAACGATATTACTGTTTCTTGATTTTAATAAATGTATTATCTATAGTTTTTGGAAAAAGAATAGCAATAAATAAAATACTATTTATGGATTTCTTAGGAAATAATTTTAAAACTTTTTTTTATGAGGTCATACATTAATTATATATGGAAATAATAATAATCATAATACATTAATATTTGTTTTGATTTTATCTCTCTTCTGTGGACGGTGTTAAAGAAGTTCTATGCAGAGTATTATTTAAGGCTTCGATGTGTAGCTTTTATATTTCACAGACGACTATTTTAATAAGTTTTAACTTTGAACAGTCACGCTTGACTTTGAGCTTGAAAATCGGAGACAAAAAACCCTCTTAACTATTATTTAGTCGTCACAAATGTTACTTTATAAGCTTTAATTGACTTTAAACAGCCTTGTGCTAATATTATTTTTATTAATTTTTTAAGCGTTTTACTATATTTTTTGTCAACTATTTGCTTTGATTTATATGGAAAAAGTAAGGCAACTGGATTTAACATGGATCAATATTTATTTACGGTGATATTCAGAGTGATTTTCAATATATTTTTGGCCCAAGTCTTTTATTTATTAAGATGACATTATTTATCAAAATTTTATGCACTTGCATTATATTTTTTTTACTTACTTATTTATTTATTTATTTGAGATTGTAGTTCCGAATGACCACAAGAAAAGTACAACTATAACGCAGGCAACACAGTTTCGTTCTTATGTAATACTACAATTATTTTTTAAAAATAAAAATATTAAAAGAATTTAGTCTCTAATGTCTTAAGAAGAGATTTAGTTGCTCGATATAGTGATAAATTAACTATATGATTCTTCGAGAGGTGTTGAATTCAATCACACTGCAAGTATGCAACGGATAAATTACATATAGATGTAATTTCATCTGATATTGCATGCCATCAATAATGTCAATTGTTCTCGTACTGCGAGATTTAAAACTTTCTTTTCTGAATTTAATTGTTTTTGTTTAAAACATATCGGCATGCAAATTTAAAAATTACGAGTCTTTATTGAGAAAGTAGAGATAATTATTCAAGTAATTTGTTTCTTGATCATAATTCTGCAATTAGCTTGAAATTAAATGAACATAAATACATCTGCTCTGACTTTTTCTTTTTTCTTTTTTTTTTCTTTTAGATAATGGCGGACTTATCTATTGATCCAACAAACGTTATATTTTGATGATATAATAATTATATCTCTTTAAACTTCAATGATTCATAGCTTCATGCTAACTCATGAAATTGATTACTCATCAATAATGAGACAACGACACTTCAATAATCAACACCGTTCTCCCGTTGTGTAGTGAAACCTTTAATTTAACTCTCACAATGGTTATTAACTATCTATACTTTAATTAACATGTATATATTCCTAAGATAAGAATAATTATTTAACCTTTCAATAATGATAATTTTCTAAATAGATGAATGTCTTTTTTTTTTCTTTCCAAAAGTTGAAGTCTTGTTAGAGCAACTCCAACCTAGCTGCATTTAATGAATTTGTACGGAAAATACAAAAAATACGAAAAATAAGGTGCAATTGGGCACTTCATTTATATAATGGTTTGTTAACGAAATAATCATTTTGTTCATTTATTTAAAAAATTATCTATTTTAGTACATTTTAATACACACAATGAGTAATTAAAAGAAAATGTGGTTAAATGGGCATTTCGTGTCTTTTATTTTTATATAACTAGGAGCAGTTGACAGTAATGCTCTCTTTTTTTTCTTTTCTTTTTTAGATTTTGGTGCATTTTGTCTATGAAGATTAGTATATAGCAATTAGCATCTTATGTTTATACTATTAAAAAATAGCACATTGTCAATGCAATTAAAGATTATAACAAAAATAAATGTATTAAGTTGTGCACGAAATGTGATGTTTTTTAATGTATCTTTTCAACTAGTTATCGAAAAAATAAATAAACTTGATTACAAGGTTATCGTAAACAATAAATCGAGTTATTGATAGACTCTTAAATGTGAAGGGTAATTTTTTATTATTATTATTTTTTTATTATGAAAAGATCCTCATACTAGCACATAACAAAGGTTTTACAATAATAATTAAAAAAAGCTATAAATCACAAGGATAACATGCATAATTGAAAGGATGTTCTGAAAGTATCGAAGGTTTTACTTTTACTACCAAAAACTAAAAATCGTAAGGCTAATTGCAACGACATGCAAATTTTGAAGGGCATTGTGTGAATTACTTTATTAATTATTGAATGTTGCTTTGAAGAAGAGAACCGTATCGACTTTATAAAAAATTTTTACTATTATTCATCATAATATTATAGAGTATACTATAGACCATGATTTTAATTTTTATATATGGTAGAGTAAACAAAGATGGTTGAACTTGATTGCCCTTTTAAGGTAACCATAAATATGATTTTTTATTATGCAAATTGATTACTATTCCATCCTTGGAACCAATTAGGTTAAGGTCAAGGTAATTTAATGCCATTAAGTCACTGAGGCAGAAATTAAATGTTGATTAAATTAAAGTAAACCAAAACCAGCTCAAAACCCCAATAAATTCGTCTTAACAACACAGATTGTTCAACCATTTTAAGAATGATTTTAAAATATGGTCAGAGAAAATTTCAGTGAGTAATTAAAATTCAACATTTTTTTTTCTTCTCTTATTCTGACTAAGATTATGTGGTTCTGTGTGCCTCAGTACAGAGAATCCCGAAATGTATGAAAAAAGGACCGTCCCTTAAGTGACTAAGTAACAAAAATAAATAAATAAATGAATGTGCTCAATTTATTTTATTTTATATTTTAATTAAAGAGCATGCACGAACAATTTGCCATTGTTGGTATCAGAAAAGTTACTTCTATCATTATCATGCAAAGGCTTATTTTTTAGGGTTAATTGCGGCAATAATGCACAACCTTTGGTCAAGATGGGTTTTAGGTCCCCAACCTTTCAATGTGTGAGCAAAAATACACAACGTTTGTTGAATGTAAAATCCGTTGGTCCTTCCGTTAGGGATGTTAACTTCTGCTGATGTGGCATCGTTAAACTGCAAAATGGATTGCCAATTTTTAATATTAATTACATAACCTAATTAATAAGAATAGATTTAGATATTTTAATTATTATTCAAAAAATAAATTAAAACTTTAAATTAACGAGCAATACTTATTTAACGCGTAGTTCTTATTTTTGAACTCGTGCTTCAATATTATTCACATCTTTACTATGTCATTTTTTAAATTACAATTATTTTTAATAATCGGTCGTTTTTTTAAAATTCTAGTCGTTTCTAATAGACTGTCATTATTTAATCTTTGCAAATTTTGTCATGTTTAATAATCCGTTGTTTTTCAAAAAAATTATTCTTGTTTTGACGAAGAGCCTGTTAGATTTTTAGGGGGGGTAAAAATTATTTATTTAAATTTAAAGTAAAAATTATTTATTCTTATTAATTAAAGTATATAATTAATATTACAAGTTGGCAGTCCATTTGGCAGTTTAACGATGCCACATCAGCAGAATTTAACATCCCTAACGGAAGGACCAACGGATTTTACATTTATAAAAGGTTGTGTATTTTTGCCCACACTTTAAAAGGTTGGGGACCTAAAACCCCTCTTGACCAAAGATTGTGCATTATTGCCGCAATTAACCCTATTTTTTATTTATATATTTCCTTTTTGTTGATTAATTATTTATTAGAAATAGGGGTTTTCTTGTTTGGAGCATTTTGTTGGAGAATCTTCCTTCAGAAAAGGATATGCCAAAACCATTTATGTCGTTTGGCTTTGATTGGATTTTCCACTAAAGTTGCAAATATTAAATTAGGTCCTTCTTTTTCTGGTAACTGCATATCCAAATAGGGTAAAGTAGATAAATACAATTTTAAATAATTATAGTTTAAATTAAAGTTCAAATTTTGTATTTTATTGGATTGCGATCGGAATCAGTTTTCTTAATTTTATTCCGCGACATAAATATAGTGTTTTTATTGAGAGCTTTCGTAATTAAAAAAGATAAAATCTCGCTCTTTTAGTAATAATATGTTTAAAATTAATAAATTTAATTTATAATTATAAAAAAATTGTATAAAATGCCTAATTATATATTTCGTCATAGGCGTAACTACAGACTACAAAAATTAAGAATACAGGGGTTTAATTTAAGCCACCCTCAACTAAATTTTTTTAGTATTGATTTTACTTATTATTGCATTTAGCCCCCCAAGTTATTATCAAAATTTAATACAAACCCTATAATGTTGACCAAATTTCTAAACTAGCCCCCCGAACTTTAAATCCTAGTTCTGCCACTGTCTTTCGCAATCTTTCTCCATCTCATTTTTCGATTATAGTGAAAAAAAATTACTGGTATTATTTTTAACACAAATAAATTTTTACATATCTCGTATCTGTTTCTTTTTTACTTGATACACAACTAATTTAACGCTGAAAGGATTATCAATGACACATGACCTAAAAAATTTGTTAAGTATTTTTCCGATATGGCATTCATGACAATTTCCAACTTTGCCTAGAATAGTTATTTGACTATAAACTATAAATTAATAATGTAAATTATTTAATTTTAAGTTATGAAATAATGACCTTATTTTGTAATTGGAGGCCATAATTTGTGATTTGTGGGCCATACATATCATAACACACTCACTTTTTGCAGATAAAACTTTTAGTCCTTACATTTTATTATAGGCGTAAAGTTTGGTTTTTGGATAAAAACGACGTGTCGTTGAATAGAATTTGTTGTTGCATGACAAACATTACCCAACTTTTCTAAAACAAGGATAATTACGGAAAAAAAAAACTAAATCACAAAATTTGTGTTTTGTAATTTTAATTTGATATGGGTCATGTTATATAAGAAATTCCGTTCATGTGCTCGTCAATATTTTATTTTTTACAAGTTTAAATGGACAAGAACGAAAAACGGCAACAAAAATCAAAGAGAAAGTAGATCAAAAGACTTGTCGTTTCATACGATACAGTCATGTTTTTTCCTTTCCATTGCCGCACTCTTTTTACCAAACAATTTCTTCACGGACTCAACAAAATATCTGTCTTATCAAGAGCTAAAATCCATCAAATAAGAAATATAGATATTCTAACTAAAAAAGCATATGCCATTGTACTAGTGATGAGAATTTTCAGCAAGAAAATCGGACTTAAAAAATAGCTTATGAGTAAAAAAAAATTGGTTTCGATCTAGTCCCGAGTTTATTTTTATTATTTAAAATCGTGAGTGGGATTGGAAACAGGCTGAGAATTCCGTAAGCCCGGTATCAGTCCCGACTTAACCGGTACATCATACACTGGCATTTGGAATTAGTATAATGTATTATTGCTTCTCTAAGATTGAGACATTGTGCTTAGAGGCTAATGGGATTTACACTTAAGCATCTCCAAAAGTGTATTAAATTAGGTCATATTTTGCATGCCTTTAACTTTGGTACTATTCAACCCAAAGTGGTGGCAGAATCTTAGATATGCCAACCATTAATAAGTGCTTGTAAAAGCTCGGAACTTGTGAATGGAAAATCCCACAAAAGGTATCGAAAGAAATATCACCCTTCTCTTGGGACAGAGATTTTAGAGAAATTTGGTGAACTAAGTGATATGGGTATTTATAAAGTGAACACATTGAGAATCATTGTTCCAAAAAATAGATTAAAAGAAGAAGAAGAAGAAGAAGAAGAGCACTAGAATCATGGTCCAAGGGTACATAGGGTGGTCTTTGGAGTGTGACAATATTTAACATTGGTTTAAATAAAGTCACAAAAAAGAAGAAGATATAGTTCCGAAATTTTCGGGTTTATTTTTCTTTATTAATGTTAATGGTATTAGATCTGACGGTCCAAAATTAAATAAAGTGACAAAAAAGAAGAAGATATAGTTCAGAAACTATTTAAAAAAAAAATAAAAAAATAATCTAGAAAGAGTAATTCTTTGAACCGAAATCGGAACTAGAGATACGCGATGTAACTTATGTAAGATTTGAAATATTAATGATGCAACATGATTTCATTTATGGGGTTGTTTACTGAATTCATATATATGTTATTGGGAAGAATAGTGGTTGAAAAAAATTCTCTTATTTATTTGCAATTAGACGGCAAAGATGATAATTATAGTTAAACTCTTAGTTATAATATAGTTCATTGCTAAGTACAACACAAACAGATACACCAATTACCAACTATATTCCAAAGTCAAAAAAATGGTTAATACATACTGAGCCAAACTACAGATAGTTTCCAAATAATTTATGAAGTAAATATACGTATGAATTAGCCTATATAAAGAAAGAAAAAAATGAAGTTATATAGTAGTTATCTACTTTCTACTTCCATTTACAAATAGCCTATAGAAATCCTTTCTAAATTACCAAGTGAGTATGATTCCACTCTCTTGAGCCTACTTTCCTAATTTATCTACTTTGAGAGTCAAACTTTCTTCATTCTCTAGAAGCTTGAAAAAAACGGAAAAAAAAAAAACCGAATGCGCAGACCAAAATACTTTATCACCATATACCGTTAAAAGTCAAAACCATAAGACCGTGTCTGTTAAATAAGGAGTTCGGTCGAGGATAATATCGTGTCTTTGATATTAAACTTGCATTTTAAGAGCCGGTACGAAAAAATCAGGTGGATAAATACGTCATACTTGATAATAGCTAAACGAATATCTAATTAAAATATACACAATTAGTTCTAGGTCAAAAGAGAAGATTTTTTGTTTCACTTAGAAAACCGAACATAAAGTTCGTGTATTTTTACGTTTAAAAATTGAGACCGAAACTCCGCTATACAGACCGTATATATTTTCCTATAAATATCTAGATATGCTCGTGCGCAAATCTTTAGCTTTTAAATAAAAAAAAGATCGTTTGTAAGGTTATATATAAGTGCTTTATACTCCAAATTTTCAATGTCACTACCATTTTCTTCTCTCTCTATCAATGCAAGGTGTTGTCACAATCTACTATCTATTATTATGTCCTCCTAATATACATGCACATGTACCGTATATAATTTTATAATTTGTTCATATTTTAAAATAAATTTTGTTTTAGCCTTATCTATTCTTTTTCATCAAGTTTGCATTATAATTTGTTCATATTTTATTTTATGAGTAACTTCCTAGTTATCACCCATAAGAGATCTCTATATTTGTATGGGCTATTGTACTCATTTTGTGTCAAATCTTTTAAAAAAATGCTCATTGTGTATATTTTCTACTCTCACGAATGGGCATTTTTTAAAATGTTTGACACAAAGTTGCGCATTTTGTACAATTTCCTATTATATATAAATGTATATTTTTCTAGAGATCACGACCTTTGCCTTTTATGTCCTCGTTTTACCCTTTTTTGTAAAATGTGTATGCTGACATTTTCCAACTTTATAATCTTGTGCCTAGTTACTCCTTTCGCGAGGATTCCGTTAATTTATAACGGAGAATTATTTTTGGGCCGGTACCCCTTGGGGCCTAAGAGGAAGGAAATGCAAAATCCGGTTGTTAATAGGGAGAAAAATGCGCAAATTGAAGACGGAATATCTGAAGACATTATAATAGCTTTTAACTTAGAAACAACATTTATTAAAAGCACATAATATAGAAAACGGCATTTATGTATGAAACGACAAGAAAATGAGGGCAATTAGAGAAACGATTGATACAAATTTAAACAGTCGTAGCTGTCATAAATGACAGTACATGAAAAATAGTAAGCGTTATTGAATATGAAATAATATTGAAAAAGACATCTTGTTATTATTTTGTTTTTAATTGTTTTTCTAGTTTTCATCTATTGATTTTAGAGTTTAGACTTAACACTTGTACTTTAATTGGGACAATTTAATTTTCTTGGGTTTTTAAAATTCCTTAAATCGGTGTATAAAATTGGTTTTACCAAATTATCCCAAAATCGGTCCGGTCCTGGCTCTATCTGAAGCGCAAATGATCCCGGTTTTCACTCCACGAAAAAAAGTATCAAGTAACTGACTAAACATGAAAACGACATGATTCCTTCAACGACAATAATCCAACATGGAAAAGAGCAAAGAAAACATGAAATATTTGTTACTAAGAACCGGACATCATCATCTTCAACTGATCAACCATGTCGGAGATAAACTTGTCTTGAACATCCTTATCCTCCAAAAAAGTTCTGCCACTTCCTCTGGCTCACCCTAACAGACCTCCCCGGCTCCACGTCGACATCCACCGCCACCGCCTTCACCGCAGCCGCAACATCTTCCTTCCCGAAATACCCCTCCTCGTCGCTCGTATTTACCTCCACACCCACCTTCATAGTACCCTCAACTCCGGCGAGCTTGGCGTTGAAGAACTGGTCACCCGTCAACGGCAAAAGCACCAACCGGCAACTGTTGACCAACCCCTCCACCATCGAACTAAATCCCGTGTGGGATAATTAACACCCGACCGCCACGTGTCTTAACATCAGCAGTTGTGGGACCCACCCGACGTGGACGAGCGAGCCCTCGCTTCCTCGTCCTCTCCGAGAACCCTACGGGTAAGGCACGCGCCAACATAGAGATACCGTCGACGCCTTTGGGAAAGTTCAGAATTAAGAAAACGGTTGGCCGGATAACTCTAGTCCAAGAGCGAGCTCGCGGATTTGATTTTCCATGAGAAATGATTCGCTGCCGAAGGAGCAGAAAATGACAGCGTTGTCCGGAAAATTTGCGAGCCAGTCAGCGAATTCGCCCGTGAGGGTTGCGGTCGGTGACGGCGGCTCCGGGACAAGGGGTCCGGTGAAAATGTAGGGCTTTTTGACTTGCGATTTCATAAAGTCGAGATACGGACCTTCGTTATTAACCGCAACTTAGTGGTTGAGTATAAGAAATAAGAATTCGTATTTTAAAATAAGTTTAAGTCTCACGATATAAAAATAAAAATAAAAAATATGTAAAATCGTGACCGCTTTATTAGAAAAAGAGATACGGACCTTCGATTTCGTGACAAGTTTTGGCGGCGTAGGCGCAAGAACCCGCAATTCCTTCTTGGAGTTTGTCAAAATTGCTCGGGATTCCGTCACGGCTTTCGTACAAGAACATGAAATCTCGAACTTGGTTCGGTTTGACCAAAGATGGCTGGTTAAAATTGTTGTCGTTTCTGCACACGTAAAATAAATCGTTGTGAATTTAAATAAGAACAAAGTGCATATTTTATATATAAGAAACTTTGCTTTTAGATTCTCAATTTTCAATTTTCTTAGTAATGTATCTTCATACTTCACAGCAAACTTTAGCGGTTTTTTTTTTAATCTAATTTTTTATTTTGTGAAGAACTCTAGATAGTAGATACCCTCTTATATAATTTGAGCATTCAACGCTATAATTAGCATTAGCACTGTTCACTGCATTATTTTCTAATCTTTTAACAAATTTGTAAAATTATTTAATATTTTATCCATAAATTATGTGTAATTAATTTATATAAATTTATTAAATTTTTTTAACATGTTAATACAACAATAACATTTTCAAAGTGCAAGAAAATTAAAATAATAAGACGAGCACTATAAATTTTTGTAGCATGACCGATTTTTAAATTTTTACGTTGCATGTTCGAACTCTACGCGGTAAAAATACAAGTTCAATTACTCAAACCATTAGACGACTCCTTCTTGACAATAAAATGTGTTAAGGTCGGATTTGGTCAAATCCATCCTCAACTCTACACTTGTCGTTTTATCATTAAAACGATAGGAATAGAGGCAAGATACAAGAGGATTTTCAGCCCACGATGGAACAACCAACCAAGGCCCAGTTCGCAGAAAAAGCCCAAAGAGAAAAGCCTCTACTAACCCTCAGCCTATAAATACAAAAAGAAACCTCATTGAGGGAGGAGGTCGGCCAAGAAAAGAGAGAAAAGAAAGAAAAAAGAAGAGAGAAGGAAGAAGAAAATCCCCCAAACTCATTGAACTACGTGATGACCTGATCCCGGTTCGACGGGTACGTAGGCAGCCTCGCCGAAGGCGGCGGGGCGCGTCATCAAATCATATTTTATATTATTATTCCTTCGAGTGTCCAAGCTATCAAACGGGAAAGACCGAGTAGTCCTTTAGAAATAAATAAATCGGGGATAACCGTTATTCATATTCTGTTGTGTTTGTTTGATTATCCTCGTGACTGGTAAGGCGGTGCAAATCGCCCTCTACAGTTTGGCGCATCAAATCATATTTTATATTATTATTCCTTCGAGTGTCCAAGCTATCAAACGGGAAAGACCGAGTCCTTTAGGAATAAATAAATCGGGGATAACCGTTATTCATATTTTGTTGTGTTTGTTTGATTATCCTCGTGACTGGTAAGGCGGTGCAAATCGCCCTCTACAAAATGTACCTCAATATTGGAAACCCTTCCGGAGGCTTCATGATTTCTTCGATAATCGGAGCGTCCCCTTTGACGCCGGCGAGCCGATTGGGGGCGACGAGGTATGCGCTCGCGATCGCTGAGAATACCGAGAACATAATAGCCTTCACGCCGAGCCCGGACGCCATGGACGGAAGCCAATGCTGAGCAAAGTCGAAGATGACAAAGTCCGGTCAATCGGAGCTCCAACAGAATCTTCTCCACATTGGGCTTCACCATATCCATGGCTACTATGAGCTTCCATGCGTCAGAAGGATCAAGATCCGCCGTGCCCGCGAGGTTGGGATCGAGGCCGAGCTCTGCCGGAAGCTTGATCGGGGAAACCTCGATACTCCGCGACGGGGCGAAGAGCGCTTCGACTCTGCGGACGAAGCCGGGGGTGGTGAGGAAGGAGACGCGGACCCCGTGGGAGGAGAGCTTGTTGGAGAGCTGCGCGAAGGGGCTGACGTGGCCGAAAGCGAAGAAGGGGAACATCACCACGTGGAGCTGGTGACCGCCATTGCTGGGGTTTGCTGAGCAGCCATTTTTTCAGTGCAAGCTAAGGTGGAGGGGAGTGGTATATATCAAGGTTTCATAATAACTTGTGCTGGTTTTATATATATTTTATAACAAGGTTCTAAATATCGAAATGAATTTAATTCGATAGTTCTATTTTATAAATATTATAGATAAATAACGAATGTATCGATATTTATATTTAGAGTAAATGAGCGAAATGTCCATTTTTCACTCTCACAAATGAACATTTTTTAAAAGATTTAACACAAAAATATGCATTTTTTACGATTTACTTTATATTATATATATATACATATTTAAATTTACCGGCAAATAAAGTTACTTGTCAGATTTTTATTAATAAATGCTAATCAGCGTACGAGGTTTTTTTTATATAATAAATATAAGTTATAATTGTAATTTAATTATGTAAATATAAATTTCAATTATGATTTTATATCAAAATAAAAATTATAATTATATCTTGATATAAATTATATATAATAATTAATGGTAATAGGATTCATGTACATTAATTTTATTTTATTTTCACCTTTTGATTTCTCCTATTTTTTTTTTCTTCTTCTTTTAAATGGATAAACTTGCATAAAAATGCCAACAAATTTAAAACTTTAGTTAGAGCACCGCCTCCTTAGCCCAATAATTAATATACATACACTAAATTTCGTATTGCTTAATTTCTATAGGGTCCATTAAAATAAAATATACTTTAGTAAGATTTGCGGGGGTTGCTAAAGATTATTAGTTAGCGTGGACTTTTTTACCTGTATATATATATATATATATTAAGGGCTTTTTAAGGTAATAGTCAAACTTAAATGTGTGTTTAGCAAAATAATTAAATTTTAGTTAATTTTGTAAACTAGTCAATTAACCACTTAAACAAAACTCCAATTACATTGTTGCGCTCAGGTTTTAATAAAATTAAAAAATTCTTGTATTTTAATTAATTAAAAATATTGCTATTAACTGAAATAGCTATTAATATGGTAACAACCAAACCAAACCCCTTTTTTGTATAATTCAAATTTTCAATTCAAAACATTGATATAATTTTCGGATTTATTTTTTTCAAAAAATATCAACGGTTTTTTTTTTCTTCATATTAACATAAATCAACGTAAATCAACAACGAATTAATGTAAATCAACAACGAATCAACGTAAATTAACGTAAATCAACAACGAATTAACGTAAATCAACAACGAATCAACATAAATTAACAATAAAAAATATTATTCATATTAAAATTTAAATACAATAACTATTTTAAATACAAAAAATAATCTCTCTCTCTCTCTCTCTCCCGTAAGACCGCCGAAGCTTCGCCGTCGATCGCCGTGGCCTCGGTGTTTCCGGGCGAGTGATCCGATGGAGGAGCTCCTTCGTGCGCGACAGGGGCAGCGGAAACTCATGAGTTCACAGGCTCAGACGGAGGGCAGACAACGGTGAGGGGTGCAACGAGCCCATCGACGGCGCCGGAGTTTGCCGGGGTGCCCTGCGGTGGTGGGCTGCGTCCTACCTCCAGATCTGAAGCTTCAGAAACCAATGATGTTGATGAGCTTCCTCGGTGGTGCGCGAAATTGCGGACAGCGACAAGGCGGTTTGCGATGGCGGAGAAACGCGCCGGGAGGTCGCCCCGGGGTCGTCGGCGTTTGCGCTGGAGCTGGGTGGCAGCAATTTTGTTGCCGGTTCGGGAGTGCCTGTGAATCTTCTTCATTGATCTTTCGCCGCCCTTGCTTGATCGGAGCCTGATGTTCTTGGTGTTCTTTCCGCTCCATTGCTGCGAGAGAGAGAGAGAGAGAGAGAGAGAGAGAGAGAGAGAGTAATTCAAAAATTGTAATTAAATTCCAAAATTTGTGCACAATTAGTTACAGCTTGATTTGTGCTGAAAATTTAATTTCCTTTTTTACTTAATTACGAAAATTATAATTAAAATGATCAATTAAAGGGTATTACAGGGATACAAAATGTTAATAAAATGCCACCTGATGTTAATTGGCTAGTTTACAAATTAACCAAAGTTTGGTTATTTTGCTAATCATATGTTTCGATTTGGCTATTTGGAGCAATTTCTCATATTTCAATTGTCCATTATGTAATATGTCAAATTTTACCAATGCATTAGGAGGTTCTATTTTTTATATGGGTAAATGAACAAAATGCCTATTTGTGACTCAAGGTTTTAAAAAAATGCCCAAATTTATATTTGGTAATTAAAACTACCAACTAATTGAAATATGGACTAATATATAGGGGTGCAACCGGGTAGGGTACCCGGTTTTTTCGAGGTACCCGGTACCCGGAACCGGAATCCGGGTATCCGAAAATTGATACCCGGAACCGGTATCCAAAATCCGGGTACCCGAAAATCCGGGTACCCGGTTTCTGGGTATCTATATTTCGATACCTGGTACCGATACCCGGTATCCGGTTTTGGGAACCGGATCCGGGTACCCGGTTTTTACCCGGTACCTGTTTAAAAAAAAAATTATTTAAAAAACAAAACATACATTCATCTTAAAAAAAATTGCATAAAAAAATATTCCAACGCATCGAGCATAAAAAAAAGAGTCCAAAATGCATAAAAAATAGTCTCGCGCATCAAGCATAAATAAAACATAGTCCCGCGCATCAAGCATAACATAATACCGCGCAAAAAAGAAAAGAAAAAAAAACATAGTCTCGAGAACCCCGAGAGGCAGAGATGGATGGGGTAGATAAGTCACAAAAGGTTAATTACACGGAGTAAAAAGGGCCAAGCACAAAACCCTAAAAATTTAAAATATCATAAAAATAAAAAAATTCGGGTAGCAAAACCGGGTACCGGGTACCCGGTTTTTTATTTTTAATACCCGGTACCCGTATCCGGTTTTGAATCCGGATACGGGTACCCGGAACCGGAATGATTCCGGTTCCGGTTCCGGTTTTTAAATCCGGATACCGATTCGGTTCCGGATAATTACCCGGTTTCCGGGTATTATTTGCACCCCTACTAATATACCATTTTTCTTTTGTGACGTGTGGATAAATTAAATAACATAAAAATTAATTAATTATTATAATTAATTAAATAAAATAAAATCTTTCCTTGATTAAAGGTAATATAATCTGGACTACAATTCGTTGAATACTAACTAATTTAATGGCTAATAATAAAATATTAATGTTCAAAAATCCACTAATCATCCTTAATTATAGTAAACTATTTAAAAAAAAATTATGAAACGATAGCCCATACATTACAATTGAATACGTAATGTAGTTACAACTATGTAGTTACAATCCACTAACTATTTTTTTGTAATTTTAGTTACGAAACAACAATATTTACGACTTGGTAATTATATATACGTTCGGTAACTATATATATGAAAACATAATGAATAATGTACTCGTAATTTTAATTACGAAACAACAGTATTTACAACTTGGTAATTTTATATACGTTCGGTAACTATAAATATGAAAACATAATGAAACCTATTCGTAATTTTAATTACGAAATTGTAATTATAGTTTAAAAATGCTTCAAATGGAATTTTAAACTGTAATTGTAATCACAAAACTGCAATTCGGTAATTGGATTTACCAAATTTTAACTTTAAATACGAAATTATAAAATCAAGTTCGAAATTGTAATTATATTTACCGAGCGAGAGAGTGGCAGAACTTTAGAGAAACAGGGAGCTTCGATTCCGGCGAAAATAGAATTTTGAGCGACGGCGATGACACCGATGAGAAGATTAACAAGCTACCAGAATAAGCGATGACGACGACGGCCGAAGAGAAACAGCGAGAGGTTGATGGTCGAGGTTAAAGGTTGGACGAGCAATATTGGTTTCGACGAGAGAGAGAGCGAGAGAGAGAGAGAGAGAGATGATTTTGAAAATATAATTAAATGAGGTATAAAAATTAATATAGAAAGTTGGTCAAACTTAAATATAAGGATAAATATATTCAAAAAATAAATATTATAATTAATAATAGTTATTCAAAAAATAAATATGATAATTAATGATCAAGGCTAATATGGTCCAAAAATAATAATTTGTAGGCATAAATAGATTTTAACAAACTATGGACAACTCTTTTAAACTTTGAGTGTTTTTTGAGCATTTTGTGGGTTTTCTATTTTTTTTTATTAAAACGTTAAGAGTGTGGCTATAAATTATAAGAAAAAAAATAAAACAACCACTAAATAAGCACTAATTTGTCTACTTAACTTACTCCTATATCTATTATATCTATGATTTGTCATTACATTTCATCTCGATCAATACATAACCACCCTTACGTGAGCAACGCCGACGCATCTGACCTCTAAATTTTAAGAGTCTTAATTTTGTAGATATATTATTGTATATTTAAATATTTTAAGAGCTTCAAAAATTTACTTATAACTCACGACAAACGAGTATATATATTATATATATTAATTCTCGTAATTATATTGTAATTAAATTTCGTACTTAATTATAGATTTTTATAAATGACACACCGTGTGGATTACACAAAATACTTTATACTGTTTGATTATTAATATATAAACAGTCGTAGTTATCATAGCGTAAATGAAAAATAGTATGCGTTATTTAAAATGAAATAGTATTAAAAACGACATCTTGTTATTTTTTTGTTTTCAATTGTTTTTCAAGTTTTGATCTATTATTTAGAGTTTAGACTTATGCTTATTTCTAATTGAGACAATTTTCTTCTTCTTGAGTTTTCTATATTATTTAAATCGGCTTTTATCAAATTTTCCCAAATTCGGGTAGCGGTCCGGTCCCGACTCTGAAAATTGGGCTCTATCTAAACCGCAACCGATCCCGGTTTCACTCTACAATAGCGTATCAAGTAAACGTCATGATTCTTTCAACGACGATGAACCAACATGGAAAAAGAGCAAAGAAAACATGCTTTTAAAGCCTTAAAAATATTTGTTACGAGAGTCGAGTTTTATTTATTGCATAATAATCTCTTAACGTCACTAAGATCAATCGGACATCATCATCTTCAACTGATCAACCATGTCGGAGATAAACTTGTCTTGAACATCCTTATCCTCCAGAAAGCTCTGCCACTTCTTCTGGTTCAGCCTAACAGACCTCCCCGGCTCCACGTCGACATCCACCGCCACGGCCTTCACTGCAGCCGCAACATCTTCTTTCCCGAAATACCCCTCCTCGTCGCTCGTATTTACCTCCACACCCACCTTCATAGTGCCCTCAACTCCGGCGAGCTTGGCGTTGAAGAACTGGTCACCCTTCAACGGCAAAAGCACCAACCGGCAACCGTTGACTAACCCCTCCACCATCGAGCTGAATCCTGCGTGGCAGAGGTAGCATCCGACCGCCACGTGTCCTAATATCAGCTGCTGCGGGACCCATCCCACGTGGACGAGCCCTCTCTCTCTCGTCCTCTCCGAAAACCCGGGAGGTAAAGCCCGTGCCAGCTCCGCATTAGCGTCGACACCTTTGGGAAAGTTCAGAACTAAGAAGAAGGGTTGACCGCTCAACTCTAGCCCGAGAGCGAGCTCGCGTATTTGGTTTTCCGTGAGAAACGTTTCGCTGCCGAAAGAGCAAAAAACGATGGCGTTTTCCGGGAACTTGGCGAGCCAGTCTGCAAATTCACCTGTCAGTTTCGCTGTTGGAGACGGCGGCTCCGGGACGAGGGGTCCGGTGAGGACGAAGGGCTTCTTGAGTTGGGATTTCATGAAGTCGAGATACGGACCTTCATTAATAAAGACAACTTATTAGTGGTTGAGTATATAAATAAATACCACAAGACCTCTACTATAGCCGAAGAATTATATTATAGTATCAAGGTAATTAATTCATCGAAGAATATTAATCACGCTAGTTAGTGAGAGTCGAGATTATAAAAAATATTATATAATCGATGTTATTAATTTATTGGCTTTTATTTATTAAGAGGTTTTGTCGTATTCATATTTTTTAATTTGGTTTGAAAGTTGATAAAGGTACGATTTCATCGTTTAGATTCTATAAAGGACAAATCTATTCCTGACATTTAAAAGCTTAATTAGAGCATGTAAAGTTAGCTAAACGTTTGACTAATGAGTCCATTAGCAAAGTCAAAGGTCGTAAGAGAAGTGAACATTTGAGATACAAACGGAATTGCAACACTTGTAACTCCGTGATTGTTTGGTGATTTTCTCCCTAAACAAAAGTCCCATAAAAATTCTTGAAAAAATGCTTTTTTAAATGTTACTGACCTTCCATTTCGTGGCAGGTTTTGATGGCGTAGGCGCAGCAACCGGAGATTCCTTCTTGAAGCTTGTCGAAGTTGCTCTGGATTCCATCGCGGCTTCGGTACATAAACAGAAAGTCCCGGGCTTGGTGCGGTTTGACCAGAAGAGACTGCTCGGAGTTGTTGTCGTTTCTAAACCCATAAAATACATCACATATTTTTATGTAGATGGTGAACATAGAGCTGATCATATTCAAATCATACTAAATAATTTTGACTTTGACGGTTCATCATGGATTTTTTCTTCTCCTTCCCACGTAGTAGCTAGTAACAAATATCATAATTAACCAATTCGAACCGCTGACGAACCGCTGACTAATTAAGTGATATCGTGACATGGTATAAAAATTGTTAATGAAAAATATGATAGTACAATAAATTACTTGAAATTTCAAAAATAAATTAATATAATAACAATCGAGTCTGGTATGGTGGTAATACATCGTCCCTAATTTGTTGAAATTTTACACACTTTCGGTTTTTCAAAACCTAAAACAACAAATAATAGATTTTGAACCATAAAATTATCTTAGAATAAAATAATAAAACAGCAAATAATAGATTTTTTTTTTCTTTTCCAATTGTGATCTATGTGAGCAGTTTTTTTGTTTTTTTTTTTTTAATTTCTTAGAATAAAAAAATATTCCATCTGCAAATTGTGTCACTTTTTTTCTTCTTCAAATTTGAACCATACAATTGAAACATATAGGCTTAATACTCAATTATTGAACGTACCTCAATAATGGAAACCCTTGAGGAGGCTTCATAATATCCTCAACGGTCGGTGTGTCCCCTTCTACGCCGGCAAGCCGGTTCGGGACGATGAGATACGCGTTCGAGATCGCCGAGAACACCGACAACATTATTGCCTTCACGCTGAGCCCCGCCGCCATGGACGGGAGCCAATGCTGCGCGAAGTCGAAGACGACGAAGTCGGGTCTGAGCTCCGAGAGTAGCTTCTCCACCTGAGGCCGCACCAGGTCCATGGCCGCCATGAGCTTCCAGGCCTCCGCCGGCGCCAAGTCCGCCGTGCCGGCAAGGTTGGGGTCGAGGCCGAGCTCTAGAGGAAGCTCGATAGGGAAAACCTCGATACCCCGCGACGGGGCGAAGAGCGCTTCGACTCTGCGGACGAAGCCGGGGATGGTGAGGAAGGAGACGCGGAGGCCGTGGGAGGAGAGCTTGTTGGAGAGCTGCGCGAAGGGGCTGACATGGCCGAAAGCGAAGAAGGGGAACATCACCACGTGGAGCTGGTGATCGCCATTGCTGTGGGTTTGCTGATCAACGGCCATTTTTTCAGTGCAAGCTTAAAGATGGTGAGTGATGTGTTATTAATATGGAAAAATAAAAATAAAAATTAAACAGTTTATAAAGTTGAGAAAATATCTCTCACCGACTATTCTTCACGAGTCACAATTACAAATCGTTGGTTGTTGAGTTGAGTGGTGTTTTCTTTTCTTTGGCATTTAAAGGTGTGTTGTGTTGTGTGGGCCAAAATTTAAAAACATTGTAGCTAAAATCGGTGTTGTTTATGTCTTAGTAGAACCAAGGATTTGAATGCCGTTTTTACCGATAAATCGTTTGCTGTTTTCGATGGATTAATCGTTTGTCGATGAATTTATCGATGTAAAACCACTAAAACTTTCCGTTTGCCGTTATCGAAACTTATCGATGGAAAACTTTTAATAAAATTTCATACATATTTTACACTAAAAACATAACATAAAATACTAATGCCACAAAATATAAACATAAAATTCTCATACAAAATATAACATAAGTCACAAATCATGTCTCATAGTAATTTAACCAAACATAAACTAAGTCTCATTTATTAACAATTATACTATATTAATAAAAAAAATTATAATTGATAAGTTACAAATTATTATTTACAAATTAAAATTATTCTATACAAATAAATTATAAGAAAAATTATTATTTGCAAATTATAAGTTGTAACTTGTAAGTTATAAGTCAAATGTTCTCTTTAATTACGTATTATTAAATAAAATATGTTTTTTGATAAATTTTGGAGCTTAAAGTATCTTAAGTCATATTTTACCAAAATAAATATTTGAAAATCACCAATTATTAGTTATATAAAATCCGCACAGTTGAATTTATTTTAAAAAAATTAAAGAACTAACTCAATTTAATAAATTACCTAAAAATTGTACTTTTGCCGCATTATTTTCAAAAATGTCAAATTAATAAAACAATTATGCCAACCTAACAGTTTATAAATTATATACAATGTTATAAAACGAAATTACACCAAAATATTTGATTAACAATCTCAAATGAACCAATTTCCGAAACATATAAACTTTTGCCGTAATAAGGTTACAACTCCCTGTAACTTCAAATTTAAAAAAAAAAACGTCAACCTAACATTTTATAAATTATATACAATGTTATAAATTAAAATTACACAAAAATATTCGATTAACTAGCTCAAATTAACAAATTTCCAAAACATATGTACTTTTGCCGCAATGATATCACAATTCAGTAAAACTTCAAATTAAAAAAAAATTATGTTAACCTATTATTTTATAAGTAGTTTTGCCGCAATTATATAACATTTCGGAAAACCCCTAAAATCACCCAGATCTGCAGAAAATTAACCAAATTCACAAAAACCATAATAATTCATCCATATTCCTTGATAAACCTAAAAAAATCAATTTCAACAACAATATTTCATTCAAAACCGAATATGTACAATCAAAGTAATATGAAACTCAAACTCAAACTTTCATTCAATTCAACTTAATAGCTCTTAAGTCCTACGTAAATATATATAAGAAATATAGAATAAAATTGTTAAAATTTGACATTATTCATACATATTCAACACCTAAACTTAAAAACACTCAAGATCTCCTTAAAAAAAACTCTAAAAACACCTTCAAATTCGGAGATTACAAGAACTGGGTACTTTTGCTGTGGTTGAATTAGGGCTTCGAAAAGATGCAGCCACGACGAGAAGCAAGCTTCTTCTCCAAACGAAATCGCGGCAAGATATAATATTTGTAAAGGAGAAGGCGAGAAGAAAGCAATGGAGGCCGAAAGAAAAGGTATTTTTCGAGATAAAAGATGAGAGATATATTAGGGTTCGATAACCTTTGACCACTATGACTTTTTGTTATTTGGCGATAAGTCCTTCAGTTTTCGAAAATTGACACTTGAGAACCTAAAACGAAAAGTTGTTCACTCCCCCCCCCCCCCCTTATTCAACACCTAAACTTAAAAACACTCAAGATCTCCTTAAAAAAAATCCTAAAAACACCTTCAAATTCGGAGATTACAAGAACTGGGTACTTTTGCTGTGGTTGAATTAGGGCTTCGAAAAGATGCAGCCACGACGAGAAGCAAGCTTCTTCTCCAAACGAAATCGCGGCAAGATATAATATTTGTAAAGGAGAAGGCGAGAAGAAAGGAATGGAGGCCGAAAGAAAAGGTATTTTTCGAGATAAAAGATGAGAGATATATTAGGGTTCGATAACCTTTGACCACTATGACTTTTTGTTATTTGGCGATAAGTCCTTCAGTTTTCGAAAATTGACACTTGAGAACCTAAAACGAAAAGTTGTTCACTCCCCCCCCCCCCCCCCCCCCCCCCGAAAAATCGCAAAAACTATAAAACAAAAACGATTAAGGGAGATAACTTACCGAGATGCTTGTTTTGAGCGATAATCGAACGAAAATCAAATTTAAACCGGACAATCTCTCGTATCCTATTTCTATGACCATCGGTAACTTATATTCGGTTTAAGGTTGTGAAATGATATAGTTAAGTCGTGAAGTTTATTTTATTGGGATTTCATGAAGAGCTAAAGCAGAGGGATCAATTACTCATTTTTAGCTTATGTTATAAATGATTTTTCTAAAATGAGGCCAAAACACGTCTCCTAGAGGCCCATAACGGAAATAATTTTTATTATTATTAATTGATAAAATACGCCGTCCCCGCGCCATAACAGTACGCCAATGCACGTTTCGCCGCCTGTCAAGTTATTACACGGCGTCGCGGCGCGTATCACGCGGCGCCGCGGTGCAGAAGAACTAAAATGACAATATTTTATTGCACATAGGCCCCTGGCCCCTCCTATAAATAAGAGCTTGATTTCATTCAAACGGGAACTCCAATTCAAACACTCTATAGCGATGAACACCGTTTTTTCTCTTCTATATATATTCCGGTAGGAGTACCCAACTAAGGTCGGAGCAGAGGAGCTAGCTAAAGCGGAAGAGCTGGAGGAATTCCCGGCTCACCAGAGGAATCGCCGACTCTCTAGAGGACGGTCCGAGCACCTTCCAACTCCCATCTCCAACATCGACCCCGGCTTGCCTAGGCAAGCCCAGGAATACCGGACTAAGGTTGGAGCGGATGAAGTAGCTAGAGCTCAAGCACTGGAGGAATCCCCGGCTCACTGAAGGAATCACCAACTCCCCAGAGGAAGGTATGAGCGCCGTCCGACTCCCATCTCCACCATCGATCCCCAGCTCGCCCAGGCAAGCCAAAGAATACCCGACTAAGGTCGAAGAGGAGGAGCTAGCTAGAGCGGAAGCGCTGGAGGAATCCCCGGCTCACAAGAGGAATTATCGATTTCCCAGAGGAAGGTCCGAGCGCCGTCCGACTCCCGTTTCCACCATCGACCCCCGGCTCGCCTAGGCAAGCCCAGGTACGCACCCCCTAACCGCCCACATTGAACTACGTGATAACCTGATACGACTTCACTATAAGTGGGTACGTAGGCAGCCTCGCTATACGTGTCGAGGAACGACATCATATACCATCACCCTTTAGCTCTCCCAGTCATCGACTGCCTCAAGCCCGGTTGGCGACCTGCTTTATGGAGCTTCTGGTTCTCTGTAGTCACCGACCTATATTCCAAGTTCTAGGACTTTGCGGTAACGGGTCGGAAGACCTGGTTCCAGCCTGACGGTAAGGGCAGGGTCCGATCAGGGTTCGATCGTCGACCTGCTCTACGGAGGTTCTGGTTTTCAACGGTAACCAGTCCTATATCCAAGTCCTAGGATTTTGCGATAACATGTTTGAAGGCCCGATCTCAGTCCAACGGTTAGCGGAGGGTCCGCCCTAATATCCGGCTTTGGGTCACTACAGTGTTTGATCTATTTTTCGGCATCAACAACTTATATAGATAATATGTTGCAACTTTAGTTTTCGTAATTTTTTAGATAATTTCATTAGTGATTACGTCTCTCTATTCTCGGTCACACTATAATGGTGAGAGAGAGAGTGACATCATCACTAAAAATATTAACAAAAAAGTGAATAAAGTTCTACATTTTGCATTTAGTCATGTTTTCTAAATCCAAATTCTAGAAAATTGTGTCAGAAAACGCGTTTGGTTATGTATTTAGAAAACGAATTCAGAATATATTATTTGTGGCTTTGAAATTTACAAAGATAACAGAAAACACATAAAGGTGTTTTCGACTTTATTCCACATGATTTCTTTATTTATCTCACCTGTATAACTATTTTAATATATATTTTATTATTTTTCTTTTCTATGAACCTCGGATGGATTACGTCGAGACTAATCCAATGGTAGGTGGGAAGCAATAATTTTGACATTTTTTTAAATGTTATTTTAATATAGTGAAACAAAAAAACATAACCAAACAGTATTTAAAATATCCTAAAAATATAATTCTGTTTTTTTAGCGTTCAAAAGTAAAATACAAAAAAAAAAAAAAACATTACCAAACGGCCTCTAAGTCTACGTCGATCCATTTCAAAACTACTTAGATACTTTTGTAGCAAATAACCCTAATTAATATCTACAAATCGGCTTATAAATGAAGAGGCATTAGAGGTGCGGCTAAAATAATAAAATAATCAATGCTTAGGAAATTTTATGTATTTTTGGCCAAAATTAATTCCTTAGGTTCTTTTGTAGTTTTTACTTTTTAGTGTATATCTCTTTTAGTATATGCCAAACTTTCTAAATTGAACCAAAAATATTAAAGTTTAGAGTAATGTTAGGAAATAAAAATAATTAATCTTAAGAAATAAAGTTAAAAAATTACTTGAGTTTGTGGTTGTTGTTGATTCGTTTCCTCCCACTGATCTTCGATGTCGTTATATTTTTGCTCGTACTCTTGGTAAAGAGCCTTCATCTTCTGATCCGCATCGAAGTAATTGTGCGTCATGTAGGGCTCCCCCGTGATTTCTTGCATGCAATTTAAGACCTCCTGCAGCCTGGAAAGCTTAAGTGTCGGATCCACGATCACAGCGGCAGAATATAGAAATGGGAGGTTTTCAGGACTCCAGTAACTCTGAAACTTTGCAATCATCGGGGTTAGTACATCGGTAAATAAAGCATTACGTTTAGCGGTTTCAAAATGACAAAGTATATCGAAAATAGCGGGCAAAGCTCTCTGCGACGTGGGTGAGTAAACATGAGATAAATCAATAGAAATTTGACTAAAAAGTTGTAGAAAAGCCTGGAATTGGATGGCGATTAGCCAATCGTCCGGAGTGATGTCTTCGCGGTCTTCTTGTTCCGGGCTGTTGATCCAGTTTGTAAGAAGCTCCTTGTAGGGTAGGACATCATCCAACATCATGTAGGTCGAGTTCCAACGGATCGGCATATCCGGTTGAAACGTTCTTACCGGGTAACCGTGAGCCCTGCAATAATCTTCCCAAGAAACTGTACGCATAGTAGATGATCGTATATACAAAATTGTGTTCCTAATTTTGGCGATACTATCGGAAATAACTTTTAAGCTGGATTGAACTATCAAGTTTATAATATGACACGCACACCTTTGATGAAAACAATCGTCCCTAAAATTGGTCAAACTTTCCTTCATTATTTCTACGGCATTGGCGTGGGCACTTGCGTTATCTAACGTAATGGAAACTACCCTATCCTTAAGGTTCCAATCCGACAAAACTTCTAGTATCGCCTCGGCTAGGTTTACTGATGTGTGCCTAACCCTCAAAGGCCTAAAACCTATGATACGCTTTTCCATTTTCCAATTATCGTTGATAAAATGAGCTACGACCGTAATATAATCATCATTAGCATGGCCTTTCCAACAATCCGACGTTAAAGAAACTTTGTAAGCAGATTGTTGGAACATTTCTTGTAAAGCGGCCCTTTGCTCGTTATAAAATTTGATAATTGTCTCGTGGTTTATATAATACGAGATTTCCCTATAGTTTATCGGCGCCACCTTCATCATCAATTCGTTAAAACCTTCTCCCTCGGGCGCCGATATAGGCAAACCATCGCGTATAACCCATTGAGCAACATACATTCTATAAAGATCATCGGGTAAGCGACTTACCTCCTCCGCCCGCTTTTTCTTCAAGCAATTCTTGACGTGGTTTTCTAGGCGGCTGTTGTCGTCGTGCTTCGGGTGAGCACTAAACTCCGCATTGCAGTGTCGGCAAATCCCCCACCTATCTTCCAAGCCGGTTTCGTAGTTGTATCTGTAGTCGGGTATGAAGTCGTTCTGCCAAACCGCTCCCGTTAATTTCTTTCGCTTCCTCGCCGGCGGATGGGGGGGCCGACCGTCCTCACCCTGAACCAAGGGTTGTTGTTGGACCCGTCCACGTCCACGACCACGTCTAGCTGGCGGTGGCGGCGTTGGTAGAACTTCGTCAACTTCCTCCTCGCCTTGAACGTAGTTCGGGTCCTCTGCATCATCATCATCATCGTACTGGGCGTCGGGGTCGTTGGGTAGGTTCCTCGACCTCATTTCCTAAAAAAAACATATTAAGAAATATTACAATTACATTTATTAAATCTTAATATTAATCATATTATTTTAATTAAATTTGATATAGTTAAATAAAAAAGTTAACAAAATTAAAAATGGTATTTCTTATGTGTGGAAATAATTATCAAGCTCTTTTAGACGGAACTCCCCGAGGTTCCACGGCCAGATCGACTGGAAAGGATACTATGATCTCGCTTTAGGCCCAAGCTTTTCTAGACAGAACTCCCCGAGGTTCCCAGGCTAGCTTGGAGGAGATCGCAAAGCAAACCTTATTTAAAAACCAATCTTTCTAAGACACCATAATCCAATAAGAACTTTATAACTATTACTACACATACAAATTACCTTTTTTAATTTTTTTAACTTATTAAGTAACCATATAAAGTTTAATTAAATTAATATGATTAAATTATTATTAAATCTCAAGAAATTCGTTTTTGATGTGGAAGATCAGTCGGAACCGCAACCACAGAGCATACTAAGACTTTCAAGAGACGTGGCAAATTAATTAATTAAAATAAAATAATTAAATTAAATTTGAAGGTTTTTAACTTATTAAGTAACCATATAAAGTTTAATTAAATTAATAAGATTAAATGATTATTAAATCTCAAGAAATTCGTTTCTGATGTGGAAGATCGGTCGGAACCGCAACCACAGAGCATACTAAGACTTTCAAGAGACGTGACAAATTAATTAATTAAACTAAAATAATTAAATTAATTAAACTAAATTAATTAATTAAACTAAAATAATTAAAATAATTAAACTAAAATAATTAAACTAAATTAATTAATTAAACTAAAATAATTAAACTAAACGTACCTCGGCGTCGTGGTTAACATATTGTTGTTGTTGTTGCTCGTTGCTAAGGCTATTCCATTCGGGAATAGTTGTACCTTGAAAATTGAGTAAGTTAGTAAACATACCGCCTTGACCTTGAGAAATTAGTAATTGTTGGTTCGGCCCGACGCCACCGGTACCATATTGACCATGAACCGGTAACGGTTGGCTAGAAGAACCGGGAACATTGTGTTGATTCATAACTCCGACATTATAATTATGTTGACTAAAACCCGTCCCGCTATTAATCGATCGCGGCGACGGAATAGTGGACCGTCCTTTTCCTCGGACATCGGGACGTCCTCGAGAACGGTTGTTGCCACTCGACATATTAACGACAATATATTAAACTAACAATAGAGAGTATTTATATAATTATAAAGTAGCTAAACTATAGAGTAAATTCGGAAATATGAGAGCTTGAGCGAGTTTGGGAGAATTGGAGATGAAGAGAAAGAGTTGTGTGAAAAAATGAGGTTGAAGTGGGATATTTATAGGGAAAAATGTGAAGGAATTCGAGTAAAGTGGTGTTTTTCGAGGTCCAACGGCTATTTCAGGGACCTGACAGCAATTTTACCGTTGCCTCCCCAACGGATCTATTCTCGTGCCACGTGTCTAGGTACTTTCGCCGAGAGCCAACGGCTCTTTAATTTTTTTTATAAAAAAAACCCGGATATTTGTCTATCCGGGTTTTAATTTTCCCGGATACCGAAATATCCGGTTCCGGAAAAACTCGGACCCGGATATTTCGGTATCCGGGTTTTTTTTTTTTTTTTTTTTTTTTTGTCGAATTCGGGTTTAACCCGGACCAACATTTTGTCCATTATGCCAAAGTAGCATATAATATATATGTCAATTTCTTTTAGCTTCTATCTTCCACTCTTAGGAAACAAGGGCGAAATCGTCAATTCCACCGTTCAAATTGCGTTAACCGGACGAAGTGGACACGTGCAACAGCACGGACCTCCGTCCGGTTCCCGTTTCACTTATCCTCAACGAACATTCCGTTGGCCAATTGGCGCCAATTTCCCCGAGAGAGAGAGAGAGAGCTCACGATAAGCTGCGATGCTCCTCGCGCCACCGGATTGCCTCTCCTTCCTCCGCGGGCCCCGCCACTCGGCGCCCGACTCACTGAGCCGAGCCCGGACTCGGAAGCTCTGCCGCGCGGTGTTCATCACCAGCTCCGACTCGTTCGAGGTCGGCCGCATGATCGGGAGCTACGGCTTCATGAACGTCACTAGGTACGGATCTCCATCGATGACTGACTGGTTTCTGTTTGGATTCCGTGGAAATGGAGGAAAATGCTTGGTTGATTTCTGTTTGGATCGCTGGAAAATGGTCTCAGATTGATCAATTTTCTTTGCTAATTGCTTGTTCTGATTTTCACTGAAGATCTTGAGCTCTTAATTCTGGATTAACCTCAATTTGATTTCAGTTCTCGTGTTTCTTCTGTTTTTTTTCTTCGTTGAAGCTATTCAAGGATTCCGCCGAGCGCGGATGCGGTAATCTCAGCCCCGGATTTAGGGAGGTTGAGAGCTCAAGATGTCGGAGAAGGCAGTGTAAAGATCAGGTACTTAGCGGAGTTAAGCTAATGTCGGTCATGATTTGTCAACTATACTGATATTCTCCATGGAAGTTGCGTAAGCTTTACTCGCAATTTCGTTTAATATATACTGTGGAGCCTCGAATTAGTAAATCGTTTCAGTAAAACCGTGACTGAGTATCGATGATAATCAACAACTGATTGTACAACGTTGTCACCAATGTTTATACCTCGTGTTGCAGGCTTTACGAGGGTAGAATCTCTAAGGGCCCGTATCAGAGAACCCCGGTTATTTTGAAGGTCACTGCCTATATGTATTTATGTAAATATATGGTCCAATCTCACAATTTGTGTGTTAAGCTACCATGTGCTGAATTATGAAGGTTTATCCTGGAATGCGAGGAAGCGGAAGCGAGGCTGATATGATGGCTGCAAATGAAATAAATGCGCACATGTTCCTTCAAGTGAGACGACATTTCCATTGTATAAACAGGATGTATATTTTCGAGTTAGAATTACCAACACGGCGAAACGTTTACACGTGAAATTAACAGGATACTTCAGATTCGTTGGATGGTTTCTGTCAGAATCTTTCGGTTCTCATAGGCGGATTTGAGACAACAACCGGGGAGAAGGTTTGTAAGTTGAAGCCAAGCATTTTTATATATAAAAAAATGTGAGTAGTTGGCACGAATGTCTCTTGAACTTTGCTCGCAGATTTTGGCCTCGTAACTTTATTCTGGTGCACTTTTTCCTGTGAGCTTTCATTTATGTATGGAATACCCTCGTTATAAAATTAAACTTGATAGAAATTGACATCCACATGATTATGTAAATGAGAAACTATCGGTTTTATAACCGAAAGGGGGTACTTCACATCAAAATAAAAATTCAAGAGTAAAATGCTACAAAAATAAATTAAGAGGGGGCCAAAATGCACCAATAGACGGAGTTGAGGGGGGCATTGCTCTCAATTGATGTTTGTTATATGATATAAAGAAAAAAATTTGGTCAATGCAGTGGCTTGCCTTCCGTGATCACGGGAAATTTAGTGCTGCGGATTACGCGAAATCGGCGAGTAAAAAAGTGTTTGGACCAGCAGAAAAATCGGCGTGGTGGAGCTCAACAGAGGTAGAGTACAGATTCAAACGCAAAAGGAAGTTCGTTACAAGGCTGTTTCAGTGTGCTATGACCGGTCTAGCTTATATGCATCGTTTTGATAGATTGCACCAAAGCCTTGGACCGTCTTCTATCGTTCTCAAGTATGTTGACGGAAACTCAAAATATGTACCGAGATTTCTTCTCTTTTTAATGGTCCTTCATTTCGTCCTCTTCCAATATTTTTCGGTTTTGAGTGACAGCACAATTGCGGAGCGAGAAGTTGATTACTTAATTCCCAGGCTCCGAGATCTAGCCTTTTCTGCAGATGTTCGGTTAGATTTATGCCATTTGGTGTTCTCTTCTCTTCTCTGCTAATGCTCTTTCTAAATGTGCCTTGAACGATGTTAAAACCAGCTCTACCCCCTTAATGAATAACGATAAACAATTTAAGTACCCTTGTTGCTTGAATTACAAGGTATTCGACTCTGGAAGAGGGACCTGGATCGCCACTCTCGGATGGACTTTGGAGACGAGCAGCTTCTTCGAGCGCCTATACGTCGATGGATAAAAGAGCCTTTGGAATAGCCGATGACATGTAATTACCGTTTGACACGTGGGATTGACTTTAATCGCTTTGATTTCATATATATTGAACCTTTTTTTTTCCTTTGATCCTCTTATACTTGCAGATATGAAGCAGGTCTTCTCTTGGCATACTTGGCTTTCGTTCCGTTTTGTGAAGAGGGTTCAGTCGACAGCCTCTCTTTGCAGGTTATATGCCACGTCAATACCGTTATGAATGCGATAGGCTAAATCAATTTGGCTCTTGGTTTCATGATTAAATAAATTATAAGCAAGTCTTTACACACTGTTGTTTATTTAATACTTTTACAGAGGCTCCTGGAGAACACTTTCAGTTATGATATGGAAGCTATGAGAGAGTAAGATCTTCTCTCTCTTTTCCGACGAATTTGACCACAAGCATTTTCCGTTCTTAATCAAATTAAAACACAAAGCCATACTGATATGTAACCATTATTTGATGACTTATCAAGACGGAAACGGAACGTTAGTCCAAGCGACTAGCGGGCCGGACCCTCAGGAGACCGTTTCTGTTCATGGTTTAGGATTTAATGTGCAAGTCATTTTTGTTTCCGCAATTTAGATAAAGCAATTGTCAATAACTTCAATTATCGCAATTAGAAAAGCCCGTTAAGAAAGGACCATTCTGAAAATCATCTTTCAACCAAATTACTCTAATCTCTCCCAAGTGAGGAGGGATTATTAAAGCAAGGTATTAGCATTTTCATGAGTGTACAGCGTTCTCGTCACGATTTAACACTCCCATCGCGAGATCATGATCACGGGCTGTATTGTATCACATACTTTGTTAATTATTTTATGAATTAATATACAATTTTTTGTTTTTGTTTTGAGAATTGAGTCTTGGTGATAACATAAGCGACTAATGGTTATGTAATATTCAGGTACTGCTTAGCAGATGACCGGCTATTAGACGCAGTGGAGTTTTTAGATTCCGGTGACGGAGCTGGCTGGGAATTACTCAAGGTTGGATTATGTCTTTCAAAATTGCTGATAGTAGAAAATGTAATAATATTAATAATAATCGGGAACAAAATTAATAAGACCGAGTTTCTTCTTCGATGTAGGAAATGCTGAATCCTGACTACCGGAGACGGCCCATCGCGGAGGCTGTTCTGAGTCACCGGTTCATTAAGGAGGCCTGGGCTAGGGTTTGATTAGAAGATATCAAATGATCGATGTTTATTCACTAAATTATATAGCCATGGCCAAAGGCCTCAATTGTTTTCTTAATAAAACGCCTCACACGATAGTATCGGTACGATGACAAAAAAATAAAAAAAATTGATAAAAGCGTCATTTTTTCGAATCGGGGCTGCATAGAACTAATTAAAAAGAAATTATGTCAAACGTACTTATGTTGAACTCATTTGCGAATCGGTACCTCATCTATTTTTTTGGTGGTTTTGTACTATATTCATCAATGCTGTTGATGCAGAAAAATAGATCATACACTGTAGAGGCCCAATTGCTCGTGTTGGACCAGGCCCAATGTTGCTTGTAGACTTTTGTGAAATTAGGGGTTGGGCTTCCGGGACCTCAAAGTCATTCGGTTCCCTTTTCCAACACGGGACCTGATTCAGGCCCGCACACTACCTGATCACAGGTTCGGGCACCACACTAATCAGGTCTCCACGCGAATAAGATAACCGAATTGACCTTAAGATGAACCCTGGCGGATAACACCCTCGGAACCTGACAAAATAACACCCGAGATCAGGGCGAAACGAGGGTTTTACCCCCCGATTCACCTCCGACGCTCAACATTAGCGAGGTATATGATAGTGGATGTTTTTGGGAGGGCTTGGAGAGAGGTTTTGGAGAGTGTTTTCGGGTAAAATTTTTCTTGGTTTGAATGAATCCCGAGCCTCCAATTTATAGGAAATGCCCGAGGACCATTTTGTCATTTTCTCCTCATCCGGAAGGCCCACGAGGTAATATTATATAGTTTTTTACATCCTCGGGACGTGGCCGATCCAACGCCGCAAAAATCACGGCCATCGGAGTTGAGACGCGCCCACACGCGCGGCCGGAAGGCGACGGGGTCATTTGGCGCGTTGGGTGGCCAGTCCGACGTGGAAGCTGGGCCAGGTGCTGCCCGCGTGGCGCGCTGCGAGTGGCTGGGTGGCTTTCCTCGCGCCCAATGGATGTCCGCCACGTGGCGAAGTCAAAGATGCCCTTTGGGGGGCTTGCAGCGACGAGGTCAGCGCCCTTTGGCGCTCGTGGGGCCCGCCTGGCGCTGGGTAGTGGCTCTTGGGAGCCGTGGGGCCCGCTTGGATAATTCTTTGAGGGCCCCGGGTCCTCCCGGGGGCCGTTTTTCGCAAACTTTATGTCGTTTTTGGGTATTTTTATATTTTTTGGATCATCTGGACACTTTGTTTTGCGAGAACGGGACTCCGAAGAGAAATTTGATTTTTGGGCTTGATTTACTTTAATTGAAAATAAATCATTTTAATTAAAAGTAAATCGTTTTAATTAGAGACAAATCATTTTAATTAAAATCAAATGATTTTCTCTTAATTAATCGTAAAATCATTAATCCCGCAAAAACCCGTAACGGGGTTGATTTATTTTAATTAAAAATAAATCATTTTAATTGAAGATAAATTATTTTAATTAGAGATAAATCATTTTAATTAGAGATAAAATGATTTTTTCTCAATTAAACCGTAAGATTACCGATCCCGTAAAGACCCGTAACAAATGCAAATCGCGATATTATTGAGGAAATGAACTAAGAATTCGAAATAGAAAGTGAGGAGAAAAGTAAGAATTTGGGTTGTTGATGTTTCAAGAATCTGTGTTCACAACTATATTTATTTTGATGTTGGTGAGTTTGATCATTACAATCTATTTGTTATTTTGTTTTATTAGTTGGACATCGTTATTGATATAAAATAAAAATAATTAAAAAAAAAATGAATGAGGTCTGCGATACATCACCAAAAATAATTTTGATATTTTTATCATATTTTTTTTTTAAAAATAATTCTATACCGCATTGTTAAAGGGAAACTTCAAAAAACATCCCTCAAAACACCATAAATTATTTTATTACACCTCAAAACATCATAATTATAAATATATCCTTTTCAAATCTCATGGTACAAAAATACCCTTTAACTTAACCCAACAAACCATAGTTAGCCAAACATCTCATTTCTCTCCCTCCTCAACCTTCTCTCTCACGTTTTCCCCCTCAGTATCTCATTCTTTTCCCCCTCAGTATCTCATTCTTTTCCATCTGATTCCCACACATTTCCATTCTCAGTCATTTTTTTCTTCTCAAAAGATTAAGATTGTGAGGTAAATAATGATTTACTAACCAAATACATTTATTTTTTAGTTTTAACAATCAATAAGGACACAAAATGTCTTGAATATTGGACTATAAGTTTTCATAATTGTGTTTATTAATTGTCCACATTTCCCAAAAATTATAGTCCAATATTCAAGACATTTTGTGTCCAAATATTCAAGACAATTTGTGTCCAATATTCAAGACACATTTGACCTATATTGTCCAAATTCAAGACTAAGAAAAAAATCCAGGACATATGTTGTCCAATATTTTGGACTCCTTCTTCGCAAGCATTTTTACTGTTCATCAGAAAAGAAAAAAAAACTCGTTGTCTTTGTTTTTTCAAAAATCCTATCTAGAAAATCATATAATGAACCTTGCTTATTGCTAAAATTAAAAAATAAATTTATTTGGTTAGTAAATCATTATTTACCTAACAATCTTAATCTTTTGAGAAGAAAAAAAATTTCTTCACAAGCATTTTTTACTGTTCATCAGAAAAGAAAAGAAAAAACTCGTTTTCTTTGTTTTTTCAAAAATCCTATCTAGAAAATCATATAATGAACCTTGCTTATTGCTAAAATTAAAAAATAAATTTATTTGGTTAGTAAATCATTATTTACCTAACAATCTTAATCTTTTGAGAAGAAAAAAAATGACTGAAAATGGAAATGTGTGGGAATTAGATAGAAAGGAAAGAGATATTGAGGGGGAAAAAGTAGGAGAGAAGGTAGAGGAGGGAGAGAAATGAGATGTTTGGGTAACTATGGTTAAGAAGTTGTTGGGTTAAGTTAAAAGGTATTTTTGTACCATAAAATTTGAAAATGATGTTTTTATAATTATGATGTTTTGAGGTATAATAAAATAATTTATTGTGTTTTTATGTAGTTTTCCTTATTAAACAACTAAAATAAACAAAGTTTAATATCAATATCATGTCTTTGTTTATTTAGCAAACACATTTCCGAGCTCATAATGCTAAAAAAGCTCTTCCCTCGTCTCTCACTTCCCAAAACCACCCTCTCTCGCCTCCTCTCAGCTCAAAACGACGACGTTCACGACCCTCCTTTCTCTCCCATCACCAAACCCAAACAGCCCAAGAAGCACAGCGACCCGAACCCGAATCAAGACCCGACCCGCCCCCTGAAGTCGGACCTCCCCTTCGACTTCAGGTACTCCTACTCCGAGACCAACCCCTCCGTGGACCCCATCGGATTCCGAGAATCGCCCAAATTCTCTCCGTTCGGGCCGGGCCGGCTCGACCGCAAATGGACCGGAAGCGCCGCCCCGCCCCGAACCGAGGTCGACCCGGATGACGTGGCGGCGGAGCGGGAGCGGGTCCTGGGCGACCCGCTTAGCGAGGAGGAGGTTTCGGAGCTGGTGGAACGGTATCGCCACAACGATTGTGCTCGTCAGATTAATCTCGGTAATTATTTCATTAATAACTAATTTTAGTTCATTTTTATGGTGAAAAATTAATATTTTCTTCTTCATTTTTTTATTGTAATTCTTTGTGGTTTTATAGTTGTCGTTTTTCTAAATGTGCATTTGTTGGTAAAGAAAAATATTGTTTTGTTTTATCACAAAAACACTCGCATAAAAATGGTTATTGATCACATTATATTAAAGTGCATATTTTTCAACCCCTATAAATATAATGCTTGATATATCAAAATGGAGCGGGCCTAAATGGGCCGACATACGGGGCGAGCTAATGAAAGCTTTTGAACGGCGTGGGCCAGGCCTACGAAAACATAAACTCAAACTGACCCTAGCGCGGACCAAGCTAACTCACTATTTTTACGAGGTGCAAAGCGGGCCCTTTATCGCTAATGTCCCCAAACTAAAATAAAAAATTAATATAAAATTTTGTAAGAAAAAGTCTCAAATTATATAATATTTTAATAAAAAGCTTCAAAATAATTTGAAACAAACTTAATAATTCAGTGTTTTACCCAAAGCCCCGGAAATTATTAGGCCGGGCCTGACGGGGTGGGCGTGGGCTGGCCCGGTCCACTTTAACACCTCTAGTTTTGTATGATCTTGAAAAATCTCTTTTTGTTGTTTTGTTGTCGTTTTCTCGGATTTGAAGTCGTATGTGTTGGTTCCTTTTCTGCTTTCATTCTGAAACTCATAGCATTTTTGTTGTCGTTTATGTATCAGGCAAGGATGGGGTGACTCACAACACATTGGATGACATCCACAACCACTGGAAGAAAGCCGAAGCTGTGAGAATCAAATGCTTAGGAGTCCCGACCCTCGACATGGACAATGTTTGCTTCCACCTTCAGGTCGGTTGAGTATTTGAACTTGTACTTTTTAGATGCACCGTTCGAGCCCCACGACATACACAAACTTGAAAAGAAAAGAAAAAAAAACACCATATTTAATATATATATTTGATTAGTTCATAAAAATATTTAATAAATAAGTTTATTTCTTTTTTTTGGAAAATCAATCCCGGTGTAGGTATCTTGAAAAACATTTTTTTCCCCGTAATTCATATTGGACAGGACATAAATTTGCATCCCAATAAAAGTCTTGTGTCATTATAAATTTTCACCCCTAGGTAAAGTTTCTTCCATTTTTGGAGTTACGGGATTATTAGCTGAACAAAAGAGTTGGTATTTTGTAGGAAAAATCGGGTGGTAAGATTATATACCGGCACATCAATGTCCTAGTTCTTTACCGTGGCCGGAACTATGACCCGAAGAACAGGCCGGTGATTCCCCTGATGTTGTGGAAGCCCTACGCCCCCATCTACCCCAAGCTCGTGAAGAACGTCGCCGATGGCTTGACCTTCGAGGAAACGAAGGAGATGAGAAACCGAGGGCTGAACTCTCACCCGCTAATGATACTCAGTGAGTTCAGATCTTGATTTTCATTTCAGTGCAGAATACTCCCATTGTTAGAAAATTATGATAAGTTGTTACCTACGTGACTATCAAGGAAATTAAGGTGAAAAAATTACATATATACCCCTCAAATGTCACATGCATTAAAAATGTACTAATTTGTAACACAAACTAGTATTTTGTACCAAAATTGTGAGGGAAAGCTTCATCAATGAGTAAAATTTAAGATTATTGCCAATTACTCTAAAGTAAACTGAGATAAAACTTAAAAGGTTGGTGCTTGTGCTTTTCGGATCTTATCGGGAATTTTTGTATGCTGCAGCGAGAAATGGCGTGTACGTGAACGTTGTGACAAGGGTGAGGGAGGCGTTTCAGACGGAGGAGGTGGTGAGGCTAGACTGCGCTCACGTCGGCTCTAGCGACTGTAAGAAGATCGGTGTTAAGTTACGGGTATGAAAGGTGATAGTGTCTGAATTAAAAGGTGTGGAATTTGTTTTTTAATCATGCTCTTTCTTTTGGATTCAGGATCTTGTGCCTTGTGTGCCTATACTCTTCAAGGGTGAGCAGATTATACTCTGGAGAGGGAAAAAAGATTCCGACGAGACTGTCGGGAATTGATCCTTGTGTGCCGTACATGTTTGCTTTATGGTTCTGTAATGCCTTGAAAGCGATAGTGACGGCTTTCACTCAGCAATCGGAGACTTAAGGAAACGGAGAAAGAGAGAGAGAGAGATAAAGTATGATAGTGTTCAGAGTTTGTAACTCGAATCCGTTTTTATTGGTTTGGCCTATTTCTAGCGTTGCGGTGCTGTGGAGTGTATTTTTTTTATTTTATTTTATTTTATAAAATGATTCTAAGCTGGATCTTTAATTAGGAGTTGAAAATTCGTGTATATGTCATATTCGTATTGTACTATAATAATTTTTTTAAATAATTAAATCGAATTCCTTGTTCTTGTCATGTTCATTTTATTCAATTGTTTTAATATTTTGGATCGAGCGAATCCAAATCCATTTAAATTTAATCCACACTTATTGACGTTAATACGTTACCGTTTCGTTTCTCGTGCTCGGACTCCCGCCCTGATTTAAAAAGTCTAGATCTTCAACGCATTTCGGGTTCAAGACTTGCCTTAACTTTTTTAATACAAGGGAAATAAAATATGTGTAGCTTATATAAAGCTTTAGCTTAAAGTACACAACTTGTAGTAATTTAACTGTTCGTAAATATATATACACCAAAATCCTTAAATAGACGAAACCCATGTCTCTTAATACCAACAAGATATATATGGCTACAGAAGAATCTTCCTCAGTTCATGTCCCTTTTGGGCGACGCAACCGGAGCTCACCAACGAGTTTATCCAAACTTTATCGGACCTGACGGACTCGTCGTCGTCGTTCCTGTGCCAGCTCCAGAAGGCGTGCGTGGCATTCTCTATCCTCAGCTCACCGTGGCCGAAGCTCGCTTCGCGAAACACCGACCACTCGGGCTGCGGGTTTAGGTACCTGTTCCATTTCCAAATAAGTTGAAATAATGTTTGAAAGTTTCTCTATAAGTGGTTAAGAACAAGTACTTTACAAGCTAGTTTCCGATTTCTTTTCGTATAAAACAAGATATGAAGATCATATTAGGTTTCTTGAAGAGAGAGTTGAACAGAAATTTCCCGCTATCACAAACCGAACGTTTAGAACCAAAAAAATGGAAGAGAGGAACTTACTTGTGAGCCAAGCCTTCTCTGTTCCCTCCATCACCTATGGTTATGTGAACAGCGCCGCAAGGATCTGATCTCCCGTTATTGACGCGCTTCTGAGAAAATTACAAAAAATCATTGGTTATGTGCGGGTTATACGAAAAGGTTATGAATGTATGTTATATATACATACTGTGCGCTCGTAGGCATGAACGTGGCCAGAAAGCACGAGGTCCACGCTGGCGGCGTAGAGCAGTGGCTCCATGGTGGTCATCATGCGGTTGCCCTCGCCTTGGTGAGCCTTGTTGCTGTTGTACCACGGCACGTGGAAAAGCGCCACCAGCCACGGCGTCTTCGCTCGGTCCACGTTCAGAAGATCAGCCTACCGGAAGGAGAAAAAAAAAGGGCACAAAAAGCTCCCTCAGAATCCCGAAACTACGGCTATGATGGAATGTAGATTGAGATATAGAAAACAAAATTTTGTACTAATGTATTTTGGCTAGAAATATTGTATGAGAAGTATGTTTTATTAGGAAAAATAAGATTTGAAGTTTCAAATAAAGCCTAAAGCACACAAGACCAAGTTTCGCTGATCACCTTCAACCACTCGTACTGATCGGAGTGCTCGTCGTGATCCGCATACGAGCCCAACATGACGACGTGGACCCCTGCAACCTCGAACGAATAGTAGAGGTTCGACATGGAGCCGCTCTCCCCGTACGGCATCTTCCACCGCGCGTTGTACGATTCGAACCCGTCGCTCACGAAGGGGATGCGCTCCTTCTCGTGGTTCCCCTGCGTCACCATCCACGGTCGCGCACTCGCCAGCGGCTGCACCAGCATGCCGAACGTGTCCCATCGCCCCTGCACGTAGTCCGCGTACGAGAGATCGCCGGGGAGCAAGTGCACGTCGTACTCACACCGGTCGATGTGATCGAGTGTGGACTTTGTCCAGCCAGTCTGGCCCAGATCCCCGGCGACCGCAAAAGCGACTGGCAGACTCGCTGGCGGTGTCCGGAGCTCGAGCTCGGGGCCGGTATTCCCACATCGGTAGAAGTAGGTTGTGGCGGGCTCGAGGGGGCCAATGACGGTGTGGTGGATCTTCCCCGAGCTGTAGAAGAGGTAGTCGTAGGAGGTGGTTTCGCCCATGGCCGTCGCGGTGTACTTCCCCGGCGAGGTGCCGTATTCAACCACCGACGGCGCGGATCGGTCGTCAGTGACCCACGTGACTCGCATGTGCCGGTCTCCGGCGAGAGAGATGTGAACCTGGACACCCAAATTGAGGAATTCAACTCATTAGCTACGAAATGCTTCACAAATTTCAGTCTGAGAATAAGCAGAGATCTCGGGAAGAACAACAGGAAAATCGAATCTGTTTGTTTCCCGAGAAAGTTCTGATTCGATAGTGAACCACTGATTGTTTATTTCTCAAAGGAACGATCTTGATCGAATTAAGCCAAACAGAAGCTACCAAGCTCGATCGAACACACTCCAACCAGTGAAGGGGAGACGGGAAAATCGAATCTGTTTGTTTCCCGAGAAAGTGAGAGATGGTTCGTCTCTCACCTGTTGTGGCTGAGAAGCTGCCTTCGATTCCAATGGGATGTGAAGCGTCTTCCGAGGAAGTGGTCGGACATACTCGGATTCCACCATTGCGGCGTTCGTGAAGATCGAGAAAATCGCCAGCCAAAGCACGAAGTCGACTGGTTTTGGAGCTTCCATGGATTGGACTTCGAGTTCTCGATGAGAGAGAAGAACACAATATAAATTATAAAGATCAGATTTTTTTCCGACCAAGGTTCAGATATGGAATATTGGTTCAGTGAGATGACCGAAATGCCCTTCTCGGGTAATTATTTATTAATTAATTAGTTAGTTTTGAGATAAGTGGTTTTTTGTCTTTATAGCTGCACTGACTGATGAATTGTGGATGTGACGTGCGACACAAGCCAGAAGAAAAGCAACGGCTTTCCGGAAAAGTCCACTTTTTCTGTTGACTTTCTTGAACCGTTTCTCATACTGTATGTAATAAATAAAATTATTTGCAGTTGTGTCCCTGAACTTTGTTTGTTGGTTTAGTTTTTCTTCAGTTTTTTATTTTTCTTATTTTACAGAAATGCTCGTACCGCATGCGCGTTACAAATTAGAAAAATATAAAAATTTGAACAGAAGATTTTCATTAGAAAATACCAAAGAAAAATCTTGCACTAGAAGGCAGCCAACTCAAACGGGAATGACATCGAAATAACAATTCTCTAAACTTAGACAGGATGCCTTTGTGACTAATGGATTGGCGGCAAAGTTGCAATCTCAAGGTACATCAGATAACGAGATATGCCAAAACTCATCGCGGAGGCTTTGAATGTCACCCGTAATAGTCCCAAGATCGTTTAACAAAGATGTTTTTCGCTCCACCACGATCTTAGCATCGGATTCAATAACGAGCTAATCAAGTCCTAGAGCATGAGCCACCAACAACCAACCCCGCGTGAATAGTCAAAGTTTGCCCGCCGCTACCAAGGAGCAGGCACTATTTCTTTCTCCAAAGATGCTCCCTACGCATTCTTGAATACCCTAGCCTAAAGCAGCCTTCGATCCTTAGATCGCCATATCAATGTTCAGCTTTATAGATGAAGGCGGAAGAGAAAACCAATGAGAAGAATTCTTCTTGCAATATGATTATGCACAGTCTCCTAACGGTTTCTATGTGTAGTTTGAAAAAATCACTAATCATAGAATATGAGCAATCAACCAATTAGGCCGCAATCAAACATTTGCCTCCGAAAATTGCACGGTTTTGCTCCCTCCAAATGTACCAACAAAGAGTAGCGAAAAATTCAAAATTTGTTGGGGAAAGCGAGGAAGAAAGAAGGAGACATACATTGGCAAAGTGTATATTTTTTTTGTCATATACCTCGAGAGGAAGTTGATGAAGATCTCACCCAGCCAACGTCGCCGGACAGGTGATTAAGGCATGGAAATTGATTTATCTTTCATTGCCACACCTCCAACACTAGTTATCGAGTTGGATACCTCTATGGATGGATCATATTTTCGTGTGTAGAGGGCGTCTAAAATAAAGCTCGCCACAATTTTTTATTTTTTTTCGGAGCACATAAGTTCTAACTTTTCTTTTACTATCCCGTGTAATTATAATTTCCATCTTGATTAATTTGAATTCCTGTATTTCACTTGTTTTTGGAGGTTGAAGGTATCTTTGAGGCATGTGTCCGTCAATTGACGAGGTTAACTTCAAAACCGTCTTTAACGTTTGACTACTTTAACCGTTATAAAACAATTGAAACACGTATCGACACTCGGAAAAGCATTGATACTTTTGCCACCAATACAAAAAAGTTAAAAGTAGCAACTTGCAAGTGAGAGAGAAAGTTCTCTTGAATGGGCTAATCTAATGGGTTGAGACTCGAGAATATCAGAAAAGCCCTAAATTCAAACAATCAGCCCAAACCAGAGAGAGAGAGAGAGAGAGAGAGAGAATGCAGAAGAGAGAGCTCAACAAGTCCGGTGGAAACTCCGCCGGAGCCACCGCTACGCCGGCCAAGAGAGGCCGTCCTTTCGGCAGCACCACCGGCAGCGGCGGTGGATCCTCCGCCGCCGGCGACGCATTAGCTCCTTCGACTCTCCTCGGCCCCTCTCTCCACGTACACGCCCTCTTCGCCGGTCTGATTCTCTCCAAACCCTAACCCTCCATTTCCGTTTCCTAAAAGCTCCGATCTTTAATAATTCCCAGTAGCTCATTCCCTTCATTCATCACCCTTCTCATAATTCGAAATTTCGAGACTTTTTTTTGGAAATTCATCGCAAGAACTTCATAAGTCTATAATTCATCTTGAAGAGTTGATTTTGTTTTTGCTTTCAGAGATGTTATTATTGTGATCTTTTTGTTGCAGATCAAAACTACAAAAGGATAGTTTTGGCTCTCCAGAGTGGACTGAAGAGCGAGCTAGTATGGGCTTTGAACACGCTCACACTGCTCTCTTTCAAAGAGAAGGACGATGTTCGAAAAGATTCGACCCCGCTCGCCAAAATCCCGGGGCTGCTCGATGCTCTGCTTCAAGTTGTATGTCATTTTAGTGCTTACATTTGTCACTTTTGCTTAGTGTTTTCCAATGGAAATGATGTAATTTCATTTCGAGTCACCTTGAGTTTGTTCTAATATAGAATGTTACGAAATGGAACAGATTGACGACTGGCGCGACATAGCTCTTCCAAAAGATTTCGCAAAGGCGCCGAGGGTTAGGACGTTAGGTGTGAATTCTATTGTGTCGGGGTTCGGTAAAGAATACGATGCGTTGAGCTCAAATGGCAATCTCCAACTTTCTGGGTGAGTTTGATAGATATTCAGTCGAAATTCGATTAATTGAAGTTAACATTTCCACATTTCCCCTGACCTATAAAACTGACCGGGAAGTAAATTTTCGTGTGGTAGCTCAGGAACCGGTTCTTCTGGTACAGAAGCATCGCCAAACAATATTTCGAAACCTCGTTCTTCAGAGTGGTGGGCCAATGAAGACGGTCTGTTCCATCTGGATGATGTGGGCCGAGCCGAAAGACAGCAATGTGCTGTCGCTGCCTCAAATATCATCAGGAACTTCTCTTTCATGCCAGAAAATGAAGTTATTATGGCCCAACATCGCCATTCCTTAGAAACGGTGGTCCAGTGCATCGAAGATTTTCTCAGAGGTTTGAAATATATATATATATATATAGCTTTGCTTTTTGTCTGCTCAAAGTTTGACCCTTTCGGAGTTGACTTGTATCAAGTTGGTTGAATATGTCTCGGACGTAATATTGTTCATATTTAACGTGTTATGTATTTTCTTAGTAACGTATGGTTTGTTAGTAAGTTCTTTAGGGATTTAATTATTTATGTTAAGGGTTTATTTATGTAAGATCCGGCCCAAACCAGCTCGCTGAGATGTCTCTTATTTAAAAGACCCTAAGGTATGAAAATGGAAAGCCAAGTACTATTCAGTGAGAATCTCTCATGGACTTAGAGTCGGCACAGTAGGGAAAAAGGTTTTCACCGGTTCTATACCCTCGACGAAATCCACAGCTCGTCACCGTAAGAGAATAGTATACCTCTTAGACTATTGTAATTATATGTAATTGTTTTCTGTTTGCATGCGATATGCTGATTCTATCTAATAACGCCTAATAATGTAGGAGTAGTTGCAGGGACAGAAACCTGGAAGGAGAGACTTCCGGGCTCCCTGATTCTTTGGCCTCACGTGTATTCTAAAAAAAAAATATAGAAATTTTACTAGAAATATCAATAATTGAGTAAAGTCCAATCATTCCAATAACATCTACTAATGAATTGATTTATTACATGAACAGAGGACGAGGAACTCGTCACAAATTCTCTCGAGACGATTGTAAACTTGGCTCCATATCTTGATCTTCGGATCTTTAGCTCATCAAAGGCGTCTTATATTAAGATAACGTAAGACATTTTAATATATATATATATTTCCAGCTGAATCAACTCGTCATTCTTCTTTATTTTTTATAATCTAATTAATTATTTAACCTGATTAATGTCATATAGAGAAAAGCGCGCAGTTCAAGCCATCATGGGGATGCTAGGGTCTTCCGTAAAAGCCTGGCACTGCGCTGCAGCTGAATTGCTCGGGCGGCTAATAATAAACCCAGATAACGAGCCTTTTCTCCTTCCATTTATTCCTCAGGTTAAACTCTTATATCTCCATTTATTATAAACATGAATAATAACTATATTTACTTTGAAATAGCAAGGGCTAAATGAATTTTTGTAGATACACAAGCGGTTGGTTGATCTCATGAGTTTCCCGGTATTGGAAGCGCAAGCAGCTGCCGTTGGTGCACTTTATAACCTCGCCGAAGTCAATATGGACTGCAGATTGAAGCTTGCTAGTGAGAGATGGTAAGAGATATTCCCGCTTTTTGCCGATTAAAAAAATTTGTGTCGACAAAAGTCTCATAATGAAATTTGGTTTTAAGGATTACTACAAGTTTCAGGGGTTTTCATTATTAATTTGTAATTTATTAGTCATTATTAACATATTTCTCCTTTCAAAACTGACTCGATAAAACAAGGCTTTGATAATTGTTTTTTTCTTTCTTCATTAAAACCGATTCATGGACCTTTTATTTTTTTATTTTGTGTGAAATTTTCATAAATACATACCAATTTTCCACAAGCACCGGTGTCAATTAAGAATCGGTTTCGTTTCGGATATTGATTAACCTAATGATAAACACCGGTTTCATGTTTATACAACTGATTCGGGGGTGAATGATCGTTCTTCTCGTAATTATCATCAACGCATTGCACTCAGTTTTTATTTTGTACTTATTTAGTAATCAAATTCTCATAAACTGCTTAGCCAGTTTTTATCAAAACATTCAGTGTCCGTGTCAAAGCTATAAGAAAACCAAATTAATGACACTGATACATCCCGAGCATTGATGAGTCTTGTCGTTAGTGGTTTAAGTGCGTCTTTTAGAGAGTTAGTCGAGTCAAGGTCGTCAATTGAGTCCTTTAGGTTGTAAGCTCTTTTCCCTATATAAGGGAGTTCATAGTAATGAGAAGATTAGCCAAGAACCAGATTACAAGACTCTGTCTCTCAAAAGGAGAGATTAGGTTTTGTGAAGGTTGGCCTTTGTGTTCAATCGTGTTCATCGTGTGTTCGTGTGTGTTCGTTGTGTGCGTGTTCTTGATTCCGAGAGTGTCGATCTTGGATCGTAACAGACACCCATTTCACCCTTAAACAACGAACATTTCAGGGCGATCGATCGTCTCCTCAAAATCATAAGGGCACCGCACCCAGTTCCCGAAATTTGCCGGAAAGCCGCTATGATTCTGGAGAGCCTGGTGCACGAGCCACAGAACCGGCCATTGATGCTCGCCTACGAGAACGCATTTGCAGAGGTACTTTTCTCGGAGGCCAAATACTCCGACACATTTGCCAGGATTTTGTTCGAACTGACTGCGAGGCCGAACAGCAAATACTCGTCCACCCGAGGAGTCTGGGGAATGTGAGTCCATGATCATTTTAAATTGGCTGGTAAATCTGTCCTCTTATTTGTATATGCAGCTAACTTAAGCCCCAAGTTTCCTGATCTGTGGAATCGCTTATCAAAATTATCTGTTGTATCATCTCAAGTCGGTTGGAGAGTTGACTTTCACTGTCCTCTAAGCTATGTTGTGGCGATGATATTTCTGTTTTGAAAATCGACGGATGAGAATTATTATTGTCATTAGTATTCAAAAATAGAGTAATTTTATAGCATATTTGTTATATTCTCGCAATTTATTTCGCAAAATTTTTAGCAATAGTATAAAAAATGGCGGATAATTTGTTTGCTAATATATACTATTGCACATTGCATGTTCGTGAAATTTAACGGGAATTGTGACAAGTTAAGAGAGTGATCCTGCCAAAAAAAATTAAAAAAGAACCCGCGAGAACGTAGTTCATTTCGTGCGGTATTTACTAAATAAAAAACTGATTCGGGTATTTACTTTTTATGCTAAAACCGTTCATTTATGAGACTTTCAAATCTCCACTTGGAAAATAAAAAATTGACGTCAACAAAACTAAAATTTCAATGTAAAATAAAGAAGACTACCTATAAAATGAATAATTATACAGTTTATATTTTTGTAATTTAAATAAATACATTTGCTACATTAAATTCAGGTTTTTCATTTATTTGCTAAATTAAATTCAATGATTAAAATATAACTGCATATAAAAGGTCTAGTCTGAAATTTAAATTCACTTATTGATTATATTTTTAAAAACTAATTCTTTTCGACGTATAATCGATAATCAGTTTTTAGCTGGACTCTTTTATGTTTCCTATTTTACATCATCGCTCACAAAAATAAAAATAAAAATACAAAATCTAAAAATTAAAAAATTATTATTTTTTCGATAACTAGTGTTGTTTCAATTTTAAGATTTCACTAGTGATAAAATTTTGTAAGGATACAAGTCCGTGTACTCAACCACGAGAGCTAATTAAGTAGTGTTGATGGAGACGACCCTCGGGACTTCGACGGGGAATTCATGGATCTCGTCGACCCACGGGTTCGTCTCCTTGGCCGGGTTGATCGTCCTGAGCGCCTTCCAGACGGCGCTGTTGCACTTGAACCCCGACCCGAACGCTATCTGCCACGTCCGGTCCCCGCGACGGATCCTACCCTTGGCCTCAGCGTAGGCGAGCTCGTACCAAAGCGAGCTGCTCGAGGTGTTGCCGAAGCGGTTGAGCGTCATGCGCGACGGCTCCATGTGCCACTCGGAGAGGCCGAGGTTGCGCTCTAGCTCGTCGAGCACGGCCCGGCCGCCCGCGTGGATGCAGAAGTGCTCGAATGCGAGCTTGAAGTCAGGGATGTAGGGCTTGATCTTCATCTTAAGTGCCTTGCGGGCGACGAGCGTGGCGAAGAAGAGGAGCTGCTCGGACATGGGGAGGACGAGCGGGCCGAGCGTGGTGATGTTGGTCTTGAGGGCCTCGCCGGCCACGGCCATGAGGTCCTTGGAGAGGGCGACGCCTACGCGGCCCGTGGCGTCCTCCTGCTGGAAGACGCAGCCGTGGGCGCGGTCGTCGGCGCCCTTATGGGTGCGCACGGTGTGGATGAGCTGGTACTTGGCGCGGCAGCGGTCGGAGGAGCGGTTGGTGAGGAGCACGGCGGCGCCGCCCATGCGAAAGAGGCAGTTGGAGACGAGCATGGAGCGGTCGTTGCCGAAGTACCAGTTCAGCGTGATGTTCTCGGTGCTCACCACTAGGGCGTACGAGTTCGGGTGAACCTGCAAACATTTGTTATAGAAAGTGTCAAATATGATCAAATTCTTAAGTTCAAGGATCAGAGAACAAATTTTTTTTACTAGACTTTATAAGGGTTGGAAATTCATGCATAATTTTGTCTAGTGTTTTAATTATTTTAATTTGTCCCTAATAAGATTCTTAATGTCAGGGATATTTTATATAATCTCACTTTTTGCAAATTTTATTATCATGTCGTGTTTTAATCATTTCATTTTTATTTTTGTAGACCGAAAATAATCGATTAATTAGTAATGGTGTTTTCAAAACATACAAATACGTTTTCATTAACAATTGTGTTTAAAAAATATACACAAATACACCTTAATTATAAAAATGTTAATTCATTGAGATTTTTTTTGTTAACTTACATAATTAAATAATATTTAACCATGTTATTTCCACCAACAACCCCCAAGGAGACAATTTTATGTGCATTTAATATGGTAATTAAGAATCTTGCTTTGGATTTTACTCTAGTAAAAGTTAAAGTTGAACTTTTAACATAATGGATATATTTGTGTCACGATTTTCAATCATTTTTACTATTTTTATGTAACCTTAAATAAACGCCTTCTAATCAATTCACCTATCTGAATTTATTTATTGATTGTATAAAGGACAAATGACTTGATATTAAAAGAAATATAGAATCAAACATTATATATATATATAGATTATAGAAAATAATTAAAAATAATTAAAAATAATTAAAAACATTACATGGACAGTGACAGCAAGTTATAAGGGAGAAATTATATGCATTTGCATTTAGTATGATCATAATGCGTAGTTTGTTTTTGTAGTAAAAGTTAAAGTTGAACTTTTAACGTCAAATCGAGAATCTACCATGCAATCATATCTTCTTCAACTAAGAAACGATGAAAAATCAGATCAGACGTATATAATATTATAGTATAGGATAGCCTATAGGATAAGTTTGGTAAAACTTCTTTTCTTTTTAATTAACATATTTGAAAACTTTTATATGTACATTAAATACTCAATATAATGAAATTTACCTTTTCGACACAAATTAAAGTATTTAATTTGAAAAATCTCAAAAGGCGGAAAAGGAGTGTCGATTTGCAATGTGTAAAAAATCTCAATATTAACAGAAATACATAAAAAAACACACAATAAAAATTCAAATTCCACGACTTTACGTATTTAATCAATATAATTAAAATTTTGAGAATATATTGCACTATTTTAAAAAGTTTTGATACTTTACCCACAATTATTCCTATATTATATATACGTGTAAAGAGCGTAAAACAAATTTCTATTCGGGCAATAATTCTCAATAAATGCATGGCCAATACTCTCGCCACCCTAACATTTTTTTAGAAGAAACATTATGCATGTACGTCCAACATACCATTATTACCATTTACATATATATATATACACACACATATATATTAATTTTCAGTTTTTTTTTATTATTTATTTCTTTTGAGAACTTCAATCTCCAACTCATGTCAAACGATAAATAATAATAATAATAATAAAAATCAATGTTAATTAAGATAACCGAGCTTTTTTTTTTCTTCTTCTTTTTCTTAAGAATTTTCTATATTTCTTTATATACACAATCCCAAGCATACGTTCCCCGCACCTGCAAAAAAGCGGGACGAGCAGGCCCACCCACAAATTTGCCCGTCCCACACGGTCTTCGCAAATTCTAATACTCTATTAATAACCGGTTAATTAATTTTATCGACATAAGGAACTACATACATCTTTTATTTATTTCAAAACATGAGCGTTTTTCAATATTTTTATATCTCAGCGCGATTTATATTATTGACTTAAAAAAAATCTAATTCAGATACTAAAAAATATATTGTTATAAAGGTGAAAGATGTTTGTTTTTCTCATTATGTTTCATTTTTTATATTATAGTTGTCGTGTGACTCGAACCATATGGTATTTCAAATAAATACGCTTTATTATAAATAATATATGTAAAAATTAGATAAGAAACCTGCAAAAGCTGCTTGGCGAGATCAATGGAGATCAACCCTGCGCTACACCCCATCCCTCCGAGGTTGAAGCTCATCACGTTCCCTCTCAGCTTGTAATGGTTCACGATCATCGCCGACAGCGACGGCGTCGGGTTGAACAGGCTGCAGTTCACGACCAGAATCCCGATATCCTTCGTCTTCACGCCCGTCTTCGCCAGCAGCTCGTCGATGGCCCCGAACATCACCGCCTCCGCCTCCTTGCGCGCCTCCGCCATGCACGGGTTGGGCGGGACGCGGAGGACCGCCTCGGGCATGTACGTCTTCTGCCCGAGCCCCGACCGCTCCAGGATCTTCTTCTGGAACCCGAGGTTCTCCTCCGAGAACGAGCCCGTCAGGCGCGAGCACTCCAGGAAGATCTCGCGCGTGCACGTGTCCTTCGGGTCCGGCTTGTAGCACGCGAAGTCGAGGAGGTACACGCGCCGGGGCCGCGTCGTGAAGTAGAGCGTGGCGAGGAAGACGAGCAGGGCCGAGCAGAGCGTGACGGCCACGAGGTTGAACCGGAGGTGGTCCCACAGGTGCGCGAGGTCGTCGGCCGTCAGCGCGGAGAGCTGCGTGAAGAAGACGGCGAAGACGGGGATCAGCGCGATGTACATGGCGTTGGTGATGACGTAGTGGTAGCCGAGCTTGACGTACTTGAGCCTCACGGAGAGCAGGAAGTTGGGGAGCTTCTGGCTCGTCGTGTAGCCTTGGACTCGGACATTGTTGTCGTTTTTCATTTTTTGTTGTCGTTTGGCGGTCTGGGCTCAGATTTCTCTGCCCACAGAGGGAGATTTGGGGTGCGATCAAAAGGGTTTGTGGAGAATTGAGAAACGAGAAAAGGGTAGTTTTCAGATTTGGAAATGGACGAGGCAAAATGTGCGTGAGTGAGTGGCTTGAAATGTGGCTTAGAAAATGGAGAGTGCCTTTGGAGAATTGGGAGATTGGCTTGTGAAGGAGGCCAAATGGGATAGGGAATTTAAAGGGGGTTTTGGTGTGTGCTGAGAAATTTGGTCAATATTTAATTATTATTTTAGATTAATTAGAATATTATAATAATGTATTTAGGGAAAGAAGAGTGATGGAGTTGAGAAGAAATGAGAGAGGAGTAGTGGGGGGAGGATGCAACTACCCGAACGAACTCTTTAAATGGGTAAGAATAGTGGCATTCAATATTGCCAACCGGAAACTAGCAGGCTTTTTTTATATATATATTAATATATATATTATAAAAAGGGAAAGAATTTGGGAAGAATTACCTTTTCATTTTTTTTTACTTTCATTTTTTTGTAATCTACTATAATAACAGTGTAATTTTTACGGAAATCTCCAAATTACTGCTTCACTTTTCCGCACTCGTTTTCATCCTTTCTCGGCCTTAACAACCTCATCATGTTCCACACAAGTTCTTGTCGACGTCTAGTCGCGTTTTGGATTACGGAGTCCCTTCTCATCCTCCATATGTTATGGTCGGTTTGAGATATAGTATAAGGGGTGAAACAGTGTTGGGTACCCGGTTTTTTTGAGGTACCCGGTACCCGAATCCGAAAACCGGGTATCTAGTTTTTTATACCCGGTACCCGAAAACCGGGTACCCAAAATCCTGGTATCTAGTTTTTGATACCCAGATCCGGTACTCGGTACCCGGTTTTGAGAAACGGATTCGGGTTTTCAATCGGATTCGGCTTTATACCCGGATCCGTTTGTTTGTTTTTTTTAAATGTATTATCTCAAAATAAACATTGTCTCATAAATAAAAACATACATCCATTGTCTTAAAATTAAAATGCATAAAAAAATAAATAGAGTCTCGCATTTTTTTCTTCGTTTTCGCCATCATTTCTTTGTTCCGCGCATCAAGCATCATCAACATCAATTATAAACATATGATATGGCAATTAAAAAAATATATTACAAGTCAAATAAACATGAGATAAAAAATAATTATTTATAATTAAAGGAAAATAAAATAATTAAAAATATTCGGGTATTAAACCGGGTACTGGGTACCCGATTTCTATGATTTTACTACCCGGTACCCGAACCCGATTTTAAAACCGGATACGGGTACCCAGATCCGAAATCCGGATATGAATTCGGGTTTTAAATCTGGATACGGATTCGAATTTTTACCTGGTTTTCGAGTTTTATTTTCACCTCGAGTAAGGGGCAGTTTATCATACGCGTACAAATAAATTTTTAAAATATACAGCATGATAATATACATGATTTTTTTTAAAATAAAAAATTAGAGGATATATATTTTAAAAATCCCATATAATAATGCTAAAAAAAAAATCATGTTTATGTTCACTTATGATGAATTAATACCCAGTTGACCAAATCACCAAATTTTACGAGACTCGTTTTTGCTTTGCCACTTGTGTGGAATAGTGGGGTCCATGCCCTATGGTCGCCGTGTGAAGCATTCAATTTTGGCACATCTGTCACATAAAAGCTAAGCATTGGAAATTATATATATATATATATATATATATGTAATAGATGTTGGTGAACTATATGTATCTCACTTCCTAATTTATAATCCTAATTTCATGGAAAAGAAAAATAATAACATGAATCACATAATAAGTATTAAATGAGTCACAACCCATGTTGCCTTTCCTTTTTGCTGTAACCATGCACCTTCATAAACATGGATATTAAATGAGATGACATCAATCACATAATAAGTATTATTTTTCAAGTAGCATTGGTCAAACTAGTCTTTCCTCATGGATGATGGGCAGTGCTAGTTGCCCGTGCTCATTTCCCGTCTGGCATGCGTCATGGCAAATCTCTGGCCGCCCTTTCCTAATAAATATAGTACGACGGGTTTTGGAACAGATTCAAACTTTACGATTTGAGAGATCAAATACTACGCAAAAGATTTAAGTACATACAATTTATAAATAAAAAATGACGATGAATCTGAGGGAGCTACAACATCATTAGGGGTTGCTCTAGGTCTGCTCCGCCCTTAAAGAAGTTTGCCCGCCCAACGATATTTTTAAACAAGCATGTTGTTCTTCACCCGTGCACGGGCCCGTGAGTTAGGAAGTTATTGGTCGGGTGATGGATTGGCCTGCCCATCTAATTACGTGTTCTTCTCTAGTTCAAACTTGAAAAAGAAAAAAAAAAAAAAAAAACCTTGCCTAATTTGAAAAATTCTTGAGCTTTGAGGATAGCAGAAGCACATTTCAAGACACTTTTTGTTATCCTTATCAACACGTATTAAATTTAAAAGGGTACGTAAGGTTTAAAAAGAATTACATTTATGGAACTATAGATGTCATTTTCTTTCAAATTTTCTAGCTCTAGCGATATAAACATAAACATAATGCATGGCTTAAATCTAAACATATTTCCTGGTCGATTATATCAAGGTGGGTGGACCTATGTTACTATCTTAGACATTTTTTATCTTAAAATGATTAAAAATATAATAAAATAAATCAACTAATAAAAACGATAATCAAAGAGCTACATGTTGAACATGTCACAAATTACGTGTATTTACTGTTACTTGTACAAAAACTAGTCAATGTCTCATATTTTTTCTTTCTGGTTTTGGCTAAACTCATAATTTCAGACTACCCAGTTGAGAGGGTCTTTTTATTTTATTTTTTATTTTCAGTGAATGATCTTTAATTACAATTTAATTTCCACCCTCTGAGGCTTTGACTTTTGTCACAACATTTATAGGTCACAGTTGACTCAAAACATGACTAATAAATTTAAAATTGATTCCAGTGCCACCGTCCAAAATAATAATAAAACTTTATATCGGTAGTTTATTTTTACTATTTGGGTTTAATAGGAAATAAAATTTCTAAGTACAACTGACCAAACCGATCATCGTATAGATAATTGAGGGAATTTTTCTTGTGAAGAGGTAAGAGTAAGACACAGACATTGATTTTTTTTATTTTTTTTTAATCTTTTTTTTTGTAACCTTCTTATTTTGTTCGTATCCACTTAACTCCTAATCTTATATTGCTTGATTTAAACTGATTAGATATATGGTTTTTATTGGGCACATTTATACTAAATATGAGTTCAAGAAGTTAATTGTTAATTTTATTTTTAAGGGTTAAATTAAGACAATTTACGAATATGATATAATGTGGTTTTTAAGAGTAAATAATTAAACATATAAAATCAAAATATAAATTATATCAATAAAATATGAAATTACAAATTTATTTAAAAAATATAATATATATATATATATTACAAAAATACAGTTGAGAATTTAAAAAAGATTATTTTCGCACTTTAAAGAGGGCTCAAAATTATTTTCAGAGAGATTATTTTCGTAAATGACTCCTTTTAAAAAGACTATTAGCTCCTATAAGTAATTAATTTTGGCGATAACTTTAAGAAATATTAGTTTTGAACGAGAAAGAAAAGGAGATGATAATTTGGGATCGGAAGATAGTATTAGTAGTCATATGTGAAACAATAAATTGATTTTCTTCAAATAGCTCATGAGAATGGAAAACAGAATATGCCAAAACAAATATTATGGATAATTCCAATTTAATCAAGATACAAATTTCTCAATATTCAATATCACGAGACGTGATCGTACGAAGTCTTTTCACCATAATAAACGGCTTATCTTTTTTTTTTTTTTTTTTTGTCAAGTGTGAAACCAAGACTTACGAAACTATAAATATTGTTGTCTTAAATCTTAATCTTTATCGGGTCGCCTGACATATGTGCATTCTCTAGAGGGTTCATAAGTCTTTTTTTTTTTTTTTTTTTTTTTGAGGGGAAAAAGAAAATATCATTAAGCTTGGGCGCAAAGGTCCCGTGAAACAGTTTTGACAAGCCACTGAGGGCAATACAAGCACGAGAAGTCGGACGTTAAGACCGTGAGGCGTTGTTTGGCGATGGCATTTGCCGCCTCGTTACATGCTCTTGGGATCCATCGACACTCGCTGGGCGTACCACTAGCGTGGGCTAAGGATCGGATATCCCCTAAGTACGGACCTTGAAGACCACGACGGTCCTCGCTCTTTGTTAATTGCGTTGCTCGTAGACAGTCCGACTCCATAATGGAGATCTTCCAGCCCTGTGAAAGCGCAAATTGGAGGCCTCGTCGTATGGCGATGCATTCCGCGGAGAGAGCCGAGTCCACGGGTTCCACCAATGAGCCCGTCACACCCAAAACAGCTCCCCGGTGGTCTCTCACGATAGCGGCGACTGCTGCCCGGCCTGAAGACTCCTCCCAAGCGGCGTCAACATTAAGTTTCAACCCTCCGTCCTTCGCCCCGGTCCACGATGTCGGTCTCTCAGCACTGCCCATCCTCAGTGGCGACATTCTATGAGCGCACTTCTTGAACGAAGTGAACCACTCATCAATCTCGGCGACCCAAGCTTCCGGCGCCCTAGCCCGGTTCTCAAAGAGACGAATATTTCTATCGGTCCATGCAGCCCATACTAAGCCGCAAAAAAATTCCATATTCGTCTTGGAGAGAACCTCGCACGCTCTAAGGCAAAGTTCCCTAAGCGGGACTTCGCCGGTTTTTTCCGCCCACCGGTGTAGTGACGAAGATGCCCAAATTGCTTGTGCCCTCTCGCAACTCCATACGGCATGGAGAGCGTCCTCTGGAAGGGCCCCACAAAAGCCACAAAAAGGAAGGCAACCCACCCCTCGTGTCCGGAGAGCACCATATGTTGGAAGAGCTTCCGACCACGCTCTCCACACAACGTGTTTGACTTTGGCCGGGATCTCCAAGCCCCACATTACCCTCCACCATTTCGACTCTCCATCCCTCGAGCTCGATGGGCTACCTTCAGCTATCGACATAGCTAACCGGTACGCCGATCTTACCGAGTACACCCCGTTTTCTTCAAAGTGCCAAGCTAGGCGGTCTTGAGAGTTCACCTCTCCCAACGGAATACGTAAAATAGCCTCCATGTCGTATGGTATCATCAAGGTTTCAAGCAAGGGCCTATTCCATCTCCCATTATCGATGAGGTCCGCCACTCTCCAAGGGAACCCATCGTTCGGGTCCTCCGAGAGCGGTGTGAAGGCGCCGGCTCTCGGAATCCACGCCTGTCCAAAAGCTCTTATGTTGCCCTCCCCGACTTGCCACCGTGTTCCTTGGCGGACCAAGTCTCGACCCCAACATAAGCTCTTGCAAAGGAAGGAGTGGTGTCCTTTGCTTTCGAAATTGATCACCGTGGAGTTCGGGAAATATTTCGCTTTGAGGACTCTAGCTAGCAAGCACTCGGGGTGTTGAATAATGCGCCACGTAAGCCGGCCTACAAGAGCCCGGTTAAAAGCCCCGAGGTCCTTAAAGCCGAGACCCCCTTCCGCTTTAGGCTTGGCGATGCGATCCCACCGTTTCCAGTGAATTTTACGCTTGTCTTCCGAGCCGCCCCACCAAAACCGCGCGGTAAGCCCATGGAGATCCTTAATGACTTTTGCCGGGAACCGGAAAAGGCTCATGAGGTATGTGGGGATGGCTTGGACCACCGCTTTGATTAGAACCTCACGTCCCCCGGCCGAAAACAACTTCGCTTTCCATGCTCGAAGATGTTTTTGCACACGACTAGTGATCTTGCTAAACACCGCCACTTTGTTCCTACCTATATGAACCGGGAGTCCAAGGTAAGATTCTAGTTCCTTAACCACCGGAATGTTAAGGATTCGCGAGAGAGAGGCTGCACATTCCGTGTTAATGTTCTTTGAACAACACATCATAGATTTTTCCGAATTTACCACTTGCCCCGACCCTTTCTCGTAGACTGTCAAAATGGAGTGAATGGCTTGGCAACTACCTTCGTTCGCCTCGCAAAAGAGGATGCTATCGTCTGCAAAGAGAAGGTGTGTTACCGCCGGGGCGGAAGGCCGGCATGTAAACCCTTTGAGGAGGCCCACCCTTTCTTGTCCTCGGATAAGGCCGGAAAGGCCTTCCGCACACACGAGGAAAAGATACGGTGAAAGTGGGCATCCTTGTCGCAAGCCCCTTTTCGGAATGATTGTGCCTCCGGTCCGACCATTGATGACCACAGCGAATTCCGGGGTCGTAATACAATCTCTTACCACGGATAGCACACGGTGTCCAAATCCCATCCTTGTAAGCATTGCACAAACGAAATCCCATTCAACCCGGTCATACGCCTTACTCATGTCGAGTTTAAGGGCCATCGACCCCTTTTTCCTCTTTGATATCCCGTTGAGGGAGTGTAGAAGCTCGTACGCGATCGCCGCATTGTCCGTAATAAGCCTTCCGGGGACGAAGGCGCTTTGGGGTTCGGAAATCACGGAAGAGAGCGCTCCTTTGATTCGGTTTGCGATGACTTTGGTGACGATCTTAAGAAGCACGTTGCAAAGGCTAATTGGGCGGAAGTCTTTGACGCTCTTCGGATTCTTTATCTTGGGGATAAGGACTAGACTCGTGGTGTTCCAAGAGCGCGCGCTAGTCCTTCCGTTTAAAACGTCTAGGCATTCCGATCGGACTCTCGGCCCTACCGATGACCAAAATCTTTGGAAGAAAATAGCATGAAAGCCATCGGGCCCGGGAGCTTTGCGTGGCCCCATGGAATGGAGAGCACGGTCCACTTCTTCCCCGGTGAAAACATCTTCCGTAAGATCATGTTGCGCCGCCGAAATCGAGCTTACATCCTCCCTTATGATCGCTCGAAAGTCCTCCTCCTTAGCACCATTCGAGCTGAAAATGTTCGTAAAGTAACGCTCGAACACTTCCCTGATGCCATAATCCGAGGTGATCCACTCCCCCGACTCGTTGAAGATGCCCCTAATTTGGTTTTGGGCCTTTCTTCGGACGGTACGGGCATGAAAATAAGCCGTGTTCTTGTCTCCGCTATGTAGCCAGTCGGCCCGTGCTCTCTGTTTCCAGTAATAGTCTTCTACGAGGATTAGAGAATCACGCTCGGCATTCAAACGTTTTAACTCGGTCTTAATCTCCGGGGAATAAGCCACCAAGTTAGCGCGTTCAATTTGAGACGAAAGCAGCCGAATCCTTGTGTCCCTGTGACCAAAGGATGTCCGTGCCCAGTTCCGTAGTGCGTCTTTGCAATTGATAAGAGACGAAACGCAGTTGCTGTCCCCACTGCCATCACCCTCGCTACCCCACACCGATCGCACCACCTGTTCACAGCCCTCGTCCGTTAACCATCCGGGCTCGAATGCCCACCTCCTCGGAGTGGTGAGTCTATCACGATTAGGTATGGCGTCCGCACCTGTGTCGATGATGAGGGGGCGATGATCTGATCCCCAGTAGTCCAGGACTAGCACCTCTCCTACCGGAAAGGCGCGTTTCCACGCCGGGTTGGCACACGCTCGGTCAAGGCGGCTTTGAATATTACGATCTCCGCACTGAAAATTATTCCAAGTACAGGTCTCTCCAATATAACCGAGGTCCATAAGATTACAAACCTCGAGAGTGTTGGCGAAGAGCTCCATGTTAGTTGATCGTCTCCTTGCTCGGCTAACGTGTTCGAACTCGAAGAGGACCTCGTTAAAGTCCCCCGCACAAAGCCATGGAGTGTCGTCCCCATTGTGAAGCCGCTTTAGGAGTTCCCAAGAGAGGCGTCGTGAACCTTCGGATGGATCTCCATAGAAACCGGTAAATCGAGAAGTGACCCCGAGCTCGTCTTTGATTACTGCATCGATGTGTCGCTTGCTGTAGGATCGAATTGATACGTTAATTGAGTCCCTCCAAAGGATATGAAGTCCCCCGCTTAGCCCTTCGGCCTGTACCCCAAAACCGCTTGGCAAACCAAGCTTCCACTTCAAACAATCAACCCGGGCTCCTCTTAATTTCGTCTCCGATAAGAAGAGAAGATCCGGATTCCGCTCAAGGATAAGTCTCCTTAAGCGGCTTATCGCCCAAGGATTACACAATCCTCGGACGTTCCAACAAAGGATTTTCATTGCTCTCGGACAGCCCGCCACTGGCGTGCCGCCGATATATATTGTCTTGGAATGTTGCATTGTTCCGAGGTTGTGTCCGCAGCTGAAACCCCCGGCATCATGACTGAAGTTTGCTCCTCCTCGGTCCTAGGATCAACACACTCTGTCATCGCGTGGGTGTTAACAAGGTTCGTGAGCCCTGCCTCTTGCCGTCTTCGTTTGCTTCTGCCCAGAGTCCCTGAACCAATTCCCCGCCGGAGTGCTAGCTCTCTGTCATCAGAGTCTATCTCCCCTGTTTTGGCCAAAGTTTCAATAAAGGAGCTCTGGAGAAATCGTGTTGGAGAGTTGGCGTCGAAGCTTTTCAAGAGAGCCAAAGCAGAAGTGGGCCCAGCTTTTAAAAAAGCACGTGAGGGGAGAGTGGGAGCATCAGGAGTGAGGGAGGGATGTTCGGTCACTAGGGCCTGCCCACTTGGCATTCAAAGATGGGCTTGGGATTTTGAAATAGCCCACCAATATCCCTAATTTCCTTCACACCCTCAGCCGAAAGGAGATCCATCTCCCTACCCCCTACAGCTCCCAAAGGAGAAAGCTCAGAGAGTTCTTTCCTCGCAAGTATCCCCGTTTGGCCGGAACAAGCATAGGCGTGCTTCCCCTGGTCTGTCTCCATCGCGTTAGAGGACAAGCTTTCGAGTGCAGGTGTCCCAGACCTCGGGCAGATCGATGTTCCTTGCTCTGCTGCCAGCTCGTTGACTTTCGTGTTCCCGGTGTGAGAGGTTTCCGTTGCCGGCGTGTGTTTGGAGGCTTTCTTCCCGGAGGTGTTCACATCCTCCAGAGTCGTTGGCCTCCGTTTGTTCAGGAAGCAGTTGGCTTCTTAGAGGGTTCATAAGTCTACACGGCTTATAATATGTTCATTTTACGCATACATATTGGAATTTGGATGTGTATTGTATATATATCAGCACAGGAAAAAAAAAAAAAAAAAACGTGCCTCTTTGTTATCGGTTAGGAAGTATGAAAGTACACATAAATTAGGGTTTGACTATCTTCTTTGTTTCGAGCAAAACGACAGTGACGAGACTGACTTCTTATGATTATCCATGAGAATGAGAGAAAGAGCAACATCGTATAAAGTAATAGTTTTGACATATTTTTTTAAACTGTTATTTTTTATTTATTTTAATATAGTTGAACATAATCAAACAATATTTTAAAATATTTTAAAAACATAATTCTAAACTTGTTTTTAGAATTCAAAAATAAAATACACAAAAAACTAAAACCAGGACAAAACTTAGAAGACTAAAATTTTAGTTCTCCGTCCCGATTCTTGATTTGAATATATATATATATATATATATATTATTTTCTTCCACCTCTTCAACTGATATCGACTCTCACTCGGACGACTTGAGAGTGTTAAGACTTTTCTTTCTGTGCATGTTCATAATAGACAAGCTTAACCATTATGTACAACTTTACTCCGCTGAAAAGCATGGCTTGATCATATCATATTCACAATTTTCAAACCCCAACTAGACAGAAGATGACTAATATATCATAATCATTATCATTTATCAGCTTCTACACACGCTTTTCCCTCATCAGTTTGTAATAAAATAAACAGTTGAAGTGAGAATTCGTCTCGCTAGCTAGAGTACATGAAATAGATCCATTTATTCCGATCTGAATTTATATACAAGTTCGTCGGTATTTTTTAATAATCTCAATCGCGATTAATAAACGAGCTAGGGCATTATACTATTATAGTATTGCGTATTAGTCATATAGCCTCCGAATTCGTTTTTTCTTTTCTTTTCTAAGATTAAAAAAAAACTGTTATTGATGAAAAAAATGATAGCTTGATTTTTTTGGTTTATCAATAAGTAATTGAGTTTACCGATTTTTTTTTTTATAAACAATAATAACGGATTTTCGATAAAATAAAAATACTTTATCACATCATATAAATTAGACATAATATTACGTTTCATTTACTTATAAAATATATTAATATTGATATATATACATATAATATAGCATAAAATAATTTTATTGATATTATGAAACACAATATAGTAATATCATTTGTTTGTATTATCGTTCTTCATACGTCTACTCGGCTAATTATGTAAATATGAACACAACAAAACCCGCGTACACCAGATATGCATTTTTATTAAGTAGAGTATTAATAAGAGCAGTATCAATTCAGATAATAATTTATTAATCAAGTGATGAAAAGAAAGTACATACTTGTACCAAACTATACACCATTATCTTGATCTTGCAATTCATTACCATCAAATTAATTATAGATAAGTCTATAATTAAATGATCAAACTTAAAACCATAAATACCCACCTATTTATCAGCCGACTTAAGTGCTTGTAAATCCCACTTGGACAATGTTGCAAGTTGGTGACAGCATTTGGTTGAGCCATTAATCACATTTTTGGTCCAATATATGTTACACTTACAAGCAAGTATTTTATCATAAATAGTATACAAGAAAATAAACATTGCACGAAATCATATAATTTTTTTTTTTATATTATTTACGGTTTTACCAATCATGGGTTATTTCTTGCTTGATTTATTTGAGTCCCAATTAGGAGGAATAAGGTATAGTCCACCTCTTTGTCTCATTTCTTTGAATGTGCAAGCTAATAATTGAGTGTCAAATCATTGTCACATGAATTTTGACTTTGGCATATTCACTTGAAGATTGCAATATTAATTTGAATTGGTCTTTCCTTCCTACTTTAGAGGCAAATTTAATTAAAAATGTCATGAATTTTATGAAAATATCATGTTATCACGAGACTGATCCTGATCAAGAAAATGATCAATATCCCACTAGGAATATACTTTCTAGGGTTTTTATGCTATATGGTTAATGGGCATTCCCATGATGAAAATGACTCATTAGACCAAATTGTGACACCCTTTTAAGCATCAATCACATGTTTTGCTTCTTTGATTTAAGATGATATTTTGCTAGAAACCTTTGAATGATATATGTAAATACTATAATATGTATTTATATACAGTGGCGGAAACAAGATATAAATTTCGGCGGAGCTAATTATTCCGAAAGGGCCTGAATAAAAATAATTTAAGATACAAATATTTAAGATAATTTTTGTATAAAGATTGAGGGGACTATAACTTCTTTTGAATTATATATGTAGATATATTCTTTGTTTAACTCCTATATTTTCTTTTGTTATAAACTATATGTGTATTTACGTACGTTGTTATATTTATATATATTTTTCCGAAACCTTAGGAATGCATAAATTCTAGAGTTCTAATGCTATATGGCTAATGGGCATTCCCATGATGAAAATGACTCATTAGACAAATTGTACCTCCTTTTTAAGCATAAATCACAAGCTTTGCTTCTTTTTCTCTAGATAATCAATTCTTACAACTAATTTTGATTATATATAAATATATATATGTGTGTGTATATGTATATATATTCCTTTGTTATGTATTTGACTATGGAGAGTTGGAGATGGCTAGTTTGGTTTAATTAAGTTAGGATACCAAAAGATTATCCTAACCAACCACTTTTGAACTAACTTGTAACTTTCTATTTATGACAACTTTTATTTACAAGCTTGCTCGAAACTTTACCTCTTATTACAAGCAATGGATGATTATTTGTTTGATTTCATTATTTTATTATTTTTCTCAAGACTTAAGCACATATAAACCCTCATGATATTGGAGTACCTTGTTTGAATATTGTACCTTGAGGGTCAAGTCAATTGTTAATAAACCTTAATATTGTTTAATTATCTCATCATATAGAAACTTTCTTTTAAATAAAAGTACCGTACTCCAAATGAGCATATAGGTGAAGTGAATAATATAGTAGCTTAGTTGGTACGAGTAATTGACGTACTATCTTGGATAATAACAGAAGGGTTGTGCCACGGGCAAGCTACGAGTGGACCTATCCATTTTTGCCTGGGGCAAGGCAAGACCCGGGTTTCCATCCATTGGCCGTTTTTTTTTTGGACGGATGAAACACACACACACACTCTTAATCTTAAGACGGATAACCCATATTCTTAAAAAAAAAAAAACTAATATAAATCGTTATTTAAAGTAGTTAACGAAACAACTTAAGCTAGCAAGTTTGCTTGTGCAACCTCGTTGGTGGCCTTATCATCTTGAGTTTACGCGAGTAGCTAGAGCCGGACGAGTAGTGAGTATGGGCAACCCTCAGCCACCAGTCTGGCCATCTCTACTTAAGAGTTTAACATAGAGAGTTCAATGCACCAATGACTCGACATTTAAAAATCGCTCACCTTTAATTTTTTTTTTTTTTTTTTTAAACAAGAGATTTGAGAAAACAATCCAAGTTATGCCATGTTATCTTAAGCGAGAAAGTAGTTAACCTACTTTGACAGCTAGATCATCAACCATTATTTTTTTATAGAATCTGGATTATTCTTAATCAAGTTTGTAATCTAATTACTAGCAAATCTAGCTAGTAGTTTCTAGATTACAAGTACTGAAAGCCTTTATTGCAAGCTCATATCTAGCTAATTATTTAGCAAACTTTATGTATACTAAAAAGTCAATGGATTAATAAGATAAGAAACTCGCTTAAATATTGGATTTATTTAAGGTTTGATCAAAATATGTTGGTGCACAAGCTTCTCCGTTGACTATTTTTAAAGACGTGTCGTTTGAAATCCCCTTGTCGACGTCGTATTGTGGACAAAGAACGATAAATCACCGTTTTACATAGTGTGTTGGGCTTCTACAAATGGCATAATTGGTTTTGCGAGAGCTTCTCTCACAAACAATGCGACGGCGATTCGGACAAGTCGCCGCTTGAAGTGTCAACGATATCCAGTTCATAATCGTTGCTTGAGTTGATTTTTTCTTCTTATTGTGTTGGATTTTTTTAAGAAAGCTATTTTAGATGGCGTCTGCGAACCGAAATTATAATCGTTCACGAACTGCGCAGATGAGCATTTTTCCTAGTGTCAATAGTTTCTGCGGGATTCTGGATTTCCCGTTCTTCGGACAATAGACTATTCCAGGCGAGACTAGTTGTTATATACAAAGTTTATCTTCTAAATTCGTTTATCTACTTATAAAAGTCAAGAAGATGCAAACTAGTTTGATTATAATTTATAATTCACATTCGCAATAGGTACACATCACATGTGACGAAGAAAAAAAAAACGACGATGTTTTGCAGATCAAGAATGTCGTCGTTTTCGAAGATCTGGAAACAGGGTTCTTGGTCAAATACGAATTTATCTGTGGATAGAGACACGCGGAATTATGTCACAAAAACCTCCCGATCATTTTTTATTTTCCAAATTCTTCCAATTTTTAATTCTATATTATGTGATTTAGCAATATAATGATCATGATGACTCCATATTTACTTACCAAACGAAATATAGAATTCAGTAAACACTTACCGTAGACATGAATGTACGCGTCAAAAATACCCAGAAATTCGGTTTTGAAACCCCGCCCAATTTCAAATACCCAAATATCTATATGTCTAACCGGATTATAAACGGATGCGAGTTCTGAATTAGGGATTTGAAATTCCCAGAGCAATTTGAAATTTCTTGCTGTTAGAAATATTATCCAAGTTACTAGCTCAACACAAGTGTAAATCGATAACTAAGTGTAAGTCGAGAAAAAAATAAAAAGAAACGGTTTCATTGCTATCTAAAAACCTACATTTCCTCGGAATCAAGAAGCTTTCTTTTGGATTTCAAATAATCACATTTCCGGAAAAGTGATACCAGAAAATATGTGACGGAAAACGAATCAAACCGCGTATTGAGTTATATTACTGATAGCAAAACAAAACTGAGAGTGGTTTACTATACTGTACTTATAATCAAGGTTTATCAACCATATGAATTAAACCAAAAGTAAAACAATACATTAAATCCGAAGGCTTACTCTTTACTTATTTCCCGAAAAGAAACTTCCCTGGGATACGATTTTATACACGCAAGAGACACACAGCTTTCTCATCAGCCTTTCGAAGAAAAGAAAATCATAAAAAAATTGCGCTAAACGTGTAGCCTTGTATAAGAATCACGAAAATATTATATTATCACACATGCCAGTACGTCGCTAATAGACGGAACGGAAAAGCTATAGCTACCTCCGGCGAAGCATCAACGGGCATTGTTCTCGCGAGCTTGTTCCCGAGCGATTTCCCTGATCTCCTCCAGCGACGGAGGTTTCTCCATCGGAGGATACACTACATACGAATGCTGCAGATCAAAACAAGGCCACATATATAACAAGAGTCAATCAATGATCCACAACATGAACATCACGAAAATTGCAATCTGGTCCCTCAACTAAAGAGGCCTGATCCAAAACTCCCCACAAAATTTGCAATACTTACAGAAATGCCCCTTTACCAAAAGCTAAATCATATCACACACTAAGAATCACATCAGTCACAACCGAAACATGAAATTAAACAATGTCGGAAGATCGATAAGAAAGTGGAGAGAAGATTACGTTTCCCATGAATCTCTGGATGTTTTTACTGTTGTTGGCGAAGGTGTACATGAGGACGATCGGGACGGCGACGTAGAGGCCGAACTTGGCGACCTCGAGGACCGTCTTCGAGGTTCCCACCGATGACATTTTCCCGAGAAACAAACAGAAATTGGGATTATCTTGGAAGCCCTAGAGCTCTCTGTTCTTCGTTTGTGCTGACGACGGAGGTTTCGAGTTTCGTCTCTCTAATTGGGCTTTTTGGGCCCAAATCAATTTATTTCATGGGCCCAATGAAAATATTTGACGTTTGATGGCGAAATTTCTTTTGTTGATTTTGGCTCATCCAAAATTTTAATTTAAAAATATAAGTTAAATTTTCTGTTAGTTAACCCGAAATTTTAATTTATAAATATCAGTTCAATTTTCTGTCAGCTAAATTAGTCTTTACACGATGCAAACTTAGAAGATTTTGGGTAAATGGCCAGAGAAACAAATGTCCGGCTTTCCCTATGCTCCAACTTCCCGGACCGAATTCCGAACCTCTAAAACGGAAGGTTTGTTATTTGGGAGATTTTGTATTTCAAGCCAATTTTATAAGTCGCCTAGCCAGTTTTGAAATATATGGCAGCATTACATGATTATTAAAACACCTTATATATCTTCTGATTTTCGATAAATGCTTCGCAAGAAATAGAATCGAAACCCTAATGACTTCACAATATATTCGTGTTTTTTTTTTCTTTTTTTTTTTTCTTTCTTTCTTCCAGTATCCAAGTCTACATCAATGCTCCTAATTATTACACCTAGCAAATGTGGTCAATTATTTAGAATTCGATGTAATTGTCTTACAGATCAACATGACCACTGAGTCACTGACTATATCTTACATAAGAACATATGGACCATGCAAATTGTTAATTAATTAATTTTTTTAATGAGTATGGTCAATAAATGGTCAGTGACATATACTGCTATATATAGTTCCGTATCAAGCAATAAGCACCTATTATTATCAATCTAAAACGTATACATATATATATATATATATATAGATATATATCCTTTTTGAGCGAACCAGATAATTGGAAATTAATGAGAGTAGTACTATACGAAATAACATTCATGAATGATTTGGAGTTTGGACCAACCATTTACATGCACATGTAATGTACGTGAGCTTTAGCCACAGAAAACAGAGATGAAATATGTAGTCCATTAAAATAATGGTATAAGTATATATATATATATGTATATATATTATATATATATTGACATAATGTGTCCAAGTGTTTGGTGTTCCTTCGTGATCAGCAAGAGACAAAGAAATCAATGGCGTGCAAGAGGAACATTTTTCACATTATATTTACAAAAATAGATTATGAACATTAATTATTAAATAAGATTGATGATCACGATATTAAATCTAAGAGGTCGAGTAATAAAATTTAATATATTAATGTAAGCAATTTTGTTGTAACTTCTTTTTGTCTGTTTCTGTTAAATCTTAATGTGAGCTAGGTACTACGAAAATTTGGTACTTGACTTGTTATATATATATTTTTATTTTTTTAAAAAAATTAAGCATTGGTGACGCTACTATTAAAAAATGTTCACCGGTTCATGATAGCTAGAGCAAGTATGTTGAGAAGTTTCCGGAAAAGTCCCTAAAAACACAAATGTTTCGTACGATATAAATAGTTCAAATGCGCATCTAACATGAGAGTCTCTCACTCGCTTTCACAAGTCGCCCTCCGGGCCCCTAACTCGGGAGCGAGCGTAGAGACTAATAGAACTCTAAAGGCGTATTTGAGACACTTGAATACAATAGATGAGGCAATGAGTGATCACCAAATGTTCAACGTACCATAACCATATTTTCAACTCCAACAATAATTTCTCTCTATTTTTGCAAAGGATCACTAGTTTTTGCTTCTTCTTCTTTTTTTTTTTAAATGAAAAAATTAATATATATATATATATACTATTCATTTCAAGTCAACTAAATCAAGGACAATAATATATATAGAACAGTGACATATATGGTGTTAGTGTGTAAGGCTGTTTTGGTTCAATTCATAAAGTTGGCATGTATATGATCACTATATATAAAGTTAGTATGTCTCGCTCTAAATAATTAAATCCCTACCAAATATAGATTCCAATGCCTATTGACATTGACGTATATATATATATATACACACACACATAATAAATCATACATTTTCTTAGTGGTGGACAAAACAATAGTATACTGTATAACCCAATTTAGGCCTTCTCATTGGTCCACATACACACCTGGCCAATATCCACGTTAGCTAAATATAAAAGGTGATGATAGCAAATATATCGAGTTTAACTTTTAGTCAACCAATAGTTTTATTTTTTTCACAACTTACAAACGAAAACGATTAAGTAGAGCTCAAATTTTCCCTTACATATATAATCTAATGAGTTTATTTAGCTTTTGTAAATTTATTATATGATTTTTCAAGCGATTCTGTGTTCAATCCCGACGGATAATAATATATTGTAAATCAACTTACAAACGAAACGATTAAGTAGAGCTCAAATTTCTCTATTAGCGTGAAAACCTATATAATTCAAAAAGTTTATTTAACTTTTGTAAATTTATTATATGATTCTTCGAGCGATTCTATGTTCAATTCGGACAGAACACATAATTAGTTAGTAAATCAAGTTCATCAAATTACCACATGTTTTGAGAAACAAATTTTATCAACTAACTACACAACTTGAATTATATAATGTTATGACATATAATTTTAAATTATATTCAAAATGCACTGATTGTTTATATAAATGATTTTCTTTAATATCTATATACAGTTCTTTAATGTTAAAGTGCTCTGTCATGTCAAACATACAATACATATATTTGAAGGTTTGCAGTTTGCACATAGGTTCAAACGAATATTAGTTTTCATGTTGATTTTATCTATACCAAATAAATAAACTCTTTTTAATAATTAAAAATTAATAAAGAACGGTTCTAAATGAAGCACTAATAATAACTATAAAGTTCGGTAATCATAGTTTTTTATGTTCAATAATGAATAATTAGCGTGCTGATTATATTGGTTTTCTAAGATATTATGTTCATAAGAACTATATAGAAAATTAATTATTAAAATATTTTGACGTTGTTCCTTCATTGTTAACCCATCTATAGTTGGTGGCAAAATGGGACACCTGCATCTATAACTAATCATAACATTCGTTCCCTAAATACCATTTAATAATAATGAAGTTATTTTATTAATTATTATAATAAAGTTTAATTACAGTATTAAAGCAACGGTCAATGATCAAATTGTTAGCAATGATCATGCATGGTTTTGGTGTTTAATTATTAACTATACAATAAGTAGTATTGGTTTCATAAAGTATACTATTTTCATAAAGTTAGATCTTAAGCTAAAAATAAATTATTAACGTTGAGATCTAAAACCACCTAGTTTGTGGCAGAACTGGGCCATTTGTACTAATAATTAAGTGTTAATTGGTCAAGGCACCAAATAGAACGTTTTAATCAAAGCCATGATATTATAGCTTGGAAATTTTGTTTTATATATACTCTAATTTTAATTTTTCTAAAAATGTACTCTCTTTTTTGTTTTTTAACAACAGCTATACTTTAAAATACATATATATATATATATACACATATAATATACATGAACGAAGATGATATACTTTTGTAAAGCTTAAAATTATCCCTTTTTATAATGTTTTTCCAAAAATATACCACTTATACATCTTTCTAAGAACAACTAAAATTTCACCAATACCAATTATTTTAAAATATTATAAATTAATTAAAAAGTATAAAAAAAAGGGTAAATGAAGAAAATGCCCATTTGTAACACAACGTTTCAAAAAAATGCCCATTTCTATTTTTGGAAAAAATAACTACCAACAAAATAAATAGTAGACCAATATACCCCTCTTAATTTTGGCGGTTTTTTTAATGAGTTGTTAAAAATATGACGTGTTTTCATTAATAAATTATATTAATTAAAAATTCTTTTTTTATCACGATGGATTTAAAGCAAAACAGTTTTTATCCTAAAAAAAAACAAATATAACTGACTATATTTATCCATTCATAATTAAAATTAAAAATAAAATTCCTATTATTCAAATTTTTAAACGATTAAAATTTCAAAACATTCTACCAATTATATTACTTTTTAAAAAAATTATCTATATTTTTTCCTTGTAAATAGGTATATGCATAACTGATTCTAAACATCCCTTAATTAAATTTCAAATATTTTCATCGTATTATTTACTATTAAAACGAATTTCTTTCCTTAAAAATAGCTAAATACATAAAATCATTTAGTTTCCTTATAAATAGCTAAATATCGTCTCTATTCGTTAATCGAATTTTCAAAAATCAATTAAAAATCAATCTTATTATTCCAGCCTATTATTTTTTACGTAACTATATTTACAAATTCGTAATTATATTTAAGTAAATATATTTATGATTCTAATTTTACGTAATTATATTTACGATTCAAGATTTTTACGTAACTATATTTACGATTCTTGTGTATGCATATATTATGTGAACTGTAAATTAAATTACCAAATAATATGTAAATTAAATTACAAAACTTAAACCCAATATGTAATATCATTGCATCATCAACACAAAACACTTACAAAAATAAGAGGAATAAATAAGAGGAATAAATCAACATGCAGAGTTCAAATCGGATATATATAGTTATATACATATAATGATCTTACTGATTTTATTTCAACAAAGATATAAAAGGAAGAAACGAACTTTAGGGCAAATTGATTTGTGGTAACGATTTTGGCGGTGATAATTAGCGCTCGGTGATGTGCGACGTCGATCAGAGAATGCGAGGGGACGGCAGCAACCGCAAGCAAGGAGGATGTGACGGCAACCGACGTGAGGTGACGACGACCGACAAAGGTGACGGCGACCGACGAGAGGTAACAGCAATCAACGAGAGGTGACGGCGACCGACGAGACGAAACGGCGAGTCGATGGAGTGAGAGAGAAAAAGAGGGTATACGATAGAAATGGTACTTGAGGATTAAAGATTTGAAATTTGAATTAATTATACAATAACTACTGTATTTAAAACGTGATAATGGATGATAAATGGTCAACGTCATATTGGCTCGTTCAATTTTTTTTTATTAAAATAATTAATAAAAAATAAAACGAAAATTAATAACTGTCATTAGTGTTAGGGATAAAATGGTCCAATAAGTTTTATTAATGGGTATAAAATAATTTTTTGAAACTATGGCCATTTTTCATAAACCTTAAGTGATTTTTGGGCATTTCGTGGATTTTCTATAAAAAAAAAATGGCACCATTGTCAAATTACACTTAGAGTAGAGAATATAGAAAAGAAATTTTTCCCTTATTAATTTTTTTTAAAAGATGATGCACTAATTAAATTAAGTGCAAGTTGATTCGAGAGATATATATTTTGTAATGTTTTAGGTGAATGCCATGGTCAATATACACATCACTTATAAGAATATACGATTTTTCCGAGAGTCTTACTTGACTGTTTTGATAAATCCGTGTATATAACCCCATGAAATATATTAAATTATTCCAAACATAAATCATAAATGCACGCATCGAGAATATACAAAGTTACAAACAAGGGTCGTACTCCTATATATTTTGCATGGCTCAGAAACTTTGAAAATGAAATGAATCCTTAAGGAAGGTCAAATTGACCACATATATTTATTTACACTGTGTAAATAACTATATATATATATATATAATACTGCATATATATACATATATATTGCATTATTTTGCATGGATGGGCGTTATAAGGTGGACCCTGTCAAACTCTTGTGGCTTCAAATTGGAAGTACTACGTAGCTTCCTAAGATGAGAGTGAGCCGTTAGCTGATGACTCCAAGTATAATTACTAAATTACGCAAAAGCCCTTTAACTAGAAAGAGTTTGGTTGGTTTGTTTTTTGTTGAAAATTTCTTAGTGGCTCGAAATCATACACTTCTCAAGTTGCGAGTATGAGCTAAGCCGTTTCTATTTCTCCTCCTATCTGACTTGTAAGTAACCAATTTAATTAGATGAATGGTCACGTGCGCAAATTAAATTACTATTCAAAATTACCATTACGGGTGAATAAACATGTATAAAGTATTCGTATTTGAAAAATAATAGACCGAATATTATATTTTGATATTTTATAATAACACTGAATATTCTATATTAAAAGATGAAAAAAAAACTGCAACTACGATATAATTGGTGTTCGGTTTCGGTTGCAATAACATTATTTTTTAACCACATTTATCCCTTTAAGATCCACGTCACATAATTATTTTACAAAGAAATAATGAAATCTCAAAATATGCCCTAATATTAAAGCAGGAAGTGATTATAACCCAAAAATAATTGATATAATTAAGTTCTAATTTCTTAAATTCTTAATTCTTTGCTTGATAAGTTCTAAGCTCTTCAGTTTTTTTCACCCATGTTGCAACTGTTATTGCATGTAATGTAACATTAAAATATATCTAACTATCTAAGAAGCTTCATATAATTAGAGTATATATTTTGATTAAAGGCGCATTAACAAAGATGTCCATAGATTAATCCGTATAATTATTTTTTGTTTTAGTTAGTGACGGCCAGTTAAAACCTGACTAAAATATCTGCTATATTATATTATTATTATTATTATATAATATTTCGTTTATGCTATCTTTTTTTCTTGGTCACTTGTGACTGTCTTTTCCTTCCTTTTCGTAACATTTTCTATGATATAGTTTAATACTTTATTCAACTTTCATATATAGTGGAAGAGTTGTATATATTTAGTGGGGATTAAAAGGAAGATTTATTGTGGGATTTCATTTTCACTTTATTTATAGATAATTATATAGTTGTATATATTTAGTGGGGATTAAAAGGAAGATTTATTGTGGGATTTCATTTTCACTTTATTTATAGATAATTATATAGTTGTATATTTATTATATCAAGGTGCTCTTTAAGGTTTTATGATTTCATAGCAATAGAATTATCTTGGACGATAAACTAATACAAGTCACTTTTGACTACCCTTTATTCCACTTTCTTCTTTCCTATACATATTAATAGTTTTATAATTTACCAATAATTAGCAATAATATTCCAAATGCGCTTTTAGTGTTTTCTAGCTGTTTGTATGTTATAAAATTTGGTACGGGATTATATATTAACAAAAAAGTAAATGCTATTAATATCTTGTCATGAGTGAATTATATAATAACAACAAAGTAAATACTATATAAATTATTTTTTATATCAGTTTTTCTCATAAATTTACTTATAGTACACTTATGTCTCACTTTGTACCTAAAACATTTTTTTGACATATGAACATGTCTTTTAATTATTATTTTTTCAAACTTTAAAAGATTAAGATAATAAAAAAAATTATTTAAAACTTTGACAAAAGTGATAAACATATAGCATAAAGGGAATTTGGATCCAAGTTAACGTTCAATATGTGAAAATAGTGTTAAATAATCTGTTTTGATAATTAAGCTTGAATAGATTTTACAAACAAGAAAATGTTCAGGGCAAAATATTAGCACATAAAATAAATTTTGAAAACAAAAATGATATAATATTAGTGGTATATACTCTAAGAAAAATAGAATCTTGAATATCAAATGAAATGAAAAGACAAAACAGTGAACACATTTATGGATTGTTATAGCATCGAACCAATATAATATAATACTTCTCTTATATTATAAGCATGCTTCAAAACACGTGGGTGGCTTTTGTATGAAATATCATGCATGCAAGGCTTTATATATATATATATATATATATATATATATATATATATATATAAAGAATCTAGCTGGCTTCTATTCTTTTTTGGTTAGTACAAATAATAATACTAATATTAATATCAATAATAACACTTAATTTCAAAAATTATACCATTTTATTTTTCATGTCACGAACAATAATAAATATATTTAATTATTTATAGCTCAAGCTGCATGCATGCCCCGAATGTTGTACACAGTGAGAAAGAAGGTTATAACTCATAAGCTATAACTAAATTTATAAGATTTAATTAGTTATTGTTTTGTCATTATTTAAACAAACAATCAAGCTGTTGTTACACAATAAATAAAATAAAAAAACCCAAATGGAAACATATTAAATCACATGAGAAATATCAATTCTGGGGAAACTAATTAACGTGTTGGTTTAGTTTAAAGGAGATCCTAAATAAGGGGATACAAACAAGGAAGTGAAACATGAATGTGTTGACTCGACAATTATAGCAAGAAAGAATAGACAACAAATAAATAGGAAAATTCAAACGATAACCCACTAACAAGGCTCATATTTAATAGACTAATTTGCGGCAAAAGTATATATGTTTTATCACTTTGAACAAAATTAGTCTTTATGATATTTTTTTGGTGACACAAGCTGTCATTCTCTAAACAAATTAGTCCTTGGTGGTTAAAAATTAACTTTTAGCGTTAAAATTGTGACAAAGTACCCAAAAGAAAAAAACAGCAAAACCTTCACTCGCTGATTGTCTTTTTCTTCTTCTTTTTTTTTTAACGATAAGCTTTTTGTCATTTTTATTAATGTAAATATGTAAGTAGTCTTGTTTTACCCTATACCCTCAAAACCCGAGTCAGCTCGTGCGGTTATTATATAAAATCAGGCTTTCTAAATCGATGACAAAATTATGTGCGGGCCCGGTTTCTGAATGCACCTGAAAGCGTAATCTCCTTGAGGTTTTTATATAAAATCGAGCTTACCGAAATCGGTACAAAACTATAAAAACTACGCCTATGTCGGTTTCGAATGCCTAAAAACCCGAGACCAAAACCATAATTAAAAAAAATGAAAATGAAAATGAAAATGAAGCATACTAGAGAACGAATATGCCAATCACCCAATATAGCACATCCCATCCCAATCACCCAACAACATAAAAACAAAAAGGGCATTTCGGGAAACCAAAAATCATCGAACTTTATAAAACTCACGAAGCAGCGCACAACTCTCCTTTGTCCCCTCTCTCTCTCTCCTCCTCCTCCGCTCTTCAATGGAGAACGAAGGGGTCCCTCCTTCTCCGCCGGCGACCTCCTCCGCCACCATCCTCGGCCGCTACCAGCTCGGCCGCTTCCTCGGCCAGGGCAGCTTCGCCAAGGTCCACGAGGCGCGCTCCCTCGCCGACGGCTCCCACGTGGCCATCAAGATCATCGACAAGAAGGCCAAGACCTTCGACGCCGCCATGGAGCCCCTCATCGCCGGCGAGATCGAGGCCATGCGCCGCCTCAAGCACCACCCCAACATCCTCGGAATCCACGAGGTCATGGCCACCAAGACCAAGATCTACCTCGTCGTGGAGCTCGCCGCCGGCGGCGAGCTCCTCAAGAGGATCGCCCGCCAGAAGAACTTCCTCCTGAAAGAGCCCGAGGCGCGCCGCTACTTCCACCAGCTCGTCTCTGCGCTCCGGTTCTGCCACCGGAACGGCGTGGCGCACCGCGACGTGAAGCCGCAGAATCTCCTCCTGGACGGCGCCGGAAATCTGAAGGTGTCGGACTTCGGGCTCTCGGCGCTCCCCGAGCGGATCAAGGACGGGATGCTGCACACCGCGTGCGGGACGCCGGCTTTCACCGCGCCGGAGGTTCTCTCCCGGAGGCGGCGCGACGGGGCGGCTGCCGGGTATGACGGGGCGACGGCGGACGCGTGGTCGTGCGGGGTGATCTTGCACGTGCTCCTTGCCGGGAAGCTCCCGTTCAAAGACGGGAACCTCGTTGCTATGTTCCAGCAGGTACGATAGTTTGAACTTCGATAAATTAATAATCGCGGAAATTAAATAATTTTATTATACAATAAAATGATTAATTAACATCAACTTAAGTGACACATAAAAATATAATGTAATTGATATTATTAATTTATCGAATATTAATTTAACGAATATTTACAGGCTCGGTGTAGATTCTTTCGAAAATAACGTACATTTTGTGTGGGATTATATTATTTTGAACAGGATTTCGTTGTGAAGAAATGAATAATAATCTTATAAGAAAGATTACACATAAATAACTTATTACAAAAGAACAATTACCAATAATATGGTGTTCTTCCTTAACGTTGTAGATCCAGAGCCGAGCTATCGAATTCCCGGACTGGGTTTCCAAAACCGCTCGACGGATAATCCGGGGACTCCTCGACCCGAACCCGGGCACGCGCCTGAGCATCGAGAGGCTGGCCGAGACGCAGTGGTTCAAGAAGTCGCAGCCTCCAGAGGTCTCGCCTCCGCCGCAATTTGCGAAGCTCGAAGAGTGCTGCAACGCTTTCGAGATAATCTCGCTGTCGTCGGGGCTGAACTTGTCGGGGCTATTTGAGCCGGCAGCCACAGAGGAGAACCGGCACCGACGAAGGCGGAGGAAAGAGCGGCGCTTTGCGGCGGTGGGAGTGCCGTTGGAAGCGGCGATCGAGAAGGTGAGAGGAGTCGGCGAGAGGCTCGGGTACGCGACGGAGAGAGGGAAGAACGGTAGGAAACTAGGGTTAGGGAAAGGAAGAACTCTCTTGGTTCTGGAACTTTCGGAAGTTTCCGAGGGACTAGTATTGGGTGAAGTGAAGGTGGTCAACGACGGAGGAGATTTCGGGGAGGCGCAGTGGAAGGAAATCAGCGACGGAGTGGAGGAGACGGGGCTGACGTGGATAAACGACACCGTTTGAGTGGCAAAACGGCAAAGATGACGCTAACGACACCTTTTCGTGTACTTGCTAGCTCCGCGGGTTAAGGAGAGACAAGCGAAAACCGTGGATTCCGTTTTGTACATGCATATGGAGTATGGAAGCTGTCGGTTCTTGGTGAAATTTACTTAAGTTTGGTGAATTGTACAAGTTTAGAGGGTGCTAGATTGATATATCTAGCCATTTTATGTAACCTTTTTTTTTTTGTGTATATTAGAATTTTATTAAGTGCCATTTTAACCAAATAAAAACTTCGTAAGTATTGGCTCGTACTTGAAAAAAATTAGAGATATATTGGCTCGTTTTATATAATATATCGCTGTATCTTTGTATAGTTTTGTATGATACTGTCGATTTTCACTATTTTTTTTTTTTTTTTGTAACCTTGTAAATAATGTAGTATAAGACCCGAATTCTAGTATTGATACTGCAAAATTCGAGGAAATTTGGAACCTGAAAATTTTAGTTCCGATTTGTTTTTTAGTATCCAACATTTCATATTAATTATGAATCAAGATTCAACGATTTAGATTTAAAATATCAAAATATTTTATTATTTTAAAAATTCGAATCATAAATTTCTGAATCCAGATTGTAAGATTAAAAAAAAAATATACGTGTGTCTAGTTTCGTACCTATATGAGAAATTTATTTTGAAATAAAAAATGATGATATCTAGTTTTCATGATTCAGCCCAATTGGCAAAAGTGTTTTTCCCAAGAGAGAGGACTTGAGTTCAACTCTTCGGTTATTAGTTTTTGTTTATTTTTCTTTCTAAGTTTTAAGCTTTTTTTTGTTTATTTCTTTTCAGTTATTAAAACATATAGATGCATTTTTATACTCGCTTATTATAGTATTAAAAATATTATATTTACTATTTATTATAGGGCTTATTAGCAAAATACTCAATTAGAGCTAAACTATTTTAAAAAATACTCAAAAGTTTGATAAAATTAAAAATGTACTCATTTGGCCTTTTATATACAAATATACCCTCGTCTTCATCGTCTCCTTCACGTTCGACTCTTCTTCTCGAAACCCTAGACTCACACACCAGACCAGAGAAGCTTCGCAAAGCCAACAACAATGGCGGAAGGACGCACCGCGAGAACCAAGCCCAACATCCTCATCACCGGAAATCCGGGGACGGGCAAGACCACCACGGCCACGGCCCTGGCGGAGAACGCCGACCCCCGCCACTTCAACATCCGCAACCTGGTCAAGGAGAAGAGCCTCCACAACGGCTGGGATGACGAGCTCGACTGTTACGTCATCAACGAAGACCTCGTTCGTCTCCAAACCCTAACTTTTTTGCGCACATTCCCTCTCTCTCTCTGGTACGATTCATCAAATCGAATTCGGTTTTAGGTCTGCGACGAGCTCGAGGATCTGATGGATGAGGGAGGCAACATCGTGGACTATCTCGAGGATTCGATCTCGTGGCCGTGCTCCAGACGGAGAATTCCGTGCTCTACGATCGATTGAAGAATGGGTAACCGGAATGAAAAGGGCAACCCAGGACCGATCGTGAGTGGATCGAGGCAGATTTACCTGACATTTCCGGCCGAGAGCACGTTCACCGAAGAAGACGTCTCGAGCTACTTCGCTGAATAGTGATCGAAAATTATGGAAGTGAATGATGATGCTGAATAATTGGATTCGGTGTTATTGAATTCACAATTTGGAAACTCAAAATATCATTTGTATGAACAAAACTTACATGGGGAATTGTAAATTTATGAAGTATAATAATTAGGGGCTTGATACAGGATTCAATTTGTCTATGAATTCATGATTGAATTTGTCTCTTTGTTTTGGTATACGTAACTAAAGTTACATAATTGTAACTTCAACCACATTATGTAGTTACACTTTTGTAACCGAAGTTACATTATTGTAACCGAAGTTACACTTATGTAACTTCGGTTACACTGTTGTAACTGTAGTTACACTTTTGTAACCGGAGTTACAATTTCAATATAAGTGTATTTATTATGGAATCAAATTTCAATATATTTGTTCAAATAATAATTTAGTGCTTTGGGAGTTAATTTGGAAGTATTAAAATAATTTTTGTAACTGAAATTACACTTTTGTAACTCAAGTTACATAAGTGTAACCGATGTTACACTTTTGTAACAGGAGTTACACTTTCGTAATTCTAGTCATATATGGTTACACTTATGTTACATAATTATATTAATCTACTCTCCATCTAAAGGTATGTAGCAATAATTTCACATAATTTGAGTTACAAAAAAGAATTTAAATTGAAATTAAATTTCACTAATCTAATTGGAATCAATTTTTTGTAACCGAAGTTACATTATCGTAACCAAAGTTACATTATCGTAACTGAAGTTACACTAATTTAATTGGAATTAATTTTTTGTAACCGAAGTTACATTATCGTAACCAAAGTTACATTATCGTAACTGAAATTACATTATCGTAACTTAAGTTACCCTTTTGTAACTTCGGTTACACTTTGTAACTGGAGTTACACTTTTTGTAACAGGAGTTACACTTTCGTGATTCTAGTAATATATGGTTACACTTATGTTACATAATTATATTAATCCAGTTTCCATCTAAAGGTACGTAGCAATAAGTTCACATAATTTGAGTTACAAAAAAGAATTTAAATTGAATTTAATTTTCACTAATCTAATTGGAATTAAATTTTTATAACCGAAGTTACATTATCGTAACCAAAGTTACATTATCGTAACTGAAGTTACACTAATTTAATCGGAATTAAATTTTTGTAACCGAAGTTACATTATCGTAACCAAAGTTACATTATCGTAACTTAAGTTACCCTTTTGTAACTTCGGTTACACTTTGTAACTGTTGTTACACTGTTGTAACTGTAGTTACACTTTTGTAACCGGAGTTACAATTTCAATATATTTGTTCAAATAATAATTTATTGCTTTTGGAGTTAATTTGGAAGTATTAAAATAATTATTGTAACCGATGTTACACTTTTGTAACAGGAGTTACACTTTCGTAGTTCTAGTAATATATGTTTACACTTATGTTACATAATTATATTAATCCAGTTTCCATCTAAAGGTACGTAGCAATTAGTTCACATAATTTGAGTTACAAAAAAGAATTTAAATTGAAATTAAATTTCACTAATTTAATTGGAATTAAATTTTTGTAACCGAAGTTACATTATCGTAACCAAAGTTACATTATCGTAACTGAAGTTACAATTAATTTAATTGGAATTAAATTTTTGTAACCGAAGTTACATTATCGTAACCAAAGTTACATTATCGTAACTTAAGTTACCCTTTTGTAACTTCGGTTACACTTTGTAACTGGTGTTACACTGTTGTAACTTGTAACTGTAGTTACACTTTTGTAACCGAAGTTACAATTTCAATATATTTGTTCAAATAATAATTTATTGCTTTTGGAGTTAATTTGGAAGTATTAAAATAATTATTGTAACCGATGTTACACTTTTGTAACAGGAGTTATACTTTCGTAGTTCTAGTAATATATGTTTACACTTATGTTACATAATTATATTAATCCAGTTTCCATCTAAAGGTACGTAGCAATTAGTTCACATAATTTGAGTTACAAAAAAGAATTTAAACTGAAATTAAATTTCACTAATTTAAATGGAATTAAATTTTTGTAACCGAAGTTACATTATCGTAACTAAAGTTGCAATTAATTTAATTGGAATTAAATTTTTGTAACCGAATTTACATTATCGTAACCAAAGTTACATTATCGTAACTGAAGTTACAATAATTTAATTGGAATTAAATTTTTGTAACCGAAGTTACATTATCGTAACCAAAGTTACATTATCGTAACTGAAGTTACATTATCGTAACTTAAGTTACCCTTTTGTAACTTCGGTTACACTTTGTAACTGGTGTTACACTGTTGTAACTGTAGTTACACTTTTGTAACCGGAGTTACAATTTCAATATATTTGTTCAAATAATAATTTATTTCTTTTGGAGTTAATTTGGAAGTATTAAAATAATTTTTGTAACCGGTGGTACACTTTTGTAACTCAAGTTACATAAGTGTAACCGGTGTTACACTTTTGTAACAGAGTTACTGTTTCGTAATTCTAGTAATATATGGTTAAACTTATTTTAGCGTAACCAAAGTTACATTAGCGTAACCAAAGTTACATTATCGTAACTTAAGTTACCCATTTTTGTAACTTCGGTTACACTTTGTAACTGGTGTTACACTGTTGTAACTGTAGTTACACTTTTGTAACCGGAGTTACAATTTCAATATACTTGTTCAAATAATAATTTATTGATTTTGGAGTTAATTTAGAAGTATTAAAATAATTATTGTAACCGGTGTTACACTTTTGTAACTCAAGTTACATAAGTGTAACCGGTGTTACACTTTTGTAACAGGAGTTACACTTTCGTAATTCTAGTAATATATGGTTACACTTATGTTACATAATTATATTAATCCAGTCCCCATATAAAGGTATGTAGCAATAATTTTGTAACCGAAGTTACATTATCGTAACCGAAGTTACATTATCGTAACTGAAGTTACACTTATGTAACCGGAGTTACAATTTCAATATATTTGTTCAAATAATAATTTTGTGCTTTGGGAGTTAATTTGGAAGTATTAAAATAATTTTTGTAATTGAAGTTAAACTTTTATAACTCAAGTTACATAAGTGTAACCGGTGTTACACTTTGGTAATAGGAGTTACACTTTCGTAATTCTAGTCATATATGGTTATGTAATAGTATGACCACAATTATGTAATACTATGACCACAATCATTAGAGTTACACTAATGTAAATGTGGTTACACTAATTTAATTGGAATTAAAGTTTTGTAACCGAAGTTACATTATCGTAACCGAAGTTACTTTATCGTAACCGAAGTTACATTATCGTAACTGAAGTTACAGCTTCCATGATTCTCTCGCTGTCCCTATCCCTCGGACCCGTGGTATTATTACATTTAACAGTTGTGTAATTCTCTTTACATTTACGTTATTGTAATTACAACTATTTTTTTGTAGTTACACTTATGTAACTTTTATTACATAATTCTCTTGCTGAACACACTTGAAGCTGTTCTCACTCGGTTGTCGGTCAAAGACCTGTTGCGCTACAAGTCCGTCGCAAAGCCATGGCGTTTCCTCATCGACGGCCCAGATTTCATCAAGAATCATCTCGAACTCGCCGTGAAATCTGGCTCTGGCCTTGGAGTCGTGACCAGCCCAGACAGCGATCTCTGCTGGGTTCCCCTCAATCGCCCAAGATATCGAACGACATTTGGGTGACTACATTGCTGTAACATCTCAATCTCCCCTCGGATTTCCTCGTACCCTTCCTCCTAACAGACAAATATACAGTTGAACTGCAGGGTTAGAAATGAAGGAAAATTTAGAAAATCCCATATTAAAACCCGGATTTTGGTTCTCCACACCCTAAACTAAAACCCGGATATGAACTTCCCCGATTTCCACAAATAATGGGTATTCCGGGTTCGGTTTTCAACACATTTTTTCCAGGTCTTTTTCGGGCCAGGAATAATCATCATACGGGTAGGGGAAAATAAAACTAACCCCCTCACTTAATGATATGACTTTGATGGCAACCAACTCCGAAGTCTTTAAATCCCTAGCCTTGTACACAGCACCATAAGAGCCTTTCCTTGTCATTCACAACATACCCAACAACATTACCAAGAAGCAGTCCACAGAAGAAGATCCGAAGAAGCGATCCCCAGAAAAAGAAGTAGAACAAAGGCAATCTGGTCATAAACTAATCAACCTTAAAGCTGACATATACTGATAATTCCATGGATACTAAATCGCCCACTTAAGAGAGCAATTCACAACTCGCCTTTGTTCTTCTTCCCGAACCCTAACTCGCCTTCTTCTTCTTCTTCCCGAACCCTAACTCCCCCGCCGCCTTCATGCTCGCCACCACCATGCTCATAACCGATCCAGCTCCGCTGCTGCCACTGCGCCGTCTCGTCACCGTCCCGCTCGCCGACGAGTCTCTCATCACGAACGTCGAGAATCCATCCGGCAGAGAAGAAGCTCCACGATCAGAGCTAAATAGAGCGTTGACTGATAATTGACCAAGCTGTAGCTTCAACAAAAAGGGTGGTGCTTCTTTTGTTCGGAGAAGAAAAAAAATCCATGCTCGTAAGAGAGAACCAGGTTACCTCTCGCTGAGGTTGATTGCAGAGACTGAGTGAATGGATTCGAGAGAGAGAGGGGATTGCAGAGACGAGAAGGAGCTTGCGATTGCACGGACACTGAGCGAGAGGATTCAAGGGAGAGAGAATCAAACGATTGCAGTGAAGGAGCTGGGGAAAGAGATCGGGATATAGAATTGCGAGGAGTCGAAGTGAAGGAGAAGGGATAGGTTCAAAAGCCTGAAGGGGTATTTTAGGAAAATATTCTTTAAATTGAGTATGTTTTGGATTAACCTTGAGTACTTTTTAAAATAATTTGATTCCAATTGAATATTTTGCTAATAAGCCCTTTATTATATGGATACATTATTATAGATAAAAAAATTCTATATATATATAGGTTACAATGTTATTAATGATTGTTGTTAATTATATGTTTGATTTTTTTGTAAATTTTTTTTATAAGGCACCACCTGAATTGAAATCCTGACTCAGCCACTGTTGACATGTGTGTGAATATGTGATAATTTTCTTATGAAATAAGAAAAAAAAAATATTAGCTCAACTTGATGAAGTAATAATTAGTTATATATTTTACACTTACGAGCTATTACTTGTAGTATACTATATATTATATATGTATGTAGATATTCATGTGTTATATTAATATAAATAATATTGTTGCAAATTTGAATATATAGAAACTATAAGAGTAGACAATTTCGATATAGTGAGAGTGAGTGCACATCTCTAAATTAAGCAACAAAATATATAAATATGAAGTTGACTCAGATCTTCAATATATTTTGAGCTGGTCGATATTACTGAAATATTCACCAAAAATAACTTGAGTACTTATCATATATTCATATTGTGTTAGACAACAAAGCAGATATCATATCTAAACAAAAGATAATAATATTTCTAGAAAAGTTTCAATAATAGGAAAAAAAAACAAAGAAAATAATAGCAAGTCCTTTTAATTATAGACGCCAAAAACAAAACAAAAAACTCAAGAGAGAGAAATTACATTCATATTATATATATATATATATATATATATATTCAATTATACAGTTACAGGTTGCAAAAGGTGTCCCATGCAGAAAATATATTTATTTTTGAAAAATATGTATCATAACAAAGCTTAATGCTTTTATATATATATATATATATATATATATATATATATATATATATATATATATATATATGCGAGCTTATTTATTGTTTTGAGCTATTTATTCGATGAATGTACTAATAAGCTCGCCGATATATATATTGAATGGGTGGTGCAATCGGTAGAAGTTATAATGTATCTCGCATTATTAGATATAGTACTCAGTGTAAGAACAGATAACATAATTAACTAAATTTATAAATATATAAAGTACTCAATTGAGTCCCCTAACATCTTATTTTAAACATTTCACATTAAAAATAAAGATACCTTTGTTTCAAATTAACGTGAATAATATTTTCCTTTTAGTATCAGGTGCTCAGAGTTCGAATTATCATTAGTTGCCCACCTTGGCTTGAAAGACAACTTATTTGATAACTATTTATTTTCGATGTGAACTCTTTATCTTTCGTTTTATATTATAACAAATTCTATGATATTTCTTTCATAGTTATTTCTCTCTTTCTAAGTACTCGTATCCTCGATGTGATCTTGAAGATCTAGATTTCAACGTGATATGACACAAGAATCAAAGAATATAATTTGCGGCATAAGTATCTTGAGATATGTAAAAATTTACGATATATTTCAAAAAAATATAATATTATTATTAATACTTTATAGTAGAAAGAAAAAGTCAAAAGATATAAGGAATAATTACACTAATTGATATTAATCCCACTTATACCGCAAATTTTAGTATATCCGTAAGTACTTTTGCCATGAGTACCGAAGAAACAGAAAAGATGTCCTACAATTATAAAAATAGTGTCTGACTAGAACCCCACAAACAAACCAATAAATGAGATGCATGTGTATGTGTTAAATGGCATTTTGAGCTCCCAAAGGACAACATGAGAATATCTAACAAAAGTTTGTGACAGAAATAGTTACGATATTTGATCACGTGACTCTTATGTTTCATAGTGTAAAGCTCTAAACATTAATCTCTTTTGTATATACTATACTATATATATACATATAAACAATACTTTATAAATTAAATCTTAAATAGGTAGAATTTCGATTGACACAATGATATTATCGTGACAATGTCGTCGGTAGAGATAATTGTAATTTGAATTTTAAAATTTTTGGAAACTATGTTATCGTTGTCGAGATTATATTCTCAAGTCACGAAGTCTTAAAAATATAGTATTAGGGTTTGTAATTTTATTTTTTAGAGAATCTTGGTTTGACTAGATCTAATCTAACCAGCAATGGTCCTCAATAGATTCAATCATAGAAGAGAATAATAGAATATTAATATGTTACTTGGGCTAACTCCAACCATCGTACTATTTTGGTATCAAAATACATTATTTTCGTGTGATTTCCGCACAAAGTTTTTCTTCGAATCCAATCACAACATCAAATTTCACACTAAAAAGAATATTTTCCATAATTATATTATAAATAAGATTTTATTTAATAGTTTTAAGAAATTATGTATATAAATGCTAAATTCAACCCAAGCGTAAAACTGGACATTTATGTACAAAAATATTTGTAAGAAGCTAATTTTCATATATAAAAATGCCTTTTGTGAAGAAAAAAAACTACAAAGTTGTAGATTTATCTCTTAGCTATCCAAACATAAGTCATTTTTGAAAGTTCGTCAAAAATGAGTAAAGTATGCCTAAAACATGAACGTTGTGCATATCTACTACGAGGTTAGTATTTGAATTTAGCGTTGCTAACTCCGAAGTCGATGATTAGCCCCGAAATTCGTTGTTAGCAACCGTTCACTGAGCGAAATGTTGTCAAGTATATCGCCTCCTTGTCAATGTTGTGTGATCATGATGTTGTACGTCCGTGTGTCGAGCGAAATTCAAAGATCCTCCTTTTTCTACATAAGCGAGCTTACTTCTTTCAAGTGTCCATGGTTTCCGTAGATGTGAATCATGGTGTTGAAGTGACGGTCGTCGGAGCAATCCCTTCACCTTGCATCAGACCGAACACTTCGGAAGCCTCGCCGAGCTTCCTAGCCTTCCCGTAAGTGTTGATCAGCGTGTTGTAAGTGTGGGAACTAAGAGAAACACATGGATGCACTAAAACGTCACGACTTGATGCTTTACACGACCATTTCTTGAAGAAGTCCTCGGATTTTCGAAACTCCCCGTCTTTCTTATACTACTGAACGACAATCCCCATTGTGACCTCATCGGGTTCTATGCCCTGCTTATTCATCTTTGCCAGCCAGCAATGTGCTTCCTCTTTGAGCCCACCTTTGTTGTAGACATCGATCAAAGTTCCGTAAGTCGAAGTGATCGGGGCGATCCCGTTTATGCACATTTTTTCCTAGAGACTCACGATGCGGCTCCATTTTTTTGCTCTGCCCCAAGCTTCAAAGCATGATGTTGTAGTGAATCACGTTGAGCTCGTAACACCTTTTCCTCTGGACCGCTTCGTCCAAGTCGTTAAATTCCTCCAACGCCTGCAAAATCACGCGAATACATCGGGCGTAGTTCATCTATTTCGTCAAATACCCGAAGCACAATTTTCACGCAGAGAAAACCCATTTCTCTCATCCCGATAAGTTGGCTCCAAGGAACACAAAGTAAGAACTAGGATTCGTATTGATATAAAAGAAAATGTCAAAGTTTACAGACCAAATAAAAAGAGAAGAGAACTATTTAAACCTAAAGTTCTCTCTCAAACAAATATTGTTGTTTACAAAAGAAGAAGAAAAATTTGAGTGCGAAGACCACCAATGATGACCTAAAGTTTGAGCAGAAAAACTAGCTAATGCATCGGCTACTCTATTTTTCTCCCGAAAGATGTGAGATACTCTTAAATTAATGACTTCCACATAGCGGATGTGTTTGCACCCGCGAGCCCGTAACCTTCAAGAAACCAAACTCGATTTCTTTTTAAAAAACCAAACTACGTATGCAGAACCGCACTCGAGCCATATGTTATCCGATAAAACTTCATAGCTTTCGCCACCAAAAATATTGATGCCATCACTCAGCTTCATACACGAAAGCGAAGTAAATATGGAAAGAGACCGAAACCATGAAGAAATCCACGAAATGTTCTAAAAATGCGTCAACCCCCCGCCACTCTCGGAGTTCTCATAGGAGAATCATCCGTGTTATATTTTAACCACATTGTAGGGAAACGTAACACAATATTAATTATTTTTGGAGCTTCTCCGGGTTGAATGTCAATCTCGAAAATCTTCAAAAGTATGAGATCCTACAAAGTGCTTTCCATCCCCAGCTTGAAGAAATTAGATTCCTTAATAAGTCGACAATTTATGAATATTGATTGTTTAAAAAAACAAGCTCAATAAAAAAATATGGCTCTTTTATAAGTTTTTCTATATATATCAAATTTATATGGGGTTTTTGGGGTTAAGGATTTAACGTGTCGTTCTTATTTTTGAACTCGTGCTTCAATATTATTCACATCTTTACTACTTTCGTTTTTTAAATTACAGTTGTTTTTAATAATCGGTCTTTTTTTCAAAATTATAGTATTTTCTAATAAACGCCGTTATGTAATCTTTGCTAATTTTGTCGTGTTTAATAATCCATCAAATTTTTATTCATGTTTGATGAAGAGCCCGTTAGATTTTTAGGGGGAGTAAAAATTATTTATTTAATTTAAAGTATTAATTTTTTTTTGAATCATAATTAAAATATGATTTAATTCACTCTTATTAATTAAATTATACAATAAATGTTATAAATTGGCAGTCCATTTGGCAGTTTAATGATGCCAAATCAGCATAATTTAACATCCCTAACGGAAGGACCAACGGATTTTACATTTTACAAAGGCTGTGTATTTTTGCCCACACTTTAAAAAGTTGGGGACCTAAAACCCCTCTTGACCAAATATTGTGCATTATTGCCGCAATTAACCCTAATTTTAATTGTTTTGGTTTTATAAGTACTTTCGAATTTTTAAATAAAAAAAAAAGATATTAGAGTTTTGTCGTTTTTATCAAGTTTGGTGGGATTTTTAGACTTTTTATTAGGGCTGAAAAAATAACCGTATTTCGGTTTTGTCTCGGCTCCAGTATCCTTTTTTGTTTAAATGAGAAATTTAGCTTAAAATCGGGAATCGAGAAAAAATAATCTCATTATTGTCCCTGTTTTGATTTTAAACTACATGTCATTTTTAAAGTGTTTTAGTATATATTTATATTTTTGTTATCGTTATTTATACTACGTGTAGTTTTTAACTTCTAAATTTTCAAAGCTACATGTCGTCTTTACTGGTAAATTTTGAACTGGAACCGAAATTTTTTAGAATAAAACCAGTACCTAAAAATATAGAATTGGTATAGGGATGAAAAAAAGTTAGGTGGCGTTTGGTTATGGTCTCCGAGACCAGTTTCTGGTTTTGGTTTCAAACAGTGTCATATTGGTTTCGCAGACCACGTTTGGTTGCAAGTTATCTCTGTTTTTCGAGACCGGACACGGAGACCACTGAAATTTTAATGAAGAAAAACAGAAATAACTTGAAGTTGTTTTCTATCTTTGGTCTTCAACTCAATAGTACAAAATAAAACAATAATAATATATTATCATTCTATAATATTATTATATTATTTATAATAAGATATTAACTATAAAACTAACTTATATAATAAATTATTAAAATCATTTTTATGTATAATAATAAATTTTAATGATATTACTATCATATTAACAAATATACTTAAATTACGTATATTATTAAATACTAACTTAATTACAATGATATAAACTCTTGAGCGGAATATTTACTACTTTATATTACATTATTAAACATGTAATTAGAGTCATGAAATATGAATAATTTTTGTATTATATGACAATATTTTTTAGACATAATATTAATATTAATATATATATTACTTTTTAGTAACATAAATTGTGTTTTATTGCATTTTTTTTCATTTATATTCAACCACAGATTAACAAAAAAAATAACCAAACAGTGTTTCAATAATCAAACTCTTAAATTGGTTTGGTAGACTAAACTCTCAGACTGGTCCAATTCGCAAAACTGATTTCTCAAACCAGTTAACCAAACGCCACCCTAATTTCTCAATTCTCAATTCCAGTTTCACACCTAATTTTTATGTAGCATTTAGGCTTTTAAAGTTTTTATTGCCTTACCGATGCATTCTTGTACAAATGAAAGAATTTCAATCAAATTTATAAGAAAAACGTTATTACCAAAAAATCATAAACATCATCACAAATGGACAATCTGGCACGGTTTTGTCGTTTCCTTCATAAAACTAATGTCGTAAATAAATGAGATGTCTTGATTTTTCTAGAGTTACATGTGTAAATCAATTAATTGTATTACTATTATCAAGGTTCGAAATAATATGAACGAAAAAAAATAAAAATAAAATTCTGATGGTTCGATTTTACTAGTTATCCTCATCGTCACCATATCATTTCATTTGCAGTTTTGTAGCGTGTTGTACAAGACAATCACAAACAATATTTTATACTGTTGAGTATGAATGTATTTTATTTTCACACCAAATATTGCATTTCAATACAATAAAATCAGAAGTAATATTTATGTGTAATTTCACTTGCAATATTTTTTGAACCAAACCCCAATGTTCAAGAAACTCTCGAAGTCTGATTGTGGCCTGTACACGAAAGGAAAATTCACTAATCAGAAAAACTAAATGAAATCAACGTAAACGCGTCGATTTAACAGTTAAGACACGCCCTTACCGATCAAGTGCATGAGTGTCATTCGGGAACAGGATGACTTTGACATCTACTCCTTTCTCCCTTAGCGCCCGAGCGTACTACAAAATTCGAAACATGAGAAAACCGATCGTTTGATTTGAATGTGCAAAATATGGAAATACCATTTAGATACATTTTAGTGAAGCGACGAAAAAATTAATGTGTCGGTAATAGGGAAACGAGGACGTACTTGCAGGCCGTTACAAGGTTGAACACGACGATCCATTGCACCCACGAGGAAAATGGTGGGCGTCTTCACCTATCTCATTCGAAGGAAATTTGAGAACTAGTCATTTCTTGCGAGATAAGAAACCAATTTTCTCAAGTTCTAGGCTCTTTAAAGGGAGTTCATTAAATAATTCAAGCATAAGATCAAAATATACTTTAGCGTAATTGGCATCAAACCCTCCTAAAATTTATAAATTAGATCAATTTCCCCCTCGAACTTTGTTTCGAAGCACTCTATTCCCTGAAATTTTGGTTTGGTGCACTTTTGTCCTATTTGAACTTCCATTTAGTGCATTTTTGCTTGGAACTTTCATTTCAGTGCAAAATACCATATCTCTGTTATAAAATTATTTTTAAAAAATGATTATAATGATTTCTGAAAAAGGAAAGAACGGAACCATCCTCTAAATCGCAAGAGGAATGAGATTTTAGTATGAGAAAAAAAAATTAAAATTATATGGAGCAAAGTGCATTAAACTGAAAATCTAAGGGGCAAAGTGCACCAAAATGAACTTTCAAGAAGCAAAGTGCACCAAAACATAGTTTCAGTGGCAAATCGCGCCAATGAGTAAAGTTTCAAGGAGATTACCACTAATAACTCTATTTCAATGTAGAACCCGCCAAAAATATCTTCGCAAAATTAGATTTTCATGAAATGCTGACTCGAGAATCATGGCTCTGATTTGCGTTCGAGAGATCGACATTTTCACACATATCTGCTTTACTGTAGCCGATGAACCAATATATATAAAATAGGTGAAGAAAATCCGTACCTTTGAGATATGGAGCATAGGCGATTTCTCGTGAAAGGCAATCAGGTCTTCAGCTGAAGCGGCCTCCGTGAATCTATCTTTGCCTTGGACTCCATAGGTTTCAAAATAGCACCAATCGGGAATATCCGTTGTACCGAGCATTTGCGGGAGATTACAAACGGGATTTCTGGCTGCTGCCGCAAAAAACCTATCAGGTGCCTGCACCGTGGATTTGCCTTTTGCTTAGAGAACACTCATCTAAACGTACGTAAAAAGGATCAGAACATCTTGATCTTAAACTACTGAACCTTACCTGACCAATCAAGTGGGTTGTGAGAAAGCCACCATGGGAACCACCAACAACTGCAATCTTCTTCGGGTCGGCATTTCCCGCATCAATCACATAATCTATCGCAGCTAGAACGTCATTAACGTCCTGTTCAGAGGTTTTGGTCTCAGACAGGGCGGGAGTCGAACCACTATGATTGAAAGCGTTACACGCAGCTACAATGGGAGATCGGTAATAGTCACCTGGGTTCCAATTTTTCCTGGTAGAGATTGCAGTGCTTCCTCACCAAAACCTAAGGAGCCTCTGAGATTTATTGCCAAGTTAAAGACCGTAGAAATGACAGTCGAGAAATCCAAAAAAGAAAAAGAAACCAATATGAAGACGTTGCATTGTTTTCGTAATTCAATTGACCCGAGGTCTAAACTCTAAAGTATTACCGGTAGTTAACAATCAACAAGCTGTATCCGAGGGAAGAGAGAAAAGCATAGGATTTGGAAAAGCTTGTTAACAAATTTGTATGAGGCCCTCCGTGAAGGATTACGATCAACGGGTCGCATCCGTTATTTTCCATATTCGTCGATGATACGAATATGGCTTCAAAAGGTTTCTTGGCACCTGGAATGGTTAAAATGGCAAAATGTTGAAATTTCTGAATGAAAGTGGCCTAAGCAATTGTATAGTCGTGAATGAAATTTTCGAAATTCATTTGCTTAAAAAATATTTTTAGTCAGATTTTGAAACGGCAAGTATTACCTTCTGTCAGGCTATCAGACACATCACTGACTGGAATTTTCAGAATGGAAAACTGACGATCTGATAGCAACAGTTTTACCTGAAGCAAGCAGATCACTTAGTCCCTTTTCGTTTATAATGTGGTTAATCCAACGAATCAATGGTAAAACAATCCACATGAAAAGAAAATAATAATAGAAAAGAACCTGCTCAGAGCAATTGGCAATCGGGCTCGGCACATCTGACCAACTCCAACTATCGTTTTTATCGGCTTTACTTCCATATTTGATCTGAGGAACATCCACAGGACTACTCGAGACTTCAAAAATTCAAAGCAGGACAGAATCGTTTCAGGTCCCAGACGATAATAGATATAGACATTCAGTAATTAGTAAAACAATCAGCGTTTGATGCTACCTGCAATAACATTGTCACCGTCGAATGTAAGAAAATTCCATGAAAAGTCCGAGTCTTTTGGGGTGATACGTGATACTTCCGCACTGCATTTTTATTTAAAATAGCATTATACGAGCACGCCAAACGACATATATAGTACTTGTATGGCTCAACGGTTACCTCAAAACATTTACAGAAAGTAACACGTGTCGACTGCCCCAGACGGATAGTAGAATCATAGTGCATCCATCAGAAAGCCATGGATTGCTATGGAGTTTAGTCGAGTAAATCCCCGGGAATCGGTCATCTTCAGCAGACATTACGACGGGAACCTTCGAGAGTGAGAATCTTTTTTAGCATATTGAAACTTAAAAAATAAACAGCACATTATAAACGATGAATAAATTTCTAATTATAGAATGCTTAGTGGGCCGAGCCAAGCAGAATGAAGCACAATTTAAGGGCATTGTTTATAAACTCTTGTAAGTCGAATCATGTCTCATGTTCTATGTGCTTTTTGATGTGAAAGAAATGTTTTAATGCCATTTAGCTCAAGCAAAAGTACCGAATGGTCCGACACAACTAGAAATCCTAAACAAAGCAAGGAAACAGAAAACTCACCACATCAACAATACGCAAAGAAGAGGATGGCTCGCCATCCGTCGGCCATTCAATTCTGTGAAGTGATTCCGTTGCCATATGTGCGCCAGAATCCACCGCTGACTTGGCAGATAGAAACACTAGAAACTTTCCATCGGGGCTGAGAAATATATAGTTCCACATAATCATCCATTTTTTGATTAAATTTTGGACTATGGCTCCAAACTTATTGGGCATGTCCTAATAACTGATAATTTTTCAAGCATCAGCCATTCAAGAAGAGTAATAATCAGCTATGCCCTCCGAACTTGTAGTGTCGTTGGAATTTTTCCCTAAATACATTTAGTTGTTTATTGTTCAAAATCAATGATTTTATCAAATTTAAAGCCATGTATGATGCACATAATGGTAGGTTTATAATGATTTTTCCACAAGCAGTACTGAAAACTGTTGAGTTTTAATGAACAAGGGGACATTGCTAATATTTACAAGTTTAGAACGGAAACTTAACAAAGTTTAGGGAGGAAACTGCCTAGACACGAAAAGTTCAGCGGCCATAGCTGATACACAATAATTTGATTATTACGACTATTCTCGCACTTTTTTATTAGCTCATTAGAGAAAGTGAATAAAGAAGTATACTGGCGATGACGAACCTTGTAAATTCAATACAGGCTATATGTAAGAGAAAAACACAAACCTGAACCGGGGAAAGAACGAGCTACTAATGCTTCGAGTTAGATTGATCACAGGTGATACTTCAGATAAACCATCTCTGAAAGAAAGAAAGAAAAATGTTACTCGGGAAGCTGGAAGACAAACGAAATTTGACTTGTATAGATAAAGACATAATCCTTATGGCTCTACAAAACTAATAGCAGTAGAAACTTACTTGATATCATCTTTATTAGCTTCTATCTCAGCACAGGGTGCTCTGATCGCATACAAACCGCACGGCCTATTGAAGCAGTAGATTATCCCAAGCTTTCTCGGGCTTGATGACCACCCAACGAAAACCAAATACTGATTTGTACCTTCTCGTGATGGACCCCAAATAACTTGACCGACACTCAAATGCTTCGCAATTCCTTTTACTGGTTTTACTTCTCCGCTTTACAAAGCAAAACAAGTTTTAAAAAAGTTATAGACCGCTTTCGTTTTGTCAACATAACCATTGCGGAAAAAAATTCACACCTGTCAGCATTGATCACATAAAGAGCAGGTTGTCTTTTTCCGGCATATGACTCACCCCAGTCTTCTTCCCAATCACCTTGTCCTTTCCAGCTTCCAAAGTCCTTTTCCGTTGACCCGCCTTTCTTGTAGCCTAGATCGTTAAATGTCGGCTTGGTGGGAACCGGTTCCTCCGCCACATAAGCAATGAGAGTTTCATCAGAATTCCAAGAAACTCCCTCAAACCTATAAAATTAAGAAACCTTGTAAGTAAAGAAATGCACAAAGAAAGAGAGCACTGCTCATTTTAGCTTCAGATATTGCATGAACTGTCATCTCATAGTGTGTGTATATATATATATATATGTGTGTGTGTGTTATGGTAAATTACCATCCGTCAGTGTAGACCGATCCATGAACAGATTGTGGGACAAGGAATTCACTCTCTAGTTGAGCCTGACCCCAAATTTCAAACTTACAAGGAGATTCGTTCTCGGGATTCCGAATTACAAGAAGCTTGTTCCCTGATGGTGATGGCACCATCGCGGACACGCCCGTCATCTCAACAGGAAATGGGGCCCATTGAAACTTCATGGAATTCGTACTTTCTTCATAAACTTGAGCAGAAAGAATGAACTTCCTCCTCTTGTTTGCCAGAAGATTTGCTTGACTGACTGAGAACATCGCTTGTGAACCCGTGCCTGAATCAGAGAGACGATTAGTATTACTATTTCAGAACCAATATTTTGATTAGATGAAAAAAATAGTTTCGTGGATACCATCTCCGGACTTGAAAGTCCAAGCTTTATCAATGCTGGAGATTTTAGTGAACTCTTGAAGTAACTTTGACTGCGAAGAGTACTCTTCCTCGGTCATTGGATCTATTCCGATCGGGAGATCCGTTACCGAGTCAACTTTCGAACCCTCCATAGCCAATAGCTTTGACAATCTTGAGCTACATATTGAGGGGCAAAGAAGCTCAGTGCATACCAAACACTACCAAGTAAAGCTAAAGAACAAGATTTGAGTGTTCCAAATGTTGAAAATCATGTAAGAGCTCCGGGACTATATACGGTTGCGATCGCTCTCGACAAAGAACCAGAGTATTCTACGATTCCCGGTACAAAAAAAAAAACGCTTGCTTTCATGAAATTATTCATAATCCAAGACAATTGAATTTAAAATTAGTAGTCTCTAAAAACTGAAGAATTTTTCCTCGAGTATAAGTTCTCTGGGTTTGTATCTTCAACCGTAGGAAGTCAATCAACTGGGCATAAACACATAAACAATTCAACAACAAACAGAGAAACATGTGAGTTGAATTTGACTCCAAGACTCGACTGGTGTGGTAACCAGATTACCGAGCCAATCAATCTTCTGAGCAAAAGAGAATTCGAGGGTAGAGAGAGCTTACTTGGAGAAATGGTTGATGGGAAAGCGAGTGTTTGGATGGCGAGAAAATGTTGAGAGAGTGTTTGGATGGCGAGAAAATGCGGAGAGGGAATAAGGAGGAGGAGGCTAATAGTGCGCGACCCATTCACCCAAATCAGATTCCATTCCATGCAACCATTACTTATTCTATTCCTAATTACATTTTTAATCATAAATAAGAAATTAAGATAGCATAAATATACGTGTATGAATTGACTTCGTTACTCTTGTCGGATTCTTTTTTCTTTTTCTTTTCAAAGATTTTTTTTTTTTCCAAAGAAATCTTTGAAAAGAAAAAGAGTTAATAGTGGTAAAAATACGCGAATTTGATCGAGAGTCGCGTTACCAGATATATTCAGTGTGAAAACAAGTGATACTATTGATCAAGTTTACATATGTAGAGGAAGTAAGTATATGTTTTCCATAGATTTTGAACCCGTGACCTCTTATACATGTATATAATAAAATTACCACTAGGCTAAACAATCTTGGTTTTTTAATTTCCATTTTGTTCGAAATTCAATTATATTGGGCAAAAATGAGGGGCATGACTCGTGGCTAAAAGTATTTAGTGAAACGAGATATTCAATCTTCAACCTTAAATACTAAAATGCAAATTTGAGTTAAATATTTCTGTTATTGTATGATTAGAAGTTCGATAGAACACCTCTTTGGAAAGGTGGAAAAAGCCTTTTTTTTATTATTTTCTTGGGAAGATCAAGTTGTACGACAAAAGAAACCATTGTCGTTTAATTATGGCCACGTCAATCCCAAAGATGAAGGTTTTTCACTTGCGACACTTGTTGAACCAAACTCCAATGTTGAGGTAGCTCTCAAAGTCAGATTGTGGCCTGTACATGAAAGGTCAGAAAAGCCCTTCGAATTAGCTAAAAAAAGGTCTTAAAACAGCTCCGGAACCGCCAAAATATTGCGAAAAAAATCGGTAGTGAAGCCAAACCTTTCAATTGCGTGAACGTCCTTCGGGAACACAATGATTTTGACGTCTCCTCCTTTCTCTTTCAATGCCCGAGCGTACTGCAAAACGGAGAACGTGAGCAATTGATTTGACGGGATCGCCACAATGCCATTGAAAACCGAGTCAAATTTAGCATTTGGCATATGTGCACTTATCCCTGAAGTCTCTTGACAACTTCTCTCTCCTCAAACAGACTTCACCATCAATTGACCGGAAGTTTGAGTAATTTTTTAAGTAAAAGCAATTAGATAAATATCTTTTGGAAACTTTCTTGCGAAGTGACGGGAAAAAGGCGAGTTTATAATAGGTAACCTACTTGCATCCCAATACAAGCCGGAACGCGAAGATCCTGAGCTCCAATGAGGAAAATGGTGGGTGTCTTGACCTGTGAAGATTGAAGAGAAATGTGTTAGAACAAGTCCCTTCTACTCATAAAACTGCAGAGAACTTTTAAACAACCAGTTTCGGTTCTTGGCTCTAAAAGTATTCTGCAGCTTTGATACGGGAACTGAACCCTGGTATCGGGACAATGACGATATTTCCTCCCCGGTCATGGTATTTCAGGAATTTCAATGGCTCCTCCCGGTCCTAGTATCAGAATTGTTTTACTTCCTAAAAAAATCTTTCAAGAACTGGTAAACCGGGACTGTAAAAAAGTTTTCGCCCCTATTTCATTATCGAGACTGCCAAAGTATCTTCATGTAAGAGCATAGTCAACCTTGTATTTCATTTATATGAAACCCTCAATATTGTCAAAATATTAATTTATGAGGACATCCTACTATTCACTCGGTTTAGTTTTTTATTTTACTTTTTTATTACTCTTACGGTATTACACGAGCATCAACTTATGTATACATGTTTTAAATTTTAAGATTGGAGTTCAACCAACATACTAGAATATTTGTTGTCGAGAATGTGTACCTTCGAGATATGGAAAATAGGCGATTTCTTGTGGAGTTCAACCAGGTCTTCCGCTGAAGGAGCTCCAGCAGAGCTAACTTTCTCTTGAAGTCCAAAGGTGTTAAAGTAGCACCAATCGGGAATATCTGTTGTACCGACCATCAGCGCAAGATTGCAAACCGGATTCCTGGCTGCTGCCGCGAAGAATCTATCAGGTGCCTGAAGAAAATAGATCGGTTTTCAGCTTTAGGAACACTAAACTAAAACCTAAAAAGGATCAGAACATGTCGAATTTCGAGAGCAAATGCAATCATGAACCCGAAAAGTCGGGTGTATGTCTTAAAACATAACACAATTTAACAACCGCAAATTCATATTTCAAATGACGTACTATGTTACAATTTGATAAAACCCGGATCAAACATGGCGAACAAACCTAGATTAGGCGCCTATATATATGATTAGAAACTCTAATCACAGTTTTTGTAAAATACCTATAATACCCCTACTCAATTGAAGTACCTAAAGACATGACTAAATAAATACAAATTAAGTATACATACCTGGCCAATCAAGTGGGTGGTGAGAAATCCACCATGGGAACCACCAACAACTGCAATCTTCTTCGGGTCGGCATATCCCGCATCAACAACATAATCTATCGCAGTGAGAACATCGTTGACGTCCTGCTCAGAGGCTTACGGTCAAATAACTATGAAACAAAAATGTCTATATGCAATTATAATGTGAGATTGATAATAATCACCTGAGTTCCGACTTTCCCTGGTAGAGATTGCAGTGCTTCCTCACCAAAACCCAACGAGCCTCTAATATTTATAGCCGAGAATCAAAAATTATGATCAAAACTCGAGAGCTAAACAAATGAACCAAGAAGAAGTTGTGTGATTTTCATAACTCAGTTAAACCGAGGTCTAAAGCCTTACCTATAGTTCACAATCAGCAGGCTGTATCCGAGGGATGAAAGAAAAGCTAAGGACTTTGAATAGCTTGTCAACGACGTTGAATGAGGCCCGCCGTGAAGGACCACGATCATTGGCTCGCAGGCATTATTTGCCATATTTCTGGAGGATACAAATATGGCTTCAATGGGTTTCTTGGCACCTGAAACAGACCATTTTTCTTTCATTTATTATATGAGAAACAATTGAATATGTGTAGATGAAATATTTCTACAATGAAACTGCAAGCAGTACCTTCTGTTAAGCTATCAGAAGCATCGGTGACTGGAATTTTCAGAATATCAAACTGGCGATCCGACAGCAAAGAATTGACCTGAAGAGAACATATCATTCAGTAGCAATTTCGAAGAATCTACCGACACACTGGAAGGAAGAAAATCGACCTTCTTGGAGCATTTGTATATCGGGCTCGGCACATCTAACCAACTCCATTGAACACTTTTATCCATTTTACTTCCATACTTGATCCGAGGAACATCCACCGGACTGCTTGAGACTTCAAGAATTCAAAGCAGAACAAAAAAGTTTCAGGTCTCTAACTATAATATATATAGACATAGATTAAACAGCTATATATAGGTTAAGACACCCTAATTTCATATTTATTGTATAGCATAAGATATCAACTCTTTCCTATTTAGCGGGTCTAACAAAGAACCAAATCTTGATTCTACCTGCAACGATATGGTCGGCATCCAATGTAAGAGCTCTCCATGAAAAATCCGAGTCTTTCGGGGTGATACGCGATACTTCGGCGCTGATTTTTATCAAACTTTTTAAATTTTTAAACAAGCGAGCCAAAATCATACGCTACATTTACTGCTTAACGGTTACCTCAACACATTTACAGAGAGTATCACTTGTCGACTGCCCCACATGGACGGTAGAATCATAGTGCAGCCATCAGAAAGCCATGGATTTTTATGGATGTTAGAGCAGTAAAGCCCGGGGAATTGACCCTCTTCAGAAGACTTTATGACGGGAATCTTAGAGTAGATAACGCTTTGTTAGTGAGGATAAAGCTAGCAATATCTCTTCATAACTCAAAGCTTAATGGCAGAAATATGCAGCATAAAGAAAATATACAGCACATTCGCGGGTTTAGCTCCATTAACGTAGAAAAAAAATGGCCGCAGCAGTAGGATTAAATACCATTTTTTTCAGAATTCAAAACTATATAACGGTACTCCACAAAATACAAGTTGTAATGCCCGCCTGCTCGAGAAGAAGTACCAAAATTGTCTTTGAAATTAAAAAAAAAAAATCCGCATAATAAATAACTTACCACATCAACAATACTCGACGAAGTGGACAACTTGCCGTCCATAGGCCATTCGATTTTGTGAAGTGAGTTCGTTGCCATATGTGCCCCGGAATCCACTGCAGCTTTCGCAGATAGAAACACTAGAAACTTCCCATCTGGGCTGAGAAAGATAACATTCCAAAGAGTAAGTCCATTTGAGAATAACACTTCCGACTACAGCAATATACTTGATAGGATCCGAGCCCATAATTAAACATGAACAAACGGGAATCAACGAAGAGATGATAAATAGAACTAAACCACAATATTACGGCCCGAGCTCTCCCTAAAAAGGCGTATGACCAAAACTAAAGTAAAATAAATTGTCAGGTCTTAAGGCAATCCATGAATTTAGAGAGCCAAAAAAGATAAACTAGAGGGTTTAGTAAGACAACTCCCTAATTTACTACTTGTGAGATATCTACTGAACTTGGAGCATTATTTAGCATATTTAAAAGAAAAGTAAGTACCTGAAACGGGGCGAAAACGAGCTACTAATGCTTTGAGTTAGATTGATCACCGGTGATACTTCAGATAAACCATCTCTGAACAAACAAAAATGCATTCAGGAAGCTTGTTTTAATGGTCACAGGCATTAGCTTTCTGATTCTAAACCATATTAATGATGAAAGAAACTTACTTTGTATCGTCGTTATTAGCTTCTGACTCGTAAGATGGTGCACTGATTGCGTACAAACAGCACGGCCGGTTGGAGCAGTATATTATCCCGAGCTTTCTCGGGCTCGATGGCCACCCTACGAAAACCAAAAACTGATTCGACCCTTTTTGTGACGGAGCCCAAATAACTTGACCAACACTCAACTGATTCTCAATTCCTTTTACTGCCTTCACTTCTCCGCTTCGCAACACAAAACGAGTTTAAAATAAGCTACGACTATCTTCTTATTGTCAACGGAATCGTTATCGAAAAATTCCAAACCTGTTAGCATTGATGACATAGAGAGCAGGCTGTCTTTTTCCGGCAAATGACTCACCCCATTCCTCTTCCCAGTCGCCTTGTCCTTTCCAACTTCCGAAGTCTTTCTCCGTTGAACCACATTTCTTATAGCCTTGATCGCTGAATGTCGGCTTGTTGGGGACCGGTTCCTCCGCCACATAAGCAACGAGTGTTTCACCAGAATTCCAGGAAATTCCCTCAAACCTATACGAGTAAGGAACATTATAATCGAAAGACATAATAAAGTGAGCTTGATAGGACCCTAAACTCTCACTTATAACTAATTACATAAATAACCCCACATAATACTAAAGACATAGATCGACTTAAAAGGACATAAACATGAAGACTAATTGACCGTCGTGCCCTTCCTCCGGGAGACGTCAAAACCACGGGTCTATAGAACTTTGTAAATAAATGGGAACCTGAATAAGGAGTTATAACTTAGAATTAAAGACAGATAAATATAAAACAGAACACAGCTCATTTTAGCTTCAAATACAACATAAACTGTCATATAGTGTAAATATATAGATCGGCAATTACCATCCGTCAGTGTAGACCGATCCATGAACAGATTGCGGGACATGGAATTCCTTTTCTAGCTGAGCCTGGCCCCAAATTTCAAACTTGCAAGGAGATCCGTTCTGGGGATTCCGAACCACAAGAAGCTTGGTGCCCGACGGTGATGGAACCATTGTAGACACGCCCGTCATCTCAACGGGAAACGGGGCCCATTGAAACTTCATAGAATCCGTGCTCGCTTCGGAAACTTGAGCAGAAAGAATGAGCTTTCTCCTCTTGTTTGCCAGAAGATTCGCTTGACTAACCAAGAACATTGCTTGTGAGCCTGCACCGGAATCGGATTAACGTGCTAACTTTAAAAACAAAGGCATCGAATTAGGGGAAAAACACAGAAGCGCAAATAGATTCATACCATCTCCGGACTCGAAAGTCCAAGCTTTATCAATGTTGGAGATTTCAGTGAACTCTTGAAGTAACTTTGACTGGGAAGAGTAATCCTCCTCGGTCGTCGGATCCAATCCGATCGGGAGAGCCGGTACCGGGTCAACTTTAGAACCTTCCATGGCTAACAGCTTTGACGATCTTGTGAGAGGCAAAGAAGCTCAGTAAACGAAAGTAACCAAAAGTCAACAGTCAACACTATGAGAGTAGAGTTTAAACAAAATTCAGCATTATTTATATTGAAAGATTATACAAGTGATTTAAAAAAAATCAAGAACTTGGAATAAAATCATTCTATAATGACCCACATAATAACTTTCTGTCACCTTCTTCTTCTTCTTCAGCTGAGAGACTCAAGTCGTATGAGTTTTCTGGGTTTCATAGGTTCGATCAAGTCAGCATAAACAACTGAAAAAGATAACATTTTGAATGACGGAGACATCAGACTCAATGTGATCAAAGACCGTCGCCATCTCTGAGCATGATCGAGTTCAAGGAGAGGAGAGAGAGAGAGCACTTACGTAGAGAGAGAAAGGGTTGATCAGAGAGAGCACTGAGACGAAGTCCGAAAAGGGAATCGGATTCCGATTTCCAATGCAGCGAGAGCGTATTAGTTATTTTAATCCAAATTACATTATCTTAATTATATTATTATACATATGATTATGAACTGAGTTTTGTCGTATTCTCGTCATATAAAAGTTATTAAATTTCTCGAATATCCATCGGTCATCGAAAAAGAATTTTCGAAGATATGCGAAACGATATATCCATCGGCATATTTATTTATTTACCTATGAGATACCAATCGACAAGCGATATATCTGTAAAATAAAAAGTGTGAAACGACATCGACAAACGGTATTTAAAACCTAATATAATAGAATATTTGCGGTATAAGTATCATTTTATATAACTGTGTCAGAGCTTACATATTCTTAAAAAAAATAGCAATAGAAGTACCTAAGAGTTTTTTTTTTTTGATAAAGTACCTAAGAGTTACAAACAGTATCGAGTGTTAACTTTGTCCATGTCAAGTTAGCGATTGTTATGCTTGAGACACTTGGATGTTGGACGCAACAGATCTTGCATTGTTACTTAGACCGAAGATGAATAAATTAGAACTTGCATTGTTTTGTTGCATTTTAGTACAATTATAGCTTAAAAAATATTAAAATATACCGACACATAATTTTTTAAAATTTGATAATTATACTCAAAATATTCTTTTTTATTTGTATTCACAGTTCACACATTGTATATGTATATTGATTTCCTAAAACGCCTAACTTTAATTTATTTATTCATTTATTTTTAGCTATTCCCATCTAAACTTTCTTGCAAATGCAATACAAGTATATTGTAAATGCGAGAAATTCGACTAACGCTACTACCTTGTCCACGGTTCAACAACCCATGGTCCGACTCTATGGTCCGACTCTGTAGTCACGTGAGCGGTCAAAGGTGGAGTCAACAATACTAACTAGTGTCTCGACTTTGCTGAAGGCGAAATCTTTGTCTCCGGCGAGGCTTCAAGATGTTCTTGATGCTTACCATCCCATGTGATGTTTGTATGAGTCCCAACAAAAAAGAAAAAAATTATGTCGGACCCTCTTCTAGCGAAAGTTGTCTACGTATCGCAAAGAGAATCAGGTCATCACGTAGTTCAGGGTTGGTGATAAATTGAGGAATTACGAGGTGGTATGTATCGTCGTTGGAGCCGTTAGAGGCGGTGCGGGGGTGACCGTCGTTTATATCAAGGGTATTACCGGCTGTGCTGACTAGCCTCGGTGAACAGGTCACCCATAGTAAGACTGAAACTCATGTTGGACCGAAAACTAGCTGACCACAAGGTATTAAATTTCTCGAATATTCATCGGCATGCCCATCGAAAATCTTTTTTTGAGGATATGCGAAACGATATATCTATCGGCATATCCATCGATTTACCTATGAGATACCAATCGACAAGCGATATATCCGTAAAATGAAAAGTGCGAAACGACATCGGCAAGCGGTATTTAAAACCTTGGCTGACCAAAGGTATTCCCTAGCGGGCCAGTCTTAACGATTCCCTGAGAGCGAAAAAGTCGCCTTCTAAGCAAGAGGAATGCATCTAAAGCGAGTGAGGGAGCGTTCTCAAATTCTAGAGAGAGAAACTCTTGCCTGCGACATATTGGTCGCATGCTATGCATTAGTAAACTGATGACACGTCGTTTGGTCTTTCCAAGTTACAAAGAGATGTCGTTTTTAATCTCCCTGTTTCAAAAAACGACAACCAAAGATTCGTAGCGTTATCTGACAAATTACATCTCATTGGATAAGGGATATTAATACTGAATAGCCCCTTAATTAGTATATGAGGCACATGAATTTTTTTTAAACGGAGTATTATGAAGGTTAATAAATCATATATTTGATTTACTTTTAAAATTCTTTAGTAATATGCAAAGGGCTTATTAGCATAATACTCAATTAGGATCAATTTTTTTAAAAAAATACTCATAAGTTTGCTAAAATGAAAGAAATACTCATTTGGGTTTTTATGGACAAATTTACCCTCCTTCTCTGAATCCCTCTTCGATCTTCCCGTGCAATTTTCTTCTCTGAATATTTTTGTCTTTGTCGCTGTGCTCGATCTCCGAGGACGATGTCACTGCCAGCGCGATCGAGAGAATCGATCGCAACGTTCGTGAACTGGCTGGAGATTCGCGTCGGAATTCTGATGCCGGAGATTAGGGTTTCGGCGAGAAGAGCGAGTTGAGGAAGCATCGAGTTTTTTCATAGCTGAGACTAGTCGCGCCGAACCGAGGCTCGATGAAGAAGGAGCATCAGAGTGCGGTTGGGTTTGGGTAATGTTCGCCGACTGGGTCGCTCACAAACCAGAGAAAGTTGCCGGAGATGGACGTAGACGGAGCGGCGGTGGCGGACGATTGTGAAGATAGGATTTCTACTATTTTCATAAATCAGTGTCTTATCATCAAGCTTTTAGTGCACGTTGAACCCTTTTTTCGTAGCTCGGAGAAGATGCACGTGTTTGGAGAAGCTTCTGTGTGATCGTACTATCTGCTTTGTGGGAGTACAGTTAAATATAGACATAAGAAATATCTAAACTATGTGGATCAAATATATAAAGAGTTTCATTTTCCATTCATTGAAATGAATATTTAGGAAATTGCTTATTTGGTATCGGGGTTTCGCCAGAAACCAGTTCTTTTTGACGTGTAGATCGTTGCAATAGTATGACCACAATTATGGAATAATATGACCACAATCATTAGAGTTATACTAATGTAAATGTGGTTACACTAATTTAATTCGAATTAAAGTTTTGTAACCGAAGTTAAATTATCGTAACCGAAGTTACATTATCGTAACTGGAGTTACAATTTCAATATATTTGTTCAAATAATAATTTAGTGCTTTGGGAGTTAATTTGGAAGTATTAAAATAATTTTTGTAACTGAAGTTACACTTTTGTAACTCAAGTTACATAAGTGTAACCGGTGTTACACTTTTGTAACAGGAGTTATACTTTTGTAATTCTAGTCATATATGGTTACACTTATGTTACATAATTATATTAATCCAGTCTCCATCTAAGGTGTGTAGCAATAATTTCACGTAATTTGAGTTACAAAAAAGAGTTTAAATTGAAATATTGTCAAAAAATAGTGACATACAATTATGTAATAGTATGACCACAATTATGTAATACTATGACAACAATCATTACACTTACACTTACGTAAATGTGGTTACACTAATTTAATTGGAATTAAAGTTTTGTAACCGAAGTTACATTATCGTAACAGAAGTTACATTATCGTAATTGAAGTTACACTTATGTAAATGTAGTTACACTTTTGTAACCGGAGTTACAATTTCAATATATTTGTTCAAATAATAATTTAGTGTTTTGGGAGTTAATTTGGAAGTATTAAAATAATTTTTGTAACTCAAGTTACATAAGCGTAACCGGTGTTACACTTTTGTAATAAGAGTTACACTTTCGTAATTCTAGTCATATATGGTTATGTAATAGTATGACCACAATTATGTAATAATATGACCACAATCATTAGAGTTACACTAATGTAAATGTGGTTACACTAATTTAATTGGAATTAAAGTTTTGTAACCGAAGTTACATTATCGTAACTGAAGTTACAGCTTCCATGATTCTCTCGATGTCCCTATCCCTCGGACCCATGCTATTAATACACATTGTATGATAAAATAGTGTTTTTTTTTATTGGAATTAATTTGGACGCAAATAAAATAGTGTTTTTTTTTTCTTTATTGGAATTAATTTTGGAAGTATTAAAACCATTTTTGGAATTTCAATAAAAAAAAACGAAGCTTGACTCTTACATACACTTTCAAAATAGCTTAAACAAGTAAAAGTAGTGTAACATACAATCTAAAATAATGAAGCTTAATTTTTTTCCTCAGGAAGGATTAAGTTCAATCATAAATACAAGTTCATCGAAATAAAACTAACACATAAATCGGCCCAAAAAAATAACTCGCCGGCACTTGAATTAAGCCTAAAATAATTCTTCATGAAATTGTAGAGAAGTGAGAACCACTCTCCAAACAATTCCTTGCGACCTTCAATTCCTTAACTTGATTCAACGAAACCCCAATTTTGGGCAAGCTACGGAAACAAGACCGCAAGCTCGGAACTCGGCCACACTTGCCCATATTATCGAACACATGAAGTGCATGCTTGGTGAGGCCTTTCTCTGCATAAGCCTTAAGGATCATGTCGTTGCAGGTGAAAACGAGAACTCCTCATAAACGCTAACGAGCTCGGTCCAAGTGACAAACGCCGACTGATTGTTCCTACAGAGACTCACCAGCTCCTTCAAATGCGCTCTGGTCGTCGAACATCCGAGCTCTGCCCAGAATGTGAGCGACAATGCAATAAGACCTCAAGCTCGGTCTAAAACTTTGCTGCTTCTTCGACGCCACTCTGAAGAACCCCAGACAAGCGGTCGAGTTCAGCTTCAGCTTCCTGAGCGCGGAGTCGAGAAGCTCATCGAAGAACTGGAAGAGATGTCGGTGACGGACGGCGTCGAATCTCTGGAGAACAAGAAGGCGGGTGATCCGGTCGACGATCTCCGGCTGGCTCAGGCAAGACTCGTCGCGGGGCTTCCATTGAAGAGCTCGATAAATATGAGCAGCGAGAGCTTGTCAATGGCGATAGAGGAACCGAGAGTGGAATCGAGAGAGGAGAGAGAGTGGGTCAGGGTAGTTTAGAAAAAATATGTTTAAAATGAGCATGATATGAACTATTTCAAACTTCGAGTATTCTTTTAAATAGTTTGACTTGAGTCGAGTAATTTGCTAATAAGCCCATATGCAAATAATAGCTTACAAACTCAAATTTTTATGTTCTCTAAATGGAGAAATATCGATCGGACCGAAACCGATAATCAAAGAAAAACGAACCCATTATTGATAAATGAACCAAACCAATTCGAGAGTTGGAGCAAAAAAACTCTCTTAATAATGTCTCGGATGTCCAAAATTAAAACATCAAAACATGAGACGCCGCAAAAAGCCCGATACGCCGTTATATACGAGACAGGTTAGGGTTCACTAAAATGATCTTTATTGTCACTTGCCAAAAACAAATCTCTAATACTTAAATTATTAAATAGCAAAATCAATTATTTTTTTAAAAATACAGGTCAAAGAAATGCAAGCAAATAAACTGCCACGCTTTTGCCAATGTTGGGAACTTATGCCTTTCACTTGCAATACTTGTTGAACCAAACCCCAATATTAAGGTCACACTCGAAGTCTGATTGTGGCCTGTGCATGAAAGGGAAGTTCATTTAATCACAAAAATTGAACTAAAATTAACATACAAGCTCTTCATTAGCGGAAACGGCACGGGCTTACCGATTAATTATGTGAGTGTCTTCCGGAAACAAAATAATTTTGACATCTCCTCCTTTCTCCTTCAGCGCCCGAGCGTACTGCAAACGGAACATAAGAGAAAGTTTAGGCCCAAACAACCGGTCCCGGCTCACTTTCAGCTCGGAAACTTGGCCTTTCTTTGTAAATAACTGAAATCAGACCGGATTAAATGCTTTAAAAACCGGGTCCGCGTGGTTATATTTTTTTTTTATCATTTTATAAAATTAATTTTATTATAGTTTTATGTTTTAGGATTTAGGGTTTTGCTTAAGCCTTATATTATGTATTGAAGTTAAGAGACTATGTTTATTCATTGATTTGGATATATTATTTTCAGTTTTTCAACAATTCCAAAATCGGTAAATAAAAATTGAATTTTATTCATAAATAGCCATTAGTTTTTTTTGTTTTTTTTTTCCTTCAAAAACCAGACCGGTCATAATAACATTGTCAAAGAGTTGAAAAAAAAAAAAAAGAAGTTTAGTACAATTTGAAAAAATTAAGTGAAAAATGACCAACAGGTGTTGAAAATAGGAAAACGATAACATACTTGCAACCCGATAGAGGCTGGAACGCGGAGATCCTTAGCACCCATGAGCAAAATGGTGGGCGTCTTCACCTGAGACGGTCGAAGAAAACGTGTATGAACAAGTCCTTTTCCGAAAGATAAAATGGGGAATTTGAAAAGAAAGTTTTAGGCTCTAAAAGTGGATAAAGACACCAAAAAATTCAAGCCTATATAACGGTTAGATATTGAATATAGATCCTACAAAAGAATCGTTACAAGAGTCAAATGAACTATGACAAGTATCCATACTTTGATGAATTGTCAGAGACGGAAACGTAACATTGGGCCGATCTCCTAGTAGGCCGTGCCCGAGGAGTGGGCGATTTTATATAATGCATTAGGGTTGAAATGTCATTATTGTCGACGAAAAACAGCTTCATGAAAAAGGGTCCGTAATCTGGCCTAAATAAGAATGAGTCTTTTCTAATAATAAAGATCATCTATAAACCGAATATTCTTAATCGCTCTCAAGCGAGGAGAGGAGAGATTAGCGTTTTTCATTGCCGTTATTACCGCTCCCTCTACGAGATTACAATTCCAGGCTGTATCAAGGTCATATTCATAATCAAATATATGCATATAAAAATGTAAAGTTCGACCGATACGATAAGAGATTGGTGTGGACAGTCCACACCTTTGAGATATGGAAAATGGGTGACTTCTTGTGAAGGGCAATTAGGTCTTCCGTTGAAGGAGCTTCGGTGAATCTAGTTTTTCCCCCAAAGGCGTTAGAGTAGCACCAGTCACGGATGTCTGACGTACCAGCCATCAGTGAGAGATTACAGACGGGATTCCACGCTGCTGCGGCAAAAAACCTACCAGGTGCCTGCACCATAGATCACTTTTCTTGGAGAACACTCAACTAAATCTAACGGAAACAGAATCGTGTCGACTTCGAGAAAATAGACGATCACGAACACAAAACCGAGAATGGATTATAAAATAACACAAATGGATATTAATCTTTTGAATCGTCCTAAAGTTTCCAATTATGAGAAATTGGGGGTCATTTGAGCAAATAGTGAAGTATGGAGGGTAGTTCTGTCAACTTTCAGTAATGCAATAAAGAAATCAACACCAAATTAATCTATGATATTTTTTTAAATTCCTCTTGTTATTAGTACTTGATTGTTACCTGGCCAATCAAGTGGGTGGTGAGAAAGCCACCATGGGAACCGCCAGCAACTGCAATCTTCTTCGGGTCGGCATATCCCGCATCAACGACATAATCTATTGCAGCGAGAACGTCGCTGACATCCTGTTCCAAGGTTTAGGATCAAATAACGATGAAACAAGTGTCTAAATTCATCTATAATGCGAGATCGATATAATCACCAGAGTTCCGGCTTTCCCCGGTAGAGATTGCAGTGCTTCCTCACCAAAACCCAAGGAGCCTCTGAGATTTATTGGCGCGTCGAAAGAGCAATGAAAACAAGGGTCAAAAAACCGAAAAAGAACAAGCAGGCGATTAAGTATTTGTTATAAATCGAACACATAAGAGCAACGTTAAGAAAGAGAAAAAACGACGCAGGAATTTCACACGGCCAATATGGGCAGAAAACCACGGGCTGAGGAGAAGAGTTCACTATAGTTGTGAAACGGATTTGGGTAAACAAATATTAATAAATGAAGCATGACGAAATTCTCTAGTGTTTGTAATTCAATTAAAATCTAGGTCTTACATTACCTGTAGTTAACCATCAACACACTGTATCCAAGGGTAGAAAAGAAAGCCACGGACTTGGAATAGCTTGTAAAAGACGCTGAATGAGGCCCACCGTGGAGGACGACGATCAACGGTTCGCAGCCATTATTTGCCATGTTGTTGGACGATACAAAAATCGCTTCAATTGATTTCCTGGCACCTGTAACGGTTTTAAAACGACATTTTTCTTTCTTTTGTTACAGAAGAATCAAGAAACAAAGAAAATGGCAAGAGCACTCGAAAAATGTCCACATGAATTCATTGAATGCTTCACATAATTAGAAAGAGAAAAAAAAACATGAATTTCTAATTATACGATTTAGGCTTTATTAATTATGTCTTGTAGTTTAACTATGTCATTTGAGCTGTTTATATATATGTCAGGTTTTTTTTATGTCATGAAAAAATTAATCTCCCTTTTCGAGATAAAAAATCTTGAGTCGTAACATAATTTTTTTTATTTGAAATGGCGAGAAGTACCTTCTGTCGGGCTTTCATAAACATCGTTGACCGGAATTTTCAGAACGTCAAACTTGCGGTTCGACAGCAAAGACGTAACCTGAACTAAGCAGATCAGTCAGTAGTTAATTCAAATAATCAATGCAAAAACAACTCATTGAAAGGAAATAACCGACCTTTTCGAAGCGTTCATATATCGGACCCGGCACGTTTAGCCAACTCCACTCGACATTTTTATTTGCTGTATCTTTAGAACGTCCATATTTAATCTGAGGAAGGTCCACTGGACTACTCGAGACTTTGAAAATCCAAAGCAGTACAGAATTGTTTTAGGTCTCAAACCGGATAATATTTAGTAAAAGAAACATATTTCAAAGGTACCTGCAAGGATGTTATCGCCATCGAATGCAAGAACAGTCCATGAAAAATCCGAGTCTTTCGGGGTGATACGCGATACTTCCGCACTGAATTTGACTTAAATTAGCATCGTACAAGCAAGCCAAAAGTTATATATATTACTACAATATAGCTCCACAGTTACCTCAACACATTAACAGATAGCAAAACGTGTCGACTACCCCAGATGGACGGAACAATCATTGTGCATCCATCGGAAAGCCATGGATCGGTATGCATATAAGTGCAATAAACCCCCGGGAATTTACCATCTTCAGCGCACATTATCACGGGAATCTTTGAAACTACCAAATATTTTAATAGAACTAGAAAATTTCCGGTTAGGAAAAGGAAAGAGAAACAGAAAAACGCACCACATCAGCGATACTCAGAGACGAGGACGGCTTGCCATCCATCGGCCATTCAATTCGGTGAAGCGACTCCGTTGCCATATGTGCCCCGGAGTCCACCGCACACTTGTTAGATAGAAACACCAGATACTTTCCATCTGGGCTGAGAACGAAAACATGTAAAGGAATGATCCATTTTGAAATTGAAATTTCGGACTATGGAAAAATAAATAGATGGCAACCCTGAGAGAGATAAAACGCGAGCTATGGCATATTGTCTCTTATGTTTTTTAATCGGTTCTATTTATCAAATAAAGTTACCGGAGTTCGTCTCTTCTTAAAATTCCGTTGGTTTGTTTTTGGTTTCTACCTCGGTTCCTATCATGATACTTCAGATGAACCGTCCAATGTATGATAAGATACAAACCTGAACCGGGGGAAAAACGAGCTTCTAACGCTTTGAGTTAGATTGACGACAGGAGATGCTTCAGATAAACCATCTCTGAAGAAAGAAGTGCAGTCAGGAAGCTGGAAAACAATTAAGATAGAGTTGTATGGACAAGGGATAATTGCGGCATAAATACCCAAGGTTATTCAAAATTGAGCATCATAACATGGTCTTGAAATTTGCGTTTTGATTGATCGAGTCGCATGTGTCCCCATTTGAGTTTTTACACGTATACAACTTTTATTAACACTATTTTTTTCTAGTTTTAATATTTCCAATGTTATATACTTCCATATACATATAGGAAAGAAAAACTAAGATTGAAAAGCTAGGGATTATGCAGCACAAATTTGAATATGCTTGGGTACTTTTGCCAACATTATCCCTATGGACAAAAATGCATGGTTCTAACGATTCACGGGTACGACCACAAAAAACAAAAGAAACTTACTTGAAATCGTCTCTATTAGCTTGAGACTCAAAATATGGTGCCTTAACTGCATTCAAACTGCACGGCCGGTTGTAGCAGCCTCTTATTCCAAGCTTCCGTGGAATCGATGACCACCCGACAAAAACCAAATACTGATCCTTCCCTTTTCGCGACGGGCCCCAAATAACTTGACCAACACTCAAATGCTTATCAATTCCTTCAACAGCTTTTACTTCCCCGCTACACAGCAAAGAGCAGGTGGAAAATAAAAGCATCGTCGACACAAGGCCTTTTTGTCTCTACGGAATTACCTGTTTGTATTGATGACATAGAGAGCAGGCTGTCTTTTTCCGGCATAAGTCTCGCCCCATTCCTCTTCCCAGTCGCCTTGTCCTTTCCAACTTCCAAAGTCCTTTTCTGTTGAACCATTTCTCTTATAGCCTTGATCACTAAACGTCGGCTTGGTGGGGACCGGTTCCTCCGCCACGTAAGCAACGAGAGTTTCATCAGAGTTCCATGAAACTCCCTCAAACCTATTTGATTAAGAAACATTGTCATCGGAAGGCGTAAGGAAATCCTTTTAAACCTATATGATTAAGGTATAAAGTAACTGAAAGAGATGAGAATGTTCCCTCAAAACTATATATGATGGAGAATTGTAACCGAAAGAATTAGGTGAAGACGGGCAACAAATTTTACATTGTTATCGAGACTTGAATAACAAGTTACGCACTTACTAATAAAGACATAACTGTAAACGGTCATCTCATGGTGTAAAAACATATGTTACAAATTTGAAATTACCATCTATCAGTGTAGACCGATCCGTGAACAGATTGCGGTACATGGGATTCCTTTTCTAGTTGAGCCTGACCCCAAATTTCAAACTTGCAAGGAGATTCCCTCTCGGAATTCCGAATTACAAGAACCTTTTCTCCCGATGGGGACGGCACAACCATGGACACGCCCGTCATCTCAACGGGAAACGGGGCCCATTGGAACTTCATAGAATTCGTATTCTCTTGTGAAACTTGAGCGGATATCATGAAATTTCTCCTATTGTTTGCCAGAAGATTTGCTTGACTAACAAGGAACATTGCCTTTGAGCTTGTACCTGAATCGGAGCAACATGTTCAACGTGTTGTATTTATACATTAAGGATATTTTAGTAAACATACAATAATTGACATTGTGTCATGTTAAACAAAAAAATTAGCATTCTTCTTATCATTCTTCTTATTATTCCTGTATGTTTCAGTTATAATTACAACTGCGATAACGATTACGGTTACAATAATTACGACAAACTAAACGCTGCGTAAAGTAGAACTATACCATCTCCGGACTTGAAAGTCCAAGCCTTATCAATGCTGGGGATTTTAGTGAACTCTTGAAGTAACTTTGACTGTGAAGAGTACTCTTCCTCGGGCGTTGGATCTAATCCGACCGGGAAATCCGTTCCCGGGTCAACTTCATAACCTTCCATGGCTAAGATTTTTAATAAATTTTGAGCTACATTTATATTGAAAGGCAAAGAAGCTTAGTACAAACCAAATGGATTAAATTATAATCGACCAATTTGATACAATCGGGAGTATTTCAAGTACAATATCTCTTCCTTGCATTCACAGTACACTACAAAGAGAAATCGGCGACTAGCTGAAATACATGTGAAATTCCCAAAATACCCTTCGCGAAATACGGCTTTGATTATACGACAAATTAGGCAAGGAAACAAGAAGAAGGGAATCCCATAGAATTGTACCCTTCTCCTTCAGCTGAGGGACTAAAATGGAATTATTGAAGATTTCAATCAACCCCCAACGGTTTCAATTAAGCCAAGAACCTGAATAAAAAAGGAGAACTTGATCGAGTTCAGGTAGAAAGCGAAGGCACTTACTTCGAGAGAGAAAGGCTTAGGCTTGAATCGCTTGATCAGTAAGAAATGTAGTGAGACTTTACTTATTTTACGACAAATTGCATATATATTTTATATTAATATTATTGGTGACAACTCGGATTTCGATGTCGTGTTCGTGTCGGGGGTCTTTATTTATTTTATCTTGACTCATGTCCACAGGTTTCGTGCTCACCTCTAATTAATATGATTATTATGAGCTTAGGATTATTATCACTTTCTAGTAAATTAACTAAAAACGACATTAATAGTTTCTCGCCCATAAATTAATAATTTTAATAATATTTTTTCTTTTTTAATAAGTTCATTGTTTAGCTCTTTACAACCTAGCTGTGTTTCCGATTTGTTTGAATTCGGATTTGTTCACTGAATCCCTATAATCACGAAAAAAATACATTCAAATCCCGAAAAGTTCAAAGCGCTATAAAATTCGGTTTTCGGTCTTTTTTCGATCTACTTTAAGAGCATATGCAGCAAACGACATGTTGCCTTAGCAGCCTCTTCATAATTTTATATCAGAAAACGATGTCGTTTTACCGAAACGACAAAAACATATATAGTGGATAAGGAGCCGATTCTACACTCTACAGTATCCATTCAATCTCTAACCAACAAACTACCACTCCGCTGTGACAAGTCAACAGAACCAACAAGCCACAAACCGCCACGTGTATACCCCACACACGTGTCACGAACTAATTGGTCTGTCACGTAACTCCCGTTATTGACCGTTGGAAAACCCCCGCTAAAATCCATGGAAATCACCCCCAAAGCGAAGAACACCTCTGAGGAAGCAGGCTTCGAAAATGGCGGTTTGCTCTTCTTCGTCTTCGATCTCGCTTCTCTCTTCGTCCCTGATCCCCAGGATCGTCGCCAAGCGATCTGGAGCTTCGGCTAGGGTTTCGAACCAGAAGAGGGATTCGTGGAAGCTCAAAGCCGCGGGCCTGGCCGAGATCGAGCCTGACCTCAACGAAGATCCGGTTGATCGATGGAGAACCAACGGCGTGAGCGAGGTAAGTGTTATTTGATTGAGCTTGCGAGAATTCGGAATTTGTGGTGATCGAGTTTTGGTTGATCTGTTCAGGATGAATTTGTGTACGGTATTTACGATGGCCACCATACTTACAATGAAGCCGATGACAAAGGTGATACAGAAGCTTGATTAGTTTGATCTTTGACTAAGCTTGTACAGAGAAATAGTAGTGTATATATACTTGTGTATGTGTTTGTACATGTACGGTTTTAGACTCGTTGATAAGCGTTATGACGGAATTTCGTGGCTCGTGGCGAGAGAGTTGAGCTTTCTTTTGATGAATGAGCGTTTTATGAAGCTTGATAATATGAAAGAGTGGGTATTTCTGGGGTGTTGTTTTGATTCGGTGTTCGGCCCAAAATCATTCTCGAAACGGGAGCGATGCTAAATCTTAACGGAGACCAATTTCCCGTGTTACGATGCTGAATTGGTCTTACTGTATTTCTCCCTTTTGTCCTGCAGGAGATTTCTGGGAAGATCTTAAGATGGAATATGAATCAGTTGACCCTCCCACTGGCTTTCAAGGTCTTTGCAACGTCTGATCATTCGATTGGTTTTCGTAATTTCGCTACGTGAATGGCTCGGGATTATTAAAGAAAAAAAAACTTGTGATTTGTTTAATTGTTTTTTTGGGCAGGGTTGATTTCGTGGCTATTTCCTCCTGCAATCGCTGCTGGGATGTTCTTCCATGCTCCTGTAAGTAACTCATACAATCCGGATAGTAAATTTAAATGAAGTAAATAACATAAGATATCGGCCGACGGGAATTCACTAAGATAATGATTCCCTTTCTCTTTATTGAATAAAAATCGGAAAAATGATAACGATGGACCAGTCTTTCGTGAGCGAAGTCCGAAGGTCTCCTTTAAGCAAAGGGAAGAATAATCCAAAATTAAGCATGAAAAGCCACAATGCTTGATATAGAGATCTAAAACCCTAATCCCTATTACAAATTACAAAATATGCCCTTAGTAACTTAAAATAGATATATACCATGATTTAAACACTAAAAATATAGGTTAACTAATTAAAAATTGTGTCTATCAGTAACACATTGAAAATAATAATAAATTTAGCTAGAACTTTGGTACATTAAACATATTGTCATGATTTAAAAAATGTCTAAAAGTTATGATGAATTGTAAAATTGAACTTATTTTCTTATATGCTTCGAAACACTATGCAACACAAGATTAAACCCGACGTTTTTGACCCTTCCATATTGATCTTGTTAGTTAAATGGCAAATCGGATATTCAATCATTATTTCATTTTCTTCGTTTTAAATCGGAAACATAATATGTTCTACTTCAGTTTCTGCTAAAATACCATTTTGTAATAACTAAATAAACAAAAAAACATCGGGACATTTTGGATCTCGACCTTACAGTCTTGATCAATGAACTTTTCAATTAAGAAAAAAGATCAATATCCGAGATTTTTTAATTTTAACTCTTAATTATGCTTACTCAGCTCTCTCAAATTTATATCTTGGGTCGGTCCGCCCCTTCTATTGATTATTTTTAATTTGGGTTTTCAGGGAGAGTACTTGTTCATCGGAGCGGGGCTTTTCACAATAGTGTTTTGCATCATTGAAATGAACAAGCCAGATCAACCTTATCACTTTGAGCCTCAAATATACAACATGGAGAGAGGAGCGAGAGACAAGCTACTTGCAGAGTACAACACTATGGACATTTGGGAATTCAACGAGAAATACGGCGATCTTTGGGATTTCACCGTCAGGAGGGACGAGACATTTGAGTCTCTATCAGCTAGAGAAAAACAAAAATAAAGAACACTTTGGTACGGTTGGGAAGAAACAAGCTAAAACAACTCCAACAGGTAAATATATATATATATATATATATATATATATATATATATATATATATATATAAGAATGTATACTTACCATTGTATATTTTCTCTAATGGTATAGATATACTGTTTTGCGGTAAACAAAATGCAGACGTATGAGACCAAGTTGTCGCAGATTAAAAGCATTAGATACATACATAACACGATCTGTACTGCGTAGGTGATGTGATGTATTATATAAGATGATGAGCAACCGGTGGGCATGGGTTGCCCACGCCCGGCTTTAACCATGGGCGGGTTCGCCCGACCACTTAGTTATTCATTTGTTTCTAAAGGTTATTTTTTAATAAAAATAAAGGGGTAAAGTTCCCGGTTTCTTGTGAAGGAAGCTGGAATATGCCTGCCCTTGATTCGTGAGTGAGCACGGGCTAGCCCGTGCCGTCATGTCACAGTGCTTCCGACACAAGTCAATTTAAACCCAATAAGAAGTTTCTGCGCTGATATCGGATCATTTTTTCTTGTACATGTGTCAATAGTCCCGGCGTTTCCTCACGCCCGTCCTGATTTGTTCGTGGGCTCCTTGCTTCCGGCCACAAATCAAGGGCGGGCGAAACCCACCTGCCTTGAATATGACTCTTAAAGCATATCTAATTCCTTGAACTTGCTTAGAGATGAACTCATGTCTCAGATATTTTTAAAAATTTCTTGTTCTTTTTACCCAGCTATTTATTAGTAAAGCTAAAAGATGACCTTGATGTCAAGAATATTTTCAGTCTCATCCTCACAGTGTGGTCATTGTGGTAGATTGTTACACTCGAATGGTCTTCTCTTACGTAGCACATTGACTATTATATCCACCATTTTCCAACACACCTCAGACTTTTTGGTTACTACTTATTCCAGACGCTAAGTCTTTTTTCCTCTTCATCAATCAATTTGGCCACTATGTACGACGAGTTCAACATATTTTATTTCATGAAGAGATATTTGCGGTATAAGTACTCAATATTATACTAAACGTGTCAATATATTCTCAATCTCTTTTTTAACACCAATAGTACTATTTAAGAGACAAAACAATATCGAGCTCAAATTCATTTCATGTCATGTTAAGATTTGTTACACGAGGGATATGTGTCTATTTATTATTAATTCTAAAAATATTAATTATTCAACATTTTTATTAAATTAGAAAAGTAAGCATGTTTCTAGCTTAAAGAGACACTACCTCGGAGTTGACGGAATTGGACTTAGACATTGTTTCGTGGTTTTGTGGTGTTTAAGTGCTATTGCTGCTAAAAAAGATACTTAGTATATGTCCTCAAACGTGGTAAAATATTAAAATTATTAACGCAAATATCCCTGTAATATATATATATATATATATATATATATATATATTATCTCGGCGTAAATGTTGGTGTGGACGTGATACAAAGGAAACTAATAAGTCAACATAAATTGTCTGAAAGGTCTACCACTAAAGTGATTTGCTTGGTGGAAGACTTGGAAGTTGGAAGCCAACTTTATTATAATATGAATGTAAAAAATATATGAGGACCCATAATGACTATTTAAATTAAACATAATAATATTAAAATCAGCATTAAGCAGGTGTAAAAATTGTGTTCACGCTTTTGTTGACCTAAAATTTGATTTTAATACGAGTGGAAATTATTTCAAAATTGCATTCTCGTCTATAAACTTTTTGAGTTAATTAAAACATAAGGAGGCTATATATGCACGGAGTGCTTAATGTTCAAACTATTTAAACCCTAACTGATGGTGCTTTGCCGTTAAAATTTGATGTACTAATATTCTATGCAATATTTATAGGTTATATTTTAATTGTAATTTGGCTATATAAATAAACAGGGCGAATTCCGTAAGAAATCGAGCAGCTAAATCGGATTGAATAATAATGGTTGACCGTTGACTCAGAAAATAAGCCATTATGCTGGACTTCAGGTCCTGCCATCATATCAATATGAAAATCTGCAAAGAGTGGGACCCACTCGGGAGGAAGAGGAAGAAGAAGGAGAAACAAATCCGAAAAAATCGATACGGGATTTTGTGGGAAAAAACTCCTATAATTGAATTTTATAGATTAGATTTTAAAATATTTAATTTTAGTTAATAATTTATTATTAAATTATTATATATCTCTAAAATATTTTCAAATCTTATTCATCTTATGACAATTTCATCGGTATACCTAATAATTCTCGATATTTTACAATTGGCATACAACTGGTATCAATTTTTTAAAATTTTGCAAAAATTTCATCCGCATATACTTATAGAATTGAGCTCTCGCGAGACACTCAATTATTTAATTATAAATATTGGAACAAACTAAAATAATTCTTAAAAATTTCCAATCTTAGAAAATATATATATAAAAAAATATATTATCTAAAGTTTTTAACTTCTGTATAATACATGGTAGTAGTGGAACTATGAAAGTTAATTCAAATGCCATAATTACCACTTACACTTAATGCTAATTTAATGTATTATTTGTACAATTGTGGTCAGTGGTTACCCATCAATGACAAGTACTCACTATAATCAAATAATTTTTCTTAGAGGACTATATAATAATATTTATATAAAGCATACATCACGACACTATATTAAATAATATGAACATCTACCACTAAGTTGTATTAAGAAAACAATCAAAATAATGTCACAAATATTTAATACAATATTGCCAATAATAAACAATAAAAAATATACGATCAAGAAGACAAGATTCATATAATATCACTTCAATTCAATCACAAGAAGTAACTGTTACAAAAAAAAAAAAAAATCACAAGAAGTAACTTACATTCTCACCCAATAATTAAATTATTACTCTTAAATTAATTATAATTAATTATTAATTAATTCCACATACAAACAAAAGTCCATAGACCATAAGATCATAACTAGTGATGGCAAACAAATAAACTAAATTATCTTTTAAGAAAGGGAAAATGGTGGCGTAAACATCTAAAGTCTTTAAAAGTTGATATTAAGTTCTTATTCTTTTTTAGGTTAATTAATGAAATGCTTATTTTTTGTCAATTTTTTTTTAAAACTACTCATTGTGTGTATTTTTTTTTTCACAAATGAGCATTTTTTAAAAAGTTTGATAGAAAAATGGGCATTTCATATAATTTCCATTCTTTTTTTTTTTTGTGTGAGAAAAGTTGCCAAACTCTTATTTTGTGTCTTCCGCCATTTTTCCGCCCTGAACCACATCATGTGTCACGTTTATAAACCCATCAAGTATAGTATTTATAATAAAAAAAAAATTAAAATAATTTATCAATGATAAACAACTGTATATTTCATGGGTTAAAAAACGTGATACATGGCGCGATAATGGATGAAAATATGAAGGAATACACAGATTTTGACAACTTTCGCCACGAAAAAAAATTAATATCAACTTTTCAAAAACCTTAGGGACTTATGCCGTAATGCTTCCTTTAAAAAATAAATTAAATAATAATAAAAAAAAACATTCATATAAAAGTAAGCTCAAATCCCAAAACCTCAAACAGACAAAAATGGCGGAACCCAAAACCTTCCTCTCTCTCTTCTCTCATTCTCACTGTATCGTCTCCTTCATCATCATCGTCTTCTTCTTCTCCTTCCATGGCTCCGAAGCTCAGCTCCCTCCGAACATCACAGGCAACACCTGCACACTCACGAACGACACCGTGGACCCGTGCGGGACCTACCTCCTCTACCGCGCGACCTCGCCGGACTTCCTCGACCTCGCCGCCATAGCCGACCTCTTCGCCGTGAGCCGCCTCATGATCTCCAAACCGTCGAACATCTCCTCGCCGGAGTCTCCCCTGAGCCCCGGCCAGACGGTCTTCGTGCCGATCTCGTGCGGCTGCCGGACCGTGAACGACAACGGCACGGCGAGGGCGATCTCCTTCGCGAACGTGTCGCACACGATCGAGGCCGGCGACACGTACTACGGGCTCTCCACGGTGGAGTTCCAGAATCTGACGACGTACCAGTCCGTGATGGTGGCGAATCCGGAGCTGGTGGCGACGAATCTCACCATCGGCGTCGAAGTTTTCTTTCCGATCTTCTGCAAGTGCCCGACTCCGGCGCAGGCGAGGAGGGTAAGTGTTGCTTAGCTTTACAGATGTTTAGGGGTGAAAACCGGACACGGGAATCGGGAATTTAGCTTCTTTTTTTTTGTGCCGGTTCCGGAAAAATGAGATGCCCAGAACATGTCCCGGTAAACCGGAGTGAAATTCTTGTTGTTATGATAACGGGGAACGGTTCACGGGCTAAGATCTCGATTTGTTTTATGTAGTCAGACCGGGAAAATTTGGGACAAAAATTTATAAGAAATCGTATAAGTATAGAAAGGAAATTAAGGCATCATTATAATGCCTATAATATGCTAGTTGAATTAGTTTCCGGGTTTAGCTCGAGAGCGTGTATTAGGACGTGTAATTAAAACGGTTTGGATCCGGGATAACCGATACGTTATGAGCGGTTACTGATTGATTAGACTTTATCTGCAGGGCGTGAGCTACCTCGTCTCGTACGCGTTTCAGCCCTCGGACACTCTAGCGAGCGTGGCGTCGTTCTTCAACGTGTCTGCACAGTCGATCACTGATGTGAATGGGAATGATATAAACCCTTCTGATACGATCTTTGTTCCGGTGAACAAGCTTCCAGTGCTCTCGCAGCCGGTTGTCGTTTCTAATTCGTCCTCTCCGACGAGCAACGATCGAAAGGGCCTCGTTTCTGGGCTGGCTGTGGGGCTGGGTGTGACGGGGCTCTTGCTTCTTCTGGTCTGCGGGATTTGGATTTACAGAGAGAGAGCGATGAAGGAGAAGAGGGGTTTGTTCTACGGCGGCGACGAAGAGAAACAGAAAATTCAGATGAGGATAAAGAACAATAACAATATGAATGGGAAGAGGGATGCGAGGGAAATGGAGGAGAGTCTGATGGCCGACGTGTCGGGGTGTTTGGATAAGTACAGAGTGTTCGGGATCGACGAGCTCGAAGAAGCTACGGACGGGTTCCACGAGAGCTGTCTCGTTCAGGGCTCGGTGTACAGAGGGACTATCGATGGAGAGGTTTATGCTATCAAGAAGATGAATTGGGATGCTTGTGAAGAGCTCAAGATCTTGCAAAAGGTAACAAAACACACAAATTTTCTTTCATATTTAGTTATGTTAATTATTCTATAGTCAATTGCAATGGTCTACAGATCTTAGGATTAAATCTTGGGTATATGAATATGAATTTTTTGGTGATTTTGATTATTTAGTGTTCTTATACTAATTTCCATTTAGTGCCCTTTGAAGGAACTTTGTGGCATAAGTGCCCAGAGATTAGGGTTTGGCCCAGATGGGCCCACATGAATTAATGGGTTAATTCATAAGATTATTAATGTGATTAATTGGGTATCTCAACCGGTAATTTCAATATAGCGTTTTTATCTAGATCATGTTTCAAGGGTTCCCTGGAATTTCCGCTTCCGGGGCTATGTATAAGCTTAGAAAAACCCAACACCCTTATGATAGATAGTGATTTGGGTTATGGTAAATTTTGATGGTGGATATTGGTGATCTAGTTTAGTAAAAATTCAGGCTAGGTAGGTAAATTTGTTGTTTTGGATCCTAATGTAATCTAATATTTTCGTTTAGGGGTACTAATCATGCAATTAAATGAAAGCTCTGAGCTTATGCAGCCTTTCAGGACTTGTTTATTATTAGACTTATAAACGCATTAATGTTAAACATTTGAAATGAAAGACAGTCAAACATGTTTGAGCTTTCAAGAATTTTCTCTATGAATTTTCTGAAATTTGAAAACTGCATACCAAAATCACGACTTGGTCAATTTTTTATTATGGTTTCTTCAGTCATTTCGTTGTCCTCAATTTATTCTAGAAGAACTTCATTAATATATATATATATATTATGTCCTTGCATACATTTATAAATTCATTTTAGAAAGAAAAAAATCAGAATATTTTTTTTTGGTTTGTTGGGGAAGAAGAAGTGATTTGAGGTTTTTAGAAATATTTGATCCTTAGTATATAACTAAAGTTGTGTATTAATTAACAATTCATAGGAATAAATCAAAATTTACTTATAAAAGAATGATATCATCAAATGTGGTGTCATTACAGGTCTGTTTCATCATTTCATTGGATGTACATGGAATATTCGTATTTCTTATTACCTGACAAATCTTAACTTTTGAGACATATCATATTCAAACCAAATTGTTATGATTTGTCATTTTCTTTTTCTTTATAATTCATTGGTTAGACATGTCTGATTAGTGATTAGTTTATTCTTGATGATTGAATATTTATTAGTTCTGGAAATTAAAATAATATGGTACTGCTTGTTTATTCATTAAATAACAGGGCAGGTATGCTAGGAAAACGTATTTTTCCTTCTCTTGTCTTCATTATTAGACTTTTCTATTCAATTTAAATAGGAGAAAAGGCCAAAAGGGTAATTTTATTTTTCTCATTAATTTGAAATCGATTAATTAATTAAAGGAAAAAAGAATAAACAGCTACCTACTGATTTCTAGTTATTAATTAGATCACTACTGACAGCTCTAAGTTTCTAATTTATACTTTAATAATTTACACTAATCATTAGAGGATTTATTTATATTTATATTAAATAAAATGGTAAATCACTTAAGTATAGCTTGTTATTTTGTCCTGTCCCGTATATTTTATTGACTGAGTTTGATACATGAGATGATTTTGATCTGTTTATTTGTAACTATGTTTTTTTCTTATGTATTTTCTATAAACTAGGTGTTAAATTAATTAATTTTAGATGGAGTCACGAGACGATTACTAAATAAACATATTCTTCTGGAATTTATTTATCAAAAATCTCGAGATTCTCATAATTCTTCCGCTTTGATATTCTTAGGTGAACCACGGCAATCTGGTGAAACTGGAAGGCTTCTGCATCGACGCCTCCAGCGCAACGTGCTTCCTCATCTACGAGTACGTCGAGAATGGATCGCTCGACACGTGGCTCCACGGCAGTGAGAAGTTGAGCTGGAAGGCCCGGCTCCGCATCGCGGTCGACGTGGCGAACGGGCTGCAGTACATCCACGAGCACACGCGGCCGCGTGTGGTCCACAAGGACGTGAAGAGCAGCAACGTCCTCCTCGACGCCTCCCTCCGCGCCAAGATCGCCAACTTCGGCCTCGCCAAATCCGGCTTCAACGCCATCACCACGCGCATCGTCGGGACGCAGGGCTACATCGCGCCGGAGTACCTCGCGGATGGGGTTGTCTCGACAAAGATGGACGTGTTCTCTTACGGGGTGGTCCTGCTCGAGCTGATCTCGGGCAAGGAGGTCGTTGGGGAGACAGGGGAGGCTCTGTGGGCGGAGGCGGCGAGGATCATGGAGGGGACGGAGGAGGAGAGGGCGGCGAAGCTGAGGGGGTGGATGGACCGGGATCTGCTCGGGGACACGTGTTCGATGGAGAGCGTGGCGGGGGTCATGGCCGTGGCCGTGGCCTGCGTCGGCAGAGACCCGGCGAAGCGGCCGGGCATGGTCGACATTGTATACGCGCTGTGCAAGAGTGATGATCTGTTCTATGATATTTCGGATGATGCTTTTTCCGGTTCTCGGTCACAGGTGATTGGTAGGTAATGTATTAGATAAATGTAATGTATCTGTTGAGAATTATTATTTTGGGGGTATATCTATAGGTTGTGTACGAGTAGAAAATAGATATTTGAATAGGGTTTTGTATAGAGGAAATAATAGTGTCGTTTTTATACCCTTTTGTAGTGAGTATTTAGATGTCACATGAGCTCTTTTTGGGGGCTATATCTATAGGTTGTGTACGAGTAATTAATAAGCGTTGTGTTTGTATAGAGGGAATACTGTGGCCTTGTTGTAACAAAATAAGTCCTAATTGAAGCCAAGACACTTTGATACTAAAGTTAGTATGGGCAAAATCGGAATGTGTTTCCGATTCGACCTATACCCGCATAAAAATCTGTAACCGAATTTTAATTTTGGTTTAATGATCCGATCCGATCAGTTCTGTATTTATTTATCATACTTTATGTTAAGTTCCAAATAATCCACAATGCTTAACCTAAATACCATTGCCATAAAACATAACGGTCGAAAAGAAAAATATAAGGATATGTTAAATTAAATGATATCGGCCGACTATGCTGTATGTTGTCACCAAATGCATAGAATAACAAAAAAAATTAGTCAAAACATCTATTTATTTCTTAATGTGCTTGTATAAGTTACATTTGGTGATAAAAATCTTATTATTATGAGAAATTTTAAACATAATGTTACGGATATTTTAAGTAATTGAAAAGGGTTTTGAGAATAGGTATCTGGATTTCCGGGTATCCGGATTTTCGAGTATCCGGATTTCTGGATATCCGGATTTCTGGATATCCGGATTTCCGGATCCGGATACAGGTAGTGATTTTTGGATACCCGGAAAACCGGATCCGGATACGGGTAGTTAAAAAACGGATAACTGCTCTGGTTACAGCCCTAATTATCATTTTCATTGGTAATTGACCGTTTTAGATCGAATTAATACAGTCAATTATTGTCTCTGTATTGAAAAAAAATGGCTTAAGAATATATGCCAGTAAAAAAAATATTATCAATAATCAATAGGCTTGATTAGTAATAATTGACTAAAAGACCTCCCTTGGGATCCCATTAAAATGCATACCCTTAAATACCCCTGCTAAGAAATTCGAAAATCCGGATACCCGGAAATCCAGATACCTATTTTTGAAACTCCGTTGAATTACTTAAAATACCCGTAACATTATGTTTAAAATTTCTCATAATAATAAGATTTTTATCACCAAATGTAGCTTATACAAGCACATTAAGAAATCAATAGATGTTTTGACTAACTTTTGTGTTATTCCATGTATTTGGAATTCAAGTAATTATCACTAATCAAGTAAAGGAAAAATAAATAAATTTTAAAAAAAATAATTAATTTTTTTAAAAAGGTTGGGTATTTTTACCGCTAACGGCCATATTAGGGATGCTAGCGAAAAAATTAACGTTTTCATGCCAAAGTCACGGTCAACGCAAGTTAGGTATTTTTGCTGCCAGTTTGACCAAAGATTGGGTATTCTTGCCGTAATTTTCCTTTTTTGATGCTCTAAGTAATTATGTTACTTTTTCACCAAATTTCATGATCAGTCGAACTCAACAAGAACCATGCCTGCAAGTCTAGTGGGCACAACACGAACATTCACTATCTCTTCCAATTTTTCCAAAGGGTTGCGATGAGTGGCTGCAATGCATAGCTCTCTAAACCGATAACTTGGTGTCCTTGGCATTTTCGTCCCTTCCAACTCATTCTAAACGTGCTTTATCAACCTTTCACTTTGGATATCAACTTACAAGTTGTAGCCAAACACACAACAGAGAGTTATTGCACTTCCAAAAAAATGTTTCATTCAAAGACGCTACACGTTTACCGATCAAAAATGAGAAATGACTGTTGAGAGTAAAAATTACTTCGTCAATCATGGGATGACCGGCGAATTTTTTTGATCGCAGTGTTAAATGGATCGTTAGCTCTCGTTAGAAATTTAATTAGACATATATGTGCATATAAACAAGTAATTACCGTGAATAAGTGACATCGGGATATTTTTTAAGAGGTTCGCTCCTAATTTGTTATCAGCTATATCCTCTTGCTATTACTGATTTATTTATTAAAATCGAGCATAGTACAAAGACAAGCAAGCAATATAAGAGTGCTTCAGTAAGGTCAAAGTTCATGGATTGTTCATGAAATTCCATCAAAAGTATTCTTCCACTACCTTTGCATTGTGTTTGTTACACTCACACATATATAGGAAATGCACTTCATAGGTGGAGGATAAATTTATATATATATATATATAAATTTATAAGATTTAGCGTGACTTAAAAACACTTTTCAATTATCTTCTTTGATTTCCATCATGCAAAAATAGATGTTTATGAAAAAAATTATTGCTCGTGTAGAATGATTGATTCCCTTGAAAATTGTTGGTTGCAATCTATTTCAAGTTTGAATCATTCTATTTTTCTTGAATACAAGTTGTATTAGCATTATTATTTGAGTACTTGTTATTTTTTTAATGTTAAGAAACTTGTTCCGTTGATAATTTTTTGAAAATACCTTATCAATTTAAACATGTTTTCATTTGATTATTTATTTAATATGCTTAGCTTAAAAAATTGTATAAAATTGACTAATCAAAAGATTAGGACAATAGATAATAATGTTGTAAATACAGTACCCGGATAATCAGATATCCAGATAAAAGTTTTAAAAAATTCGGATTCTATTTTTCTTGTGTCCAATTCGAAAATTCGGATTTTATCTTTCTTTTGTAAAATTCAAACTGTTGGCACTTTTACTATGACGGCCTTAATTGATCGATTTTAAATAATTAAAAAAATTAATAACCAAAACCGAATTTCTTGTTTCAATTTTATTTGGATTTTTTTTTCCGAATACTGGATTTCTTACCGTATTTACAGGTTTCAATAGAGAGAGAACCTGAAAAGTCAATTACAAATTATATGGTCAATCTTGTATGCTTATCCTTTAGATTTAGGAAGCATTAAATGGGACACAATGTGCCATCTTAGGTGGGCATTCATTACCAAGGTTCCGAAAATCGCGATTTTCGTTCGAAAATCGTTCGATTATCGCTGAAAATAGGCTTCTCGGTAAGTTATCTCCCTTAATCGTTTTCGTTTTATAGTTTTCGCGATTTTTCGAGGGGGAAAGTGAACAACTTTTCGTTTTAGGTTTTCAAGTGTTATATTTCGAAAACTGGAGGACTTATCGCTAAATAACGAAAAGTCATTAGGTTTTTTCCGAATTGTTGTATAATTACGGCAAAAGTACACATGTTTTGGAAATTGTTGATTTGAGTTAGTTACTCGAATATTTTGATGTAATTTCGTTTTATAAAATTGTATATAATTTTAAAACTAATCGGTTTGCATAATTTTTTTTTTAATTTGAAGTTTTTCTGAATTGTGATATCATTGTGGCAAAAGTACATATGTTTCGGAAATTGTTGATTTGAGCTAGTTACTCGAATATTTTGGTGTAATTTTGTTTTATAAATTTGTATATAATTTAAAAAATAATCGGTTGCCATAATATTTTTTTTAATTTGAAGTTTTCTAAAATATTGCGGCAAAAGTACAATTTTTAGCTAATTTGTTAAATTGAGCTAGTTGTTCAATCTTGTTTTAAATGAAATCAATTGTGCAGTGCATATTTTATATAAGAATAATTGGTGACTTGTAAATATTTATTTTGGTAAGTAAATAATAATTTATTTTACATATTTTGTAAAGTATTTGTAATTTTGTATGAGACTTAGTTTATGTTTGGCTACATTAGTATGAGACTTGGTTTGTGGCTTATATCTTATATTTTGTATGAGATTTTTATGTTTATATTTTGTGACATTAGTATTTTATGTTATGTTTTTAGTGTAAAATATGTTTGAATTTTTTTTTATAGGTTTTCCATCGATAAATCCATCGGCAAACGATTAATCCATCGATAAGTTCGATAAGTTTCGATAACGGCAAACGATAATTTTTATAGGTTTTCCGTCGATAACGGCATCGGCAAACGATTAATCCATCGATAACGGCAAACGATTTATCGGCCAAAACGGCATTTTGATCCTTGTTCATTACACAAGACACAAGTGCAACAAAAACATCCTTGTTCCTAAGAGGGGACCATGAAAACTATCCATTTCATATTTTATTCTTTTATTTCTTCAATTTTGTTGGGGAATAAGCCAACATTAATTTTAGGAATGAAAAGAAAGAAATAATATGATTAAAATCAAGAGACGTTTTAATTAACTATTGTCAACTTAAAAAATAAAATAAAGTTAGAATTAGAATATCTAATCAAGCACGAGCTCACTTATAATTTGAATAAAGAAAGCTGAAAGAAGAAGAAAAAAAAACGCATTAAAATTCAACAACTTTGCTTTAAATCCATAATAATGATCGAGTATAATTTAATCTAGATTAACTTAACTAAAAATTTAATTTAGATTCGACGAGTAGTAGTTCAGTACTGGTTTGGCCACCTACTGTCACATGATTTTAAAATTTAAACTGTATGTACTAATTTATTTGTTTTTTTACATTTTATTTTCCATCATCGCATCTCGATCTCGTAGAATACATATTTTAATAATCAAACAAGAAAAAAGTGCTTTTATACCCTTTACATTTATTTTTCACCAAAATATACTCTTAATTTTCATAACAGCTAAGTATATCCCTCGATTTTCCTAAATTTTAAGTAATCTTAGAAAGAAAGAAAAAATAATGAAAAAACGTGCATCGCCTCAACAAAACAAAAAATACTTCTTTTTTATTACTTACTTCGATCATATGGATGACCCGATATTTTTTTTAATGAATTCATTTACTTTTCCTCTACAAATTTACAAATTAAAACTCACAAATACAGTAAAATCTCGTTAAATTGATACTCGATAAACATAAATTAATAATCTCGATAAGACAATATTTTTGAACAGTCCCGACTCCAACTGACATGACTAAATTTTCCTTCGATAAATAATAAAATTTTCTCATCTCAAACAATATTAATTTTTTAAAAATTTATAGACTAAAACTTAAATATTTTTGCCGTCCTAATGTCTTAATATTACTTAGCTGGAAGGATAGAGAGGGAACAGTATATAACTACAATACAAATTCTTACGTTAGCGACAAGACATGATCTGATTCTCAAAACTTATTATTATTATTATTATTATTACAAAATAACTACCAAATTCACTTATATTGCCAGGACCAGAAGAACAACCATGGAAGTCCACACAAATCTCTTTCGCTTGCGAGAAGGTATCGAATCTTTCTCTCTCTCTCTCTCTCTCTATATATATATATAGATATATATTATATATATACACATATATATAATCGGTGTGTATTGCATTTGCAGAGGCTCTGGTGGACTTGGTCTCGATCGGTGGTGTTGCAGTTCGGAGGAAGAGTGAGGGAGGACGAGAGAGAGGAGATGATTTCTTCTCACTTGCAGAGCTCTCCGCCATTGATTCTCTCTCCGCGCAGCTTCGGCCGGCTCGCAGAACACAGGTAATTCCCGCTCTTTTCTCATCCTTGCTCATCGTCTCCGACTCTGCGTGCATGAAGGCGACGAGGATGAGAATCGCACATCAATGCGTGGCTTCATGCGCGGATTCGTTCGGGTTTCGAGTTCTGTGAATCCAGAGATGGAGGTTGGGAGCTTGTACGAAAATCTGAGAAGAGAGTCGAGTCAGGATTGAGGAGTGCGTGCGAGTTGTATGCGAAAAAGTCTGTGACGTTGAGATCTCAGGTTTCTGGATTTTGGAGATCGATGAAGGTTTTGGCTGATCCAAGAAGAGGACATCTGATTTGGCGTTGGTAACTTGAGCGAGAAGGAAAGTTGGTTAAGCAGAAAGAAAACATCAAGACTGAATTGATTGATACTGTTCCATTTTTGCTTTGAAGCTTCCTGTTATGAAATTTATCTCTGAGATCAATGTCAGTAAACAAAATATATTATATATTATAATTCATTTGATATAACACCGTTTTTCAGGGGTTCAATATCTCGCCAGTTTCGTTGGAACGCATATTCGAGATCACGAGTTCAGAAATTTGTAATTCAAAATACAGGTAGAATAACCAAATTGATGGTGTCAGACTTTATGGTATTCGCTCCATACATCGGTTCGGGTTTTTTACGAAGTTTTTTTCTACTCTTTGCAGAGAAAAGGAATGTTGGTTCACGATGTAGGTGTGGCAGGTCAAATAGCACTATGCATACAGATCGGGGGAACGGTTTATCTCCCGAACTCTCGACGATTGCCAATATTAAGGTGAGCATTATTGAAATGAATTTTTCTGACTCGAAACTCGAATCATGCTACATGATTGCTAGCGATTATTTGTGGATGATGTGTGTGGATGAATCATGTTATGTTACAGGATTACGAAGCGAAATTGGGGGTCGGATTTGCGGCGTATTTCCTTCTGAGGATGATTAAGTTAAATATTTTCAGTACGCTTGGAAAGATTTTTCACGCGAAAATTCTTTATGTGGCTCAAATTTTTTGTCAAGCAAGTTTACCTTTTGCCTGTGTTTCAAACTCCTTGAATAAGCCCATTCCTCTTAAATTGGATTTATCTCTTCCGACGTTTCAAGACATCAGATGGAGCTTTGCACGGTTAATTTATCTATTTAACATGCAACTTGAGAGGAACATCGCTACGTAAGTAAACGATGTAGACTTCCTCATTATATATTCTTGTCCTGCATCGTCTGAGAAATGTTGTAAATTTGGTCATACATTATTTTTTTATTTGTGTTCCTTCTATTATATTTCTTGTAATGAATTTTTTTTACAAAGTGTAATTTCATCAGAAGTCGAAACGATCATATCGTAATTTAAATAGGCTAGATGTCGGAAAAACATTCCGTTTCTTCAATTTTATTTCCTGTAATGCTGTATTATTTTTGTGATTTTTGTAGGTTCTTTATAGCTCTTCTGGTAGCATGCTTCTCATTTGTTCTCATTGGTGGCTTCTTATTCAACAGAATAAGGTAACCGATGATACACTTTAGTTTATCTGATACTGTCGATTACACATCTAATATTCGAGCTTCTGATATCACGGCATCATAAATTTTGAAGGAACATTGTTCTTCTTTTTGATCCGTGTTCCGGTGATTGCTATCTTAACCTTAAGAATGGAAAGTAACAACATATTAAAATGTGACATACAACAGGCACCTCATATTACATATTAGCATAAAAGGCACGTGTATTAGAAACTAATCCTGTATATAGAGTACACAGTAGACATACCAAAAACTATGCATTTAGTTAGGATTTATGTAATTAATATCTTCCTGCATTTAAGATTTTTGAGATCGGAATCGACATCTCAGGAAAAATTCACAATCTTTAGAGGATTGCTTTTGGGAGGCTTGGGCATGTCTATGCTCATCATCTACTCACTTAAAAGTAAGATCTATGCGGTAATGATAAGTTTGATTTATGTTAAAAGGCATGGCTCCGAGACAATGTTATTCTGTGGTGATTGCAGCAAAAGACCCGTATCGAACGTGTTATTGGATTCGTTCTTGCTATATGGGGCATATTATTTTACTCTCGTTTGTTGAGCACAATGACTGAAGAGTTCAGAGTAAGCCATTCAAACAAGATAAGCGATAAAAATGTTGAGTAATTGGCAGCAATACCCCCCTGAATTTTACTTCTTAGTGCAGTTTTCCTCAAACTGTGTTTTTGGTGAACTTTTATCCATTGAAATTTCATTATGGTCCTCTTTGCCCCCTGAAATTTTATTAACAATTTACCCCCTAAAGTGTTATTTTGGTGATCTGACTCCTAAATTTTACATTTTTGAGAGCTATGGCCACATAAATTGAATTTCAGTGCTAAAGACTCTTCTCTCTATGATAAAATTAATGGAAATCGTATTTCAGGACATCCTTAGTTGGATTGTTTTTAGAAATTCTCACTTGACGCTAATAATATTTTTAATAAAGATTGGCCTTTAGCAGGTCAGAAGGAAAAGTTTATCATAGTAATTTTAAAAGGGGTAAATAACAAATTGGAAACCAGTGAGTAAATCTGAGGGGGGTATCGGTGCCAATTTCTTTAACTTTTTTATTTTTATTTTTTTTCGTACGAGCATATTGTTGACAATAATTTGGACAGAACAACATGCAAAAACTGAGAGAAGGGGCACAAGTGCAAGTTCTGGAGAGTGATCATATTATCGTTTGCGGAGTCAACAGTCACTTGCCTTTCATACTGAAGCAACTGAATAAGTATCACGAGTTCGCTGTCCGCTTAGGTACTGCTACAGCTAGGTAATCTGTTCTTGCACAGTCAATATACTTAATACAATATCAGCTATTCAAGCTCAACCTATTCTAATTTTTTGTGACATCTTTTAATTTGTGGCATAGGAAGCAGAGAATACTCCTAATGTCTGATCTTCCAAGGAAGCAGATAGACAAGGTAGCTGACAATATCGCTAAAGATCTTATCCATATTGATGTCCTTTCAAAGAGGTACGCCTATTAGGTAATACATATCTCATAATTTTCTGAAGATTATTTACCAATTATCTCCCCCTTAAGAGTTCCCTTGAGAAAATATGATTTTATAAACCAAGATTCTATTAAGTATTAACTATAGCTCTTTATCGGTAAATTTGGCTCTTGGTTTTGGTGTAAGAATAAAGATCACAGCAGTTCAAATTTTGATAGATTGAGGTTCTTTTTGTTACAGTTGTAGTCTTAGTTTGACAAAGTCATTTGAAAGAGCTGCGGCAAATAAGGCACGTGCTGTAATTATACTGCCAACGAAGGGAGACCAGTAAGATCTTCGACTATCATAACTAATTGTGAAGTCTTCATTATAGGGACTTGTTTCTACTTAAGATATTATCTGAGATATTTGGGATTATTCAGAGTCGATTAATAACATGGACGTATATTTTTTTAATAAGCCTCACTTACCGGAGCACCGTGGTGCGGTAGCAAATGAAATCGTAAAACATACAATATGAGAAAAGAAAGCAAGCAAAACTAAGAACGGATAGGGCATACCCTAAACTTATTGTCGACTTTTTTTCTTTCTTTCATATTACTAAAAAAGCACGAACGATATGGGCATTAACATAGTACACTTTAGCCAGTAAATTCTTGGAGATAACAACGTTTTTCGCCAATTGATCATAAGATCAGTAACTTGTCTTAAGAAATAATACTGCCATAAATTTCTTTTAGGTAGTAATATAATATTTTATCGTTCAAGAACCAAAATTTGAAGTGGAAACAACAGTTCATGTGAATTCTCCACTGAACATAGTTTAGGATCCAAGTTAGAGAGTAAGGGGTGTTAAATGGCATCTAAATAAAAAATTAATCAGCATAATTCGTAAATTTCATTGGCTAGAGAATAATTTGAATCTGTTATTGACTAGGTATGAAGTTGATACCGATGCATTTTTGTCTGTTCTAGCTCTTCAACCTATTCCTAAGATGGATAATGTCCCTACTATAGTTGAGGTATGCCTCATTGATTATTTGATAAATTTGTACCGACTTTCCCCTACAATTCAAGTTTGTCTCTAAATGCAGGTTTCTAGTCCGAATACTTGCGATCTACTGAAGTCAATCTCCGGTTTAAACGTGTCGCCGGTAGAAAATGTTGCATCAAAGCTTTTTGTGCAATGCTCTCGTCAAAGGGGGCTCATAAAGATCTATAGACACCTACTTAATTACCAAAGTATTGAACGTTACTTGCATAGCAAGGAACCTATTAATTTGAACCATAATAGTTGAATCTAGGGATATTTGCGGCACAAATATCAGAAGATAGGTGAAACTGGCGGCATATTCCACTTTTTCTTTGTTATTGCCAACGTATATTCTTAATATTGTCAAATATGTGAATCCTGAATACCAAAAATATATTAATTTGGTACTTAGGATTTACACTTTTGACAACTTTGGGAATATACGTCACAAAAAAACATGAAGTGGATATGCCGCCATTTTACGTATTTATAGATATTTATGCTGCAAATATCCTTTGAATTTATACTACATGTGGGAAATAATTCATGTTTTTTTGTTTTGTTTTGTTTCTGTTATGTTTTGTTTAGTTTCTTCAGAAACTCTAGAACTAACTAACACAATTTTGGCATGCAGAAAATGTATTCAACCTCTGTAGTTTCCCTAATCTAGAGGGGATGAAGTATGGACAGTTGCGACGTGGTTTCCAAGAGGTAACTTTTATATACGCAACATTAAATATAAGATATGTTATATCAGAATTTAAGGTGATGCTGCCGGGCTCATTAGGTTGTAATTTCTTAGTCTCTTTACGATACCTTAAACTAATGAAAAATGTTGTAATAGTCTATAAGTTCTCAAAAGAGGGGAGTTTAAGCTTTGGTGAAGATTAGGCACAATTCCGGTTACGAAAATGATTTTTCTTTTTCCCTGTAACAGTATTGTTGACTTTCCACGAAAACGATTTGATACAATTCTAATTTGGCTAATATTTTATATGTTGTTTTTAATCTCAGGTCATAATTTGTGGGCTTCTTCGGAGTGGGAAAATATACTTCCACCCAAGTGATGATGAAGTCTTGCAACGAACTGACAAAGTACGTTGACTAGTTAATCTAGTTTGACTTTGCACAGTCACATTGTTAATTTTTTCCTGTGCAGGTACTATTCATTGGACGTATTGATGGAAGTAAAAAACCGCTAGTTGCTTATACAAATAAACTTCGAGAAGCTACTACTTCCGGTCTTGAAACGGAAATCGTTGAGCAAAACACGGAGGCCGAATCCTCAAAGCATGCTTTGCAAGTAATGCAGGCACGGCTTAGGAGCATTGTAAAGCGTCCTTCAAAACCAGGCTCCAAGGTACACCTTTCTTAAGTGGTGTTTTTTTTTTTTAATTACAGTATAGTAATTGTAGACGAATCCTAAGATTGGTATAAATATTATATTATATTAGGACTTGATAGGATTTGCTTCAAATATTAGTTTGTATCTGATAGGACTTGAACAAATAACTAAAGATAATTTTTCTTAATGTTTGATTTTTTCTTACTAAGTTGTACTCTCTCTATTTAGAGACTTATAACATTGTCAAATAAAAAAGTAGAATTCTTCATTTTCTTTCATTTTTACAATGTCAGTGAACTTTTTCATATTCTGTCACGAGAATGCAGACTTCGGATTTGAGCGTCGGACCGAAAGAATTTATACTTTTGCTTGGTTGGCGCCCAGAAGTCGTGGAAATGATAGAAGAATACGATAACTACCTTGGACCTGGCAGTGTAGTGGTACAAACTAGTTATATAATTTATAAATTTATGTAATAAAAATTCCAGAATATAGCTCATAGAAAGTATCTGCAGATCAATTCTAGTTCACGCTTAAGACCCTTTTTGAAAACAAGAAAAAGTAAATAATCTCCTTTTTTTTATCTTTCTATTTTTTCAAATTTTATTATAATTCATCTTTTGTCCTTTAAAAATTGGCTTACAACAGAGCCTTCATGTTGATACTATTAAAATCTCTCGACTGTACTATATTACGAATTCTGGACCCTTAATAAATATATATATATATATAATATGCAGGAAATATTGTCAGATGCACCATTAGAGGACAGGAACAGAGCTAACAAAGTGGCTGGTCAAGGAAAATTGAAACATATTCAAGTTTCTCACAAGGTAATGTTCTTGGAATTTGTCGTTTCTCTGCTAACGCATTTATTTGTTTATTAAATTATTCTCGGCTTCGTGCAGTTTGGAAATCCCATGAATTACGACACTCTTGAGGATACTATCACTACAATGCAAAGCTCGCTGAAGAAAGCCGGGAATTTCCCGTTCTCTATCGTTGTAGTTTCCGATAGAGAATGGCTTCTCGGAGGTGGAAATTTACCGAAACTCTTTCACTAAATTTGTTATGTTTAACGCATATATAGCTTGAGATTATGTTTACTCTTTCTTCAGATCCTTCAAGGGCAGACAAGCATGCTGCTTTCTCTCTCCTCCTCGCTGAAAATATCTGTAAAAAAATTGGAGTTAAGGTAAGTGTCTCCTGATTAACTAAATTACCCTCTTAGCCCAGGACTTTCAAAAGGTCTTCACATCAATATCCCCGTCTATGCATGTCCTTTTTTGCCAGACAAATAATTGTTGATTAGACATGGCATAATTAGTAGTAACTTCAAATAATTGTTACCGACTCAGCACATACTCTTAATACGTTAATCAAATAATTAGGTTAGATAATTAAGTAATGAATGAGATTGACTCAATTCATGGTCCAAAAATTTGACAATTCTGAATTCTACATGCTCTTCTTTAAGCATTTAAAGTTTCGGAACTCATATAGTTAAATTGATAGGCACGTGATCACTTATGTCAGAGGAAGGGCAAGATGGTCATTTAGCCTTTGTCAGTTTAGTCCTTTTATATCTTTTCCATTATTTATTTCACTAAGGTATTTAGTCAATTTAGTCACTAAGGGAAATTAGAATTTTCATTATGCCCTGTCTTATCTTGCTTAGCATAATAGGAAAATCTTCGACCCTGCTCTCAAAAGAAAGATCGGAATTTTTTTATCGTTATTTGTATCGTAATAACGAAAAGGGAATTTATCTACCCAGTGGAATCCTGTTAGCCAAATTTCTTCTGTCGGAATTGTGTTTAGATTACTATTTCATTACGTGGAGAGAAGATCAGTTATAAAACTTGATCTTTCAGGTGCAAAATCTAGTTGCGGAGATTGTCAACTCAAAACTCGGCAAACAAGTACTATTTCCTTTTGAATCAGACTTCGGATTATCTCTATCTATGCCTTTCCTTGCAACATTAGTTTGAATAAGTATTCATTTCCTTCTTTGTAGATTACGAGAATCAACCCGTCGCTCACGTACATAGCATCAGAAGAACTCATGAGTCTCGTAACAGCTCAAGGTCTTGAATCAGTTATCACCGTAGTGAATTTTTTGACATTTTCCGTTATTTTTTGTGATGAATTTTTTTGTTTGTTTTTTTACAGTCGCGGAGAACAGTGAACTGAATGTGGTTTGGAAAGATATTCTTGACGCTGACGGTGACGAGATATACATAAAGGTAACTTTTAACCACCCGTCCGCGATTTTGTTGCCGAAATAGCTACATAATTGCACTAAACTCAATTATATGAATTATCTCCACATTATTTTATGAGGTTTTTAAGCTATTCAAATGACTTGTGCATAAGATCGCATGGGGACTGGGTACTGGGATTTTGGCCTTCTCTTGGCCAGGTCCCGGTTTAGGAAAAAACCGGTTCTGAATGGTTTTCTGACTTGTGCATAAGATCGCAAATCAGTTTTTTCTCGACCATTGTCAAACAGGGACCGGGTACTGGGGTTTTGGCCTTCTCTTGGCCAGGTCCTGGTTTGGAAAAAAACGGTTCTGAATGGTTTTCTGGCCCCATTCTTGGACTTAAAAAAAAAAAACCGTGTTTTGGGCCGGAACTGGGCCCAAACTGGGGTCGGGCTTACAGAAGTAGATTGTCTATTCATGAGCTTATAATGTTTAGTGTTTCCACTCATTTCGTACGGACCTTTTATACATGACTTTCAGAACATTGGGCTCTATATGAAAGAAGGAGAAACTCCATCGTTCTTGGAGCTCTCCGAAAGAGCTTATTTACGACAAGAAGTCGCGATAGGATATATGAGAAACAACAAGCTGGTAATGTATATAATCACTGATTTTCCATTTCGGATCACTAATTATTCGGTTATATATATTCTGGTAACGAAAAATCTTCTTGAACCGTAGGTTATGAATCCGGTCGGAAAATCCGAACCCCTCTCCCTTGAAATGACTGACACCTTAGTGGTGATATCCGAGCTCCAAGGAGAACATCCAGCCATGAAGTAAAAAATGTTGCATCAAGACTTTGTGATAGGACCGGAACCGATGATCACCGAGGTGATGAGATTTAAAAAAACACCATACATAAATAAAGATAAACGGTCTTATTTTTCTAGGAAAAATCTTGATTACAAAGGAAAACCGCGCTCCCAAAATTATTTAAAAATACCATTAATACCCTTAAATAATAATAATTTGAAAAGAACTATAAGGGACTTGATTTAATGCCCGGTTTAAGAAACCAGATTCGAGTTTTCCACTGGATCCTGACTTTTACCCGGATCCGCTTTTTATTTTTATTTTTAAAAAAGTATATTATCTCAAAATAAATATTGTCTCATAAATAAAAACATACATCCATTGCTTTAAAATTAAAATGCATAAAAAAAAATAGTCTCGCACATCAAGCATAAAAAAAATACATAGTGAAATAAAATGTGTTGAAACCTAATCTATGATAGATGTGATGTGAAATAATCTTTCATATTTTTGGCATAAGTCACTCATTTTTGTCCAAAATTTATAAATAAACACCCTTTGGAACGATAAAAAAATTATCTACAACTTTTTAATTTTACGTTTCATCATAAAAAATCATTAAGTATATTAAAATTTGCTCGAAACAAATATTTTACATTAAACTAATGTCCAGTTTTACGTAGTAATTAAAATTTCATATTTTTCAAAAACTTTTTTTTACAAAACTTAAAACACAAAAGTTTTAGATCCATCTCTTATCTTTTCAACCATAGGTCGTGCATAAAATTTGGACAAACAATGAGTGGGTTATGTCAAAAATACGAAAAGTGTACATAGAGGAGGAATAACTATATATATATATATGTATTTTTGAAAAAATGGAAATAATTTTTTATAATTATAAAAATATGGCTCTAAATTTAAAATCTAATAAAAATTGCATCTCCATTAGGGACGATATATTTACGAGATTATACCAAGTTAGTACTCGCCAAGCCACCACATCAAAATAAGTATTTTAACTTTTAAGTACAAAGTATAATATATATTTTTGCCCAAACTAAGAAATTATTGGGCCAAGCTATATGTATTAATCCCGGCAAAAGTACCAATACTCATAAATAACGGATCAATAAGTTCCAATTCTTTTTTTTTTCCCGGAAAAAGTTTCAATTATTTAGTTTTGTGTACCTATAGGTACGTCCGTAAAAAAATTTGTCCTTCAACGTTACTCAAGCCACGTCAAAGTTTTGGTTTTGTATTCCAATGTTTTTTTATCCGAATAAAGTTCCAATTCTCTTGTTTTGTCTCCTCATATCACTTTCGTGAAAATTCCAAACCATGGATTATGCCGTTTTCGGCGTTGAATCAAAAAGTAATTTTTCTCCCTTTTAAGTATATATCCACGATTATCTTTGATCGTCCAACTTTCCGATGGCTAATTTACTCCGGAAATGTGGATAAAATTTTGTAACGGTGGCATGATTAACAGTGGAGGACGCTTTTTTTTTCGGAGGTACCAATAGGGACACAAAACTAAAGAATTGGAACTTTGTCCGGGCAATAAAAAGAATTGGTATTTATTGGTCCACTTTTTGAAAGTATTGGTACTTTTTCCGGGATTAACCAATGTATATATAATACATATATATATATATATACACACACATAATTAGGAGTGAAAATTTTGTACTCGGTTCTCGGTTTTGTCCACGTTCTAGTCCCGGTACCGGACCGTTTTTGGCAAAAAATAAGTTTTTTCTTTTTAATATAACCTAAAAAGGGACGTCCCGGTTCCGGTTTGAAAAACCAAAACTAAAACCAATTCAAAATCTGAAATTCCCGGTTTTCTTGTCCCGGTTCCGGTTTTATGTCGTTTTGATATAAGTTTGTCGTTTTTTAGCATGTCGTTTCTTATAAGTCGTTTACTACTATGTTTTTAATCCATTATTTATTATTTTGTTTTTTTCAGCCCATTATTTTAACATGTCATTTATTTTTCAGCCATTACACGGTATTTTATTTAACATGTCATTTCTTATATATCCTTTTGTTATAAAAAAAATTGTTTGTAGTCGGTATTTACTATTTAGCATTTTAGACTCGGTTTTTTGCACTGAGATTTGATTCGGTATTGTGAAGTTCACGACGTGAACTCGGATCTTGCATTTTTTTATTTTGTATTTTGCTTTTGTACTCAGATTTGGTATTTTTCATTTTTAATTTACTCGGAATTGGTAATTTTCATGTTTCTATCTTGGATTTTGTCCCGGATTCGTCCCGGTTTTTGTCCCGAATTTTGGTGATAAAAAGCGGGATTTTAATCGGTGTCCCGGTCCCGGTCCCGGTTCTGATTTAAATAAAAAACAAGGACTTTTTAGCACCAAAACCAAAATCGGGACAGAAAACTGTGTCCTGGTTTTTCCGGGACAGGGACAAAAAATAGTGAAATTCCCGGTTCCCGGTTCTGGTTTCAGCCCTTCCAATTCTTTTTTTTTTCCCGAACAAAGTTTCAATTCTTTAGTTTTATGTCCCTATAGGTACCTCCGTAAAAAAATTTGTCCTTCAACGTTACTCAAGCCACATCAAATTTTGTCCGTAAAAAGTTTTGATTAATTTATGACTCTTTACATTATAATCGGTCTTTGGCTTTGGGTCCTCATCTGATCCTATTTATTTAATTTTTTTTCAGTGATGAATTTTCACAACTTTTATATAGGGTTTACTATTGTATATATATTATTTTCACTATTATAAAAAGCCGCTTCCACACGACGGATTTAAACCGCCTTTGTAGCTTCCTCCGTGACAGTTGAGACCGATGATTTTTTTTATTTTATTATTATTATTTTTTTTTTTATCGACCCAAACTTGCTTCACGATTATTTTACAAAAATCCAACTCGAACCAAGTACAAGAATTAAAACTGTCTTCACGTTCAAATTTCCACCTAGAGCTGCACACCCATCGATCGCGATCGATCGCGAAAAAATCGTGAAAAATCGTGAAAAATGGAGTCGCGACGCGTCGTGGCTGCCGGAATCGCGACCGGTCGTGGCTTCGTCGCGATGGCAGGCCGAGAGAGAGAGAGAGAGTCTGTGAGAGGGAGAGAGAGAGAGAGAGGGAGAGAGAGAGAGAGAGGGCTGCAGAGGGTGGAGTCGCGACTTTCATCCCCGTTCGCGACCGTTCGCGATTTTCAGCCCACCATCGCGACGCCGTCGCGACTCGCCGGAAGCCGTCGCGACTCGTCGAGTCGCCAGTGGCGACCATCGCTGTGCAGCTCTATTTCCACCCCTATTTTTTTCATCCATGTGCTCTATGTCACTGCTAATTGATTAAAAAAAGAAAAAACACATAATTTTCATAAACACGAGGACTTTATTTTGTCTTTCGTTCCGTATGTAAACTTTTATTTTTTTAATCTATGTTATTATGAGTCTTATTTATTGTTTTGTGTCTTAGTTAATTGGAATTTGAGGTTGTAATATAATTGTTTTGTGAAAAATTTAACTTGAGAGGGGTTATATTAAAATTTTGGTGAAATATATTGCTATCTTTAGCTTTCTAAAAAAAATAAACACTATATTTCAAAAAAAATATATATTAAAAGAAAAATTCATATATGACAATGTGTAGTTATAATTTTTGAAAATTAAAATAATTAAAATACACTGAAATATATACATCAGCTCTTTTTTATAATAGATGGTATATTTTTATTGATAATAATATTATGTAGATTATAGAAAGAATACTTTATACTTAATAAAATTAGATATTTTAATTGGGACGACATTTTGTTTTCCATTGAGATGTCAATAAAAAATCACTAATTGTGGAGTCCATGAAGAAGAATGCTATACATGCAGTACACTATACAGGTATACTAGTGGTAAATAGTCCCCAAAATGCCTTAACCGGTTAATACCCGGATGGCAGTTTTTTTTTTTTTTTTTTAAATCCGGATTCGGAGATTCGGAAAAACACGGATCCGGATATATCTGGATCTGGATATATCTGGATCCGGATATTAATTAACCCGGATATCAAAATATCCGGGTATATAAAAACAAAATAAAAACTTTTGATCAGGGCCGTTGGATTATCAAGATCAACGGCCCAAAAAATAGAATTAATAAAAAAGCAAAAAAACACTAACTCGTATCCGGATCAGTCCGGGATTTTTTTTTTCCGGACCCGGACTGATCCGTATCCGGATTAAAAAATATATATATAAAACCCGGATGGGTTTTTTTGGGGGATATTGGGGACTAGTGGTAAATGAGTTAAAAAATAATAGAAAAAAAAATAAATGTATAAAGAAATGTGGAGTCCATGAAGTAGAGACCTAGATGCAAATATAGTGGTAATATGATTTAAATCAGAAATTATATATATGATTTAGTATTGAAATGGGCCTTAAGTATTCGTGGGCCTTGGGCCGGGCCTGTATATAAACTATTAAATCCTGTGTGTGTCTCGTGTCCTATCATTGTATTATGTCGTTTGTTTTCAGTAGTGTCGTTTATTACATGTGTGTCGTTGGCTATCTTTATAAAGCCTGGCCAATTTGTAAGTAAGTTGTTTCGGTTGGCTCTATAAATAGCCAATTGATATGACTGTTTGATTAATGAGAATTATGAGGTTTTTTTCATATTTCGATTCTCTCTTATGAGGTATTTTGGCTTCCTTGTCTTTGCTTCTACACTGCAGGTTCACAGGAGTAAATTATGTCCTCGTGCAAGGAAATGAGTGTTTATAGGATATCCTTCCAATCACGAGGGTTATAAAGAATTAGATTTAGAGAAAAATGAAATTTTTATATCACGAGATGTCATTTTCCATGAACAAATCTTTCCATTCCTTTCAGAATTATGCACAGATAACGTTGCCGATCCCTTTGAACATATAGTTGTTCCAACTACTTTGAGGACTATGGATGTTGAGGACAAATGCTCAAATTCAACTCCAAATCATTGAAGACATCCCATCAGAAAGGATAACACATCCTGATCAAGTTTCTGAAGCTGCAAAATCAACACAGCTTCCAAACTCTCAACCAGGGGCAAAATCGTCAAACTTACAGTCATTGGATAAATCTGATCAGCAACAAGTCAGTCTAAGGAAGTCCACAAGAGATCCTAAGATGCCTACATATTTGCAAGACTACCATTGCAACTTGGTGACCAATTACTCTTCACTTCACTCTCTTGCAAGACTATCATTGCAACTTGGTGACCAATTACTCTTCACCTCACTCTCTCTCAAACAATTTGAGTTATGATAGACTTTCCCCAGAATTCAAGGCATTCTCCCTGGCCATCTCATCTAATTTTGAGCCGCAATTTTATCATCAAGCTTGTAAGTTTACACATTGGATTCAAGCCATGGAGCAGGAATTGCAGGCAATGCACATCAATAACACTTGGATTGTCAAGCCATTACCACCCGGGAAGAAGGCAATTGGGTGAAGATGGATATACAAGAATAAATTCAATGCAGATGGGACTCTTGCAAGACGTAAAGCAAGGCTTGTGGCCAAGGAATATAGCCAGCAAGAAGGAATTGACTCTGTGGACACATTTTCACCCGTAGCAAAGCTGGTCACTGTGAAGCTTCTCTTTGCTCTTGCAGCCTCTCACAATTGGCATTTGGCCCAGCTCGATATAAACAATGCTTTCTTAAATGGGGAACTTGAAGAGGAAGTTTACATGAAGCTTCCATAAGGATATACTCCTCAGGGGGAGCTCACAAGATCTGAAAACTTGGTCTGCCATTTGAAGAAATCCATCTATGGGCTGAAACATGCTTCAAGACAATGGAACATCAAGTTTACATCTGTCATTACCAAGTTCGGTTTCAGACAATCCAAGTCTGATTACTCTTTATTCAGTAGAGGCTCAGGTAAGACATTTGTTGCCTTATTACTATATGTGGATGATATAGTAATTTCAGGCCCCAACAAGACAGTTATCGAATAGGTTAAACAAAATCTCCATTTTCAACATTCAAACTTAAAGATTTGGGAGAAGTTAAATTCCTCCTTGGACTGGAAGTAGCAAGGTCCAAAATAGGGATAAATATCTCCCAAAGGCAGTACACACTGCAACTCTTGGAGGATTTTGGTTTCTTGGACTGCAAGCCTATCAAAACTCCTATGGAAATGAATCTGTCTTTAAACTCAGAAGCAGGAGACTTAATCATTGACCCCACGCCTTATAGAAGGCTCATTGGAAGACTGCTTTATCTCACTTTTACCAGACCTGACATCAGCTTTACTGTTCATCAACTGAGTCAATTCCTAGCTTCTCAAAGAGAGCCTCATCTCCAAGTTGCACACAGATTACTCAGATACCTAAAGGCACAACCTGGGCTTGGTTTGTTCTATCCTACAAACTCCAAAAGTGAAGGACTCAAGGCTTACTCCGATGCAGACTGGGGATCATGTCATGACATAAGACGTTCAGTCACAGGGTTCTGTGTTTTTTGATTGTTTAATTTCGTGGAGAGCAAAGAAGCAAACAACAGTCTCGAGGTTCTCATCAGAATCTGAATACAGAGCACTTGCCTCCACATCAGCTGAGTTAATATGTATTCAACAGCTTCTTACAGATTTTCAAATTAAAGTAACTTCACCAGTAATTTACTGCGACAATCAAGTTGCTATCTACATAGCATCTAATCCGGCTTTCCATGAACGCACAAAACATATTGAGATAGATTGTCACTTTGTTCGAGAATGCGTGACAAAGAAAAGACTCAAGCTACTGCCCGTAAGCACAAGACTGCAGCTGGCTGACATCTTCACGAAGGCTTTACCAGGAAATATATTGTCGGGATTGCTCTCCAAGATGTCTCTGCTCAACGTGTTCGCAAATACATCTTGAGGGGGAGTATTATATCCCGTGTGTGTCCCGTGTCCTATCATTGTATTATGTCGTTTGTTTTCAATAGTGTTGTTTATTATATGTGTGTCGTTGGCTATCTTTATAAAGTCTGGCTCAATTTGTAAGTAAGTTGTTTCGGTTGGCTCTATAAATAGCCAATTGATCTGATTGTTTGATTAATGAGAATTGTTGATGCAGAAAAATGCTTCAATCCATTAGCGGCCCAATTGCTCGTGTTGGACCGGGCCCAATGTCGTCTTGTTGACTTTTGTGGATTATGGGCTTGGGTTCGTGGACTTTTGAATCAAAACGGACCCTCCACTGACTCGATGATCGGAAACCCGTGGCAAACTCCACTACCTGTCGCTAATAGGGCCAGGACTTGGCCTGGCCCGGATTACAGGTTCGGGATACCAAAAACGGATTCCTGACCACCGTGTAGGGGGGATCACGGTATTGACTCTCCAGTGGACCTTGAAAGATTAGACCCTCTACCGGCGTCACGGGGACAGATCCGGGTCCTCGGGCTATCCTCGTAATCTATGTATCTGTCGAAGATACAGGAATACTGGATAGAACGAGCACCTCGTGGACCTAGAACCTTGGCAAGGAGGGTCTTAGATCGTGTCAAAATCTTCTCCAGAACCTCCACTCAAAAGTGTTTGTTTTCTGTCTCAAAACCTGAACAAAACAAAAACCCGAGGTCAGGGAGAACCGGGGGTGGGGCCCCCGAATTCACCTCCGACGCTCAACATTAGTGTAATATTCGAGGGAGAGGTGTTTAGAGGATACTCGAGAGTGTTTTGGTCGAGTTCCGTTGAGAGAGAATGAGTTACCGATAAGTGAAACCGGAGCTTCTATTTATAGGAGGGTCCGGGGGTTAAAACGTGAATAATTATTACTCCAGGAGGCCCCCGGAGTAATATTATATGTTTTTCTGGGTCCCCCGGACGTGGCCGATCTAACGCCGCAATTTTCAGCCCCATCGGAGCAGCGACGCGCCCGGACGCGCGGCAAACAGCGGCAGTGCGCGCGTGAGGGTTTGGTCAACGCTGGGGTCAACGGTCAAAGCCCAGTCGTCAGTCCGCGCTACATGGCGCCCTCCCATTCGTCCGCGGCTATCCTCGCGCCCAATGGGCTGCTGACACGTGGCGCGACCCTTGGGGAACCGACAGGGGCTCTGTCGCCTGTCAGGCGACCCTTGGGACTCGTGGGGCCCACCTGGGCGTGTGGCAGCGGCTTTTGGGGGCCGTGGGGCCCGCCCGGAGGTCCCGGGAGGCTCTCGGAGGTCTCGGGTGTTTCCCGAGGCCGTTTTTCGCAAATTTTATGTCGTTTTTGGGTGTTTTCATATTTTTGTGATCATCTGGACACTTTGTTTTTCGAAATCGGACATCCGGTGAATATTTTGAACGAAATTGATTTTAATTAATAAAAGAAAATTAATTTGAGTAAATAATTTCCTTATGTTAATTAATAAAAATCAATCGCGTAAAATTACCCGTAACAAGAATTATGAGGTATTTTTCATATTTCGATTCTCTCTCTCTCGCTCTGAGAAATTAATATAAACTTGTGTATATAACTATATATATATGTATGTATTTTTGAAGCTTGTTTTCCTTAGTCGGCACGGCAACAATGGCTACACAAAATTCATGGGAAGGGCTTTGCGCCGACTTGATGGAGACGATCGTCAGGAAGCTTCATTACCTGGACGCTGCTCACGTCTCCTGCGTTTGCGCTTCGTGGAGTCAAGCTGTGATGGCTTCTAGGGTTTTGTATCACCCGTTGCTTGTGAAGGTTAGATACCGAGCCACTGTCGGTGATACTCGGGTCGAAGTCATGGTGTACTTCAACGGGGCCGCTTTTCCCTTAAAGAAAATATCATCGCTCTATCTTCATAGGATCGTCGAGAAACATGTTGGTCCTTCAAGACCGCGACAATACTGAGGTCGTCTTGCTCAACCCGTTCTCCCGGAGAAGTTTTCGCTTTTCGTCGCCGTCTACGCTTGTAAAGGCTGATCACTGCAACAGCTTGACCATGAGCGGGCCAGGCAAGGATCCAAAATTTGAGATTGTGAAAGCGGTGGTAGTGGTAACGTCGAATACGAAGAAGACGGACACGGGCGATGAGCCGAATCCAATCCTTGTTATGATTTACAGCAGCCGTGGTCAGTTAAGGATATAAAAGCAATCGCCTACTGCCATATGAGACCGTGGGTTGGGTTGGACTTGAGTAAACCATACGAAGACATCGTGGCTCGAGAAAACCGATTATTATTTGCGTTGTCGACATCGGGCATGGTTACCGCCTGGGATTTCGGACCCAGCGGTTCTGGTGGCGCAAAGCCCGCCAAGGTACTGAGTTTTGTCTCTTCAAAGGTGTTTCCGATATTATTGCCCCCGTTCACCCCCGCTGGCAGCTACCTGGTAGAGTTACCGGAAGGGTTCTTGCTTGTAAGGATCAAGCAGCAGTTTTCTGAGATATTCTCGTTAGAAGTGTACAAGTCTTGTTTGGGCTGCGACGATGAATGGGAGGAAGTAGAGAATCTAAGGGATGATCAAGCGTTGTTCTAGGGATGGAACGAGTCGGCATTGGTGTCGAGTCGGGATCTCCCGATGGGTTGCGAAGGGAATTCAATCTACTTCACTAGACACGGGATTCACAATTATGTCTACAACTTGGCGAACAAAAAAATCAGCCAACTTTGCGGGCAGTATGGCGATATGGAATGGGCTTTATATGCATTCCATTTGGATGCCTAAGACCTAAAAACACTTTGGGATTTTTATTAGTTCAGTTACTATTCTTTGATCGGAAACAATGGCTACACAAAATTCAGTTAGTATCATATACACGGGGACTTTGTTCTGTCGGTTAGGTTATTGGAATTTGGGGTTCCTTTGCGGCACAGACGGAACCAAAAATTACGTATCGGGCGGATAGATATAATTTTTTTTGTCAAAAATATTACTTAAAAGGGCGGTTAGTTTGGACCATGATTTTAAACTTCTCGACATGCCTTCGGCGTACTATCAGCATGTCCATTTATTGAGAGTTGCGGCAACCGGCATGGTTTCGGAATGCTGCATGCCCGTGAACAACTATATATTATATAACCTATCAATATAATGTGTTATATTTTAATTATAACTCTATATTTATATTTTCAATAAGTTTACAAGGATAATTTTTATTTTATATAAATACACATTATAACCTATCCATACGATGTATCATTATTAGTATATTATTTTAGTTATTTATTTATGTCCTATGATAAATAAGTAATTTTGAATCTATATAAAAAAATTTATCAAAATATTTAAAATTACTTTCCAATTTTTCCGTCGACATGCCCGTAAAGTTTATGCGGCATTTGCTTCATACATCATGCCTCCTTTTTATTTATTTTTTATAGTCGACATGCGGCATACCTATAAAATAAAGAGAGTGAAATGGCGTCGACATCATCATTTAAAACCGTGGTTCGAATGACACCTAAGCGCTTAGCAGAGTTCAAGCCTTCATAAAAAAAACATAATGATTCTGTATAAAATTTTCTACCCTACGATATCAATCAAAACCCTACCAAAAGATCAAAATAAAGGATATTTTTGCAAATAAAAATAAACAAAAGGGTCAAAGCGTACAGCTGTAAGAGTACAGGGGCACACGTCCAATAACTGATGAATTGAAACAAGCAGAACCAGAGAAAGACGAAGCTAAAACCCTTGAAACCAATTTCAAGCAAATTCACGACCAGAATTTCTCTCGCCGGCGAAGACGGATCGCTGGTGTTTCTCGCCGGAGATAGGAGGAGGCACCGATGGCTCACGGCGGCTACAGCAAGCGGAGGGTGAAGCCCGCCGGTCGGAAGTCGAAGTCTCTGGGAGCGGAGAAGAAGAAGCCCAAGGCCGTCTCTCTCAAGAACCAGATTCGCTCCCTCGAACGCATTCTTCGCAAGGTAATCGATCGAATTCGGCAAACTAGTTTGTTGCTTGTTCATCGATTTTGTTGTTCGTTTGAAGCAGGTTTCGTTTCGGTTAATGTTTCGCTGTTCTCGAGAGGTTTTACACGAATTTCCAAGCTTTTTGAATGCATGTGATGTTAAGTAGGCGATGAATTTGAATTCGCCATTGATAGACTGGTCTCAAAGCTTGAAAAGGCTCGGGTTTTAGCCTTGTTTTGTGAGAAATTGGGTGAGAATTTCTCTTTAGAGTCTTGTTCTTCTCTTCAGGATCTTCCGGAAGGCGTAAGAAAAGCTCAAGGGGAGAAGTTAGAAGGACTCAGAAAACAACAGGAGATTCATTTGCGACTAGCCGTGGAACGCAAGATCTTCTTGCGGGACAGGAAAATCAAGTTTTTCGGTATGAGCGAGACTCTTAACATCAGAATCAGCCTTACTTTTTTTTTTACTTGTTTTAGTTTTGATTTTTAAGCTTCGTAACTTGATTGAGAGTGACATTAAATGATTTAGAGAGACGGAAGATAGAGAGAAGGATTCGGCGGTTGGAGAAGCTCCAGCGCGCTTCATCTGGGCAGCCACAAGACGCAGAGACGGCCGAGCAGCTTTCCAAATTGAAGGAAGATCTTGAATATGTCCGGGTAAGCTACATACAAATTTTAATGGATTTTGTTTGAGACTCTTATTACAGATTGATCGTGTTATGTTTTTCAATCATATAAAAAGCTGAGTTTTTTTTTAAGGTAAAGATAATTGTTTATGGCAGTTCTTTCCGAAGACTGAGAAATATGTAGCTTTATTCTCGGGAAGTGATGATTCCCAATTGGTTGATAAAAGAAGTAAACTGCGAGAGCTGATTAAGGCCAATTTAGTTGCTGCTGCAGCTTCTGGAAAGGATTTGGAAGGTAAATATTTCGTGAAACAAAGAAGCTTTTTGCAATTATTCGTGGACTACTAAATTTTTATCGGAAGACAAAAACCGTTGATTATGTTTCTTCCTTTTTGTTTTAATTGCTCTGTTTCGTGGGTTTCTGCAAACAGAGACAGGAAGTGAAGATGATGGCCTTTTGGATGTGAGTGAAGATGATTTCTTTCTCACGGGAAGCTCTAGTGATGAAGCAGACGCCGATGACGAATGGACCGATAAAAGTGCTAGGTAGAAGAAAGATGATTTTTTAATTAATTAATTTATTATTATTAGAGATTAGGATATAACACAAAGAGTTACGCTACGTGTTAGTTACGCGAATAAGCATGATCTAAAAAAAAGTATTTTTGTTAGGTTAAAAAGGGTTGCTGCTGGATTAAACTTCCTTTTGAGACTGGTACAGAATTTGACTTAACTCTATGAAAATATAAACAAAAATATTCATAAACACAATCTGATTTTTTTTTTTTTTTTTAAATCTACCCGTGATAGTATTTTGCCTTAAATTTGTATGCAGTAAAAACTTTTATGCAAAGGAAATAGCGTATCGCTATGTACAACCTGAGAGATAGTATATACGCCTTGAAATTGGTATATAACAGAAAATATATAAAACAACCGGTGAGATAATACATATATGCATTGAAACTGCTATATAACAAAAATTATATAATGAACTTGAATCTTTTTACAGGGAACATGCTTCCAGTGCCTCTGGAAAGACGACATCTGGAATGTCTAGTGACGAAAGAAATCAGGTTTTGTGTTAATATTGGAAGTATTTCATTTTCATGTTTTTTTCTATTTTTATAAATGTTTATGTCTTATCATTGATCCTTTAATGTAGAGACAGAACTCCGATAAAGCCTTAATGCCACCTCCACGACCGTCAACCAAGTCGCACTTCAACTTGGCCCGTGCAAACTCAAAGTCGAAATTTTCCCCTTCATCGAGCAAAACTTTCCCAAAACAAAGGACTATCACACCCACAACCACCTCCACTTCCAGTGCCACGTCACACAGCAGTTCTTTTAAATCTAGGGCACCCTCAAATTCAGGAACAACTCAGGGAAGCAATTTAAGCTCCAACTCCGATGCCCGTAAACCGAAAAGAAAACGGAGGCCGAAGAAGAAGAAGCAACAGGTTCGTAATTCACTGCCCATTTTACAAATTGCTGCATTTTGACATTGTCAATTCTTCAAGGCGCGCCTCACAAGCGCCTTTCAAGCCGTTGGTCATAACTCATAATGTAGATAAAAGTTTGTCATTCTAGTAAATCCATCCTAGAATCTCTTACGCTCGAACATAGCATCGTATAGAAAATTGAAGGTTTTGGTTCCTCAGTTGCTGAGTTTTTCTTTAGGAATTTGATGCATCGATGAAAAAATAAAAATTAATGCACTCGTAAATTTAAATATTTAGACGAGATATGTTTTCCCTCTTCTGAAACGGAATTGTTCATTCACGTGACAGGCATGAAGGCAAGGCCCGAAGCTCGCGTGACGAAATTCTGAGTTATAGCAACTCTTGTATGAATTTTTACTGATCTAGATTTCACACATTTTTTGTTTCTAATGTTTACTAAGATATTATATTATATATCATACACTTTTTTGTGTAATCTTTGCTAGAGATATATTGTTGGTGGTCATCGGAAAGTACCATTGCATTTTTTTATCATTGCATTTTTTTCTTCTTTCATGTATCAAGCAATGAAAGAAAATATTGACATTTACTTTGTGTCGTTTTTAGCTTTTGTCTAGTGTTACATGAGGCGATTTAATTATGTCGTTTGAATTATTAATTATGTCGACGGTTTGGTTAAGAAGACTGATTTAAAGTTCAATTAGACCGTAGTCGGATTTAGTGAAGGTTGACGAAATCTACCGTTTTGAGAAATGATGAAAATATAGAAAATATATTAAGAGAAATAAGTGATTTACTATTAAATTTGAGGTTTGGAAACCAAATTTTTACGATTTACTTGTTCCACTTTTAGTTGAAGAAGTGATTCACGATAACAAACGACAATATATAAAGAAACGACACAAAATTAGGGGACATCGGAAAACGACACGTAATGTAGGAGACGACAGTAGTGCGATGAAGCATTGTTGAGTTGAAACTTGAAAGTTTTGAAACAATAAAAATTAATAAAATTAGTGGATGTCTTAGTAAATACTTATTGGGTGTGAATCAATGGTTCTAAATATCGATATTGATGTCGTTTCGCACTCTCCAATTTACGGATATATCGCTTGCCGATGCCGATATAAATGGATAGATCCGAAGAAATGGATATATCGCTTGTCAATAATACCGCATATATTTCACGAATATATCGCTTGCCTATCAAAATATCGATGGATATTCCGGAAAATATTTTTAGTATTTCAATCATAATATAACACAAACATCGAACATAAAAGTCATAATTCATAACATAACCTCAGCATAACATAAAATAAGTTAGGTGTCATAATAAAATAATAGAGTATGAACATAAATACAAACATAGAGTACTAAGTACGAATATAAATACGAAACATGGTTCTAAATGTCAATATCGATGTCGTTCCGCACTCTCCATTTTACGGATATGTTGCTTGCCGGCAGATAAATGAGAAGAAATGAATATATCGATTTCTTGCGAATATTGTTTCGCACTTCTCATTTTCAGGGCACGTCATTGATATATCGACGACATATCTGGATATTTAGAACCTCGACAGTGAGTAACTAATTTTAACTAATTCTTGTATAGTAATCAACTTAGATTATTTTAATTTTACTGAAAATATAAAATTAATATTAAAATATTACCATTACTAACATATTTAATATCGCTTCAAATAATAAATAGGTATTCGATTTGCATTACAAGAGTTTTATTTTTATCATTTTAATTCAGTATTGAGATATATGATTTATAATTTAAAATTTGATGCACGTATTTTTTTTTATATTAATCCCTAATTGCATAAATATAATGCAAAATAAAAATTTTCATATTCCAAAAAAATAAAAATAAAAATAAAAATTTACTTGATAGTAATAAGTTATTTTTATTTTTATATAAAATACACATTATAATAAATTGAAGAAAAAGAAAGCAACGAGAAAAGCAAATGTTGATGGTTCGGTTCATGATTCCGCACAGATTTCCATGGAAGCTCCGAAATCCAGACCTCGCATGGCGTCCACTTTGTTCTTCTTCTTCTTCTTCTTCCTTCTTGGTTTCTCCAACTTCTGTTTCCGCGGAGCTCTCGCAGATGGCGTCACCGCCGAGGAAGCCAAGCAGCTCAGAGACGAGGTACAACCGAATCCCAATTTCAACTCCTCTTTCGATTTCGTATCCGAGAATCGATGCACGTCGAAGAAGAACAGCTCGCACCAGTGATCTCTTTCCTCTTCGGTCGCGAAACATGAAAAATTGAGATTTCATCGAGCACTGCTGAGGAAAATCGTAATTAAGTTTTTCTAGATTTAGCTATGAAAGCCTTTAGCTTTACATGGAATTTATGGTTGATTGAGTGTTTGGTTTGTATATAATATATTTGGGATTGTAGAAATCCATTTTTGAAAAGACTTGTATCAGTTTTCAGTTCTTCCAATGGAGAAGATGCCTTATATGTTAGAAATTTGGCCATAATTTCCAATTCGAAAACGATAAAAGCAATAAACGAAATTGAAATCGACACCAAAGTTATAGTGGTTCGCTCCCAATGTAGGAGGTACGTCCACTTGCCGACTGTAAATCTCGATCCACTATCAATCTCTCAATCGGAGTTCCTGGTTACACCCTCAATCTCGCCTCTCTCAATCTGTGCTACAAAAAGCATTAATGACGGCTACAAGCCTTACAAGCGAAAAATGGACCTAGGGCAAATAACCCATGTGAAAAGTCTAAAATACCCTCAGCTTGACTGCTTTGCGTCGGGTCTCGGTAGCGATTCCGTGTAGATTAGGCTTCACACTCAACATTATATTGTCTAACATATGACAAAATCTATCTATTTTCATATTTTAAAGCAGGCATTAATGGTGAATATCGAAAAAATAAATATTTCGGGTAATTTTCGTACTTTTTTAGGAGTATAGGATTTAGAGTTTATGGAGTTGTTTGTTTGATATTGAGGGTTGCCTCCGTACGCCTTGCCTCGTCTCCCGAAAGAAAAACGCCGCGAGGCTTAAATGCGATATTTTTGAACCTTGCTTTTAACAGCTTGACAATGTAGGTGAGAGAGATGTTCTATCATGCTTTCAATGGATACATGGATAATGCTTTTCCACTTGATGAATTGAAACCTCTATCGTGTGCCGGGGAAGACACACTTGGTGGTTACGCGTTAACTTTGGTGAGAGAAAGAGAATACCTTTGGGATTGAACTCTGTTCGATTTCTTAATGATCTGTCTTAATTTGCAACTTTTCTTTCATGGTATTGTTTCAGATTGATTCTTTAGACACACTGGCATTACTTGGCGACCGGGAAATGTTTGCTTCTTCTGTTGAGTGGATTGGTAAAAACCTTCGATTTGATATAGTGAGTAACGCTTATGCAATTACGGAAAAGTCTCTTTATTTGTTTATTAGATTCAATCATGTTGATTGAGCACTTCGAAGAAATATGATTTAAACGGTCAACCATCCTAAAATCAAATCTGTATTAGAAACATTGTGATGACCTTTAATTATATGTATCTGCTAATGCTCTTACGTAACTTCTCGTTTACTATCAATGATTATTAGACGTATAACGTATTCTTAAACTTGTATTATTATTTTTCAAAATTATAGTTTTGAAACAAAATTATTTGTTCATATCAAAATTATAGAAAAAACGATGTATATGTGCTATATTCTGAATAATTTTCTTATATTTTTTTTTATCAACATCCACCTATATATATATATATATATATATATATATATAAGAAAATGAATTTGAATTTGAATTCAAATCTTTTCATTTTATTCATTTGAGGCTCTTCTTGCAGAATAAGACAGTTTCTCTTTTTGAGACTACCATCAGAGTCCTTGGCGGTTTATTATCTGCGCATCTCATGGCAACCGACGACGCCACGGTACAGGACTTGATAATTTTTTTTTTTTCCCTTCTCCAAAAGTGATTTTTCTTTGATCATTTTAAGAATTTATGATTTTTATTGTAGGGTATGAGCATTCCTACCTATGACAATCAATTACTAAACTTGGCGGAGGACTTAGCCCGGACATTATTACCAGCCTTTGACACTCCTACAGGTATTTCTGGATTGTCGCTTTGAATCCGGAAAACCACATGCAAAAGAAATTCCCTTGCCCTTCTGCTTCCTTCTTGACTTAAGTCCTTGGATATTCCCTGGCTTTGATTATGTTCAATGTTGTCATGTTATAAGATATAAATCTATCAATCTTAATAATATGTTACTTAAGTAGCATTAACATTTAAAAATAAAATCAAGTATCGTTATTTAATTAAGTATTTTGGGGTGTTTAATTTTTATTTATATTTATAGTCATTTTAATTCTGTTTAGTTTGGTTAATCATGTAAAAGAGGTTAATGACATAGGTGGCTAATACCCATTCGCAAAGTTTAATCTCTCTCAAAGAGGGGAGATTGAGCTCCGTGAAGATTAGGGAAACCCACTATTTTCCGAGATCAATTTTGGATCATATCATAATAATTTTAGCGACATCAAATTATTACACTGCAGGCTTGATGATTTTTTTTTTTAATTTTTTAATTTTTGTTACAGGAATCCCTTTTGGGTCAGTCAATCTCTTGCATGGAGTTGATGAACACGAAAGCAAGGCAAACTCTTTTACACTACCTTTTCGTGCATATCTGTTTCCACGACTTTATATTAGCTGTCTGACGACGATAACTATTAAGAGAAGAGAATATGAACTCATCTATGTATATAATAATCATAAAGGTTGACTTTTTTAGATAACATCAACAGCTGGTGGTGGAACTTTGACTTTGGAGTTCGGAGTGCTCAGCCGTTTGACGAATGATCCTAGTGAGTGTCGCTACGTCAATATAACAAAAAAAATACTATGTAGAAGTGTGTCGCTACATCGATACTATTTGCACACAAAAATGATCCTAACATTGTATACTTTTGCCCGAAATATCCCTTCTGATGGTATAATGTATCTCTGAATGTGCTTATAGTTTTTGAGCAAGTTACAAAGAACGCAGTGCGTGGGCTTTGGGCTCGACGCTCAAAGCTTAATTTAGTGGGGGCCCATATCAATGTTTTCACTGGTGAATGGACACAGAAGGTAACTCTTTTGGCTGAATAGTGATATAATAAAACCAAGTACTTTGTGTGTGTGTATATATATATATATATATATGTATATATGTATAGCTCTATCAATTTGTTTATTGATGTGGCTCTTTTTGTTGCATCAACTAGGTTTCTTTCGTGCCTTGCAGGATGCAGGAATAGGAACTAGTATAGACTCTTTCTACGAATACCTTTTGAAGGTTGGTAAATGCGTATGATATTGTATAAATAAATTCCCACCTGTTCGAGCGTGTCAGTTGGCGGAATTGTTATACGCACTCTAGTATTTTTGTTGCTTAACCAATAATACTTCGTCGTTTCAGGCTTATTTACTATTTGGAGACGAAGAGTATTTATTTATATTTCAAGAAGCATATGCAGCTGCTATGCACTATCTTTTCAATGATCCTTGGTAAAATTGAGACCATTTATATACCAAATTGAAGATGAAGAGTATTTATTAATATTTAATTTGTCCGCTAGGTACGTGGAAGTAAACATGGATTCCGCTGCTCTTGTGTGGCCTTTATTTAACAGTTTGCAGGCTTTCTGGCCCGGCCTTCAGGTTCTTTCTTTTACTTTTATTTGCCCTTTATTTTCAATTTTCGCAAAAATATACCTTCTATTTTATAAAACAGCTAAAATATACCCTCAAAGTGTACTTTAGTTTCATTTTTATACCCTCCCATCATTTTAATTTTTTTAAGAAGCCAGAATTATCCTTATTCATAATTTTGGAGTCTTTATTTTACATACCTTCTAGCTTAATTTTGATAAAAATATACCATAAATAAAAGCTAAATATTATCAATAATCAATTAAGTTATTTTATTTAATTTTTATCAGAAAATCTTCATAGAGCTCCTTGAACTGAGTATATGATCTTTTGAAAGGTATTAGCTGGTGATGTGGATCCTGCAATTCGAACTCACAGTGCCTTCTTTAGTGTCTGGAAAAAGTACGGCTTTACCCCTGAAGGTTTCAATCTTGCTACGCTTAGTGTTCAGGTACTTTGCTACTTACTTTTGAGGAATAAACTTATTGATTGGTGAGATCTATGTGCTATTATTTACTGGTTCTTTCTAAATCAAACGACATAGAAATGAAAGTAAAGAGAAATCAAAATTAGAGAGCATGAATTTCTGATTAATATGAATATCTATTCGATCTAATCTTATCTCGTGTGTCTTTGTCAGTATGGGCAAAAAAGTTATCCGCTGCGTCCAGAATTAATTGAAAGCACATATTGGCTCTATAAGGCTACTAGAGATCCCAGGTTGGCTAAGTTTTCGTTAATATTTTTAGTTTATTTTCTTTCAAAGATGTATGAATCTCTAAGCCTAGGGGATTTTATTTTTCATGTGAACTAGAATACATTGCATATCATACAAACTTTTTGACATAAATAGCCCTAATTCTGATACATGGTATGTGGGAAAATGATCCCTTGTAGTACCATAAATTACGCAGTTGTCCCTTCTTTGTATTGTTTTGTTTTGTTTTGTTTTGTTTTGTTTTGTTTTTTTCTTTTTCCATTAAAATCTAACAGAATAAAGGCTGTTTGTGCCAGGAACTCCTTGATTTGAGCCATGTTCTTCTTTGTAGATATCTTGATGCGGGACGGGACATGGTGGCCAGCTTGCAGTACGGGGCACGGTGTTCTTGTGGATATTGTCACATTTCAGATGTAGAGTTTCATAAGCAGGAAGACCACATGGAAAGTTTCTTCCTTGCTGAAACGGTAAGGATTTGAACGAAAACTCAATTTTGAACATTAGAAAGAGAATCATTATAAGCATTCGGGTTTTTTTTTGGGTCAATTTGACTTATATTTTGGAGAGCTTTGCCCGTGTCCTCGAATGGAAGGTTCCTTTAGTTTGTAATTGATTGAATAAAGTATCTGGTAATCATCCTTTTGGTTGATACCGTTGGCTTAATTATCCGTGTCAGTGTTGGTTTCGGTTCATTACCGGTTGCTATCAAATCACTGATACAAGCCATAAATATAATTTCTGTATTAATACAGTTCATTTCTTCTATCTTTTCTTTTTTACTTTCCCTTGACAATCTACCTCAAAATTAGGTTAAATATCTATGGCTACTGTTTGACTTGGCTGCCGGTCCGGATAACCTCGTTGAGAACGGGCCATACAGGTACGCTTTGCACTCAATATCATTGTAAGCTGTTTTGCAATACTTTATCACTTTATATGTATGGTAGTGTGTAGCGTTAGGGAATATTATATTTCTTATTAGATAGGATCTTGTTAGGCTCAAATTGTGATACTTAGCTGTAGTGATCTTATAAGACCCGAACATGTAATCCAGTCGGTAATCACCAACGTGATGATTACTGGAAACATTTTTCAGTGAACAATAAGCCAAATGACTGTTCCTTCTAGAACACGGCCAAGCTCTTATACACGATATCTCGAGTTAAATCAAAACAAGACCTAAAACGGCACAAATCCCTAAGCGTCTCTGGAAAAATAGATAAGGGTTTCCTAAATCTTTCCCTTACTGCTACTAACTAAAAACAGCCAACTAGTACTTAAAAACTGAATATAATAAATTAAAACAAAATAAATTAAATCTATCACGATCGGTAGTGGTTTATGTTAATTTATTGATATAACATAAACCTAGTGATTAATAATAATCAGAAACTAATTATTCATTTTCAATATGAAAAAATCACAATGATCCCTTATTACATAGGTACATCTTCAGCACAGAAGGTCACTTGTTGCCATCAACCCCACAGATTTCTCTTGCCTGCGAGCACTGTTCTTATTTTGGGGCGTACTGTAAACACAACGACACAAAGCTTGAACGGCGAGTGTCAGATGCTACAAGCAGTCTTCAAGAAACCGTTGACGGGTGGTCGTTTGGATTGCCATCAGAGAGCAGTGTTTCTAATGCAATGCCCGTGTCGGGATATTTGAAGGTCAGAATTACCGCACTTCTCGTTTCTCTTTACTCAATTGTCTAAATGCAGAATTTGTTTTCCAAGAAAGTAGATATCTGAGAAAACCATAGGTTTCCTTTTTTTCTTCGAAGAGCCTGAATCACTCGGCTTGCTACCCTATTTCAAATTTGTCTAGCTTAGTCTTGTTCTAGGCTTATAGGAATGAGGCTCGGAAACAAGACCAACGGCTCCTGTAACGAGACTGGATTTTAGGTCATAACAGAATAATATCAAAGAATTCCCACAGAAATTTTGCTCTGTATCGTCTAAATAGATTACATCGTGTCCTATGGCAGGGTTTTTGCCCGGGATTAACTCACGGACAAAAAATTGGCATATCATATGTGGCATCAGAAGAAAGACAAGAAGCCGTCCCCACAGTGGAGAAAGAACGGACCATCCCAAACCCGAGCTCCGATCATTCAATGCATCAAAGCGAAAGCTCCGATGACGACTCTAGGGAGTTGGATGATAAAGAATCGGTTCCTAATTCCCGTCAAGAATGACAGAAGTCAAGCCTTAACAGATTTTGGTCAACGACCGGAAGCAGCCAAGAACCACCTCGGCTATTCACTCGGCCTCGCAGTTCTTCCCAGATCTCCCGCTGTGGCATCCTCCGCAACAGAAGGGTGTTCGCAGCAGATCGCTGTTCCACTGATGTAATCAGTTTTGAAAATGAATGGTTTATGAATATTTTGAACAGCTCGGGTTGACCGAAGGTTGACCGAACAATTGCCTGCCCGATAAAAAAAGAAAAAATAAAAAAGTTGGGTTATAATCTATATATTAGAAAGCCATAACTTGTAATAAATTTTTTCTTACTTCGTTAAATTATCACTTAAAGTTAATTCCGACCGTCCTATCTTTTTCGGTATTATAATAATTTACTAGATTACGAGATAATATTTTATATATAATATTATATATATATATATATATATATATATATATATGATTCTCACTATCATTTCGTTAACTATATAATGATAAAATTGCAGATCTATTTACGTCGTATTTCTTCGTATTTTGTTTAAAATGAGTTTTGAACGAGCCCTTACCACTTACAAGGACATGGTATTATGACGAGAAACCAAAAGTTGCGTGAATATATATATATATATATATATATAATTTTTTTACTATCGATGTATGATATATAATAATTATTAAAATACTGAATAACATATATAAAATGCAACATTTTGCTCCTTAATCGTGTCTAATTGGGTCCTATCATGTTATCATGTTCGTGTTGTATTTACCCGTTATTTAATGATGTTAATCGTGGTCGGCACGGTTATATCTATATCCATTTATGGTAGACCCAAACCCATTTGAATTGTGTCGTAACCGTTTTGTGCTTCGTGTCCGACCCCAAATTGCCACCCTTAATTTACAAGATAATAATTTTTTAGAAGTTTATAAGAGTCGATTGATATATAAATTAATAATTTAATATAAAAATAATAATTTTATATATATAATTATAAAATCACTAAAATAGAATATAACATTGCATAACTAGTTACAAAATATAGAAGAAAAAAAATACACTATTAACTAATCATATATGTAGTGTTTTAAAATATGATTATGAAGATCTTTGCTTATGTAGTGTTTTTAAAATATTCTTTTCAAGTTATCGCACATTGTTAAGAAAGTCTAATCTTGTATTTTCTTGATGTAACAAAAAATTATTCAAATGATTAATGTCGCTGCACTTGTACCATTGCAAGAAACAAGTTCTATTTCAGTAATACCATCTTCAAACTATGTATTATGATTAAACATGTTATATAAGGATTTTTTTTTCCTAATTAGAATTACTATAAAGCTAATAAAATATAAATTAATAATTCGATGTATAATAATTTTTGGTCGGTCCCAATATTATTAATTTATAGAGATTTTACATAGTCTTTTTCTTAATTTTTTTTAGATGAGGTTTAAAAGCACTAATTTTTTAACCTGAAATGACCGAGCTAAGAGAAAAACACAAAAATGTCATGACATATCCATGGGAAACCGTGAATCGATCAACGTAAACTTTGACGAAAACAGGTTTCAAGGATATCAAATTAATTTGCAAATTCCATTAATTTTCTTTATATGTCAAGGACATCATATTATAGGTTCATTTAACCAAAAATATAGGTATAGTCATAGAGATGTTGATCTGGGACAGCTCAAGATCAAGGACATACAAAGAACTTCAACGTTACGTGACAAGACAATACAAACTCAACACAATTCAGAGAACTTAATGTTGCATTTAATCACACAATTCAAAGAACTTGAATACTATTTCTCTGTGTGTAAGCTTTGACCGTTTAGTTGATATATATAATATATGTATATATATATGAATATAGCATGAGCAAGTATTTGATGTCATGTCTGCAGTTAAAAGATGAACACATTTATAAATTATTACATGTTTGTTTTAGTAGCCAACAGAAACAGTCGAGTATTTAATATGGTGTCGCTTTGATTAGTCACATATATATAATATTAATTACTTGCTTGATCGTATCTTAAGCAGATAAACTGACACGTTAGAGATAAGATTATAACTAGGTCATGACTGATATTCTTGAGATATCCTGAATCATATCAATATCTTCGTCTCTCTACCAAAAACAAATTAAGTGGGACCAAAATAACTGGCTAAATAAGAACCGTTACATCTCTAGATCTTGCACTCACATGGATATGTAAGGAATATATATATATATATATATATATATATATATATATATATATATATGATCCCCTAATTCTTCGGTAAGATTGTCTATGATTTTTTTGTTATTAATCTAATATAGTGAAACATGGGACTACTAGATAGAGCTTGCGGTTTTAACCTACTCCATCTCGGTTCCGATTCCACAAAGCTCATTTTTTAACCGAGAGTTGGGCAACAAGACGAGGCTAAAATCAGGGCTTGTGACCTGCCCGATTTTTTTGAAATATTTTTATTAATTAATTAAAGATCAAAATTATTTTGCGTACGGAATTTTTAAACGGTTAAAAGATACGTATTCAAATTTAGTTGAAAGATCAAATAATACATGAGATCGATAAGATGAAATGAAATTTTAAAGCTAAAAGTGGAATAAATTAACTAAAATCTACATTATGCTAATAAGTTTAAAACACGACGAACCATATAATACTTTTCATCTGCCCGGCTCTAATTCTAAAAAAAAAGTTAAGTTTTCGGGACGAGACTGAGCCAAAACCGGGATTTTGGCTGAAATTTCACTCATCATAGTATTATGGTAACTGTTAAGGTCAGATTTTGTCAAATCTCTCCTCAACACTATCCGATGTCGTTTATGAAATAAACGACATAAAGTGAGGGCAAGATCATTTGAAGAGTCCAGGCCCATCAGAGGATAGGAGAAATTAAGGCCCAGCAAGCAAAGCCCATAAGAAGTCATCATCTGACAGAGCCGGCCCAAGACTTCGTCGACGACAAGAGAAGTTCATCGAGAGAGAAGCTCTTCGGGAAAGCCAAATCGAATTAAAAGAGGAAGTCATTCGAGATCGCGAGAAAGAAGGAAGGATGGCTCATTCAGTTGAGGATTTCGTGGGATATCCAACGCAAATAAGGGAGGTCAACAACGATTATAGCGAAACAGAAGGAAACCCTAGCAAGATTCAAGGAACAATCTAGAAGACCTTCCAACCTATAAATACGCATGTAGATTCAGTATAATTTCATTCGGTATCCAATAAATCGTGAGTTAGAGAGAGTTATTTTTGGGTCTTTAAGTTTTGCTTATTCATAGTATTCTCAATCTCTCAAGGATTAGAGGGTGTAATCTTCGATTGTCCGAGCTATTAAACGGAAGAAACCGGGTCCTCTCGGAATCATAATAAATCAAGGATATTCGTATTATTCATAATTATCTGTGATTTCGATTATCTTCGTGACTGCAAGGTGGTGAAAATCGCCCTCTACAGTAAAATGCAATATTGGGATAGAATTTCTGAAGGGGCGCTCAATTAGGGTTTGGACCACCAACATGTGTGTGTCCTTATAAGGAAACACCTTACCATTATATTCTCATCAAAGTGGTGTGTATTAGGTTGGAGAAGAACACATAAGCAAGCTAATTGTATCGACTGTCATGAGAAGTGTATTATGGTATCGGGTCCGTGATTACGACGACGTGTCGCGATATTATTGGCCCAACATTCCATCTAGCTACTGTAGAACCAGATGTCCCTTTATCAAGTTTTATTTAGGTGTTCATGCTCTCGTTTTGTTTGTTGGTGCATGTTTAAATATCATCTTCTGATTTTATGGTTCTCTTGAGGAACATCTTAAAAAAATCGCCCCTTATGTTCGAGATTCGCTCCTCGATCGTTTAGTCGTTGTTATTTCAAACGAGAGTTAAATAGCGAATTTTAGAAAGAAAAAAAAAATACTATTCCATATTTCAAAAATCAAAACCTAGCATATTTATCAAGTTTAAAATCTTTTTTCTTAATTTTATTTATTGAAAATATGCCGTCTTAATTTGAATAGCTTTAAAGTTATATGTAGCTATTATCCCTAAAAAATTACATTGATGTTCAAATATTGATTAAAACATTTTAAACCAATTGGTTTAAAATCTCACTCATTTAAGTCCTCATCTAATGATCTTAAAATAGATTATGATTTGGATCATAACATTAGCGACTAGTAAATAAAGTAATGAAATAGAGTGAAGTCATGGAATCATCATGTCAGATCTTGTTTCTTAGCTTTCTATCTATTAAGTCATCCAACTACATAATTGGAAAAGAGAACATACAATCAAATTTTGATTTATTATTATTATTTTATTTTATTTTATGATATATATATATATATATAGATAAAGGCAGATTATCTAACTGCTTCTTTGTTTAATTGCTTTAATGATTGAAAAATATCCACATGAATCTCTTATAGTTTTAATAATCTATGTACATTTGTATTTTGACTTTTTTAAGTCGATCAAATATCTTCAACTTATCACTAAGTGTGAATTTTATATTTTTTTCCTTAATTTACCCCTTAATGATTTATTTTTTGTAGTAAACTACCCTATATAAACTTTTCATTATGTATCAATTTACCCTTTAAACATTAAATTCATCATTATGTATCAATTTTTTCATTCAACATATCATTATGCATCAAAGTGCCATCTTCTACCGCACGTTTGTATTGTATTTAACTATTTTTAGCCAAGGCTAAAAGACACAATTTTTTTTTTGTCGTTTCCGATTATCCTAAATATTATAACCATATAAAATCTCTCTCATAGTTTCCTCTCTCATATAAAATCTCAAAACTCAGTAATTTCTATCATACTATTTTATTTTATATTTTGAAAGACTTTGTATCATACTATTGAACATGATGATTTTACACTTAATATTCTATGAAAAATCGCTTATATGTAACATAAAGATAACATTGTATACTTATTAAAATATTTAGAAATAAATTAATGCAAGAAAAAAAAGTTTGAGGGAAAAACAAAATTATAAGTGTTTACAGTAAAAACTTATACAAAAGTAATTTAATATAACAATATCAATATGATATAAAATGATAATGTAATAGTTGTGATCATGTTTTACTCTTCAATAAACAAACATTAAATAGCAGGTCAGAAGTATAAGTAAGTGGATTAGATTAAACCATATAATGTATATAATTAGTATATCAATAAAGCTAATTAAATAGGATCCTATGTGATTATAAATAAATAAATAATAATAGCCAATCACATTTGATTGGTTTTGTGGTAGGGTAATTAGAGTAGACATTAGTGCATTACCTTTTTCACTTGTATGATTATAATATAGTCAAATATAAATATTTACAAACTCCCAAAAAATTTCTCACTTCTCCATAAGATTTTCTTGAGAAAAATAGGGTTTATGGTGTTGACAGCCATTATCATGCGAACAAGTTGTGTCTTATTAACTATATGGCTAATTAATTATTTAATTCTTATTAGCTCAATATGGGTACAAAAACTATATAAAAAAAAATCCATAAAAAAATATATTAAAAGAGGATATAATATTATATTATTTAGCATATTTAGTTCTGGCAGCTCCATGACTTGATCATGATGACCATATATATTATTAAATGATCCCTCTCTCCTTTAGTATAATGACGCCTTAATTTAATTTATTTAAACTATACAAAATATAAAGAAAAGTTAAATTACTTGTGACGATTAACTTTATGTATGTTATTATTAATTGAGAGATAATTAACGCTCCTCCAAAAATTATAAGAGGAAAATAGGATGAGTATTTTTTTTACCATTTCTAAAGAACTCACGTAAAAAAATGAGCATGATTACTAGTACGTTAATCAAGATTTTTTTTTTTGCTTATACAAAAATATAGAAACGACAATATCTATATATATTTACGAGTTTGATTCTTTTCCAATTAAAATCAGACAAAAAGCTCAAACCGTAAAAAGCACAAAGTGTGTATATCATTGCAATTTAACCACACGGATTAGAATTAACGTTCAAAAACTTGAAACATAATCATATAATTCATACATATATAACTTTGCACCAACATGAACAACAACGAAAAAAATATTATATATATATATATAGCTAGCTATTTCTTTTCCTAGCTAATTTTCCCTCTTTAAAACTTTTGTACAAATCGCATGAAGTCAAATGCTTCAAGCACTTTCATTGACCTTTCTGATCGGGTCTTTTCATTTTCACTCGATCAATATGATGATTTTCCACTCTCTTTTTTTTGGTGTACACGTGTTGATCAAAAGCAGTGTCTTCCTTCTTCAAAACCCTAGCTCATCAAGCTGAGAAATAATTTGATCTTTTGGCAAAAAATAAAAGACCAAATTATTTTCCCATACTCTCATGATCATCATCAACATCATCATACACCACACCCCAAGCCTCTTGCTTCTGATTCCCTCATGATTCTCATTCTCTTGCATGATGACATGAACATACTGAAAAAATAAAGAAAAATATCATCAATATTTAACCTTAGAAATTAAATTAAATTTAAAAAATAGGAATAATTTGTGAATTAGAACTTACTCCCATGGAACATCTCCAACAAGCATCCAATCTCCATCTTTGTCTTCATAAGTAGGCACAAAGTCAGACCCTTTGTAGCCTTCTCTCTCAGAGTACTCACCTAAAAATAAAAATTAAATAAAACTAATAATTAAAATCTAACAAAAATTCAAAAAATTAATTGAAAATAAAAATAAAAATTAAAGAGACTACTCACCAATTGTGAACTTAAACATGGTCTCAAGAGCCTTGAGAAGCTCATGGTAGTTTTTGTAAACCCTAAGGTCAATCTTCCTCAGGTATGGAGCTCCATCCATGCTCACCTTCACAAACATCCCTGACATCTCTGCCTCGCTACTCTTCTTCTGGTTCTGCTGACTCATCATCTTCCTCGAGGCTCTAACCGGTGGCCACCCGACTATCTGTGCCCTGCAAATCCATATTGTATAACCATAAGTACCTCCGTATATATTTCTAGGATACAAGTTCAGATACTCAACCGATACTAGACATATGTATATTCATATAGAGAAATATAGATCTAGTCGGCTTACTTGGGAGGAGGGGCAGTTTCTTCTTCTTCTTCTACTTGTTCATGATCACCATGAGACTTGTTGCTTGTCTCTGAAGGAAACGACCTCTTCTTGCTAGAGATCTTGACCATCAGGTCATGAACAGATGATGAGTTAGATGATTGATGATCATCATCAGCTTCATGAGTCCCGGGCAGACCGAGCCGGAGCTCCGTCGCCTTCAAGTTCACCATCAGATCCAGCTTCTCAAATCCCATATCTTTACAGAAACCCTAGTTCTCTCCTTCTCTCTCTCCTTGTAGTATATGGCTTGTTGTGTTGTTGTTGCAAACAAATGACAAAACTTTCTTGTTATGTAAAGTCTTGTGTATTAGGGTTATATATATAATACACACACAAATACAATATTATGACTTGGTGATAAAGAAAGGGAATTTTGGAATTATTTTTAAATAATTATTTAATATAATATTGCACGAATTATGGAGAAAGGAAGGGCAAGGTGTCGGTAGCAATATAGGCAGGTTTGAGGCGACTTGCCGCACCAACAGGGGGACAAGCATGGGACAAGCTCAGCCGCCCATATGGATGACTTTTCTTGCGAGGAGAATCCCATCCAACGGCCCTGATCTCGCCGAGGGCAACGGGGCCAGATGATCAGGGCCGTCGGATCGGATCGGAGGCATGGCCATGTGAGCGGTGGGTCCCAACGGGATGGTCAAATGTTTGTAGTATTTATGGAGTTGTGGGGTACGTGACCATGTGTCAAGGCATGTGGACATATGGTCAACCAACCTGAGGATTCAGATTTTTTTATTTAATTTGATTTATATATATATATATATGTATAAATATTTGTGTTTTTGTTTGTTGGAAATCATGAGTGACGTGCAATTCAATCTAATTTAAATGGAAAGCAATACATTAATGTTTGACAATATATGAGGTGGCTATTAGTTTACTTATTGTTTAGAAATGGGCATTATTATTATCATTGAAATTTGAAAGTTGGTGCAGTTTTGGTTTCTAGTTTTTTTTTTTTTTTAGCATATCATCATCCATCCCTTATATTTTAAAAGTTAATTGAAGGATATATATTTTATGTTATAATGATTTCAACATTTTATTATTCTTCTAAAATTTTATAGAGTTTCGTTAAATTTATTGATTGCTTTACAACAGTCATATAATTTAATTATACAATGATTTCGTTCTATAATTAATCAATAAAATATGTTTAAGTAAGTCGCATATTAGACCCAATTATACTTTGATTTACTGATGAATAAATTATTAGCTCAAAGAAACCAAACTAGTACAAGCATACAAAATTCGAGGGCTGATCAGTAAATAAATGAATCAATATAAGGCGTACGTGTCTTTTTCTTGTTTTGGAATAAGTTAAACTGTTGGAATTATAAATAGAATAAATAAAGAAATCATTCTTTGTCTGTATAGGGTCATTTTTGTTTGATTAGTGGGTTGTTAGTGGCATTTAATTAGCCATTAAAGATATGCATTGCCATATTCTTGGGGATTAAGTGTATGGCTGAAGAATTGCCGTCTTTTAGAATTAGATTCATTGCGTTTGTTCTTTCTTGATATATTTATTAATTAATTCTTCTCACTACCACATGTTAAGGATCAAGCCTTAATGATCAAAGCAAATATTATTATTTAATCTTATATCATAAGCAAGTTGTTCTATATATCGCATTCAAAATTCAAAACACTTCAATAAAGAGACACATTTAGTAGGATTTAATCCATGGATAATATTTCCGAGAATCTCTTTTGTTAGGTTGCAAAAAATAAAACTTGAAGCTGGGAAAATATTCAAGTATTAAAAAAAAAAAAACTCTAACCATATCTTAGATACTCTTTTGCAAAAGATAAGAAATCTGTTAGAACTACACGTCGTTTATGAAAAGGAATCGACGTATTTTCTTAATGGCCTGAAGATTTGTGCAGATTGCAACAATACCGTCTCCAATCCATTTTGTAATTTCTTATCGTCATCTTATTGTGCTCGTTTAATTGGGTGATCATAGTTATTTATTTATTACTCGGAACAAGATTGAGAGAAATCGATTTATTTTTCTTCTCGTCATATATACTCGGTATATATATATATATATATTATTTGGTGATTTTTATATTTGACTTATCGAAAAATCGGTGACAAATATATTTGCATAAGAATTATCACTATATATATATATATATATATATATATATATATATATATATAAACTAGCCACAATTGGTCTAGTTATTTTTTAGCTCTTCACATATATAGTTCGCACTTTCTTATAGTTTATTAAGATTTAATATCCTTCGCGAATGACACCGGAAGAAGTCGAGTTAAATCAACTACGCGAGAAAATATTGTGAACAAAATTAACATAACATCGTGTGTGTCCTTTTACTCTTTTGTGTATGTTTTATTATTTTGGTTAATCGTATCGAATCATATTTAAAAGAATAATCCGACTTTGCAAATCAATGTTAGATACGGCCAAAATGAGAATATATATATATATATATATAGAGAGAGAGAGAGAGATTTCTTTGAATAAATTCTTCTCTTTACTTTTCAAAGAAACTTGCATAATGCTTTGAAGGAGAAACTACTTGGTTCTTTCACTAAGAAATTAGCATAGGCTTTGCACATACCTTTCATTTGGCTTTTGAGGATTGATGCACTTATATATGGTAAAAATACCTCATTTTAAATTATTTTCCCATGATGCTCGGCTTTGTGCATATATAATATTATTCTCCCGTGTCTAATAAGTACGACAGAATATGTAACAAAAAAAGGGTAAAAAGAGAAACCATAGACAATATTAACGTCATATATAGTAATATCATAAGCTAATTTTATAGTCTAGCTAGATCACATTTTCATCGAAACCTCATGATTGTCCTACGAGGCACAACAGTTCTGCCCTGTAATATATACATACGTAGATGTATGTATATATATATATATATATATATATATAGGTGAATATATGGAAAAAGCTATGAAGCCATGAAGGGCCAAACACGTATAAAATAGGGGTCTCGAGGGATTTTTTTGTGAGGATTTGAATAACATGGAAATGCTTCCTTGTAAACGTGTATAACCTCATGCATTGAGTCCCACCATGTCTATATTGGTCGCTAAACCATCTAGGCATATATACATATATATATATATGTATGTAACACTTGTTAAGCTGTGCTAAACTCCAAACCTATTGACATTAGGGTCCATATATATGTGTATATATATATTATAAAATAATAAAAATAATAATAACAATGATATTAAGAGCACTCGTGCACATTTAATAACATGATGATCAATGACGTTCATCACCACATGTGTGACCCATTATTGCATGATATTTACTAATGTATGTAACATGTATAATTTTTTTAGGGAAATACGTAACATGTAGTTTTGTACGTACAATGTGTATTATTTAGACAAATAAATTTGGAGTAGTTACAATTATCGTAATAATTGTACTTGTATCATGTAACATGTATATTTGTGTGCGTACTTACTGTGTATATAATGTTAGGAATTTCACCCTAATTCTCAAATCAGAAAACGATAAAACAATAAATGAAATTAAAAATTGAAACCAGAATTATAGTGGTTCGCTCCCAGTGTAAGATGTACATCCACTTGCCACCTGTAAAACTTGATCCGTTATCAATCTCTCAATCGAAGTTTCTGGCTACGCTCTCAATCTCGCCTCTCTCTTTCTCAAAGACCGTCAATATCGACTTTGTGTCTATTACACATTTTAAATTTAAAACTCGGATTGTTGACCATAAGATGTATCACATGGTTCCTTCATGCATTGTGTAGAGGGCGATTTTCACCACCTTGCAGTCACGAAGATAATCGAAATCACAGATAATTATGAATAATACGAATATCCTTGATTTATTATGATTCCGAGAGGACCCGGTTTCTTCCGTTTAATAGCTCGGACAATCGAAGATTACACCCTCTAATCCTTGAGAGATTGAGAATACTATGAATAAGCAAAACTCAAAGACCCAAAAATAATTCTCTCTAACTCACGATTTATTGGATACCGAATGAAATTATACTGAATCTACATGCGTATTTATAGGTTGGAAGGTCTTCTAGATTGTTCCTTGAATCTTGCTAGGGTTTCCTTCTGTTTCGCTATAATCGTTGTTGACCTCCCTTATTTGCGTTGGATATCCCACGAAATCCTCAACTGAATGAGCCATCCTTCCTTCTTTCTCGCGATCTCGAATGACTTCCTCTTTTAATTCGATTTGGCTTTCCCGAAGAGCTTCTCTCTCGATGAAATTCTCTTGTCGTCGACGAAGTCTTGGGCCGGCTCTATCAGATGATGACTTCTTATGGGCTTTGCTTGCTGGGCCTTAATTTCTCATATCCTCTGATGGGCCTGGACTCTTCAAATGATCTTGCCCTCACTTTATGTCGTTTATTTTATAAACGACATCGGATAGTGTTGAGGAGAGATTTGACAAAATCTGACCTTAACAGTTAGTCCCCTATTTTATCGAGTGTGAAACAATTGATAAAATAATTCAAAACTATTCCCCCGATAAGGTTTTCTTCGATGGGGTTCTTCGATGAGGTTCTTTCCGATGAGGTTCCTCGGTGCGGGTATGTTCTCGAAGGGGTAGGTCTTCGAGGAGGTTGTGTCCTTCGGAGACTCTTCCACTTCTTGCATGCCCACTTATGACCTCGAGTTCCCATACAATTCTAATTGGGCGTGATTCTCCAGGCTGTCAGATCTTGGAAGTCGACATCAATCATTCCGCATTAAATGTGGGATTTTCTCGCACTCGAGTGCTTTTGGGTTTCGCAACGACTCTTTTGATCTTCACCGTTGGATGACTTCTCTCGCTTCGATCCTGGACCGTCGGATCCAAATGTGCCTCTCCAACTTCGCTAGTTTCCTTCTATAAATTCAAATCTCGACTTCGACCCAAACACTTCATCTCGGCCATCTTTCCCAAGCCTTCTCTGCGACTCTCTTTCTTGAAAAACTCCTTTCTTCAAACAACATCTTTTACTCTTTTCCGTTCATCCTTCCCTCCGGCAAGAATGTCGAATCCGGGAAAGATCTTCAAGACTCGGTCGCCGAAGTCCATAATGACTGAGAGGCACTTGGAGGATTTGAGGAAGCACTATGTGGACTCCAATCCCTGCTATCTCCGCCTCCCTCAGTCCGGCGAGCTTGCCGACGAATCTCCGGAAGGGTACATCGCTCTTTATGAGCATTTCTTCCGATCGGTGGAATTGCATCTTCCACTGCCTCATCTCGTCGTGTGCTTCCTTCACGCGTATAAGATGCCGATCAGTCAGGTTAGCCCTAACGCTCTTCGCCTTCTCATCTGCACCATGGCGATTGCCCTCGAGCAGAAAGTGGTCCTAATCCTGGAGGACTTGATGCGGCTTTTCAAGTGGTCGAAGAACTCGAAGAATCTGGGCCGGTTCTTCCTCTCTCCCGCCATGCGTCCCCATGTCATCACCAACACGCCGAATAACGAGTCCGGGTGGGAGAACAAATATTTCTTTGCGCATCTCGACCGCCACACCCTTGGGCCGCACTGGGACGCGCTTCCTACCGAGTGGGTCATCGAGGAAAACGTGTCTAGATTCAGGCCCGTCGCAAATAAAGAAGACGACGAGCGCTTCGCTGGGGTTGTTCGGGCTTTGCTGGAAAATCCTCGTCGGAATTGGACGACGGACTTCTTCGGTACCCGTGTCAAGGAGTCGGGACTCTATCAACTCTGCCACATCGTGGGTAAACCACCCAAGACTTTGTGGCCGGTGGGGTTCCGCCTCGAAGAGGTAAAAGATGGCCCTTCGTCCCCTGTTTTTCGGAAATCTCCCAAGCCGAAGAAGAGAACTCAAACGTCCACTCGTGGATCCTCGGAACCACGACAATGTCAAGGCCAAGATCCAGGACAAGGAAAAGATCCAGGACAAGGAGGCGGATCCTCTGGTCCTCCAAGGGATCTATCGAAAGTAGGCTTCTTGGGCGTCGGTCCTCGGACCGGAGCTGACAGGTTCGTTTCAAGCGATAAACCTCTGCCTCCGAAGAGCAGTTCGGAGAGGCGAACAAAGCAAAAGCACGACGCCGGTGCTTCTCGTCCTTCGGAGGTGTCCACTCCCTCTGGGGCGATTCGTCCTCGGGACGCGCCTCGTCCTCCTGAGAGCCGCCGCGAACCCGAGATTCAAACTTCTTCGCGGGCACCTCCTAGCGAGAAGGTTGTCCTGAAGAGGAAAACCGCTGAAGGGACACGCGACGCCCCTCCTCCGAAGAAGAACAAGGTCTCCAGCCCACCTAAGGAGACCGTCGTGATCCCTCTGGCTTCGGAGACTGTCACCGTTGCTTCCCGTGACGGGGCCGTTCCTGCCGGGACGACCGCGTCGACCGTTCTTGCTTCAACTCCCCCGATCGAGGCTAGCAAAGCCGTCGACAAGACTCGGGGGACTCCACATCCTTCTCCCTCTTCTCGGGAGCTGTTTCGTTTCGACGATGACTTCATCGATCTGGTGTCGTCATTAGACCTCTCGGCCTCCGAGGTACCATCTAATTTTCCTTCTCCGTCTTTCGTGATGTTTGCAGATTACGGGTGTCTAATATACACGTATATATATTTTCTTTGTGATTTCAGGCTCCGGCTTGTGCCGATGCACCTCCTCGTTCGGAGGTTTCTCCCTTAGCACTCCCCGAATCTGTCGTGGAGGGTTCTTCGGTCGCCGTTCCTCCGGCTGATGAGGAAGGTTCGTTACCCGAAGAGGTGCTCGATACCGCCGACGCGCTCCTCGCCTTGGAGCCTGTCGGACGGCCCGGTGCTTTGGAAGGGGCTCTTCTATCTTCCGAAGAGGTTATGATCGAGGGCCATCCCGACGGAGCGGATGGCCTTCTTGCGGACGTCGCTCTTCTCGATGTCTCTTTTCCTCCCGAAGTGCCTCGACCGGAGGGCTCTTCGGAGCCGACCGACGACGCCGGTGCTTCTAGGGCTAACGTCTCTCCCTCCACCGATATTTCCGGCGGGTCTGCCGAGGTTCCTTTTTCTCCATGCCGAAGTTTCTTCCCGATTCTGGACCAGGAGGCTTTTCCCTCCCCCTTTTGGAGCGTTTTCCAGTGGTTCCCACTCCGGATTCCTCGTCGGAAGAGTGGAAGAGATACTCTCTCCGGGTTCTTCAGGACCTGTTTTGGGCTGAACCTTCTCGGATCAGTACCGGCTTGTCCCTGAGCGATATCCGTGGCTACGGTCAGGCCGCCGCTATGCTCTTTCAAGCCCTTGCTCGCTTCAACACCGTCATTCTTGAAGAAAACACGAGTGCGGGTGAGAGCGCTCAGGAAATCCGCGACCTCCGAGCGAAGCTTGCCGATACCGAGTCGCATCTCGAGGTTTCCGTCCTTGGGGAGCGACAATATCGGGAGGCGGCCGAGCGGACTTCCGATGATCTGGAGGTTGCGAGGGCCAAATTGGCGAAAGAGACTTCGCTTCGCCAGGTTCAGGAGAGGGAGCTTGCCGAGTACAAGGCTAAGGCCGAGGAAGAGGTTGAGGTGCTGAAGGCTGAGCTTGTTGGGGAGCATAGACGTCATTCCCTGATAGTGCAAAGCTACGAGAAGCATCTCGAAGCGAAGAAGTGGAGGCTGGCCAAAATCAGCGAGGCGGTGGGCGTTCTTGTCGAGCAAGAGAGCCGACTCGCCTCTCGGGTGGCCTCGTGCATGAAACGCCTCGGAAAAGAACTCAAGGTATCGCAGACGGAGGCGAATTCCAAGCGCGAGGCGTGCCTACGCCTCTTCGAGAGGGCCCAAAGCAAAGCGCAGCGCGCCTCGGCGAGGTATACGGCTTTGGAGGAGTCTACCAATTTCCATCGCCGCTCCGCCGCGTATGGGGCCAATGCTCGCCTTCTCGAAAAAGCTCCTCCCACGGCGACCATAGAGAGCCTTCTGCCTCGTCTTCCAAAGTATAAGAAGTTGGAGGAAGAGAACGAAGCTAAGGCCCGGGAGCTGGATGACAAGGCCATCCTCGATCCTGATTCTCCTCCGCTCACTCCTTGTGCTCCTCTTCCTGCTGGTGCCGATTGGGCCGGTTTCTTCGTAGGTGGGGATGCCTCTTCGGCCTCCGATGGCCTTGACGAGTACGGGACCAACGATGGGGTCGTCACTTCTACCAACGAAGCGGTTACCAACGAAGCGGTAGGGGGGAAGGAAGATTCTTAGGCCTTTTCCTGTAGCTTTCCTATGTACATTTATTTATACTGTCTTCCTTTGTAACTTCTTTGATGGATTTTATTAATGAAGAAGACTTTCTTTCTTTGCTTTAACTTGTCGTTTCTGCGCTTGTCGCTTCTTTTGCGTTCCTTCTATTACTTCCTGGCTAACCTTCTTCCCTCAGGGTGACGAATTCTTCTATACTTCGGAACCGTTATTTTACTATGAGGATGTGCTAGCTTCTTTCCTCGCGATCGACGAAGAACATCCCGCCCTACTTGAGGAGTTTGTCCAAGACATGATAAGGCGCGCGGCTGCCACTCTTTCCGGAGCCCCGGAAGATGAGGCTCCTTCTCTTAGTCCCTCTTCGGCCTATGTGCTCGAATTTATGATGCTGAGGCCCATAAATTATGCCGCCGTGGAAGATCTTCTTCGGGACGTCCTCTCCGAGAATGGGGAGTTCGTCATAGAGAAAATTGCCGATAGGGTTGTTCGGGAGGATTGACCTTCCCTTGCTGTACTTCGATTGATTTGTAAAATACTTTGCGGCCATGTATTGTGTTTGTAAAGAAATTCTTATTAATAAAATCTATGACTTTCTTATGTATGCTATCGATGGAGTATGGGAGTATGTGTACTCCGCTTTTTTTTTTTTTTTTTTTTGGCGATGAGCTTGTCGGTATGCACCGGGCTCTGTCGCGATAAAGTGCTTTGGCACTGATTTGCTGGCGATGAGCTTGTCGGTATGCACCGGGCTCTGTCGCAAGCACTGATTTGCTGGCGATGAGCTTGTCGGTATGCACCGGGCTCTGTCGCGATGAAGTGCTTGGCACTGATTTGCTGGCGATGAGCTTGTCGGTATGCACCGGGCTCTGTCGCGACGAAGTGCTTTGCGTTGATTCGATATGTTGGCCCATTCGCCGCAGTAATTTTTCTTTGCTTGGCCCATTCGCCGCAGTAATTTTTCTTTGCTTGGCCCATTTGCCGTAGTAGTTTTTTTTTGCTTGGCCCATTTGCCGTAGTAGTTTTGCTTGGCTCATTTGCCGTAGTAGTTTTGTAATATTCGGCGATGAGCTTGTCGGTATGCACCGGGCTCTGTCGCGATGAAGTGCTTGGCATTGATTTGCTGGCGATGAGCTTGTCGGTATGCACCGGGCTCTGTCGCGATAAAGTGCTTGGCACTGACTCCTTTTATGAGTATGTGTTTTTGCGATGTGTATTTATATGGAGAGACGATAGAATATTGTCTTAAGAGACGGGCCTCGTTAAACCCTTCGAGTCCCCCAATGGGTGCGGCTCGCGAGGGAAGAGTATTCCATACTGTATTAAATAAGGCCGGAGCTGATCATGCCAATCCCGAACAAGTAGGGTCGGGAGTCCCCTTTTAATAAACTTAAATCGAAGTAGTAAACTTAAAAATAGAAAGGATATTTAACAAATGGTAGAGGATAAGAAAAGATGCCGACGAAGTTCTTTATTGGTAGAATTTCTTCAAGTGCCTGACGTTCCACATTCTTATGACCTTGACTCCATCGGTGTTTTTGAGCTCGTACACCCCTGGCTTGACGATGTGGGTTACCGTATACGGGCCTTCCCAGCTCTCTCCTAGCTTTCCTGCGTTAAGCTCGGCTGTGTTCTGGAAAACCTTTCTGAGGACCATTTCTCCGACTCGGAACCTTCTCGGTCGCACCTTTTTATTGTAGAATCGTGCGATGGTGTTCTGATAGTTTGCTGTATGAACTCTGGCTCGCTCCCGTCTTTCGTCGATGTGATCGAGCTGATGAAGCAGGTCCTGGTTGTTGTCCTCTTCGTTGCTTGGTGCCCAGGATCGCCGGAAACTGGGGACTCCTACTTCTGCCGAGATTACCGCTTCCACTCCAAATGCTAGAGCAAAAGGAGTTTCTCCGGTGGCTGAATGTGGCGTTGTCCGATAAGCCCAAAGTACTCCCGGGAGTTCGTCTGCCCATAGGCCTTTCTTCTTGTCGAGCCGCTTCTTAAGGTTGTCGGTGATCGTTCGGTTGATTGCTTCGGCGTTCCCGTTCCCTTGAGGATATCTTGGCGTCGAAGTGTTCAGCTTTATCTTCCAGCGTGCACAGAAGTCCTTGAACTTCTTCGAGATAAACTGGGACCCGTTGTCTGCGATGATCTCCCTGGGGAGTCCGAAGCGAGTGATTACGTTCTTCCAAACATAACTTTCGACGTCGGAATCCTTAATATTGGCGTAGGATTCGGCTTCGGTCCATTTGGTGAAGAAGTCCGTGACTACCAGCATGAACCTCTTCTGCCTTGCTCCGATCGGCATAGGACCGACGATATCCATAGACCATTTCATGAAAGGGTAGGGCACCGATACTACTGACAGTTCTTCGGCCGGGCAGTTGATTGCTTCGGCGTGTCGCTGGCATTTTTCGCACCTCCTGGCGTGGTTGATGCAGTCCGCCCGCATTGTTTCCCAGAAGAAACCTTGTAGCTTGGCTTTCCTCAGTAGGTTGCGTCCGCCCGAGTGGTTACCGCACTCTCCGCTGTGGATTTCTTGCATGACATAGTTCGCCTCGTCTTTGCCTAAACAACGTAGGTAGGGGCCTACGAGGCTTTTGAAGTAGAGCCGTCTGTCTATGATTGTATACCGGGAGCTCTTAGTCTTTATTTTCCGCGCCTCTTGTCGATCTTCGGGTAGCTTTCCTTCGACCAGATATGCTCGGATGGGGGTCCGCCAATCCTCGTCTCCAGTCTCCTCTACTATTCCTGGTTCTTCGTCATCGCCCTCTTCTTCTTCTATAAGCTGGGTTTTTTTCTCGCCTTCCTCCAAGATGTCGTCGTTGTTCCGAGCGCTGTCATCCCCGTTGGTTAATCCTTCTTCGCTTATCTTCAGCTTCTTCTTATCGGGGCCCTCGCCTCTCTTGATGCTAGGTTTCTGTAGCGTCTCTACCGTAATCGACCGGAGTTCTCCTACCTGGGTGGTCGACCCCAGGCTTGCCAGAGCGTCTGCATGGTTGTTGTCTCCTCTGGACACCTGTGTTAGAGTAAAGAAATCGAACTTCTTCTCGAGGGACTTGACAACTCCAGCGTAGGCCTCCATCCTCTCGTCGTTCGTTTCGTACTCTCCACTAACTTGCTTTACGACTAGCTGAGAATCCGAAAAGGCGTTCAAGTTTTTGACCCCGATGGCCATGGCTGATTGCATCCCGACGATGAGCGCCTCGTATTCCGCTTCATTATTGGTGGAACGGTAGGCGAGGCGGCAGGCCTTCTCGATTATTTCTCCCATCGGAGAGATGAGCCGGACTCCGATTCCTGATCCCATCGAGGTCGATGATCCGTCGACGCAGAGTCTCCAGGTACTCGCCTCATCGCTCAGCTCCACGGGCTCCTTGGGCAGCTCGATGAGGAAGTCGGCTAGTACTTGTGACTTCAAGCTTGTCCACAGCTGATATTCGATGTCGTACGCTCCCAGCTTTATGTTCCACTTCGTGATTCTGCCGGATTGATTCGGGCTTTGAATGATGGAGCGAATCGGCCTGTCCGTCATACGATGATCGTGTGGGCCTGGAAGTGGAATCGTAGTCTCTCCGATGCGTCGTAGACGGCTAGCGCCAGCTTCTCGATGGTGGGGTATCTTGTTTCGGCGTCGAGGAGCTTTCTGCTGATGTAAGAGACTGGCCTTTGCTCCCCTTTTTCCTCTCAAACAAGCACCTGGCTTATCGCTTGATCGGACACGGCGATGTACAGATAAAGCGGCTCTCCGGGCTCTGGCTTTGTCATAACGGGCGGCGACGATGGATAGGCCTTCAGCGCTTGGAAAGCTTCTTCGCACTTGTCGGTCCATTCGAACTTCCTGTTTTTCCTCAACAGTTCGTAGAATAGGAGAGTTCGGTCTGCCTGTCGTGAAATGAACCGTCTCAGTGCGTTGATCCTTCCTGTCAGCTTCTGTACCTCTCGTCGATTTCTCGGCGACGGCATGCTCTGAATGGCCTCGACCTGCTCGGGGTTGGCTTTGATTCCTCGTCGTGTGACCATCTGACCTAAGAATTTTCCGGATGAGACGCCGAAAGTGCACTTAGTAGGGTTCAGCTTCATCTGGTGTTTGTTGAGGACGCCGAAGCATTCCTCCAAGTGCTCCACGTGCATCGCCGCTTTTAGGGATTTGACGACCATGTCATCGATGTATACCTCCACGCTTTTCCCGATCTGCTCGTGGAACATCTTTGTCATCAATCTCTGGTAGGTCGCCCCGGCATTTTTCAACCCGAAAGGCATAACCTTATAGCAGTAGGTTCCTCTTTCGCTGATGAAAGTTGTCTTCTCCTCGTCGTCTGGATGCATTCAGATCTGATGATAGCCTGAGTAGGCATCCATGAAGCTCAGGAGCTCGTACCCGTAAGTGGCTTCGACAAGGCGATCGATGTGCGGCATTGGAAAGCTGTCCTTCGGGCATGCTTTGTTAAGATCCGTGAAGTCGACGCACACTCTCCACTTGCCGTTCTTCTTTCTTACCACGACGGTGTTGGCTAGCCACTGGGGGTATTTCACCTCCCTGATGGTCCCCATAGCGAGCAGCTTGTCCACTTCGTCGTTGATGATCTTGTTCCGGTCAGAGGCCATCTTTCTTCGCTTCTGTATGACAGGCTTGTGCCCGGGATCTGTGTTGAGCCGGTGGGTGACCACCGTCGGATCGATTCCTGGCATGTCTTCGTGGGACCATGAGAAACTCTCCCGGTTCCTCTTCAGAAACTCGACCAGCTGAGCCTTGATCTCCGGCTCGAGTCCGGCGCCTATACCGACAGTTCGAGTCGGGTCGGAGTCATCGATGCAAACTTGTTCCACTTCTTCGAGCTGTGGGCCTCCTAATCTTCCTTCGGCAGCTTGGTCTTCCACGTCTTCCACGCTGAGGATCTTAGGGATGCCCGGGGATCCTCCCTTCCCCTTTTTCCTGCGCCACTTCCTCCTGATCGTCGATGGTGGAGGCGGAGCGGACGCGGCTAATTGCTATTGATCGGCTGGCTTGCTGCCGCTGCATTCGGCCTTTTCGACGTCCTTGGGCGCACTCATCGCTCGGTAGTGCATCATGTAGCAGATGTGATAGGCTTCACTGCTTCCTCGGACTTCGTCGATGGTCCCTTCTACTCGCCCTGGGAATTTGATGCATCGGTGATACGTGGACGGGACGGCCCTCATCGAGTGAATCCAAGGTCTCCAGAGGATCACATTGAAGTGCGATCGTACGTCCAATATCATGAACTCGGTCATCCGATGGACGGTTCCGGCGTAGACGGTGAGATTCACTGTTCCCAGTGAGAGAGCTACGTCTCCGTTAAAGCCAGACACCTTGCGCGGACGGCCTCCGATGACTAGGTCTTCGATCTTCATCCGCGTCAAGCAATCGTACGTGATGACGTCAAGCAATCCATGGTCTCCCGAGGATTACGTTGAAATGCGATCGCACGTCCAACACCATGAATTCGGTCATCCGATGGACGGTTCCGGCGTAGACGGGGAGATTCACCGTTCCCAGCGAGATAGCTACGTCTCCGTTGAAACCAGACACCTTCCGCGGGCGGCCTCCGATGACCAAATCTTCGATTTCCATTCGTGTCAGACAGTCGTAAGTGATGACGTCGACCGAGCTTCCATTGTCGACGAGGACGCGAGCAACGTCGCATCCTCCTATGTTGAGCTCTAAAGCTAGAGCGTCGTCGTGCTCGTCTGCGCATACTTCTTCGTCGACGAACTCTATCGTCGTTTTCGGACCGGTCATCCGCGCATCTTCCCGAGCGGACTCCTTCCCTCTGCGCTGGTAGGCTTTGATGTTGTTGATGGAGTCTTCGTAGAGGCGAGATCCTCCCATGATCAAGTTGATCCTTGGTCTTGCGGCTGGTCTCCCGTCGTTCGGGCGTTCCGTCGAGGCTTCCTCGATTGCAAGGCTCCTTTTTGGTTCCTCTTGGCTTCCTCCCGTGCGCTGAGCGGGAGCCTCCTGCCTGTTCGGCCACGATCGGTTGCCGTTATTCCATGGCTGAGCGGGCTTCTGGGAGACGTTCTGGAACTCCCCTTGTTCGATCCTCCTTTGGATCATCTTCTTCAGGCTGGCGCACTCGTCGGTCGCATGACCGTGGTATTCGTGGAAGGAACAGTACTTGCTCATGTCCCTCGGCCACGGCTTCCTCTCGTAACCGCTTCGGCCGCCGGAGTAGCCTCCTCGGCTACTCGAGAAACCTCCTCGGCCTCCTGAGTAGCCTCCTCGGTTGCCAGAGTAGCCTCCTCGACCTTCTGAAAAGCTTCCCTGGTTGCCTGGGAAGTTCTCCGGCTGTGAGTTCCCTTGCGGAAGTTCCCCTTGCTGATGACTCTCACGGTTGCCAAGCGCCTCTTTCTTTCCGTCTACTTGGTAGACTCCGTGCCCAGGGGTTTCCTGGATTCTTCGTTCATCGGCACCGTCCCTGTTTCTCCGATCTCGTCGCTCCCCTTCTCTCCTCGTTCTGGACGACGATCCCTCTCGTCCGTCTCTAGCTTCCCTCCTCTCTGGCCTTGCTCGGCGCTCAGCTTCCTCTTCTAACCTTTTTTTGATCGCCTTATTCTCTTCCATGTCCATGTAGATCGTTGCTTTGTGGAGTGCGTCCTCTATCGAGTTTGGCAGCGAGACGCACAATTCGTCGTTGAACGGGGATTGATAGTACAAGCCGTGCTTCAGAGCTTGGACGGAGATGACGTCCTCGATCTTCGGGATTCGGAACATGACGTTCTTGAATTTCTCTACGTACTGTCGAAGAGGTTTGTTCTTCCCTTGCTTGACATCGAAGAGGTTGGATACCGTCAGCTCCGTTTGTACGTAGATGGAGAAGTGTTTTAAGAAAAGGGCGACCAGCTCGTCGGAGGTGTTGATGGAGCCCGGCGTTAATCTTGCGAACCAGTCGCTGGCGCGGCCTTGCAAACTTGCGATGAAAAGTCTGCAAAGGACGGCTTCCTTCCGGACCTCCTCGCCCCCGATGTGGTCTATCGCGATTCGGAACGACTTCACGTGTGTGTGGGGATTCGTCTCCCCTTTGTACGGCGTGAGTTTGATCTTCGGCAGCTCCTCTAGCTCTATCCCCCGAATCCTCGTCGTGAACGGGGTGATTCTGGCTTCTCGCACCATCCTGTCGATTTCCGGCGCCGAGCTCGTCGCTTGGTGCACTTGCGACGCGACTTGCCCGAGCCTGGCTTCCATCTTTGCCGACATCAATGCCATCGCCTTGGCCACCTCCTCGGCTACTCTTGCCGCCACGTCCATCGTCGCATTGCCCGGTGTGTCCCCCGGCGTGTTCTCCAGCCGATTTGCTGCGGTCGGCTGGGCTGCGTCCGTGTCGAAGAGGTTCCTGATGAGCGATGGGGTTGACATGCCTACCGGTGCGTCCGTCGTCACCGTGTCTCTGCTGGCGCTCCCTCCGGCTCCTCGTGCAGCCGATTCTGCTATCTGGTTTGTCGGACGCGGTCTCTCTGCGCGCTCTAGGAGGCTTGCGAGGCGTCTGTTCTCCGCGGCTTGCTCCTCTATCCGCCGGGCAGATTCTTCGGCTTTGTTGGTGACCTCCGTCATCTTTGCGATGGCTTCGGCCCGCTATTGTTGCATTCGCTGCATGGTTTGCTCCTGAGCAGAACTGGCTTCCTCGGCTGACATCTTCCTTCCTCTCTTCGATTTCCTGGCTGTGCGATAGAAAGAAACAAAGCCCCCTCGGTGGGCGCCAAACTGTAGAGGGCGATTTTCACCACCTTGCAGTCACGAAGATAATTGAAATCACAGATAATTATGAATAATACGAATATCCTTGATTTATTATGATTCCGAGAGGACCCGGTTTCTTCCGTTTAATAGCTCGGACAATCGAAGATTACACCCTCTAATCCTTGAGAGATTGAGAATACTAGGAATAAGCAAAACTCAAAGACCCAAAAATAACTCTCTCTAACTCACGATTTATTGGATACCGAATGAAATTATACTGAATCTACATGCGTATTTATAGGTTGGAAGGTCTTCTAGATTGTTCCTTGAATCTTGCTAGGGTTTCCTTCTGTTTCGCTATAATCGTTGTTGACCTCCCTTATTTGCGTTGGATATCCCACGAAATCCTCAACTGAATGAGCCATCCTTCCTTCTTTCTCGTGATCTCGAATGACTTCATCTTTTAATTCGATTTGGCTTTCCCGAAAAGCTTCTCTCTTGATGAACTTCTCTTGTCGTCGATGAAGTCTTGGGCCGGCTCTGTCAGATGATGACTTCTTATGGGCTTTGCTTGTTGGGCTTTAATTTCTCCTATCCTCTGATGGGCCTGGACTCTTCAAATGATCTTGCCCTCACTTTATGTCGTTTATTTCATAAACGACATCGGATAGTGTTGAGGAGAGATTTGACAAAATCTGACCTTAACACATTGTTTGCAAATAAATACAATTATGAACGTCCATTTATAATAACAAAACTATTTAATAAATCGTGTAAACGATTTTTGAACCAAGTTTAAAATAAATTCCGGACTAAATTGATTTGCTTCCGATTTTGTTCGGAGCCGTTTTACACGTGGAGAGAGAGTGGAGAAGAGAGAGAGTTAAATATGTTTCACCAATGTTGGCTCATTTGGTGTCTCGATATTATTACCGATCGAACAAAGTTGAAAGCAACACTGATATAATCCACAAAGTTAGCTAAAACTAGTGGGACCATGTCCTTTTTATACCAAAAAGAAAATAAGAAATATACAGCACATGTATTGATATATTTTCATATATTATATAATAATAATTAACGCATTAAAGTAGTTGATGTTTACACTTGTGGTGCTTGAACTTGAAGCTTGGCAATATTGAGGCCAAATGATCTCCAACGCATCACAGATCGCGATGGACAACTAAGATTTGGTACGAAATGACTCATTTCTTTTTTCAACTTTCATCTCTCTCTCTCTCTCTATATATATATATATATATATATATGATAATAATAATAATAAATAAATCTTAAAATTACAAGCAATATAAAGTTGCCAGTCTTTGACCAAACAGTAATAATGTTGACAAAATGTCTTGACGTACGTAGATATTACGTTTCGAATCCAAGAAAATAAAATCTCCAGGATATATATATATATATATATATATATATATATATATATATATATATATATATATGTGCGTGTGTGTGTTAGTGGGATGATTACGGAATTATTTTAAGTTATTTTAAACATTGTGAAAAATTCTAACTTTTTTAATTTCGTTACTTTAATGTCTTGAAATTTATATTTTTTATTGATATAGTCACAACTAACCTTTAGATTATACATCTGTGTTTCATACGAACACTCATTTTTTATGTATTGAGATTGTTAAGTTATATATATATATATTATAATCTTAGGACAAATATATGTAATTAATGATTTAACATTGAAATAAGTATACAACACGTGAAATGAAATCAATGAGAATATATATTTTACGACTCTAAAAATCTATTCACCACATTAAAGTTTGAGAATACGCAACGGTATTTTAATATATATGATCGATAATTTATCAGCTTCAATATTTTAAATCTTGAATAAAACCAAATGAAGGTACAAAATATAACATATTTAAATTAACACCCGACATTAAGCATCTGTTCTAAAGATTAGTGTTTTGATAATGGGAATAGCCCTCGAATTAATTAATTTAATTAGTATTTAGTTTTGTAGGCTTTTAAGGATCAGGGAATTAGGGTTTGGCTTAGTTTGCTTGAGACAAAATGACAAATACAAGTGCCCTTTAGTCTTAGTGGTCCCTCTAGAGCCACCCAAACAAGTTAAACTCTCGACTCGAGAGCTTCAAGACAAAGCACTTCGCTTCAATTTTCTAGGCAATTATATCCGTGGGCTTTCCTTTATGCAATAAAAACAATAATATATATATATATACATATACAATAAAAATATACTATTTCACTAAAATGTATATCACAATACTTTTAAATAATGCCCAAAATATGAATCCGGGTTAAACCCGGATTCATTAAAAAAAAAATACGGATACCGAAATATCCGGATCCTGGTTTTTCCCGAACCGGATATTTCGGTATCCGGGAAACACACAATCAGGATAAAATATTATCCAGGTTTTTTAAAATGTGTTTAATACAATCCAACGGCCCAGATTAAAGTACCGTTGAAAGAAAAAGAAAAAAACAAATCCCGGATCCGGATATATCCGGGATTTTTTTTCCCGGACCCGGAAATAATAAAAAAATTTCCGGTCGGATGGATTTTTACCCTACATTTTGGGGACTACTTTTAAACGGCATATGGCGTATTGACGTGTCATGTCACGTCATGTGGGCACATTTTTTAAAAATTTAATTGGGCAGAAAAATATATGACTTGGGCGATGTTTATACTTCAGTACCCATGTTTAAATTTTGACGGCAAATATATAATTTTTTTTGCTCCCACGCGGCACGACATGGGTTTGCATGGAACATGACATTTTAAAGTGTTTTGCGATATTTTGTTGAAGGTGGTATTTTTATCGTCGATCTTTGAAATTGGGTACTAAATTGAAATTTCAGCTAAAATTGGGTATTTTTACCGTTGTTATTACCAATGAGTTGAAAATATAAATCTGATATGATCAAAGATAGATCAATCATCTCTGGCTTAAGGACCACATTGCTAGGTGGGTCCTATATTTTGTGGATGCTTCCTTTGCACCTCCATTCCAATATCTTTCAATAATTATCGAATCAAAGTACTTGTGTTGCAAAACAAACACATCCCCACTACAGCCACACAATGTCTCTCTCATATTATGCTGTTTTATTCCAAATCAATATTATTATTAAGGAATAAAAGATTTATGATGATGTTTATGAGTTAGGTTGGTTTTTTATGATCTCCATAAATGGCTAAAAGTGACGTATAATTTTCATGCATATATTATACGCGTGTAATTATGATCGTGAAAGGATAAAGATTATCGACTATATACATGCAGCATTGAAAGGAATGTATATATTGTCTTATTACTTTGCCATGTTTATGATAAATTTAAGGTGTTTATCTTCATCGGTGAAGCAAAGATAATTCAAGTAAATAATAACCTTTTTTACGTGTGTATTTTCTTTGTCATTGTATATAAAATAACGATTTTATGCTAATGTAACGGCAACGCAGCATAAAATCAACCACGGGATTCTCTTTCGACGCCCGCTGCAACTTTGATTTGATTCTCAGTCAAAACGCATATGAAACAACGATTTTTGCGGGGATAATTAACCAAATAAACGAGGTAGAAATTATGAAATGCAAATGTGTTTTCTTTTAATCATTATTATAATCAAGATTCAAGAAGGCATCAACCCGATTATGAACTAACCGACTTTTTTGGGTTGGTGATCAATAAATAAAAATCTATAATGCGGACTGAAGTGGAACGTGTCAAGTTGGGACAGGGTCCGATAGGCCGGGATCGGGCCATTGGATGATTAAAAAAGCACATCTCTAGTCGAGACTCAAAAGAATACGCTTCGTTTTTGAAGCATAGCAACACTTAGACAAGCTATCACGCGTGGTTTGGAATGGTCTTTCTATTACAGTTTAAGCGGGAATGGTCTCTCTTAAAGAAATGAGCAGATTCGGTCCCTCTAGTGTAATTTTGTATTGGAATTGTCCCTCAATCAAGATTTTGAATGTATGAGTAGTTCAAAATCATTAAACTAAATGAATTATAATAGACGAAAAAAATTTCAAAAAATAAAATTTATTGGGATTTTGAGGGTGAATATTTAGGTAAAATAATATGAGTAACTCGTGTAAACGACCTTTTCCAATAGAAGCATAGAAACAATCCGCAATTTCTCAAGTGGCCAGCAATTTTTTAATATCAAATAAAAAACCGTTTTTAGAAGAAAAATAAAATCATTTGTAAGTTTTTTGTTTTTTTTTTAGAGCTAGTTGTCTATCTCTAGTTTCCGTGTAGACGTGTATGACCCGGACACGGCTTGCCCGCGGATACAAAAAACATGATTTGAAGATAGGTTAGGAAAAAACACGTCTTTGCAATTTGCATGATCACTGACATTGCATGGTTTGTGATATGAAACGACATATGGGCCACCAGATTTCAAACAAATTTGGCCCAAAATACTGTATATGGGCTCATTTAAGTGAGACATGTACTGATGAATTGTAGAGATCATGAGCTTGTATCTATTTATTTATTTTTGTAATATATTTATTTATTTCTATATGGAAATAGCTAATTTATTCACCTTTAAGAAGAAAATAGCTTTCATTTTGACCTTTTGGATGATATTTTTGTAAATGGTAGTTAGATTTTTGGGACCGTGTTAAAGAAAATATATACAAATAAGGTGGCACTATTAACCAATGTTATAATACACTTTCGCATTATTATATATATTCATATGTGATGCTATTGGTCAAATTTACATATGTAAAGGGAGCAAGCATTTATGTCTCATGGGATTTGAACCCCGGACCTATTGTAGAGGTATTTAGTGGAGTTACCACTATGCCAAACAAGTTTGGGTGGAAAAATATATATCATGAACACCTCCTTTTGTGTTCGAGGCGACGACGACGACGACGACGACGACGATGATGATGATGATGATGGAAATGGCGAGACACGAGCATGTGAACACATTTGAACACATCAAAATTTAATTTTACAAATTCGATAAAGGCTCCAAAATTACTCTTCATCTCGGACCCCAAAAATCTCAAGCACCCGCTTGCACAATGTTTCATGGTATATGTTGCTATACGTTTTTGGGAAATGATGAACATTTTAAGTAGTATTCTTATGAGTACTGCAATTTATATGCATTATAATTATAAGAGTTTTGGATTATATACATATTAGGGGTGAAAATTTTGTAACCGTTTCTTGGTATCGTCTCGGTTTTGGTATCGATCCCGGATCGGTTTATAAAAAAAACTTATAAATTGAGTTTAAAACTGATAACCGATACTTATCGGTCATCGGTTTTCGATACCGATAACCGATACTTATCGGTTTTCGATTTTCGATACCGATACCGATTCTGATACCGATAGCCAAATTTCTTGAATATCGGTATCGGTTGTGAGCTACATGTCGTTTTGGAGTGTACTACATGTCATTTTTATTCAAAAATTAAGGCACTCTCTTATAAAATTAGTGAACTACATGTCATTTAATTATGTTTGATGTTTTTATGTATTAGACATGTATTTTTATACTTCGGAATCCGAAGTTCAGACATGGTAGTTTGTATTATTTTTGGATTTTGCCTCAGACTATTCCCGGTTTATGTCTTGGTTTATTTGTCGGTTTTCTTTTATTTTTTCTCGGTTTCGGTTTCGGGTTTGATAAAAAATCAAGAAATTTTAGAACCGATACCAATACCAATACCAAAACAAAATATCTCGATTTTTCAATACCAATACCAAAAAAAGCTAATTTACCGATTATCGTTACCGGTTTCACTCTAATACATATACTAATCCTAGTTTGCAATTTTCGTATGAAATTGCTTTACGAATTTTATTCGGTCACTCAATTTCAAATTTACAATATTGTAATATATGTGAATATGTTATGAATAAATGTGAAATGCTCATTTATTTTCACACTATATTAGTCAACAATTGTATGCTCCAAATTTCCTATAAATACCACCCTAAGTGGATGAATAAAATTCACCTCTCACATTTCTACACATACATTTATCTCACTCACATCTTACTTCTCTCCATCATCTTTTCCATAAAACACACCACTCACCAAATTTCTCACCACTTACAATCAAGGTGCAAAGTTAGTGAATTCATAACACGTTATCAGCACGATCACTCTACGTTACCACTATGTCAAATCTTGTGAAGCTTGAATTCAGCCCTCTTGATATCACTGGCAATAATTACATGCCTTGGACAGTGGATATTGAGATGCACTTGGAATCAATGAATCTTCTTGCGACACTCAAGGAGGTAAACGAATCGTCAAGGACGGACAAGGCGAGATCTTTAATCTTCCTTCGTCGACACCTTGACGAAAGCCTCAAAAATGAATATCTCACTGTGAAAGATCCAAGTGAGCTATGTAAAAATCTCAAAGAAAGATACGATCACCAAAGGGATGTAATGCTCCCCATTTTTCGCGATGAATGGACCGCTTTAAGGTTCCAAGACTACAAGAAAGTCGGAGACTATAATTCTGCAATGTTCAAAATCGTGACCCACTTAAAATTATTTGGGTTAACGGTAACTGACGCTGAAATGCTGGAAAAGACTTTTTCTACTTTCCACGCATCAAATGTAACCCTACAGCAACAATATCGTGTACGGGGTTTTCAAAAGTATTCTGAACTAATTGCTTGTCTCCTCATCGCAGAAAAGAATAATGAGTTGCTAATGAAAAATCATCAATCTCGCCCGACCGGCTCAAAAGCGCTTCCTGAAGCAAACGCTATCAACTCTGATGAGCCTGAGCCCAAGAACTATTTTCATGGTCGAGAGCGAGGGCGAGGTCGTGGGCGAGGCCGAGGTCGTGGTCGTAGTTACGGACGTGGACGAGGTGGTTATAATCCCTCTTATAAGTCCGCTAACTACTATCATAAAAAACAGCAACACGGGAGGAGCCACGATGACCCTTCTAAAAAAGGAAAAGAGATGATCTCCCCAAAAGGTTTTGAAACCACTTGTTTCAGATGTGGCACAAAAGGGCACTGGTCAAGAGTTTGCCGATCCCCACCACACTTATGCAAACTCTACCAAGAGTCCATAAAGGGGAAAGGGAAAGAGAAAGAGGTCAACTTCATTGACCAAAATGAATCCACTCATCTCGATGCATCCGACTTCAATGGTGATTTCATTGACACAGTTGGCGATTTTGCTGAACAAGCGACTAGTGGAAACTAATATGAATTATGTAATTCCTTTTGGGAATGAAGCCCAATGGTCCGATGTTTGTTTGTCTTTTCTTTTTAGAATATGTCATGAATTTTAAGGTGCGTAATAGACTAATGCTCATGTTTAATTAATAATTATCTTTCTTATCAAAATTTGTGTTTGTTTTTAGTTAAAGTTTTTCAAATGGACAAAGCTAATCGTGAAGCTGGAGAATTTTGTATACTCAACTGTGGAACGACACACACAATATTGAAGGATAAAAAGTTTTTCTCAAATATAAAATCAACACAAGCCAGTGTGGATACAATATCAGGTCCTGTAGATCTGATTGAAGGAGTTGGTAAAGCGAATTTTACATTACAAAATGGCACCATGTTTACCATAAATAATGCCTTATTCTCCCCAAGATCTAAAAGAAACCTGTTGAGTTTCAAGGATATATATTCTCATGAATTTGATACTCAGTCTGCAACTGAGAATGCCATGAAATATATGTTTATTATAATTCATAAATCGGGGAAGAAATACGTACTTGAAAAACTACCAATGCTCCACACAGGATTGCATTTTACGTATATAAGTGCAATTGAATCAAATATGGTAGTTTCCAAACCTTCAATATTTACCATATGGCATGACCGCCTAGGTCATACTGGTTCAACCATGATGCGGAGAATTATTGAAAATACGCATGGACATCCATTGAAGGACCAGAAGATCCCTCAAGGAAAAATATTCCAGTGTAAAGCTTGTTCTCTTGGAAAATTAATCATAAGACCTTCACCGGGAAAACTTGAAACTAAATCACCTATGTTCCTTGAGCGTATTCAAGGTGATATATGTGGGCCAATTCACCCACCGTGTGGACCATTTCGATACTTCATGGTATTGATAGATGCCTCTAGCAAATGGTCACATGTGTGTTTATTATCGACTCGCAATATGGCATTTGCTAAATTACTCGCTCAGATAATCAAACTGCGAGCTCAATTTCCCGATCATCCGATCAAGAAAATCAGACTTGATAATGCCGGTGAATTCACATCCCAGGCATTCGATGATTATTGTATGTCAGTTGGGATTGATGTCGAGCATCCTGTTGCTCATGTTCACACACAAAATGATCTGGCTGAATCATTGATCAAGCGCTTCCAGCTTATTGTTAGACCATTGATAATGAGAACAATGCTTCCTACTTCGGTATGGGGTCATGCAATATTACATGCTGCGGCATTAATTCGCATCAGACCAAGTGCATATCATAAATACTCCCCAGTGCAACTTGTATTCGGCCAAGAACCAAATATATCCCATCTAAGGATTTTTGGTTGTGCTGTTTATGTGCCTATTGCACCACCCCAAAGAACAAAGATGGAGCCACAAAGAAGTCTTGGTATTTATGTAGGCTTTGAAAGTCCATCTATTGTTAAATACCTTGAACCTCAAACTGGGAATATTTGCACAGCTCGTTTTGCTGATTGCCACTTTGATGAAGAAAATTTCCCAGCATTAGGGGGAGAAAGAAAACAGCTGGAAAGAGAAATTACATGGTCTGTACCAACATTATTGCATCTTGATCCTTACACAAAAGATTGTGAAGGAAAAGTTCAAAGAATTTTGCATTTGCAAGATATAGCAAATCAACTTTCTGATGCATTTACAGACACAAAGAGATTGACTAAATCTCATATACCAGCTGAGAACGCTCCTGCCCAAATAGAGATTCCAAAAGGGCAAATTGAAAATAAAGTCACCCATGAAATCACAACACGCCTGAAGCGTGGGAGACCACTCGGTTCCAAAGATAAAAATCCTCGAAAAAGAAAAGGAGCAGAGAAACAAGATGACCCCAATATAGAGGAACGTATTCCTGAAGAAATACGCGACGAGGAAAATCTAGAAATTTCGATTAATTATGCCAGTACAGGTATAATGTGGAACCGAGATATGGACATCGATGATGCACTCTGTTACAATTTGGCATGCGATGTTATGGACGAAAATAATGGGGATCCTGAACCACGGTCTGTTACCGAATGTAAAAATAGACGCGATTGGGCTGAATGGAAAATGGCTATTGATGTTGAATTAGAATCGCTTAACAAACGCAATGTTTTTGGGCCTATAGTGCTCACACCTGAAGATGTGAGACCTGTTGGATACAAATGGGTATTTGTACGAAAGAGAAATGAGAAAAATGAGATTGTGAGATACAAGGCTTGACTTGTTGCACAAGGTTTTTCTCAAAGGCCCGGAATTGACTTTGAGGAAACATATTCTCCTGTCATGGATGGAATTACATTCAGATACTTGATCAGTCTAGCTGTTCATGAGAAACTAAATATGCACCTCATGGATGTTGTTACCGCTTATTTATACGGATCACTTGATACTGATATTTACATGAGAATTCCCGAAGGATTCAAAATGCCTGAAGCATCAAGTTCAAAACCCAGAGAAAGATATTCAATCAAATTGCAAAGGTCTCTTTATGGGTTAAAGCAATCCGGACGCATGTGGTACAACCGGCTAAGCAAATATTTATTACAAAGGGGATATGCCAACGACCCTCTTTGCCCTTGTGTTTTTATCAAGAAAACAACATCTGGTTGTGTGATTATCGCTGTCTATGTTGATGATTTAAATATCATTGGGACCAATGAAGAGATCCAGGAAGTAATATCTTACTTAAAGAAAGAATTCAAAGTGAAAGACCTTGGGAAAACGAAGTATTGTCTCGGTTTACAAATTGAACACTTCCAAAGCGGGATACTTGTGCATCAATCAAATTACACGAGAAGAATCTTAAAGAGATTCAATATGGATAAATCAAATCCATTGAGTACCCCAATGGTCGTGAGGTCCCTTGATGTACGAAAGGATCCGTATCGTCCATGTGAGGAATCTGAAGAGATTCTTGGTCCAGAAGTACCATATTTCAGTGCAATTGGAGCTCTTATGTACCTTGCTAATTGTACTCGGCCGGATATATCTTTTGCTGTTAATTTATTAGCAAGATTCAGTTCGACTCCTACTAAAAGACACTGGAATGGAATTAAACATGTGTTTCGTTATCTTCAAGGAACAATTGATTTAGGATTATTTTACCCTAACAATACGAAACCAGTTTTGGTTGGCTATGCAGATGCAGGTTACTTGTCAGATCCACATAAAGGGAGATCCCAAACGGGATATGTTTTTACCTGCGGAGGGACTGCAATTTCTTGGCGCTCCCAGAAACAGACACTCGTTGCGACATCATCAAACCATGCTGAGATCATCGCACTACATGAAGCTAGCCGTGAGTGCGTGTGGCTTAGATCCGTGACACAGCATATCAGAACCACAAGTGGTCTTCTAACAAATGATGATCCCATCATACTTTACGAAGATAATGCTGCGTGTGTTGCTCAGATGAAGGAAGGATTTATCAAAAGCGACAGAACAAAGCATATTCCTCCGAAGTTTTTTTCGTTTACTCAAGAACTGGAAAAGAACAATGTCATCAGTGTCCAGTATGTTCGTTCCAGCGAAAACTCGGCGGATCTCTTCACAAAGGCGCTCCCTACTTCAACTTTCAGAAAACATGTTCATGACATCGGGATGCGAAGACTACAAAATTTATCACCCATGTCAGCATGAGGGGGAGCTTTACGTGACTGCACTCTTTTTTCCTCACTATGGTTTTTATCCCACTGGGTTTTTCCTAGTAAGGTTTTTAATGAGGCAGCATGAACACGTAAATCTTGTAATGAGCATTCCAAGGGGGAGTGTTATGAATAAATGTGAAATGCTCATTTATTTTCACACTATATTAGTCAACAATTGTATGCTCCAAATTTTCTATAAATACCACCCTAAGTGGATGAATAAAATTCACCTCTCACATTTCTACACTTACATTTATCTCACTCACATCTTACTTCTCTCCATCATCTTTTCCATAAAACACACCACTCACCAAATTTCTTACCACTTAAAATCAAGGTGCAAAGTTAGTGAATTCATAACGGAACGCGTATATAGTTTTATTGACATGCATGTGAAGTCGGAAATTATGGACGAATTTACGGGACATAAATTATATATATATATATGAATAGTATTTTTTTTAGTATTTTACTTGATTTCCTTCCTCAAATTCGTGATCTTATTCTAGAATCACGCTTAGAATGTTATACATTTCTACATGCATAATTAAATATATATGTTTGATTTTAACTAACTCGAAATAACGAGAAGATCCTTTGAGAGAATATTTATGATTTATGAATCACTTTTGCATGTTCTTCAGTCCTTCAATATTCTTTTTTAAAATTTGGCCTTTAAAAAAGTTAAATGTTTTTTAATTGCTTTGCAAATCTTATCGTACGTGATTTGGCTTGATTCACCAAAAGTGGCAAACCGATTTTCTCCATTTTTCATGTAAAAAAAAAATTAATTGTGCATTATATTCTCCGAACATTATATTTGAACAACAATGTCTTTTATATATATTTTAGAAAAACAAATTATCTTCTATTTTCAAAAAGAACTAAATTTTTTTATAATATATACACAATACATGTTATATGTTTGGGACATGTTATACATATATGTTTGTCTAATTTTCGGTTCTTGTAAGAGTTTCATCTAAATAAAAACTATTTACTCTTTAGTTCATGAACTCGATCACAACTAATTGTCTTACGATAGTCTCGTAATTTAGTATGTACATCGATCCCGTTCTCTAATTGATTGAAAAATTATCTTCGACTAAGTCACGTGTTGTAATTGTATCATAATTTTAAATAGGGTAAATTGCGGCTAATGTACTCAATGTTTGATCTTCTGCGAATTATGTACCCAATGTTTATTTTTGGTGGCTAATGTACCCAATGTTTGATCTGTTAGATATTTTCGTGTTCTCCGTCAGTTGACCGTTAGAGAGTTATCCTCCTCTACATGTACACTTTTCGTATTTTTGACACAACTCACTCATTTTTGTCCAATTTTTTTGCACGACCTATGGTTGGAAAGATAAGAGTTAAAAGTTTTGTAAAATAATTTTTAAAAAAAATACGAAATTTCAAATACAACGTAAAATTAGACGTTAGTTTAATACAAATTATTTGTTTCGAGCAAATTTTAATATATTTAATGACTTTTTATGGTGAAACGTAAAACTAAACTTTTTTAGATAAATATTTTATCTTTCTAACGGGTGTTTATTATAAATTTTGGATAAAAAAACGAGTGAGTTATGCCAAAAATATGAAATATGTGATGTGAAATAATCTTTCATATTTTTTGCATAACTTACTCATCTTTTGTCCAAAATTTATAAATAAACACCCGTTGAAAAGATAAAATATTTATCTACAACTTTTATTTTTACGTTTCATCATAAAAAGTCATTAAGTATAGTAAAATTTTCTCGAAACAAATATTTTGCATAAAACTTACGTCTAATTTTACGTTGTATTTGAAATTTCGTATTTTTCTAAAACTTGTTTTACAAAACTTAAAACATAAAAGTTATAGATCTATCTCTTATCTTTCCAAACATAGTTCATGCATAAAATTTGGATATAAAATGAGTGAGTTATATCAAAAATACAAAAAGTGTGCATACAGAGGAGGATAACTCTTTAACGGTCAACTTAGGGAAAACAGGAAAATATCTAACAGATCAAACATTAGATACATTAGCCACCAAAAATAAACATTGAGTACATAAACCGCAGAGAATCAAACATTAAGTACATTAGCCGTAATTTACCCTTTTAAATATAAGGGGCATTGATACCAAAAAATCAAAATAAGATTGCAAACTACACTAACATGCAAAGTTCAAAGATAAGTTTGTCGATTGTAGAAAATAAACAAATAAACAAAGCAACAAACTCGAAGACAAGAAGAGAAAATTAGAGATAAAAATATGAAATATTATTCTGGGTAACTTAACCAAGAATTTGTGGTCCATATAATCTTCCCCAAAAGAGAATTAAGGGATTTTTTCACCCACTAACAAATCACTAATATCCTCTTTGGTTTCAGTAAAATAGACTCAAAATCACTCTAAATTAAAAAGATTTATATCATTATATATATATATATATAATCGTCATGCATGATATCACCCCTTCACAACAATCCCTAAACAAAAAAAGGAACACGTCCTAAGAAAAATCATAATTGACTTGATTATATTTTATATGTTAAAGTAATATAATTTATTATAGAAACCGCGTAAGTTATAGAAGAAAAAGAAACTAATGATGGCACAAAATTAAACTAAAAATTCCCACCAAGAAACTGCTCTGCTTACTAGGCCCCACCATGGTATCCCATATTGTCCCTAATTCCACCAACATTTCGAATATTATTATTGTGGCTAAGATTCTTCAATACTTCATATCAATATATATATATACCATGAGTCGTTAAAAGTAGCTAATTGTTTTGATAATTATTCTGTTAAGGTTGGATCCGTGTATAATATCAATATATATATATACCATGAGTCGTTAAAAGTAGCTAATTGTTTTGATAATTATTCTGTTAAGGTTGGATCCGTGTATAGTGTTCCTACTTTGCGACACTTTTAGGTGACCGTAAACAGTATTATTGAGCTCTGATCGTTTTGCAGGATAGAAAATCCGAGTCTCACGACATAAGCTTCTTCAAACGCACGATTTTTTGACAATCAATAGCTAATTTTCGATTACGATAAAGAAGAACCCCCCCTCAGGCGCCTTGAGGGTTTTATTGATTTTTCAAAATGAATTGCTTGAATTCGCACCCAAGAATGACAAGTGAACTTGTCAATAAATTGTGGTTGCTATAAATTTAGCAATCAAATATTTTCATAGTAACTCGCACTAACTCAAACATAAATTATTTGCATGTAAGTAGTAGGTATCTGCCTCGAGAGAGAATCAGACGATCTACAAAAACTCGAATTCTCCTCAATTATCGTGATACATGTTGTAATAGAATTTAGAATTAATGGCACAAATTCTACAAATTAAATAGCTCTTTTGATAAGAGGTAATGACCCAAATAGTCCCTACAAAAGAGTGGCATAATCGGTCTTTTTACTACGCAAATATTTTTTGTTAAAAAAAGGCACAAATGGTGCCCCTCTTAAGATTTGGTATAAATATATTATTATATATATATATATATAAATATAAAGCATAAATAGTTTCTCTGTTACGATTTGGTAGCGCAAATGATCAATTGTTAAAATGAACTGGAAAGTTGATGGAAATATTTATGAGTTAACTTTTAGAACTAGTTCTGTAATTTTATACATTTGAAATATATATATAGTATTTGTTAGGAATTGTACTCAACAACCCGAGACCCAAGTATAACAAACGAACACAAATGTGGAATACGACACGATAAATGGACTCGACCAACGCGACTTCATTGATCTCACAATGTAATCGGTTACAAAAGATTCGTATACAATCCAGATACAATCTTCCCGACTATCTAGCCAAACACCCTGCTCGTCGCACTCCTCCGATGTTCATCGTACATTATTGCTTAAACAATAAGCTCAATATGAATGTTTCTTAACAACTAATTAATACAATACATCGAATTCATCTAATCAGATTTTGATATAGTTTAATTGTGAAAAGACTCTTTATATTACCAAATATTAATTTATGAATTAATCAATATCTCTATAAAAAAAATAATAGTGATCCCGATAATGTTAATTTCCAAATCGATTAGTTCACTTGGCAACTTAACTAGTAGGGTTTCTTATACAAGAAGAAAAAAAAAGATAAGTGGGTGGGGATTGAAAACCTACCCCATTATAGCATTAGCCATTAGGTAATAATAAAGTTGAGCCAACAATCATGTGCTTTGGTTTGACCACACAGCTAATAAGCCGCATTAATATGACTTATTAGGACCACTCTAATAATACAATTCAATTCAATTCATTACTAGCAGAGACTTAAAAAGATATTGTTTTCCCAAAGCTTTATCTAAAAAATAAATAATAAAAGTATATTGAATATTCATCTTTATATTTGGATGGGGACGTGTTTGGGATTTCAAAGCCGAAAATTGATTTCTTGTATTCTTATATGAGGTTGAAAATGGGACCTACCTAGTCTTTGAAGATTGAAGATGGCATGTTTTATTCAAAGTCCTTTAGGGTACTGCTGTATATATACATTTTTAAATATACATCTAAATACATACATTCATACTTTTAAGTGATTTTTGTATGAGAATGTGTGGCTAGGAAAGAGTAGTGACACCAATACTTATATACATATATACATGTATTATGATATGGAATAATTGGCGCAACAATATCTCTATGTATTTTAATTTTTCAGAGCAATTTTTCTATACTTCTAAAATTAGGAAATTGATCATTAACGTTAAAAAAATTAATGGAAATTATTAAATTTGTGACCAAACATACGCAATTTGCTGGAGGATTTTTCATTAATTGATTATTTTTCTCCGATCTGACAAGCATCATTCTCGTCAGCGACAAGAAAATGTAAGTTGTGCATCCCGCATCCCTTAGGAAGGAGATGTGTTGATGGGATGCTCTCAAGGGCCAAGACTAAAAAGGTATGAGATTGCATCATTATCCGAGATCATACAAGTATGAAATTGTATGGTCTAGGAGGCTTGAGAATTGATTGCTACCACCAAAGTCAATAAGATGCATATTCTTTTTAATAGTACATTCATAGGAACTCCAAAGCTAAACGTGCTTGGTTTGGAATCGGAATTGTGAGGAGAAAGCACACTGAAAAAACTCGTCTTGGCCTGTGAGGACAATCGTCAATTCGATTGAGCAGCTGAAAACATTACAAATTTTGTGAAAAAATTTCATTTTGATTGCTTAGGAATAGTCTCGTAATCTAGTTTATTGATCTAATTTGTTTATTTATTGTCATAACTCATAAGCACCTTTCTGGTAAGTAATATCTTACACTCGTTATTTTTTAACATGTAAATGATTAATGTGCAACTTTTAAAAACTACAAACGACAATATTATTGGTAAAAGTTAAAAATTTAGAACGGCAAATTGCACCGGCATAAAAAGTTTGGGGGCCATTAATGTCAATTACATTATTGCAGTATATCTATATATGTTTGTGTCTGTGGGTATTGAGGATTATATACATGTATTATATGTATAATGTATAGATTTATATATATATAAAGAGAGAGAGGAAAAACAAAGAGTGGGGGTTGAGGGACGTTGACAGGGCAAGGGCACAGCTAAGATTGGGGATGTGACCTGTCTCGAAGACACCACCATGCATATGATATGCCCTTCTTCAAGAATGAATCATAATTCATTCATTCCCAAGCTCCTATCACTTGACACAACACCATACCATCCAATATATATCATGTACGTGTGTGTATGTGTTGTAGCTACGGGCAAAACCAATTATATTTTGCATATACTAAGTGAGCAATGAAATCTAAGAATAACAATCTTAACTAATGTTGGTCCATACATCCATGGTGTAGCTAGATATTCATTTCACGCGAAGCACAGAGTATATTTTAAATGATTTTTTTTTCAGACACGCAAATAAAAATCATACAAAACTATATTAAAGTGACTATTAGACATATATATAGATAGTATTACTTTTGAAATGATAGTTATAGATTTATCGAGTAAATAAAGGAGGGGGAATGAGAAGACTTGAATCAAATCACAATTTTTTTTTAGTTTGAAGTGAGCGTATGTAGCTCCACCACTGCGTACATCTATTTATTTTAACTTTATATTTTGAGTAATGATCAAGTGAAAGTTTAATTGATATAGTTTTTTTAGAGGTAAACGAATTGGAAATTATTATCTCTTTCACACCTCATCAACGATAGTTTTGAAATTTACTTTGGGTCGTTTATTTCTTAAAATGAAGGATTTAAAATTGCTTGGTAATTACTTTTTATGTTATTTAACATGTATGTTTATTTTACAAAAGAGAGATTACACCACTCTTTACACCATAGTTCTTCAAAAACCATCGTTAAAAGTGAATAGAATAGAACTTTGCACGGCAGTTGCTCCAAACCAGTGTGCAAAGTGAAAACAAAATTCGCACGACGGTTCAACTCACTAAAGTCCATGTGTGAATGTTAGGTTGATACGGTTTCGTCATGAGTTTTTCTTTTTCTTTTTTCCTTCCTGCTTCTATTGATTAATCCAGATTAAAGTAAAACAAATGAGTTTGTCTTAGTGAATTTCGAGTGAAAAAGACCAAAATTAAAATATTTAAACTATGGAAATTGTCGTTGTAGGCTAAGATGCCGTGGCTAAAGACGCAAGTTCTCATGAATATTAAGTTTACGTTTAGAGACAACGTTTTGTTGAGTCGACAAACATTTGAACTCGGAATTATTTTAGGGACGACAATCATCGTCGCTATAGTCTTCCTAATATTTCAAAAATTCAAATTAATTAACTAGTAAATAGTGAGGACTGAGGACATCGTCATTGCAATATGTTCATTATTGTTGCAATATATATGTTTTTATGTTTAACAAATTAGCGATGACTAAATATTATTTTTTTAATTTTTAATTTATTTTAGTTTTAATTTTAAAATATTGATAAATAGTGGAGAAAATTTATATTTTTTAAAAATGACGAGAGAAAATAAAAATAAAAATAAAAATGCATTAGCTATATATTTTTTTAAAAAATAAGAAAGTATAATTTTACGGAAAAAATGTAAGATTTATAAAAAAAAAATAAAAATTACATTCTACTAATTTTTTCTTTCTTCAAATCAGCCATTTAATATTTTATATGGCGAATTAATTAAATATCCCCGACAGTAAAGACCTCAATAAAGGCCAATAGGGGCTTGCACGCGGTCACAGAATTGAGAAATCGTCAAATATGCATGTATCTACAACAAGATCAATCCCAATATATAGATGAATTAATTGACCATAATGAATATATTCATTTAATAAAGGTAAAAATACATTTTATTATAGAGAAATTATACTCTCTCAACAACGTTCGTACGTATCATGCATGTCTCGAATAATTCAAGCCTCGGATTCCATGTTCGAGCTTTGTTGATCATGCTTAAGAGCACCCAAGAAAATAAAATGCTAAAATAGGGACTAGTTTTTGCAAGTTATTGCAGTTTAATTACTTAAAAAATCATCACATCTTAATATATTGTTTTGTCAACTTTTTCCGCTTTTAAACCTTCTTCAACCTTTCTTATTTTACACCTTACATTCTTTTTTCAACTTTCCAATTTAGGCTTATGTCAAAATAAGTTACATATTTAATAATGTTGTAAATATATCACTCTAGAATTTCAGAATTATGGGATAAAGCTGATTCGGAACATTATGAATTCGGTTTTTCCCGGATTCAGACATTCTGGGTTTCTGGTAAATTTGGAACCAGAAATTCTAGTTCCGGTTTACCCTGAATAAAAAAACGATCTTGCGTGTTGGATCTTTTTTAACTAACGGCTCAAGATCTTTTACCGTTGTAATTTTTTAAAACTACCGTAAAATAGAGTCGTTATAAATTAATTGAACTTTACATTTATAACGTTACACATTTAACCCACCTCAATATTCTTAACACTTTTACCCCTATAATTACCTCTCACACCCAAATCTCTCACTCAACTCTCATTCTCTCATATCAATATCTCAATATTATTCAATCTCTCTCAATTTGGAAAACCGGCGGAAATCACTAAAGTTGGCTATGGTCGAAATCATCACGCTAAGCATAAACTGACTCCAAGTCGGAGAACGAGCTCAAGATGAAGCGTGCAACAACGACGATGTTTATTCAAGAAGATTAAACATACAATATTTAAGAGCACCAAACACATATTCAAGAAGATCATATGAACATCAAACTTGTTTTTTTTTTCTTCTCAAAACAAAATTTTATATAAAAAAAAATAATTTAACCAAACATAAACCTATTTCTGACCATCCGAATTCAAGAAAATTAGATAAAGCGCATGGGGTCTTTTTAGACTTTAGAGATCGCATAAGGAGAATGTAACAAGAAACACATATGCACACAAATTTTACACACATAAACATCCAAATAACACAAGAGCATCGAAATTATGAAGATTTAAAAAAAAAATATTGAGCTAAAATTTCTATTTAAACAAAAAAAGTAACAATGTTTGGGGGCGTATATATTAAAATTTGGCTATAAAAAAATTCACATGGAAAGATATGTGTAAAGATTAAGTTGCCTACAGTAAAGGCAACATGTATGCTACTACAAAGATAGAGGCATTTATTTATTCTACTCGGTTTACAGTCGTTAATGCATCAATTATATTATATATTAATTAACATTTCTTTTGGGACACATAACTAAATTCAACTACTAGTACGAGACATGATTACACGACGGCTCAAAACCGTAGGAAAATTTTTACACCATCGTAATTAAGCATCGAGAAAGGTAGGGTGATCTAAACTTGATGCAGCAAACCAGAATTACTAAATCCGGAAAACTTTGGATCGATTTAGTAATTTCTGATTCCCAATTTTGGCAGAAATGCCAAATCTAGAACCAGATACCGGATTTCCTACAAGTTTAAGACTATTTAAGCTTAACAATCGCTACAAAGCCTGCTATTTAACGATAAGTTCCATAAGGTTTCTACTATATGGGATAGTATTAAGAGTAAAGAAAACTGAAATGGTGGATCTGTGATTCTTGTACTTCGACGGACATGATATTAAAAGTTCTTTTTATAGAAAATCTCTGATCCCGTTGCTTTTGAAAAAAAAAACATTAAAAAAAAAAACACGGATATTCAAGAACCCTAAAAATGAAGATAGTTTGAGCCCAAGACATGAGTGAAGTTGATCAACTTTGGGTTTGAACATCGGCTTCATGATCAATTGGCCTTCTCGAATTTGCTCGAGCCACCTTCCATGAGTATGTCCGCTCAATATGTTCTTGAATTTCGTGGTCCGAGTTCTTTTAACATTGAATTGAAACTAAAAAAAAAATAATCTCATGTAGTCGCATTGTCATTCGCTTTATACTCCTTCATAAGAAAGGAGTGATCACTAATTAATATAATCATCGTTTAAAACTAATGATTAGTATACTTATGTGGTTGAACTCCAACAATAATCTATATATATACATATATATATATATATAGATGATATCTATAAATAATATTGGGTTCATGTGCTGTGTAGTTAACTAGTAATAGAATATGAATATTAGAAGGTTCCCAGAAGAGTGACATCGATATCTATAGCTATATATTAATATGTATATATATTAATATTTTTACGAACAATTTGATTTAGAAGTCAGTACTGAAAATGGATTAATCGTGCTTGGTGATGATCATATGGTCCTCCCGACACCGATGGGAATAAATTAAATTTATCGAAAAAGGAAGGTAGATGAAAGGAACATTATGATTATTCTGCAAAACATTTAATATAAATCAATCTTTATTTTTCTTAAATAAATACATAAAATTTTCTTGTGGTCTCATAGCATATAAGTGAGGGTCTGAGAATTTAATTTAACAATGACCTCATGAAACTGACTTTGACAATGAAGCAAAATAATTACTACTGTTGCTATATCTCATTTATTTTTAGGATAATTGCAACAAAATACCTTAACTTATTCAAATTTATGCGGCAAAATCCCAAATGTTTTATAACGCATAATAAATATCCAATATTGTGAAATTTAAGTTATTTATTTATTTATTATTTCCTCATACATTTCCGTTAATGTTAAGTTCATGATTCTTGAAAGTAGATAACATGAGAAATCTCAAAACATGAAGAAAGAATGAGTGTTAATTTGAGTGTTACACGTAAACAAAAAATTCAATATTAATAGAATTAATACATTGGATGAAATCAATCAAAACACAAATTTCACAATCTAAGTTTATATTCTACCCAATTGAAAGCTACAAATGATGTCGCATAAATTTAAAAAAACTTGGTATTTATGTCGCAATTATTCCTAAGTAAAACAATAACAATATATAAAAAGGGACTAGTGCTACGACTCACCGACAATATGGTGAGCTTTACATATATATATATATATATATATTTATATTTATATGATTTTATATATTATTGAATGACTGTTACAAATTATTGAAATCAATAAGTAGAAAGCTTGTTTTATTATTATTTTTTATTTTCTCTTGTGTTCCATTTGATAAGGTCAACAACATAGGAGATTCATACAGTTTCACATGTGTATCACTCGCGGCTTTACGAAGCTAATAGCTATATTCCAAATTTGCCAAGATACGAGACAGAAACACCATGCATATACAGTCACATAGATCCATATTACCATAAATAACCAAACTATATTTGACCATATATGATGAGGCCCAACTTGAGGCGCGTCGAGAACGCCTTGTCGTTTTTGAAACGTTTCGAGCATCGCTCGCATTCGACTTCGACTATTCGTAACTTTTGACTCGATTGTCTTATCCGAGCGCATAAATTCTATGTTATTTTTATGACATTTTTTTTCTATTTTGTCGTCGATTTATTTTTTGATGTTTTAACTGAGCTATTAAGTTTTTATTTTTTAGATTTTGTTTGTCACATTTGATGGCATTTTTAACTTTTTCTCAAATACATATTTTTTGAAAGATTCGATTAGACGCTATAAATATGAAATTATTATTGAATTATACGGTTTAAGAAGGATCTTTTATTAGTATTAGTGCGCAAATCAACAATTGATACCTTGTTTGTGTTTTCCGAGTTTCTTCCATCAATATAGTACAAATTTGCTATGAAAAATACATAAATACAAATTTTACTATAAAAAGGAGAGAGAGAGAGATGTATTATATATACACTATACATTTGACAGAACTACTCAATAGATGAAACACTGCCGATTCCATGTGCTTCGCTTGATTATTGGAGTAGAAATATATAATTAACTTATATATATTATGTGTAAAATGTAAATAATGAAAATGTATTTGGCGTTAAAAGAGCACCTTTATTGGTGTGATCAAATGTATGGATTATGGAAACCTATTTTATCTTGTACTACGTACTATGAAATCAAAATAATTGATAGTACTTAGGGATGTATATCACCAACTAAATGGACTGTTGCAAGAACAATAATTCGAAGTTGAGGGACTTGTTTGAAATTCTAGTAGACATTAAAAGGATTAAAATGAAAATTTGTTGACAATACAGGGGTCTGAATAGGGGTGCAACCGGGTAGGGTACCCTGTTTTTTCGAGGTACCCGGTACCCGGAACCGGAATCCGGGTATCTGAAAATTGGTACCCGGAACCGGTACCCGAAAACAGGGTACCCGGATTTCCGGGTATCTGCATTTTAATACCTGGTACCGATACCCGGTAACCGGTTTCGGTAACCGGATCCGGGTACCCGGTTTTACCTTGTATCCGTTTTAAATATATATATATATTGTTTAAAAACAAAAACATACATATTTAAAAAAAAAAACTGCATAAGAAAACAATCCCGCACATCAAGCATATAAGAAAAAATATTCCAAAATGCATAAAATAGGGTAATAAACCGGGTACCGGATACCCGGAACCGAGAACGTGAAGTCGGGGAAGGAAATGAAGTCGGCGAGATGGGAGGGAGGCGGGAGTGAAGTCAAGATGGGAGAAGACTAACCCTAAAAATTAAATTAACATAAAAATAAAAATAAAACCAAAACTAAAACAGGGTAATAAACCGGGTACTGAGTACCCGATTTTTTAAATTTTACTACCCGGTACCCGGAACCGGTTTTGAATCCTGTTCCGGGTACCCGGAACCGGAATTCGGATACGGTTCCGGTTTCGGTTTTTAAATCCGGATACCGATTCGGTTCCGGATAATTACCCGATTTCCGGGTATTATTTGCACCCCTAAGAATAACTTCATAAAGATTAGTACTAGGGAGTAGGGTACATATCGCGTTTATGGTCTGTTCATCTCGATCTTTCTATATTGAATCAGTAAAGAAAAAAAATTCTTTAATTAGTTCTAAATCTATTTTAATTTTATTATATAACGTATTGTTTAGAGTTTGTGACGGAATTCGTTTTCTTTACCCGGGAAGCTAAGTAACTCAACCATGCAAAATAAAGTTATCGAATATTTAAGAACCTAAATACTTAATGGTGGAAATAGAAGGATTGGGCAGATAATAAGCCGATTAAAGATTAAAAATGTTTCATGGGGTTTAACCTATTTATATAATTTGCAATATCTCGTTGTAACTCTCTACTTCGTCATAGTGGATTCTTCTTATCTATTAATTTCACGTAAAATTCAAACAAAAATTATTTGCTACACACACACACACACACATATATATATATATATATATATATATATATATATATATATATATATATATATATATATATATATATATATATATTCATTGCTTATGTTGTTTGAGTTTACAAAGCAAATATAACGATCAAAATTCAATATTGACACTTCTTTATATTGACATTTCATAAAGTATGTTGTACAAGAACACTTCTTTGAAATAAAATAAAATAATCTTATTATAAAGTATAATATATATGTCCTATAAATAAATTTCATTTTCAACCTTCTTGGTATGATATCATGGTTAATCTAGTATAATATATTACACGGAATACATTTATTTGATCACAAGCCCTGAAATCGATACGTCACATTCTGAAATATTTAATATATATATATATATATATATATATATATATATATATCAGTATTATCCTTGTATATATGTGTTTTAATTACATTTTTTTTCGTGATTAAAAATGTAATTATAAGCTTAATGATTAGACCCTGACCTGAGCCATAAATGTGATGCAAGGTGGTGAAAATCATGCCAACCACAGCCTTCAAATCTATTGAACAAATCATCATCACGATCATGATGATCAGATCCGACGCGCCAAAACCCTCCACGTGTCCACGCTCGGTTTGATCAGAAACCACTCGATAAGAAAAGACACACACATGCACTCACTCACTCACAACAACACAAGAGGGTTATATTATTGAGTGGGGATATATAATATACCCTTCTCTCTCTCTCTCCATTTGCTCATCAACCCAACGTAATAATAGAACAAGCTTAGAGAGAGAAACTAGAGGAAGAGATAAGCTTTTGAAGAAGAAGAAGAAGAAGAAGAAGAAGTGTTTCTTTGGTGTGAAAGATCATCTTGAGACGATGACGACGAGCGAGTCGAGGGACCTGAACTTCAAAGAGACGGAGCTGTGCCTGGGCTTGCCCGGGGGCTGCGCCAAGGCCACGGGGAAGAGGGGCTTCTCGGAGACCATAGTTGATCTCAAGCTCAATCTGAATCACCACCACGCCAAGTCGCAAGCTGATCTGGTCGTCCACGGTGGTCATGATGATGAACAGACCACGGTCAACGCTGCTGCGACCAACAACAAGGACAAGCCCTGCACCAAGGATCCAGCTAAACCACCTGCTAAGTAATTATTCGACTCTCTCTTTTTCTATATATATATATATATATATATATATATATAGGTATTTGTGTGTATTTTCCTTCTAACTTCTAGTTTCGGAAGACGATTTTTAATTTTATTTTCTTTCTTTCTGGTTTTGTGAAAGTGTACGCACGTATAGATATTGTATATGTATACATATATAATTCATACTTCGTGTTACCGCAGAGGGTTTTTTTTTCTGGTCTTGTGTAATTATATATATATATATATATATATATATTACACACACATATATATCTTTCATATTTCTTGTTTCCAATGAAGGTTTTTTTTTTTTTTTTTTGGTTTTGTGTAAGTATATGTATATGTGTTTCATAATATATATATATATATACACACATATATATATATGTGTGTGTGTCCTTCGTATTTCTAGTTTCCTAGGAGCGTTTTTTTTTTTTTTTTTGGTTTAGTGTAAGTATATATATTATGGGTAAGTAAATCTTACATATTTTCCTTCATATTTCTAGCTTCATATAGTTTTTTTTATTCTTGTTGGTCTAGTGTAAGTAATATGTGTGTAACAATATAATATATATATATATATATATCCTTCATATTTCTAGTGTAAGTATATATATGTATGCATATATCTGACACACCCACTTATATACAATTTGGGATAGACCTTATCTTCACATCAATAATTACTATATAACACAACTTTTACTATTCATAGATATTTGTCGATCAAATACCACAATTATTAGTACAATTATTTTCCTTACACATGCATGTTCTAACTAGTTCTAGCCATAGTTGGAGACAAGGTAATATTCTCCATGCTTTTGGTTCAGAAAAAGCCATGCTTCTTTTCACTTACTCTTTAACCTAAATCTACACACATCTCTCTCTCTCTCAAGCTTTTTACCTTTAAGGGTTTGCTAGTTACTAGCTACACCAAGTTCCAACATACAACGTAGGGTTGTTCCGGCAAACTACAGCCCGTTAATTACGATATCAACGTGGACGTCAATAAAGACTAGCTCGGTTGGTTGAGTATAAAAATGACAAATTTGCGTTGCTATTTTATAATGTTTTCTGATTTTTTCTTAATTATGTTCAAACATAGGGCACAAGTTGTGGGTTGGCCACCAGTGAGATCTTACAGGAAGAACATAATGGCTCAGAAAATCAGCTCGGCCGAGCAGGAAATCAGCGGCTCCGACAGTCCTAAAGCCGGTGCCAACGTTGGGACGGCAGCGTTTGTGAAGGTGTGCATGGACGGCGCGCCGTATCTGCGTAAGGTTGATCTGAAGATGTACAAAAGCTACCGAGAGCTCTCGGATGCTTTGGCGAAGATGTTCAGCTCCTTCACCATGGGTATAAAATTTATATTTATTTAATACAAAAAATTTATTTTAATGTTCTAATTATGATTAAAAAAAAGACCTTGAATGAAAAATAAAAATAATACTAGCTTGTGTTTTGAGAAGGAAAAAATAATTGTTAATAAGAAGATTCAAGGCTTTCATGGTATTCAGTGCCTCAACATGGGCTAGTAATTAATATATACTAATAAATAAATAAATAAAATTTATGGGAATTATAGGCCGTACAAAACTAATTTAGAAAAAAATAAATCAATGAAGGTTGTGTTTATGACATAATTATATGTACTCTTTCCATGTTTAATATATGTAAGGAATATTATAGAATTGAACCCTTTATTTTACTTCATAACTATAGCTTATCCTTATTTTATATTTAAGAGAGAAATTGAATCAATATACGTATGATATGACAGTAGTGCAAGGTGGAATGGCCAAAAGCAGAAAAAGTTAGTAACATATATGCCACATGCTAAAATTATTTATATCAAAGTTTTCAGAAACATGTGCGTGTGTGTGTGTATATATATATATATATATATATATATATATATATATATATATATATATATATGCATACACATCTTTTGGGTCTAGAGATGGCTATCTTGATCACATGAAAATTACTTAATTAGGAGATAATAATTTATTGAAACCTAAAGATGTGTATATACATATACATATATAAGAATAATTCGCTATTTATTTCTTCTTATTAAGTGTTACGAAGGTTGAACTCTAGGGTGAAAGATGAATAATATTCTTATTAATTATATATTATTTTGTTGTTGAAATTGTAGGTAATATTGGGTCGCAAGGATTGATAGATTTCATGAATGAGAGGAAGTTGATGGATCTTCTGAACAGCTCTGAGTATGTGCCAACCTATGAAGACAAGGATGGAGATTGGATGCTAGTCGGTGATGTTCCCTGGGAGTAAGTAATTTATATATACTCAATATAATATTATAAGTTATTGCAAACCCTAATAAACTATATATATACAATATTAATATATTATAGTGCATATATAATTACTTTGGGATCTATGCAGGATGTTTGTTGACTCATGCAAGCGCTTGAGAATTATGAAAGGATCCGAAGCAATTGGACTTGGTATGTACATTAATTACTATATATATATATGTATATATGAGCATGTATAGTAACTTTATACCTCATTTATAAACTTAGCAACTCTAACTAATCATATGGTGAGATCAAAGCATCTGAATTCTACATAGAAAATCACCTATTAAAGCAATTTCTAATATATATCTATACTAATTATTTACTAAGGTATATTTTTTAAATGCAAAAAAAAAAAAGTCTCATAATATATAATAAGTAATAACTTTAAAAATTAAAAACTATTCTTTAATAATTAGCTATAAGTATACCAAATATCATACTACTTAATTAGGTAAAAAAGAAATCACCAACATTATAAGAAGGTAAAAGAAAAACCACGTTATATATATGTATATAATAAAAAGTTATAATACAATTATATATGAATGTAATGGTGGGTTAATTTCAGCTCCAAAAGCTATGGAAAAATGCAAGAGCAGAAGCTGATGTTGATGTCGACAAAGCGATCAGTTTGGTGTATTCTGTGGATGTGCCTGTTCTGTACTATTCGATCGTATATAGATATGTCAAAGATCTACTATAATATTTTTGTTTTTATTATTATTGGGACAACGAAGCAATAAACTTCACCGATTGTCTGGCTTGGCTTGTTTATTACTAATGGCTTGCTAAACAATTTCACCTTTTTTTGTTCATTTGTCATTGCTGTCTATCATCACTTTCATTATATATAATGCATAATGCTACGTTTTGAAGATTCTTTGTGTTAATTTATTTACTTCAATATGTTGTATGTATGTATGTATATATATATGTATAGCTCACTGATATTATTATAAGGTTTGGCTTGTGTTTTTAATTGAATTTGGGGAACAAGGCCATGTGAAGATTGATAAAGTTTCATTTATGGCCACTTAATTAATGTGCTACTTGTTTATATGATTATTCTTTGGGGGAATAATCAAACATGCATACAAACCTACATATATTATGAGGAGTTTTTGCGGCATAAGTATTCAATTACTAAGTACGTTAAGTGTTCTTAATATTCTTTTATCTGTACTACTATTCAAATAATAGTGTCGACATCCAATTTCTTTCATATCCCGATAAAGTTTGCAGTACGAAGGACACATACGTATATGTAATTAAACTCCAAATCGCATTCGTTAATTCAACAATTTATTATTAAAGTTGAGGCATGTGTCTATTTAACGACTACTCGATCTAGACGGAAATGGAGGTTAACTGGCATTTGCATACTACTGTCGTTAAAAAAACAAAAAAAATATGTACACGATAAAATAAGTACTTATGCCACAAATATTCTCATTATTTTTTGTAACGAATTCATTATGCTCCCTTAAAGAAAGCGTCTGGCTCCACGGTTGAGAAGCACTTGCATGTTAGGTTGTGTGTTCGTTTGTTTTTTTTATGTCTCGAAATTATTTTTCGTTTATTTAAATCTTATAGTATTGATTCTTATTGGATCACTAACTATATATATATATATATATATATATATATATATATATATATATATATATATATATATATATATTCATATTATTATTATTATTCAATGCTAAATACACATATACGTATGACATATCTAGCTATATGTTTTCTCCTATCTCTCAATGGGTTAAAGATTTTGTGGATCTGAGTTAATATATATATATATATATATATATATATATATATATATATATATATATATATATGACTCTGACAGTTTGGCAATATCATCTAGTATTTTTTTTAAATGAATGAAATATTCATTTTGTGTCAAATTTTTTAAAATACTGCTCATTGTGTGTATTTTTTACTCTCACAAATAGGCATTTCTTAAAAAATTTGACACAAACTTGGGCATTTCGTATAATTTTTTTTTCCGGAAGCAAGCGTTCTAGTTCGGACTTCGGAGTTTATATTTGTTACAAATCTTTTGGTTTTGGATATAAAAAATAATAATATTATGCATTTTGATGATTTAATCTAACCCCGGCCCTTTGATATATAATTAAAATCAGAAAATAAAAATAAAAAAATGAAAATCAAAATATTTTGTACTTTAGTTTTTTAGAAACATAAATTTTAGTTCAAGATTTGGTCGAAACGGAATCAGAATGAGAATATTATCTTATTTTTTACATCAATAGTTCCGATACAATTATCGCGGAGGTTATAAGAAAAAAAGGTCTTTAATAATGTATTACAATAACCTTAACAACTGAATTTAAATTAATAAATAAAGAATATAGGTGTGAGGTAGCAACATAATTTGTTTAGTGAAGAGAACAAAATCAAATATATGATTTGCTTATGAACTTTAATAGAACTCCTATGAGTTAGATATGAACATGTTCAATATTTCACTTAATTTTAAGTAATGCATGATCAATTCTATATTCAATTTTTTGGAATTTTCCAACCTTCTCTATCTATTTAAAATAAATGTTCTCGCAATATATGAATAATAAGAAAACAATAAGTAAATATCATTAGTGCCTTTGGAAGAGATTGTATCTTTTTTTTTTCTCATTCAATTTATCACTATTTTTTTTTTCTAGTCTTTTTTTTTTTTTCGTAGAAGACAATTTGTAATCTAATGCCAAATATCATTTCTTTTCTCTTGAAATTTTATTTTGTATTTAAATGACCAATACTCTCGTTAAAATATGTATAGGTTAGTATCATTTTCAACTATATGATACATAGTTAGGTTTTGATGTTTCTTGGGTGGAAAAAAGGGGCATGAAGTATAAAAAGACAATATTTTAGAGAAATTATCTTGATGATTTTTTCTTTCTATAAAACTTGGTCAAAAAAATTAAGATTTCTAAGCAGGGATAATAATAAAAAAAATTGTCTTTAATTTTGATGGATGTTATTATAGTTTGTATTTGATACAAATCCAATTTTAGGCGGTAGTTTATGGATAAACTAATACAAATAAATAGTTTTAGAGAATAAAATGATATAAAACAAAGTTCGTCATTCTTAATTTTTAAATTGAACAATATTGAATGCAAAACCTTTCTCATTTTGATTGTTCTTGAGTATATGTGCAAAGTATATGTGCATATATAGATTGAATTTGTAACAACATATAGAAGTAGGGGTGAAAGCGGCCCGGGTACCCGCTTTTTTTTTGTGCCAAAGCCGGTACCCGGATCCGGAATCCGAGTTTCTTGATATTGAAACTCGGATCTGGATATTTTTAAAAAAAAAAACATGAAATCCGGTTCCGGGTTAAAGACCAGTTTTTGTATTGAAAAACCGGTTTTTAACCCAGTTCCGGATTTCATGGTATTTTAATTTTAAACTAAAGTTTCGCGTAATAACCGGGGTTTGAACTTGATTTACATTTTAAAAAAACTTGAAATAATTATAATCAAAGTCCATATATCAAAGTATATTTTTAAACATCCACATTGCTAAACTTAGTTAATCATCTTGTATACATCCGTATTACTACACATAGGACAAAAAAACATCAGGATTGCTATGGATTTCTATACATAGCACAAACACATTTAACGACATCATTTTGGACTACATAAAACGACAACAGTTTGTATTAAAACATGACTAATCTACTTAGAGAAATAATGAGATACTTTTTGGATAAAAAGATTATAAATATCTATATATATTTAATTAGTGGGTTTTAGGAATGATGCATAGTGGGTGGTGTGGGATGCATAGTGGGTGGTGTGGTGTCCATGAAATCTTCATAAACTTGCATGGGACATGCAAAATCAAAAACATTCGCATCCTCATCATCACACATTCCTTTTTAGTTTTTGATTTGGTTATCTATTATTTATTTCATTAGTTTCCTATATTGTCATTTCAATTTGATTAATTTTAGGTATTAGTTAGGGTTTAAATCTTGTTATATATAGTAAGAATAAACATGTAGGGGAGTTGATGATGAAATGAAAATCGAGCTATAGCTTGTGAAGTCGAGTTTATTCTCGCAAAGAAGTGTTCTTCGTATTCCGCTCTACATCAGTTGGTATCAGAGCCAATCGTTTCTGTGCAGAGGCACCGAAGAATCGAGTTGTTCAAGACGCTTTCGTAGAGGATATGGCGAGGCAAGAAGAGGTCGACGGATTCCGTGCTCAGGTAGAATTGTTGATCCTTCAGATGGCTGCAATGATGCAGAATCCAACGAAGCAACGACACCGAGACGAGTCCGACATCGAGGAGGATCGGGCAAACTTGTTCGGGCAGAATTTTGGCGGCTACGGTCACGCGATGCGTCGACGTGAGCCGGTCCCAGAAGATGCCCGATGGGTAGCGGCGTTCGAGATGGCTATCCCGGAGTACGACGAAACGACGTACGATGAGGCGGAGCACGGTGAGCCCGTGTACGACGAGTCGGTTTACGGCGAGACGGAGTATGACGAACCCGTGTTCGATGAGTATGACGAGCCCGTGTACAATGTGGTGGAGTACGCTAAAACTGTGTATTACGAGGTTGTATACGATGGTAACATGTACACCGAGCAAGAGGAAGGTGTGCATGATGAGATAGTAATTTTGGTTTCGAGAAAAGGCCACAGAAGCGGCTGCACCGAGAGAGTCCATTATAGTGACGTTCATTACGATCGCGAGCAAGGCTTCAAAAATCAAGCCAAGCACGATCATGTATCTCAACAACAGACGTATCAAGAGTATTGGAACTACGACACAAACGTTGTAGTTATACGCAACGACGCCCAGAGCACGAGCATGGGAAAAAAAGAGAAAGTTTGAAGACATCATTTGTTGTCGACGGCAGTGGAAATGCAAGGATATTTTTTTACGGCGACAACTCTGGCGACGGCACAAGCGTGGCGATGGTAGTCAAAATTCGCGGACTTATTTTTTCCAAGACGAAGAGAATGATGCATAGTGGGTGGTGTGGTGTCCATGAAATCTTCATAAATTTGTATGTGACATGAAAAATCAAAATACATTCGCATCCTCATCATCACACGTTCCTTTTTAGTTTTTGATTTGGTTATCTATTATTTATTGCATTAGTTATTTCCTTGATTACATTACTTATTGTCGGTGGGCTGTAGTTTCCTATATTGTCATTTCAATTTGATTAATTTTAGGTATTAGTTAGGGTTTAAATCTTGTTATATATATATTGTAAGAATAAACATGTACGGGGAGTTTATGATGAAATGAAAATCGAGGTATAGCTTGTGAAGACGAGTTTATTCTCGCAAAGAAGTGTTCTTCGTATTCCGCTCTACATCAAGAAACCTTCTATCCGAGTTCCAGGGTTATTATTCTTTAAATCCGAGACCCGGATCTGATTTAATCCGGATGTGAGTTTTTTTTAGTAAACCGATTCTAGTTTAACCTGGATTAATACGGTTCTAGTTTGTTTAAAATGCGGTTACGGTCCGGATACGGTTTTAAACCTGCATTTTCCGGTTTTATTTACACCCTAATAGAAGCATAATAAAGCTATAATAATTCAATTAAAATCCGTGAAAACTTCTTTCCAAAAAGAAATTTTTTTTTACGAATTGACGTTACTTGACATTCTGACGAATCTCAGCAAATTCAGTCATCAATCATTTTCACTCCAAATTCCAACACCTTTTCACTGATTGCCTCAAACTCAGTGATATATATAAAGTATAACGACATAAACTGCAATAAAAGCTTCACTATACTCCAACTCCAACCATGGATCGGTGCCTCGATCTCAGGGCCATATTACACCTTATATTTATATATTAAAAACGAAATTAAATAAAAATGAAAAAAGAAGAAGAAAATAATAGAGTAAGGAAGTAAGTTCAATTGTCGTTTACAAATTCTCTTCATTTCGATGAATCGAATTAGTTCTTAGATTACAAGTCACTTTTTTTTTTTACAAGCACTACAAAGCGACATAAAAATAGACTTCATAACAATTTTGATAAATTAAACTTCACAACTCAACACCATGTTCTCTTGTTTTATTTTTTGTTTCTTTTACGTAAAAAAACCAACAAATAATTTAAAATGAGGGATCGATTGATCACAATGATATTAAATTTTAGTTTCTAACAATAATATACCTTAATCTTAAAACATAAAAATAGCGCAATGTCTCCTAACCATTAAGATTAATAATAGCGCAATATATATGTATTTATATGGCTTATTCGAATAAGATTATATTATAGTTTTAAACTATAATTTTGGAAATATTTAAGGAGTGTAGTTACTTCCCGAATAACAAAAGTCTTCGGAGTTGGACACTAAGACCATAAAATTGATAATATATATATATATATATATGTCATTGTTTATTATGTAAAAGATAATATGTTACTTTTTTATGAGTTAAAAATATCGGTATCATAACTAAACTCAGAGACCAGGTGCACCAATAATCAAAGCCCGCAAGGTAATCATACCAATTAATCATAAATATATAACACAATTTTCCATTTCAATTCATGGGAATCTTTGTGGAAGACAAGCTCTTTCATCTTCATTGATAAACCCATTGAGTTGTCAAGTGAATTATTAGAGAGGGCCACATGAAATAAAAATAGTTGTACCTCTCAGAATATTTTTTTTTTTTTTTTGGTAATGAAGAAAGTTGATTTTGTCATAGTTCAAATGATTTGGTTATAAAGGGCATAGACTGAGTTTTGAGATTTCTTACTGTATTTGTTCATGTAACTATTAGATTCGAAAGAAAGAGTGACACGTACACGAAAGATGTTGTGACTAAAAAATGTTTGAAGGCACTTTATTAGTCTCTAAAGCTTGGCCTTTTCACTTTAGTTTTAAATTTAAAAGGATATTCAATTAGTTATTTTATGGAATACAATGAGCTCAAATCACTCTTTGATGAGAGAAATACACAAATTTTTGTTGTGCAAATCAAACACATATGCAATTGGCAAGTTTCAAGTGTCGTTTCTTTCTTGATTTGTCGGGCCATCTTGAATCATTGATTATTCTAACTAATCGATTAGTGATTGCTTAGTTCATGGAGAACCTTCGAATATATTATCGAGATTTTTGTAAAGGGATATCGTGTAACATTTTGTACTGATTATGACCGAGCGCGGAGTAGCCAATATGAGATTCGTCGAATTGGATTACTAATATCTCATATCATCATATTTCATTCTTATGTAAACCCGTAAATATTGTTATATTTATACAATAACCGTCAATATACCCGTAAAATATAAAATGATCTGTTTTTCTTTGGTTACAATGTCTTGACCCTCGGTTATGTTAGATGAATCAGGGTATTAAATTTCTCGAATATCCATCGGTATGCCCATCGAAAATCTTTTTTCGAGGATATGCGAAACGATATATCCATCGACATATCCATCGACTTACCTATGAGATACACATCGACAAACGATATATCCGTAAAATGAAAAGTGTGAAACGACATCGGCAAGCGGTATTTAAAACCTTGAGGTGAATAATAAACAATAAAGAAAAACTCTTGTTTCCCACAGCAGCAATTTGATATGGGCTTTTTAAGCCTTCTAATATGTTGGGCTTCAAGAATTTTTTAAAGCCTTATTTTTCTATGGAGTTGAACTTAAAAAAAAAAAATATATAATGTTCTTCATTTTTATATGTAGGATTCTGAATTATTAAAAATTATTTTTTTTTTCTCGAAAATAATTACAGCATAAAGAAATAAATTTTGTTAATTGCTCACACTAATTTTAAATTATGTCAATCATTTCCTTAAAATAATAATGTTTAAATAAGTCGTTGGAGATTCTACTTTGTACTTATATCCAATCTCATATTTCCTATGCTCATATATGTACATTGAAATCTGCTTCGAAATGCAAGTAAGGGAAGATTAGGGTTCATTATAGATTGGAGTTTTCCTTTCACGATCACGAACGTAATCCCAACGGGGAGCTTTTTCCCGTTGTATGAACTGGAGCTACAACACCTTAATATACAGGGCATAAAAGATAGAACCTTATTGCTTCAGCGGTATTTGATTCTGCGTTTGCGAAAAGAAGTCTTTGGCGCTACGGGCTACGTCGGCTTCGAGCATCGCTTCCAACCAAGGTTTTAAATAACGGTTTTTAGCCTCAAGGCGTTTTTTCTTCCGTGCATCAAGGCGTAAGCCTCAAGGCGATCGAGGCGTAAGCCTCGATACTATAATATATAAATAATTATAAAAATATATATAACATAAGATATAATAAAATCCTCAAATAACATAAATCTAAAACTCAATCAGTCCAAAACAAAACAACATAAAAGTCTCATAAGCATAAAATGTCTCAAAAACTCATAATAAGCATAAAAAATTAGGTTGCCCAATTTAAAAATGTTAACGCATCAATATCGCGCCTCAGAATCGCACGCCTCAGTGCGTGATGCGTTAACAAATGCGTCCGCCTTGAGCAGCGGTGAAAAGGCGTCTTAAAAAAGGCGTTTAGCCTGTTTGCCTCGCCGAGGCGCGCCTCACAAACGCCTTTTAAAACACTGCTTCCAACACAAGATCCGATCCACTGGCTTTCTCTGCGTTCATACAAATTACGGGTTATTTATTTATTTATTCCACAACTATTCCGATAGTGCATGAGAAAAGCGAAAAGAATCTAGTACGTGGGACAACAAAGTTGAGATTTGAATCAATTTATTCATCTATATAAAAATTATTACCCTTTCGATTCGGCAACATCCCAGTGCTTTCGGCTGAAACGGGAAGGACTGTAAAAAGACTCGACCCGTCATCGAGCTGAAAATTATCCCCATTTTCATTCAGAGAATCAGCCTTCAAAGCTTCGGCTTCGGCCAATTTCGCGTACGAAGTTGCTTGGGCGTGCAAATTAATCGCCTCTGAGGTTCTGAAACCACTAACCTAATAGAGAACGTATTAATAAACCCATTCGAAGCTGTCAAAAACTAAGCTCAAAGAACAGATTAACGATAGAAGCATTCACCAAGATAGAACTCAGATAAATTCGAGAATGACCGAGGCTATGGGTAGACGATTCTATTCACTCGGAGAACTAATTCTCTTTGATCTTTCTTTGAACAAGATCAGTACAAATCTCTCTGAAATTCAATCTCGCTTTACCTGATTACGACTTGAACAAGACTGACAGAACAATTCCAGCTAAGTCACGGTTTATACACATATCAGCATGGCATAAAACCGACTGTAGCATGCTATTACATACTCTTTTACAGTGAATTCTGTTAATAACAGTTGAATAATGCCACATTATTCAACAGAACGAACTGACATAAAATCCATTTTAACCTGGATTTTCAACTCTAAAAGACAAACCTTCACAGGCGTGTCCGATGGCTTCGTCTCGACCTCAGCTGGCTTCTCAACCACGTCGTTACCTAAATCGACAAAAAACAACAACAAAGATTCAGCCCGGTATTGCTTGAAGTCGGCCCTCAAAAGCTTCGGAATTTAATTCCGGTCCTAATTCTATATTCTACTAACGTCGCATCAATAACAACAAAAATAAAGAGAAATCAACCTAAGAATTTTACGTGCCGTAAAGACTAAATGCATAAAAAGCACTATCCGATTTTTTTCCACGCCACGGGTGCAAGCTCCCACACCCCCGCAACCAGGGGCGGATGCATGGCGGATGGAAAAGGCGCAGCCGCCCCCTCAAGTTTTCATTTTGGTTAAACTTTAACCTTAAATCTTTACACCTTTTTCATTTTTTACCCTTCAATTTCCATATTTTTCAATTTATACCCGACCCTATCCCCAACGGGACTCTATGGTAGGTTTCGGTATCCGGCCAATTGGCCCGATCCCTCCGCGCCTTAGAACTACCAAAGTACCTAACGAAAAGGCGCTCCGGTAACCGCTACAAATCGGGCCGGGCCGGGCCAAGAAAACAGATCCCGGTCGCGACCCCTAAACCCTAGAAATCACCTGTACCAGCTCGGGGAGCAGCGCCAAGCGCATTGTCCATGAAATTCCTCGTCATCGGACCCGGATTCATGAAGGAAACGCTGCGCATTTCGTATCTGATCGCCTCTATCTGTGCCAGTGTGTCTTGGAGCTCCTTGTGAACCTGCAACAACACGCTTCAGAGACCCAACCAAACCCTAACGAATCGCCATCTCTCTGACCCGAGCTCTCACCTGGCGAGCTTGAGATTGCTGCATGACATTGTCGAACTGTCCCCGAGCCAGCTGAACGTACCCGATTGACCGACCCGCGAATCTCCCGATCGTCCTCGCTATCTTCGGGAGATCCTTTGGCCCTTCAAGCATCGAGTCAACAAAAATAATTCAAAGAAAATCAGTTCAAGCTTGTCTTCTCCAACGAAAGGAGTGATGATTGGAATCGGTATCGGAGGTTACCGATGATAGCGGCCGTTGCTCCGATCAAGATGAAGAGTTCGCCGTAGGAGATTCCCAACATTTTTGGCGAGAGCTTCAACAGAGGGAAGAACTCGACGCCATTGTTGTCGCTGCAGGGTGAAAATTTTGTAGCTGTTTCTCGGTTTTGTCTCGATTTTCGTAAGGTCCCGACAATTTTAAAAAAAATATGGGAAATTTATTTTGAAGCCGGAAACCGGTACTTTTTGGTTCTTGGTTTCTAGAGCTGAGAACTGGACCTTTTTTGTACGACTTTGGTTTTAAACTACATGTCATTTTTTAAGTTTTTAGTATGTCGTTTTTAACTTTTTTTGGTTTCAATGTTTAAAAAAAAAAATTGATTTTATAAATACTACATGTCATTTTTAAGTCAAATACTTTCAGAACCGAAAAATTTAGAATCGAAATCGGGAAATTTAAAATTTGAAACCATAACAGGAACCGAAAATTTAGAATCGAAACCGTTACCGGAACCAAAAAATTAAAAACCGTGAACTGTTCCAAAAAAATGTTTCTATTTTTTCAGAATTAGGACGGAAAAAAAATCTAATTTTCCCGGTTCAAGGTTTCCTCTGGACCTCTGGTTGATAGTGGGAGAGTTTGAAGCCGTGGGAGAAACAATAGGTGTTTCTAGTTTAATAACGGCAGAAGTATCTAAATTTTTTATAGGACAAGGCTTCGATACTTATGCCGTAAGTAACCCAAATTCTTACAAGCCCAGCCCCAAAGCAGTCCAAGCCCAATCCATTACCTCTTTCCTGATTCTCCCGCTCGATTCTCTTGCTTCTGAATCGTCGACGTTATGGATTCCGATCGAAGATCGGAGAGACTCTTCGACATGGCGAACAGCAGGTTCGAGTACGTGAAGGAGTTCGAAGCTCGAGACGAGGTCATGGCTCCCAATATCATCATCGTGCGAATCCACGGTCGTGATTTCGCAAGGTAATGCAACTAGGGAGAATTGATTGCTGGTTTGTTTAACGAGCTGTGTTGAAATGCAAGCGATTCTTTGGTAGGTTCTGTGAGGTTCACGAGCTTGTGAAACCGAATGACGAGGTTGCTCAGAGTTTGATGAACTCGTGTGCAGCTTCCATGGTGGAGGAGTATCCTGTCATAGTCTTCTCCTATGGGTACGGCGATGAATACAGGTACTATTATTACTCTACTATCACCTAAGACGTGTTGAGAAATGGCATTGTCTGAGAGATTGGGTAGTTATGCCTCAAAAAAAGATTGGATCTTTTTGTCATACTTTGAGTACTTATGCTGCAAATACCCCTATTAAATAACGTTGATGTTTCAACTTTCAAGTGGAAGGAAACAAATGAATGGCAGTGTTTTTCTCTTCAAATTTTTATAAACTATGGGTCTTTATGCTGCAAAATGAGAACTGTTTTCTGGGTGATTGCAGCTTCGTTTTGAAGAAAACCACAAAATTCTATGTGAGGCGTGCAAGGTACTTATTTTGAATTTTCATATTTAGATTCCATGAATTTTATTGCTTTGTGTGTTTTTGTAGAATGTTAATTAGTCTGTAAACACTAAATAATATAAAGGAAATTTGCGGTAAAAGTCATTGAACTCATCTGTTTCTAACCTATATGTCACTACATGTTCGAGGCCTGATCACTTTATCTGTCCACACTCCACATTTCATTTTCCACACGTTTAAAAATTTGGGCGAATGACAAGTAGAGAAAATGATGTGGCGTCCAACGAGTAGAGCCACCTGGCATTTTGCTTCGTCCATTTGCAACAAAACTATGGTGTTAGTGACTTTTGCTATCAGAAATTGGGTTCAGGGACTTATCTATTAGTAATTGACGAGTTTTATGACTTTAGCTGCAAAATTTCCAAAAATATAATTATGCATGTATATATATTTAAATATATCTATAAGTACTCAATATCTATTAAGTTTACTGTGAGGAGTGTGAAAGAATATTGTTTTTATTTGGAAATCCTTAGTTTGTCGTTCTGTTATAGGTCGAAAAACCGATTATTATCTAATGTACAAAGTGTGTGTGCAGCAAAATTCAGTCAGTTTTTGCATCTTTTTTCACTTCTGTGTATGTTACTAAATGGAAAGAGTTCTTTCCTCATAAAGAGATGAAACATCTACCTTCGTTCCGGGCACGCCTTATATCTTGTGCGACAACGGAAGTCCTTCAAGCTTATCTTTTGTGGAGGCAAAATGATTGTAAGTACTTCTAAATTAGCCCAAGTAGCTTTCCATTGTTGAAGATTAGTTTTTGGATTGATATGTGGACTTATGTTTGGTAGGTCATGTGAAAAACCTGCACGCCGTGTGCCTACATGAGCTAGTTAAGCACGGACAGACTGAACGGGAAGCAGGGGAGTTCTTAAAGGTGTTAAATTTATTTCTTCTCACATTTTTGTTTATTTTACCATCACTAATAGTTAGATTAGACTTGTTCTCCGAAAATCACCATTAATACAAGACTCATGGAACTGAGCTATTTTTGAACCAAATAAGTATTTCTATCTATTTTATACTTCTTTGTGCTTTATAACATGTTACTTTTCCTTAACATGCCGAAACTGGGTCAATGAGGATTTCTCTTTTGTTGTTATGCTTTTTCCCCCTTCGAACATGCTTTGATCTCTAGGAAGTTAAAAAAAAGGGCGTAAAGTTCGAATTATCATTTTTCTTATCCTTTTAATTAACAGAATCGGTCATAAGGGGATACTGACATATTAAACTTGCAGGGAACTCAGAAAAAGGACAAGAATGACCTCCTCTTCGAAAAGTTTGGAATCAATTACGAAAAAACGCCTGCTATGTTTCGTCAAGGATCTTGCATTTTGAAAACCGAGGTACGTTTCTCTTCTAGCTGATGACATGTTAGTCTTGTGTCTTAAGATTTCATCTGTGAAATTTTGGAGTCATTACATAAAAAATTAAAACTTCCTCTCTCTTGAGTTTAACAGTGTAGATTTTTTTAGCGCTGTCAGAAGCCCCGTCATTTGTTAATCCGTGATATATCATATATTAGTCTATAGTAGGACATGAGAATCTAGTTTTGACATGGATGATATGCTCCTTTGTAGAATAAAACCTATATAAATTAATACTGTTGAGACCATAGAATTTTATTATATTATTGAGGTTATTGATTTACGAAGGATAATTTAGTAATGTTAGTCTGAGTCGGGACCGTACAAAAGTACTATTTAATCGCAGTTAATAATTTATCAAGTATTAATTAAAAAGGGTTCTACTATGCATGCTATTTTAGACTTGTTCTCTAACCTTTTTCCATATATGTGGTTTAAGTCACAAGCTTTTGCTCCGGCTGAAAAGGATCTAACTATTTCTAATTGGAAAACTATAGCTTATTTATTGTCAAATACAACCAAGACATAATTATAGTAAACTCGGCCGATTTCGTTTAATTTTTGTGTCAGAAAACTTCCGATTAGACAAGAATTTGAACTCCTATGAAGCGTACAAAGCAGTGGTTTAAGTAACAGAATGATATCTTAGTGCAATTTTGTTTTACTACTTTTGGCTTACTCAGACATGTTTATAGGTAGAACACATTGTTAAATACAGTGAAAACGGAGCTCCGGTTAAGAGTAATAGGAGAAAGGCGAGTATAGTTCACTCGATGAATATAGCCGGAGCAAGCTTTTGGAATCAGCACCATAATCTTCTGAAGGAGCTTGGTAGTTTCACGGACGGGTTTGGAATTGTTGAACCAGATTATATACGGTCATTCGAACACGAAACGAAGTTGTTACCATCTACTTGGATCACCATTCGAATTGATGGCTGCCATTTTCACAGGTATTTTTCTCCGTGTATTGACAAAATGAAATTCGTATTATGGTTGTTGGTTGTACATTTGGATATTACCTCTCGAATTTAATTGAAATTATTGAATTTAAACATATCGTATTAATAGCCAATTTATGAATCGATTATTATTATGCTTTACCTCGATATCGAATCAATTATCATATATTTTAGTTCTACTTGTTTAAGAGCTATACAATGTTGCACATAAATAATTGCATAACATTCAAACTTCATCAGTGATAACTGGTAATAATTAGAGCTTGATTATGTTTGACGTGTTTTGTTCCCATTTTAACATGCAATAAGTGAACTAATATTAATTAAAATATTTTTGGACTTCTTAGGTTCTCTGATATTCACGAGTTTGTTAAGCCAAATGATGAGAGAGCACTCAACCTCATGAACTCCTGCGCGTCGGCTGTGTTAAAAGAGTTTGAAGATGTCGTCTTCTCGTACGGGGTCAGTGACGAATACAGGTACACTATTTCAGCTGAAAATAGTTAAATTCATTACTATAAACTCAAGTTTTTTTTCAAATTATTGCAGCTTTATCTTGAACAAGGATTCACAACTCTATCAAAGACGACCGAGGTTCGTCTCCTCTTTTAAACAATTACCACGTGCTTTGTGCAAATAGATTTGTCTCCTCACATATAGTGCATCGTTTGGATAGTTCGATCTTGCTCTCGAAGGGAAGGTCGGGATTGTTCATCGTTTATTCTTCGTAATAAAAAAAATGGATTCATTAGTTTAGTGATGTCCCGTTGGCCCGATTTTGTTTGTTGTTGCAGTGTTCTTGAATATTTTTCGTTACCTCTCAAAGTCGAATCACATTTTGCAGTGACATAGTTACGGCTATCGTTTCCGTTTTTACTGGTGTGTATGTGGCCAAATGGAAAGAGTTCTTCCCACAGAAAGAATTGAAGTACCCACCTTCTTTTGACGGGCGTGCTGTCTGCTATCCGTCGTTGGAAATCGTCTGTGACTATCTCTCGTGGAGACAAGTTGATTGTAAGTGTTGGAAAACCTATAATTCGGGACCATCACGTTATATTCAGTTTATTTGTTGGGAATTTTATGCAGGCCACATTAATAACCAATATAATACCTGTTTCTGGGAGCTTGTTAAGCATGGAAAGAGCAAAAGCGAGGCTCAAAAACACTTAAAGGTATAAAAAAAAAAAAAGTTCCATTCTGATAGATTTTAACATCTATTTATCAGATCTATATATATATTTTTTTTGTATTTTCAAAACCTTAGTAGGAGTTGGACCTAAGTATTTTTAGTACCGGTCTAATGGAATATTTTCAGTTTCGTTCATTCTTGCACGCTACCTATTTGACTGTACATAATCCGCTATTTTATCTCGCTTCCGAGTTCTATTTTGCAGGGTACTCAAACGGCAGACAAAAATGAAGTGCTTAAACAATTTGGTATCTCCGAGTACAACATGTTACCCGCAATTTTCCGCTTAGGCTCCTCTGTCTTCTGGGAAAAGGTTACTCTCTCACAGCCGTTTCTATTCTGTATCTATTGTACTGGTACAGCCCGGGATTTTCAGTCTCGTAAAGGAACCGCAATGATAATAATTCACACACAAGAACCCATAATTTGCGGAACTCGGCTAGGCCTAGTGTCCTAATATAGAGATTAAGAAACCTTAATCCAAATTATTTAATATGATAACAAAATAAATATAGACTAAAATTTGACTATGATTAATATAATTTTGTACGCGTTTTTAAACCTTGGTTTTATGTAGAATAATGTGATTTTGGAGGATGAGAAAGGAGAGCCTATTGTAAAGCATTGCAACATAATCGATCCAAGCTTTTGGAAATCCCATCCATGGATTCTCAGCGACAAGCCGGAGGTTGTGTTAAATCATTGTAAAAGCTTTGAATTGGATTGCTCATGTTAAGTGCTCAATATTTAATTAATATTAGGGTTAATTGCGGCAATAATGCACGACCTTTGGTCAAAAGGGGTTTTAGGTCCCCAACCTTTCAAAGTATTAATTATTTTTTAATCATAATTAAAATATGATTTAATTTATTCTTATTAATTAAATTATACAATTAATATTACAAGTTAGCAGTCCATTTGGTAGTTTAACGATGCCACATCAGCAGAATTTAACATCCCTAATGGAAGGACCAACGGATTTTACATTTAATAAAGGTTGTGTATTTTTTCCCACACTTTGAAAGGTTGGTGACCTAAAACCCCTCTTGACCAAAAGTTGTGCATTATTGCCGCAATTAACCCTTAATACTAACATTTTTAGGAAGTTAATTCGTTATTGTTGTTTTTAATATTGAGTTTTGGTTAGTCTATTGAGTCATCAATAGCTATTTAGCTTAACCACTATCTATTATAAAACTCAATCTCTTTCATAAAAGGCGCGATTGAATTTAGAAACGGTTGGTTGTTCTCGTTTCGAGTAATCGATTTTAGGCACGTCTTAGCTCTGGGAACGACGGTATCAAAGCTGCTCGCTTCGGAAACGATGAACGAGGAATTCATTGTTGAGCTTCTAGTTCTCTGGTGAGCCCACGCAGTGGAGATGGAAAGGATACGGGCAAATGCGAGATTTCCGATAGTGGAAGACGAGGTTGTTACATTTTGGTGAAGTTAAGTATTTTTACCGCATTGTAAAAAAAAAGTATTTTTACCGCTAGTTTTAAATTTAGATACCAAAGTATAAAATTTGTAGGATTAAAGTATTTTGCCTTTACTGTCCTTTTTAAATTATAAAGGAAGAAGAAAAAAAAAAAGTGCGTTCGTAAATGCAAGTGAAGTTTATCAAGTGAACAATGTCGTTTTAATACAAGCATAACATTATGTCGTTTCTGAAAGCTCAACGGTATGAATCGAATGACTGCAATAAAACCTGTTATCGCCGTATTTCTTTTTCTAAAAGGATTTTGTCGTTTTATAGAATAGAACCTGTCGTTTTCGAAATACAAATTTCCTGAAACTGGATAATGAATAAAAAATGATTACACTAATAAAAAGACCAATTAAATTATGTAAAAGCAATCATATTTTCCATCTGTTTCTTTTTTTTTTAATATTTAATATTCAATTTTTATATCCGTTAGTCAAATGCCAAAAATGAAACGACAATTGTTTTTTTAAACCAAACGACATGTCGTTTCCTCGAACAAACAATCAAAAAGGCAAAACTAACAACTTTCTCTCTGACTGACCATCACTAACCCCTCTGAAGGGGTTTGAAATTATTTCTTCTTTTTGTTTTCCAACTTTCCCGAGAACCAAACACTCTCGATTTTCTCGCCAGATCTCCATGTCCGAATCAAACACCCTTCTCTGAATCTCGCCATGGACTTCGTCGAGCTCGAGGCCATCGAGGGCCTCCGCTGGCCCTGGAACTCGTGGCCGGCCTCCAAGCACGACGCCTCCTCGCAGTCCCTCGCGATCCCTCTGAGCGTGATGTGCACGCCACTGATGCACCAGCCGGAGCTCCCCGTGCTGCCCTACGACCCCGTCGTCTGCGCGCAGTGCGGCGCCGCGCTCAACCCCTACGCGCGCGTCCACTACCCCACGCGCGTCTGGTTCTGCCCCTTCTGCCAGAGGAAGAACCCGTTCCCGGCCTCGCACGCGTCGATCGGGATCGGCGCCGACGCCGACGCGAGCCTCCCCGCCGAGCTCTTCCCCACGTACAGCGTCGTCGAGTACGCGCCCCACGAGCGGCGCGCGGCGCGGCTCTCGGCGTCGTCGTCGACGGCCTCGCTGGCATCCGCTGCGGGGCGGGCGGGAGGGGGAGGGACCGCGCCGGCGATCGTGTTCGTCGTCGACGCTTGCGTGGAGAATGAAGAGCTCCGGGCGCTGAAGAGCGAGCTGGTGAGAGTGGTGGAGCAACTGCCGGAGAATTCTCTGGTCGGGTTGGTTGCGTTTGATTCGATGGTTCGAGTTTACGATCTCGGGTTTTCCGAGTGTTCGAGGGTTTTCTTACTTAACGGCGATCGGGAGAGTTCTTCCGATGAGGTACTTCTTCTCGAATATAGTTATGGAATTCTAGTCAGTTTGTAAATTTCTGAAGAAATGAGGATTGTGAATTATGTAGCATTGATTCTATGTTCAATTTTTCGAAGATTCAACGATATCTGGGCTTGAAAGATTTGAAGCAGAAGCAGCTCGGAGCCGCGCCGGTTCTGCAGGATCAGGGCTTTTTGATGCCGGTTTCCGAATGCGAGTTTAGCCTCACAACCGCTATCAGAGAAATTCATTGTTCGGATGACGATGTGCGAGGCCATCGCCCGATAAGGTGTACAGGAGCCGCTGTGTCGGCAGCGATTGGGCTTCTCGAAGGCTGCTCAGTTAACACTGGCTCGCGGATCTTGGTGTTCACTTCTGGCCCGGCAACCAGAGGCCCGGGGATTGTTGTGAAATCGGACCTAAGCATCTCGATCAGAAACCACCGGGACCTCATCAACGGCTGTGCCCCTCACCACAGATCGTCTCGTGCGTTCTACAAGAACTTGTTGCAGAGGCTATCTGATTTCTCAATCGTCCTCGATCTCTTCGCATGCTCTCTCGATCAAATCGGAGCTTTGGAGATGAAGAGCGCCGTCGAGAAATCAGGTGGTTTCATGGTGTTGGGAGAGTCGTTTGAATCGAGACAATTCCGAGACTGTCTGAGCCACATTTTCTCCCACGACGAAGAGGGAAATTTGGCTATGAATTTCGATGCAACCATCGAGGTCGTGACGATGAAGGATGTCAAGATCCGGGGAGCTCTCGGGCCGTGCGTTTCGCTTCGGAAAAGGAACGGACTAGTGAGTGATCAAGAAACCGGCGAAGGCGGTACGTATTTGTGGAAGTTGGGCACTCTCACTGACAAAACTTGCTTCGCTTTCTTCTTTGAAGTGAGTGACGAGAGTGAGATTCAACCGGGATCTGCGTTCTTCGTTCAGTTCATCACACGATACCGGAACGGGAACATGGGGATCCGGAAGAGAGTGACGACCGCGGCGAGAAGATGGGTCGGGAAACGAGCGCCTGAACTGGCGGCTGGGTTCGATCAAGAAGCTGCAGCAGCAGTAATGGCTAGACTTGCTGTTCACCGAGCGGAGATGCGTCACGCTCGGGACGTTATTCGATGGCTGGATGACTTGCTGATCCGCTTCGCCTCGAATTTCGGGGATTACGTTCAGGAGGACCCGTCCACGTTCCGCTTGGCCTCAAATTTCTCGCTGTACCCCCAATTCATGTACTACTTGAGAAGGTCAGCAATTTGTTGGTGAACCAAGTGCTGTGATATTTTATTCAAAAAGTAGTTATCTGTTATGATTCCTTGAACTTGTCGTGTAATTTCCCCTCACCCTAAAAAACAAAGACTTATGCCGCTAATTTCTCTTATAATAATTTGAAGAGGATAAGCCGGTCAAATTAGCTATATAATGGACAGCATAACTATAATTTTACAGGTCACAGTTCATCGACGTCTTCAACAGCGCACCGGATGAGACCGCCTTCTTCCGGCTGATGCTGAACCGAGAAGGCGTGGTGGGCTCCCTCATCATGATCCAGCCCACGCTCTCCGAGTACTCCTTCGACGGCCCGCCTGTTCCGGTCCTCCTCGACGTCCGGTCAATTTCCCCCGACGTGATCCTCCTCTTTGACTCCTACTTCTGCATCGTCATCCACTACGGCTCCAAGATCGCCCAGTGGCGCAAGCTCGGCTACGACCGGGACCCGAGCCATGAGAATCTCCGGAAGCTTTTGGAAGCGCCGGAGCTCGATGCCGCACAGCTAGCGGCCGATCGGGTCCCAGCGCCCAAGCTTGTGAGGTGCGACCAGCACGGAAGCCAGGCGCGGTTCCTCCTGGCCAAGCTTAACCCTTCTGTCACCCACCAATCAACGCATACGGATGGGTCAGACATCGTTTTGACCGATGAGTTGAGTTTGGAAGCATTTTTGGAACACTTGCAGGTTCTTGCGGTGCAGGGATGACGGGATTTTTTTTATCCGTTTGTGTACGATTCGTGCAAAATGCACGAGCAATTCTTTGTAGCTTCTGAGAGAATATATGTAGTTTCCGCGCGCCGAAGAAAGGTATTGAAATTCGATTCTGCTATTTGATTATGTATAGTAACATGTCTTTAGATCAAGTTTTATTGTTATAGAATTACTTAATTGCTTACTTCGTTGAATCTCTGTAGTTACTGACTTTCTGGTTCTGGGGTACTTATTCTGAGATTAGGTACTTAATTTTAATATTAGCATTAAGTTAGAGATTTTTGCTGCCTGTAACCCGTTCATTTACCTTGTATGTAAACTCGATCTGGGCCCACATGACGGACGTTGATCTTCATGTGGGCCGCCAACTGGAACAAGTGCTTGGGCAGCAACAGAAAAATATGAAATTAGGTACTTACTTGCAACATAAGCGTTAGGTTAGGGGGTTTTGCCGCCAGAGTTTAAATAATCGTTTAAAAATCTTTGTCATTTTTGCAGTATTCGCATACTGGAAGGGAGAATATGGGGTTTACGAGTGTTAAACCGATGCCGGTACCGATGCTCAGATTTTTACTAGTATACCGATCAGTAAATGTTGATCGTAAGTTTCATTTGATAGTGTAAATTCTCAAGTCCGTTTGACCTTATTTAATGATGGAGCTTACTTATAATTTATTTTGTTGATACGTATCGATTATTTTCTTATTATTTCTTGTTCTGTGAGCAATTATTTTATGAATTAGTTAGGAGACTTGGTTGATAATCTCCTTAGGTTTAGGCTTAGACGTTATTTATTTAGGAAATTAAAATAAATTAGGTTTATTCTCCTCTTTATATTATATATAGGATCGTACTTGGTGTTTATGGAGAGTTTTGAAAATAATGATAAAAAAATTGGACTTTTGTTTAAGAGGGTGTTTTTCGTTTTTCGTATAAACCGAGTCTACGTCAGATCAACAAGTGATTCCGTGTTCGTGACTTGAACAAAATTTGACATCAGATCATGAAAATTTTAATAGTGTTCGGGCTACGTTAATATACAAGAAATTCCATTATATGATGAGAAATTGGCACTACGTGAACTTTAATTTTTGACTCCACTGCTTTTTATTTAATAAATTAATACTAATACTATTTTTTCTGGGAATAATAATACTATTTGAGCTGTATGCAACACCTGGTATTTTAAGAGCATTTCTTCAATTGTATTATTTCTCTCCATTTTTTTTCTTTCATTTTAATGATTTTTAATCAGTTAAACTGATTGATTGCTTCGTACTTGTCTCATATTGATCTCATATCTTCAAACCAAGGTTTAAAATTTCGCAAATTTTCATACGAAATTCGTGCGAAATTTGTTTTTCGCAGGTATGCGGTTCGAAAACCCTTTCGTTTCTCTTTCGTTTTACCCAATTTCGCGAAATTCGCATGGGCACGGGTGTGGAAAATCTTTTTTCGTTTTATAGTGTAAAAATTGCGAAATTTGGATGGAATTTCGCTAAAGATTATATTTTTGGTAGATTTTGGCAAAAATTCCAATTAAACTTTCGGCAAAAATAATTATACTCACCCCAGCCCGGCTCGGCGCGGCCGGCCGCAGCGGCGCGCGTGGTGGTGTAACATTTGTGTGAGTCCTCCCTCATCCACAAAATCCTATGACCCAAAGAACCCAAGCCCTTGCCCCTAATATTTGGTATATAAACATCACTAAACTCTTGTCATCTATCAATGTGGGACTTTTGTTATTCATTCAACTAATATCACACATTCACACTTAACATACACATACACTTCACCTAATAATTTAACTTAATATTATACACTTCAAATAATATTATACACTTAGCATACATATTAACTTCACCTAACATACATATACGCTTAATATACATATTCATTTAATATTATACACTTCAACTAATATTAAATTTGTTAACATACATGTACAATTAACATGCATATTCACTTAATATTACACACTTAATTAACATACATATTCACTTCACATAATAATTTGACTTAATATTATACACTTCAACTAATAAAGTGACTTAATATTATACATGTCACCTACATATTTAATTTACAAATATCTTGTATTTATTAAATATGTAGTTTTGAACTTGTATAAATATCTTGCTTAAATACTCAAATATTTTTTACAGAATATCCGTCGAAAATCCCATCGGCATGCGGTATGCCCATGCGAAAAGTGCGGTATATGCGGCATGCAGTATTTCTTTTTTTTACAATTTTTCCATCGGCATACCCATCGGCAAGCGATATATCCGTAAAACAAAAAATGCAAAACGAAATCGGCAAGCGGTATTTAAAACCTTGCTTCAAACAAGTCGATATATGTTATATTATGTTACAATCAAAATAATACTTTCGTCATTTTTTAATGCATACGGGCCCATTTTTGAAAAAAAAAGAGTCAAACTATCAAGGTTCTAAATATTGATATCGATATCGTTTCGCACTCTCTAATTTACGGATATATTGCTTGCCGACGGACATGTCGATGAATAAATTCGAAGAAAAAGATATATCACTTGCCTAGAATATCGCATTTTTTGTGGATATATAGAATGCCAATCAAAATATCGACGGATATTTCGAAAATGTTTATAGTATTTCAATCATATTGTTGTATAGTTTCTAATTACCAATTTAATAAATATGACACATAGTTATTGCCTAGAAAACACTCATAAATCATAATATAACACAAAGATGTAACATAAAAGTCATACCTTGTAACTCAATGTCGACATTACACAAAATAAGCTCGACATTATAATAAAGTCATAGAGTACAAACATAAATATGAAACACGATTTTAAATTCCAAAATCGATGTTATTTCACACTCTCTAGTTTACGGATATCGACACTTGCCGACAGATAAATCAGAATAAATGAATATATCAATTTTCTACAAATATTGTATCGCACTTCTCATTTTCTGAGCACATCATAAATATATCGAAGAGATATCTGGATATTTAAAACCAATGATCTATGACTATATATAAAGTTCACGACGCATATTAAGTTTATAATTTCATCCAACTGTATAGCTAAAAAGAGGGGGAGAGAAAAGCCACGTGGCGAAACCTCATTGGTCGTATATAATATGACCACAAACGAACGAAGCTTCACTTTCGACGCCGTGGCAGAACCCTATTCGCCTGCGGTTCCTCTCCCTGCAGTTCGCACTCCGATCTCTCTCCCTGAAACGCAAGAACGAATCCGATTCCGATTCCGATTCCGAAATCTGAATCGGATTCTCACCACCCAAAAGGATTCATCTTCGTTGATCAGCGATCAGCGAGGCTGACAGTGATCGATTGGTCGATCATCCGTTGATGGGATCGGAATCCGTGCTTGGAATCGGCGGGGCTGTGCTCGACTGTGATTAGGGTTAGGGTTTGGGGGGGATATGGTTAGAGATGACTCGCGACGGGTACGTGGTGCCGCTGGACCCACAGGCCGTGGTGGTGGCTGCGGCGAAGAAGCTCAAGCCTCAGTCGTCGCGGAGCTGGGTCATGATCGATTCTTCGGGCGCCTCCACTCTCCTCGACGTCGACAAGTATGCCATCATGCACCGGGTCCAGATTCACGCCCGCGACCTTCGGATTCTCGATCCTCTGCTCTCGTATCCCTCGACCATCCTCGGCCGAGAGAAGGCCATTGTTCTCAATCTCGAGGTGTGCTTTTCGGGATTTTCGAATGGGTTCGTCGAGAGTTTGTGGCGTGAATCCGTTTCTCAAAGCCCGAGTCACTGTTCGAGATATGTCATTGGCGTTTTAGGGCTTAGTCAACTTGTAGCGCTTTTCGATTATGTTTTCCGGATTTTCCAATTGTCTTGCCTACAGATTGTGGCACGAATCCGGTTTTCTTTGCCCGAGTCGCGATTCGAGATAAACCTAGTTGTCATTTCTTGTCAATTGTATCGCATTTCGATCATTTTGAATCTCTAATCTGCTTCTGCCTGTGTCGTTCTCGTTACTTTCGTTTCTATTGTTTGTTTGATTTGCTGACATATTTATTTTGGGTTTTTGTGTTGCAGCATATTAAAGCCATAATCACCGCTGAAGAGGTTGGTTTGTTTAGCTTGATTGTTTCTTTCTTTCATGTTCATGAGAATTGGATTGGTGAATCTGTTGTTTTGGGATTTTAGGTACTGCTTCGTGATCCGACGAGCGAAAGCGTAGTTCCGGTGATTGCAGAGCTTCAGCGGCGGTTGCCATTGGCGATCGAGGGCATTGGCGGTCATCATGATGTGGACGGCGAAGAAGATGGTATGTCCATATTGCTTTGATGATAATAGACTTATAATTTAGATCATTAAAAAGAATGGTGAAGTTATATGTGCTTCTATTTTTGCTTTAGAATCTCCGTTTGAATTCCGAGCCTTGGAGGTAGCTTTGGAATCAATTTGTAGTCACCTTGCAGCTCGTACGACGGAATTGGAAACTGCTGCATATCCCGCTTTAGATGAGCTCACTTCTAAGGTACTTAGTTTTTTTTTTTTTTTTTTTGGCCGACAATTTTGCTTGATTTATATGTTTCTTAGCTTGTTTGATATGTATTTACAGATTAGTAGTCGCAATTTGGATAGAGTTCGTAAACTGAAGAGCGCCATGACTAGGTTGACAGCTCGAGTTCAAAAGGTATATTTGACCTACATTTATTGATATTGTAATTATTCAATGAAACAAAAGCTCTTATTTAGTTTTGAACTGCAAGATTTGGTTTTTGTACCATGTGAGGATAAAATCGTAAACTTAGTAAGAAGTGGGTTATCGAGATCCTTCAATTTATCTTGTGCTAGTATAGAATGCCAACTATCTTACCTGCTTATTGGTGCGATTTCAGTTAGGGTAAACATTTACCCCCAAAACATGTGTAACCGATAAGAAACCGACACAGGAACATGTATCGGTACCAGCTTTCGGTCTGTTAATTCGTAGAAGCTACTGGTTTTAACCTTCAGTAATCAGTAATATAATTTTTAATTCAATTTACCTTACCCTCCCTTACCCCTTAGGGTAATTTCAAAGATAATTCAATGGTTATTTCTGTTTGTACTAGTCCAGACATAACATGCACTTGTTATAACAGGTGAGAGATGAGCTCGAGCAACTTCTGGATGACGATGATGACATGGCAGATCTTTACTTGTCGAGAAAGTTAGCCGGCGCTTTTTCGCCTGTTAGTGGCTCGGGTCCCGCAAATTGGTACCCGGCTTCTCCCACTAAACTCTCAAAGATATCACGAGCTAGTAGAGCAAGCATTGCAACTGTACGTGGGGACGAGAACGACGTTGAAGAACTTGAAATGTTGCTTGAGGTTGCACGGTTGATTTGCTTCTCTTTAATTTGTTGTTTTATTGAAAGACTTGCTCTGAAGCTCGTGGTGGTAATTATTTCAGGCTTACTTCATGCAAATTGACGGCACACTGAACAAACTAACCACGGTACGGCCCTTTCGCTTATCACATGGAATATATGAAGTTTGTTATGGCTTTGTGAAATAAGGACTCGATAAACATATAATCCATAAGATATTTTTCCTATGATTATTGCGACAAACACATCGAAGTTATTGCAATTTGTGTACTTTATACCCAGCTTGTTTTTTTGTTTTGTTTTTTTTTAATGGTAAATATACCTAAGTTTCAATATTTGTAGCATCTCTGGGGAAATTATATTCTCGGATTCTGTCCGTCCACTTTGAATACAACTTCCAAAGGTCTACAAATATTGAAACTTAGGTATATTTGATGTAAAAAAATTCACATTGGTGTAGAAGTAACACCAAACAATGTATATTTCTAACCCAATAATAACTTTTGTTCAGTTTCATAACCATTCAAATCTAAAACTTTGCAGCTGCGAGAATACATTGACGACACGGAGGATTACATTAATATTCAGGTAAATAAATTGGTAAATTAACTTCTTCCCATCGGTTTCGACTCATTTCTGATCAAACACGGCTTTGACTTTTGCAGCTTGATAACCATCGAAACCAGTTGATTCAGGTATCTCCCATGACCAGCTTAATTTTCTTGGTTGGATTTCAGATACATGATGGCATTGGTACTCATAATCCGTTATCGTAACTGCAGTTAGAGCTTCTTCTCAGTTCGGGAACCGTATGTTTGTCCATATATTCTTTGGTGGCTGGAATATTTGGCATGAATATCCCGTATACCTGGAACGACGATCACGGTTACATATTCAAATGGGTATAATTTTGTTTTTACTATGTTTTCTACTAAACCATTTTGAAATTAATTAATCAAAACCAATAAACGTCTGTTTCGGTAACTGCAGGTTATCATCTTGACTGGGATGGCTTGCGCTTTTCTGTTCTTAATAATCATCGTCTACGCTCGGTTCAAGGGTTTAGTCGGATCCTGAATTCTTCTTCTGTTCTACCTAGTAAATTTCCCGGCAAGGATAGCCCTTAGTAAATTTCCCGGTCCAACGGTTTCTTTTTTACATTGTTAAACAGCTTGATTGCCAGCATTGCTGATAATTCCAAATTGAGAGAAAAACAAAAACTCGTATATATCAATTTTGGTCTTGCCTTTAAAGTTATTTTATTCTTATTCCATGTATAATTTGATGTTTTTAGTTTGTTTATTATTTGTATTTCTTCATTTCTTTTTTATAAACAAATTTAGAATTGAATGCAGTTTGTTTAGGATGACGTAACTTAGTCTTTTGCTTTGTGTCTTCAATCATGTAACCTTCGACACTTTGTGACTTTGACCGTGCCAGCTGGCAAAAACTGTCGTTGACCATCATGCATGCTTGATCACGTGGGCTCAGCTAACATAACCGTGAAACGCTTTTCATGCAATGCAAAACTCACGTAATGAATGAAAACCGTTTAAAATATTGATATATAGATAGAAAAAAAGAGTAAAATATAGTTTTGTATCTAACGTGTACGTGACTTTGACATTTGTTCTCCTTTATTGCACCACTGATGACATGTTTAGTATTGTGAACTAGAAGGGCAGTCATGGAAATAAATTACTTATTAAAAAACGAACGTAAATGTGGCAATAAATCACAAATTTACTTTAATTTTAAGCTGATTTTTTTTTACCTTAATATTGTTAAGATAGTTTTGGGTAAAATTTGAACGAAAATTAAAGTTTTGGGGGACTGCACAATTTTTGTGTAGGTATGCCTTTGTTTTGGGTGTCAGCTCTCCATTCGACCGGTCTTGATACACGGACCAAAACCAAGGAGTCTGATATGTTCACGGGTCAATGGGTTCGGAAACTTGTGAGACACGAGGCAGCTGAGTGGCGTGGTATTCTATAGTGGATTGAGAAGGGTTCGAGTAGAGCGTATCACATGTACTTTACGAATGAGAACGTAAGATTATAAAGGAAAACAAAAATAATTATCCAAACAAATAATTGAGTTATTTTAAAAAATGTCCATTTTGTCAAAGTTTTAAGAAAAATGTCCACTGTGTGTATTTTTTACTCTCACGCATGGGCATTTTTCTTAAACTTTTGACACATAAGGTTCTTACTTTATTGAGAAGTTTTTCAGGATATAAACATCTTCGTATTTAAGTAGTCACATGTTTAATAGTGTAAAAAAATCATATATGGAAAAATAGTTACGGAAAAAAGCGATACGCATAGAAAGAAAGAAAAACTCTCACATAAACACACACACAAAAAAGGAAAGTTACCCATTCTCTCATTTTTCAAAGTTTTTCTACTCCGAATTTCTCATTTGTTCAACATCTTACTTGAAGTTATATTTATTTACTAAAGTTCCGTGTAGATTTGTCCGTACTCGAGTTCCTTGGCTTATCAAGTTTCCTTCAAAATACAGCTTTGTCCATAACACAAGGTCTCTACAACAACATATTTGCTCTAGGTTTTATTATTGAAAAGATATGTCCGCCTTTCAGACTCGTTTCAGGGTTCCGTTCCCTGTTCCCTCATAAATATATAAATAAATAAATAAATAAATAAATAAATAAATAAATATGGTGTGCATGCTTAGCATAAACGCACGGCACAAGTTATCGGGCTTATACAGCTCTACCTCTTGTCATGCCTGTACAATAGTGTATTCTGGTCTCGTTTTATTCCTAAAAGATCTAGACTATGCTATATATATATATATATATATATATATATATTTTTTTTTTTTTTTTTTCTTCCAATTTCTTACCTCAAATTATATGAGCTAAGTCCCCGCTTGGATTTGTCTGCCCTTCATATTCGTTTCATAGTTTTCCCATATAATTTATAGGTGTGGAAACATCATAAAACACCACCGGTAGAAGGTAACAAGCGTCTCTAAAATAAAATTTTGCCTTTTCGCAGATTCTGCAACATGATATTTCAGTCTCGTTTAATTTCTAAAAAGAAATGAACTTTATTATATGTTTTTTCAAATTAAAAACCCAAATCCTCTCATTAAGTTTACCAATTTCTTACCTCAAGTCATATGTACTGAGCCCCCACCTAAATTTGTCACCCTCTAGATTCATTTCATGTTTTGCTCATATAATTAATTAATAGGTGTGCAAGCATATCATAAAATACACCACCATTATTAAGCTTCTCGAATATACTTTATCCCTTCATAGCCTCTACAACATGATATTCAGCTCGTTTCATTCCTAAAAATATGGACTTTAAAAACTAAAATCATCTTTTTTGAGTTTTTCTAGTTTCTTACCTCAAGTTATATGTACGTCTAAGCCCCTGCCTATATTTGTCTGCCCTTTAGATTCATTTCATGATTTTCTCATATAATTTATAGGTGCGCAGACAAATCATAGAACACCACTTGTTCAAGTTATCAAGCTTCCTAAAAATAACAATTTTTCTTTTCATAGCCTCTACAAATTCATTCCTAAAAACATCTGAATTTTATTATTCCATTTTTAAAATTGAAATCCTCTTTCTTGATTTTTATTTTCTTTCCAATTTCTTATCTAAAGTTATACATACTAAGACCCCACCTAGATTTTTCCGCCCTTAAGATTCATTTATGGTTTTCTCATATAATTAATAAGTGGACAGACAAATCATAAAACACAACCGATACGCTATGTCAAAATACAATTTGTCTTTCATAGCCTTTACAACGGGGTACTCAGTCTCGTTTCAATCCTGAAAAGATATAAACGTTATCATTCAAATTTTTAAAATTAAAATCCTCTTTCTTGAAATTTTCCAATTTCTTACCTCAAGTTATACATACTATAAGCCCCCACCTATAGATTTGTCCGCCATTCAGATTTGTTTGGGGTTTACCCATATAATTAATAGGTGCGCATACGGATCATAAAATATCACTTACACTTTCTCAAAATACAATTTTCCTTTCATAGCCTCTACTACGGGGTACTTAGTCTCGTTTCATTTCTAAATAGTTATGAACTTTACTATTCGATTTTTAAAATCAATATCCTCTTTGTTGATGTTTTCCAATTTCTTACCACAAGTTATACGTACTAAGCCCCCACCTAGATTTGTGCGCCCTTCAGATTTGTTTGGGGTTTACCCATATAATTAATAGGTGCGCATACGGATCATAAAATACCACTTACACTTTCTCAAAATACAATTTTCCTTTCATAGCCTGTACTACGGGGTATTTAGTCTCGTTTCATTTCTAAAAAGTTATGAACTTTATTATTCGATTTTTAAAATCAATATCCTCTTTGTTGAATTTTTCCAATTTCTTACCTCAAGTTATACGTACTAAGCCCCCACCTAGATTTGTCCGCCCTTCAGATTCGTTTATGGTTTTCCCATTTAATTAATAGGTGCGCAGACAAATCATAAACACCACTTACGCTTCCTCAAAATACAATTTTCCTTTCATAGCCTCTGCAAGTATTCCGTCTCGTTTCAATATCCTCTTTCTTGCATTTTTCCAATTTCTTACCTCAAGTTATACGTACTAAGCTCCCACCTAGATTTGTCAACCCTTCAGACTCGTTTATGATTTTTCATACAATTAATAATTGCGGAGACAAATCATAAAACACCACATACGGTTCCTCAAAATACAATCTGCCTTTCATAGCCTCAACAATGGGGTACTCAGCCTCGTAAAGTTCTGAATTTATTTATTATTCGATTTTAAATTAAAATTATTTTTCTTGAATTTTTCTAATATCTTACCTCAAGTTATACATACTAAGCCCCCACCTAGATTTGTCCGCCTTTCAAACCCGTTTATGGTTTTCCCATATAATTAATAGGTGCGCAGACCGGTACGCTTCCTCAAAATACAATTCGCATTTCCTAGCCTCTACGACGGGAATACTCAGTCTCGTTTCATTCCGAAAAAAAACCTGGACTTTATTATTCGATTTTGCAGCCAGCGGTCCTTTTTCGAGATCCAAAAAAGGTTGGACCGAAGATCTTGTTTGGAACCCCAATTCATCAGGATTCTTAATATCAAGAGTTTCATAGTAGTTATTTTTTTTCCTGGTTGAGTTTCTTCTTAAATTCATAAAAAAAAAATGAATATTAATCTGCCTTATAAATGAATATATATACATATTACGAAGAGCCATATATAACCCATTAGCCAGATTCCCCGATCGTTCTCTCGTTCGCCAAACACCACAAAACAGGTACTTCTTGGTTTGAAATTTCTCTGGGGAATTTCGTTTGTTTAGGGCAATTCTTCAAATATATTGCGTTACGTTTCTTGAAATATGGTGCGACATGCAAAAAGTGAATATATATATATATATATATATATATATTATATACGTGAGATTATATGTTAGGTTTGTTGTCTGTGTATGATAGCGATGGAGATTAATGGTGAAGATGATGATGATGAGAGGATGCAATTGGTGAAGGTGCCCAAGGATAAGCTCTTGTTGTGTTTAACGTGCCCTCTTTGCCGTAACCCTTTCTCTGACGCCACCACCATCTCCGAGTGCCTCCATACGTGTCAGTCTCTCTCTCTCTCTCTCTCTCTCACCTTATATATATATATATGTGTGTGTGTGTGTGTCAGTGTTAGACTGTTAGTGCATGTTTGTCTGTTCATCTGAATCTATTGAATTGACATTGTTGTACTTCATGGGTATGTGTTTCTGTTTCTGTTCATGCAATTAGTTAATTGAAACATATGTATGTATATATATATACATGTATCATTATTACCACTTAATTATTGATTTGACTGATGTTCTTCATAGTTTGTGTTGCTGTTCATGCAATTTTGTAATTCATGTTAATTGACATCTACATATAACATATGTGATATGTGTGTATCTATATATATTATATATATACACATTATTTGCTTTGAGATTCTTTTGTTTATTTACAGTCCCGTTTCTTCTACGCATCTTCTTTGCTTGAGCAAAAAACATGTGTTTGCTTTTCTAATTTTTTACTGAATTTTATAAACCAGTTATTCTGACATGCTCTTCAATGTTAAATCACTATAATATATATATATATATATAATTATATACTATCTGTCTCTTATGTATATGTTTTGGGAAATAGTTTGCAAGGAATGCATTTATGATAAGATAGAAGGTGGGAAATTGCAATGCTGTCCTGTTTGCAACATACATTTGGGCACCGCTCCGCTCGACAAGCTCAGGTACGCAACCGAGCTAGCAATCGGTTTTCTTAGATTGAATGCGTTTTCGAGGCCGTTGTAACGTCAAATTTCCGGTCAATTTTCTGCTTCATCGAGAGAATGTTCATTCCTTTTTCTTTGGTCTATAGCAAATGGTTGTGTTTTGCTTGTTTTCTGCTTGCTAATGGGTTCTGGATATCGATAAATATTCATTTATATTTGTGTCGTTTCAAGACCCAAATCCGTTTTCAATGCCCGGCCCGTTCACGGTGCGATATAGAATTAGTATGGACCGTTCGGCCCGATGTATCCAATGTGCGATTTTAGGCTTAAGTATTACAGTCATCATACACTCCCTCTCTCTTCAATCATAGCTAATTCTCCGTAATTTTCACCCGAAATTGGGTTCCGACGTAAAAATCCTTTTGTCAATTCCGTTTACTTCCGGTATTGTTTGGTATTCGTTTTCTAACGGTTCAAAACCAAAATGGTTACTCCTATTGTATGCTTCATTTTTTTTTCTCGGCACTTCTGCTCGGTCGACAGGGTTGACTACAATTTGCAAGCTATAAGGACCAAGCTCTTGCCTCCCGAGCCCTCGGTTCCTTTAGAAGCAGAGGACGAAGAGCGGTCTATCTCATCACCGGTGGCGGATCTTCCGGAATATTCTCCTCAACGTACAACCAGCGGAAGAACAAAGTACCCAACAAGGAAGCTTCTCCATCTTCTTTCATACGACGGCGACTCTAATATCCCAGAATATGGCCTGAAGAATTTCAGCTCCGAGAAAATACCGAGCAATGAGGTTTCAGTCAATAAAAACCAGAGGGTAAAAACTATGTCCAAGTTTCTGTTTTGACGATTGGATTTTACAGATTCTATGCTAATTAAATGCAACATCATAATGATTTTATTTGTATTTTGTAGATATCAAAGCGTACCGTTAACGAGTCACCGAAGCAAGAAGTTCTGAAAAACGATGCAGAGAGCAATATTTCAGATGACTCGTTCAAACCGCTGAATCAAGTGGCGGAAACTAGTCCAAAACCTGAAGTAAAACTCAGAAGGAGAGGCAGGAGACCGAAAGTTCAAGGCGATGGTAGCAGCTCGATTCCTTCGCAACCAGAGACCGTGACACATACAAAAGCAAAGCGCGGAAGGAAACGTAAAACCATCACGATGCTGGAAAACACGTGTGACGGGAATGGAGAAGCTCCAAAGCGATTCGATCATGTTTGGTTCTCACTGGTAGCTTCGAATAACCAGTGAGACCTCTTTTTTTTCTTTCGTCATATCGAATATTCTCATGACAATTTTCCGAATGTTTAATTTTATTTGATTCATATTATTGATTCTTTTGCGATTTGCAGGGAAGGAGATGAACCTCTGCCTCAGATACCGTCTTCTTACTTGAGGGTCAAGTAAGTCTGAAAAACTCTTAAGCTGTTCTCGGCTGATCTAAATTTCTAACCTTAAACCCGAGTTTCGATTATACCGTGCATTCTTTCCCCAAATTGTTACAGTGACGGCAGTGTAACGGTTTCCATAGTGAAGAAGTATGTCGCTACAAAACTCAATCTCGCAAGTGATCAAGAGGTAATTCGATCTTCACCGATGTAATAATCTCCTATTAATTAAGATGATCAAAATCAGTTTTATAAAATGTTGGAAACTTATAGGTCGAGATAATGTTGAGAGGTCAACCATTGATCCCGACGCAGCAGCTACACAGCCTCGTTGACTTGTGGATAGGAACGTCACTGGCGTCGGGGCAGATAAACCCAGCTGAAGGAAGCTCGGGTAAAGATATCATTATGGTCCTTTCTTATGGACGAAAAGCTCTCCCTTAAACACCCCATGTCCGTGCTGTCTTCACCCATTGCGGAACATCATAATGGTCCTCTCTTACGGACGGAAAGCTTGCCCTTAAACCGCCACATGTCCGTTCCGTGTTCCCCAATTTTGGGAAAAAATGTTTTTTTTTTCTTCGATCGCCATTGCAACCCTCTCGTGCATAAGGCCAAAATGCATGTTGAGTGGTGCTTTTGATTGGAAGAGTTTCCTTATAATGTCAATTTTTACTATAAAAAAAAATCAGTTTACTGCGGGATTAAAATCAAAACGATATTTAGTAACGGAAAAATCTCACTGGATAATCTACTCGTGTGACTGATTTACTGATGACATTTCAAAATAAAATGTGTAAAGCCCTAAGCACATTGAATATTGGAAGCGTTTGTCAATACGCTAGATCGCCTAGGATTACCGACCTAAACCGAACTCCCTTACGACATGCGAAGTTTTCGGTAAATGATCCGACCTTATGCAGCAAAGGTTATAGCCGATCAAGTAGGCAAAATATAGAATATTCTGAGTTACAATCACACAATTTCCGTATCATCAGCAAATTTGGAATATAGTTATATCATTCTGATTTCATGCTCGGAAAAAGACATTTGAAGAAGTGCTTGTGAATTTAATGGACCGTATTGTTACTCGGGTATCCGATTAGTGAGTACAGCGCATCGAATCGAAATTCGAGACGATATCTACATGGGACATGCAAGCAATAGGAGCTTCGTTTGTTATTTTTATTATTTTTCGGTGTCTCTCGAGAAATTCATTTTTTTCGTATTTTATTTTTTACCGTTTTGCGTATTTTATTGTCGTTTTATTTTACTGTTTTCTTGGATGAACTATATAACGTATTAGTCTCTTTCATGCAGAATCGACTTTAAATGAAACTTTGACGCCCTAAATCTAGTGTTTGTAAGAGAATCAATAAGTGAAGGATGGTTCTTCGATTCAATATCCGTGCATCAATTTAAACGCATATCCGTGCATCAATTTAAACGCACGGTATCATCTACCACTAGAAAATAATCCACCATAGATAGTATGAATGGCGTGACAGTAATTTTTATCCCATTAAATTAGTAAATGCAAATAACAATGTCTGTACATGAATTCCCACAAGAACAACAGAATTATTCAAACCAGGAAACTACTAACTAAAAACAAAGCGAATTGCGCCAATCAATTTCGACTCTTTCCACATTTTTTTCGAAGCTCACTTCCGAGCAGTAAATCACGAGAAAACAACGGTATCGGGTAGTGCCTGAACGGTTGAAAAAGCTGGAGAAGTAACACCGTGGTTGAATTCCCGTAGAAAGAACATCAGGATGGTTAACTTGGCTTGAAATCTCGCAACTCTGCAAATGAGCACCTAATCAGAGAAGAAATTTTCGGAGACTCGGTTACATCACGGGGAAGATCAGACTCGATTAATCGGAGTAAACTGAATAAAAAAGACAAGCCAACTAGCCAAAGAACCAACCATTGACAAAACTGACTCAACGAAATCGAGCATTGTTTGTCACTAACATAACTGACTCAAGGAAAAATTAAGTTCAGTCAAAGCTAGCGAAGCTTCCATTTCGAGAGCCGATTTTGCTCGTATCAACATATATTCATATCCCAATCTTCTAAAATTGAATCATCTAATTTGTTAATCACACAAATCCACTAACAGAGAGAATTCTAGCAAAAGAACCTACCCTTTTACATAGCATTGACTCAATCATGTCACTACAATAATCACGGTGACATGACAATTCGTGTCGCGTGTTCGTGTCAGATCTTCAACTTAAGCGATTATTTCATCCTTTAATCGTGTCTAATTGGGTCAAATCACGTCGTCGAGTTCATAGTTCACCCGCTATTTACTAATATTAATCGTGTTCGACATAATTGAACCGTTATCTATATATAAGTTCGACCCAAACCCATTTACCATCGTGTCATTCCCGTGTCGTGTTTCGTGTCCGACCCCGGATCTTTTCCAAGCAAAACAATCAAACAGAAAGCAAAAAACATCTAGAAACTGAAAAAAGAACCAACCTTTGAACCCTTTGACCAAAAAAAAGTCAAACGATGGAGTAGGTCCCATGAGGATCATCGTCGGTCGCGAGATGCCCGTACGGCGACCGATCGCCGGACACCAGATCGTCCGTGCTCCTCAGCACCGCGTGGAGACACACTCCGAGCGCCGCGACAAGCCCCGAGACGACGACGTTCGTCCAAACCCCAGTCGCCACCAGCGCGACGAGCGTGACCGCGCTCAGCGAGGCCAGAACGACGCCGTCGCCGAGCGCGAACCCGGCGACGGCGAGGGGCTCGTCGCGGCGGGCGAAGTAGAGGAAGAACCAGGCGGCGGCGACGGCGAGGAAGGCGACGAGGGCGATCGGGTGGAGGATGAGGCCGAGGACGAGGGCGGCTAGGGCTAGGGCGGCGTAGTTGGCGCGGAAGTGGTCGAGGTTATGGAGGAGGCGCGCGGTGGCGTCGGAGGAGGAGACGGGGAGGGAGACGGCGGCGAGGGAGAGGAGCTCCGGCCAGGGGCGAAGCTCGTCCATGGCGGTGGAATTTGACGACCGAGGGTAGTCCGGTACGTTGGAGAGAGAGGGGTAGATTGGGAAACTTGTGTTGGGGATTTGTTTGGGAGTGAGAAGGGAGAGATTGGAGATAGTCGGCTTTGAGAGCGACGTCAATGGAGAAAAACGACATTGAATTGATAAACGACATTGACTTTTTACGACAATGAGTTTCAGGAAACGACAAGGATTTGTAAAAACGACATATCTTTTAAATTGTAATCTTGAGTCAAGATTCTTGACTAGAGTATATGACGCAGCGCATAGAAGATTTAAACGACAGGGAGTAATGAAGACGACATTGACTAAAAATCCAACGGCGATTGTTGAAAAGACAGAAGTTAGTTAAAATTAACAAGAAAGTTGGATTAATGCCTTAGACTAGGGCATAGGGGTTAGTGAAAACGAGTGTTGGACAAGAAATTAGTCATTATGTTGACTAGGGTGCCTAAATCGTTCCAGCACTTTCGAAAGGCGAGCAAGGCGGTAGTTTACGGCCCCTGATCCCGAAAGGCTCCTAAATCGCCGATTGCTATAGCTCGTAAGCTTAGAAAATAAAATTGAACGTTATTAGAGTTGTTCTTGTTGAGCCACTCTTCTAGCCACGAAGATTAAAGGGAGTATTTAAAGTTCATTGAATATTGTGGAAGGGTTCACATTATTATTAAAGGGAATATTTAAAGTTCATGAATATATATTTTACTAGAGCCCACATATTTTTTATTCAGTGGGGACCTATTTTGCTACAAAGGGCCCCAAATATTATTTCTTCTAGGGCTCTTATTAAGTTAGGGCCGGCCTTGGCTCCAGTAGTCCCTATATAATAAGATATGTGCCGCAATGGTTCTTCGGAAGAAGAAGAAGAACAAAAAAGTCGAAAAGAGATATTTTTATTGAACAAGAATAAAGAACATGTACCGAACGACACAGCACAAAATACAATAGTTCTGCGGGCTGAGGGTTACCATATCACACATTCTAGCTACCCGTCACATGCCCTTATTGAACACTGAAAAACACTTTCGCGCTAGCAAACGACACGACATGACACGACACAAGACACGAACAAAACAACAGAGAAAGAGAGACAGCCAGTGGCGTAGTACGCTTTGACGTCTCATCAATGATCGGCGTGGCAACACTTGTAGCTGATGTAGGTCTCCATGGGGAGAGGGCACACCGGGCAGTTCATGGCCTCCGGAACCTTCCCGGCCACAATCGGAATGGAGAGATGGGTGCACTGACGAGTGATTTTGTCGACAGAGACAATAGTGGTTGTGATGACGGACTCGAACCCATCTTCCTTCATGGATTCCTTCCAATTGTCCTTCTCCTCCAAGACCTTGAAGATTGACGTGCCGTGAGCGACGGTAATGACGGTGGAGCCCTTGGTCAATAGGGCCCACCCCATCTCGTTCTTGTAGGAGAGGAGCTTCTGGATTTCCTGCGCCACGGGGTCCACTGGCTCATCCTTCTTCGGGACCTTCGAGAGGAAGAGGCTCTCTACGCCCGACCAGAACTTCTCGAGAATTTTGTGGTCTTCGGCGCCTTTCTGTGTCTTTCCGACGCAGAAGAGCTCGATGTGGATCTTCAGGTCCTTTAGGACCGGGTCGTTGATGAAGACGGTCGCTTTCTTAAGGAACTGCTGGATCCAATCATTGTCCTTGCCTCCATAGTACAAGATGTACTTGTCTTCACGGACCTGATACGTTTCTCCAGATATACCATCATTGAACATCATATATACCTACTAGCCTGGTCCGGCCCAGTATCGGTTCAAAATCCGTGCTTTTTTGTCATAAAACGGGGAACCAGAACCTTGCCCGATGCTTTAAAAAATCTTTCAGGCCCACTTTTAGTATTATAGTTGAATTTTAAGGTACTATCTTACATAGGCGGAACCAACCACATGCACTTGTGGTGTGGTTCCAGCCACCCTAATATTTTGTAAATGATCACTTTTAGCACTAGTTTCTTTAAAAATTACAAATACACCCCTTCTGTTTGCACTAAAAATTTAAATCCGCCTCCCCGAAGTCCAAATCCTAGTTTCGCTTATGCTATCTTAGGTATTAATCATGTAATATATAGTAAAATTTTTCACTAGGTTGATTTGAAGATATTTTTAATGAAAAATATCTAATTAAAAAAAATACTTTCAAAACTAGTCTTGTCCTTCACAAGTTTTGGCCCCTTTTTTCTTCAAAACAATGACCGGTCTCGTTTCACCTCTATTTGCTACATATATAGAAAAATGCATGTATATTACCCAAATTTCGATTTTCGGATCGGCGGGGGTAATAGTTGTGATCCATTTCTGGTCATCTGCGATTTTCTTTTCCGCTTCCCTGTCGAAGGGAAACGCCTTCATGCCCCAGGTTGTGATCAAATGGAAGGCATTGGGATTCTCGACTTGTCCCTTCGGGTTCAGCATTACGAGCATCGGCTTGCTGCTGAACTTCCACTCATCCTTGATGAAGCGCAGGCCCGCGATCGGCGAGAGCTGCTGCACCACGTACCACGGCATCTTCACGCGCAGGGTGTTGAACTTCTTCTGCAGCTCGTCCGTCCAGTTCTCCACGATTGGGACCCACACGATCACGGAGTTCTTCTCCTTCTTTGTTTTGTCGTAGACCGGCTTGAGGGTTGACATGTGATTGTCAGTGATGTCTAGGGTTGAGATGAACAAGTACACGGTCTTCCTCCTCACTACGTCGATGTTCACCTGTTTAGCAATCATTTAATTTGGTGTCAAATTATTCCCATATCTATAAGGAGTACATAATTGGTTAATTCGGGTCTGTTTTTTTTTTACGTATCCGGACTATCAAGATCCGTATTTTTTAACATATCTTTGATATCTGATGAGAATATTTGAACCGATTGAACGCTGAGATTAAAGAGCGGCGAATATTTAATCTTTAAACTTGATAATTGTATTTATAAACCAGTTAAATTGATTTTATAATTAAAAAAAAACATTGTCATTTCTATCCATATTTTAAGGACAATGTTTTTTTTTTTTTTTAGCTTTGAATCCTGAAATCTTGACATTGCCAGATATTTAAAACTTTACTCTTTGATTTTGAGAGCATTCTCAAATCTCACTTATGAATAAGCTGTAGTTAACCGATCAAAAAATATATGATTTATATATGTATATAATATATGTAAATACCGGTCGGCCAGTGGAGCCATCAATGAGTGTCTGATTAGTAGTCTCTTTGATGAAGATCAGACTCTTGATAACTTCCATGATTTCAGTTGGCGATCTCAAGAGTTTCCGAATCCGGTGAAAAATTTCGGCTTCCGCTGCATTCGGGAACATTCTCTTCTTTAGAATTGAAACAGATCTATTAAATATATTGGAACTAAAGAGTAAAAAGTCTCATGAAAAAACTTGATTAAGCCTTAACTTTCTCTTAATTAGCAAAATTGCTTACCAACTTGTAGGCGGAAAGTAGTCAGATGTCCGGTGAGCTTGTTGAGGATAAAGTAAATCTTCTGAGAATACGGAGCTAAGTTGTGGGGCTTGTCCGGCCTGAAAAAGAATTGATTCAGGAACTATTAGTGAAAAAGTAGTTCCAAACTCATAAAGCCGATAAGAGCTCGTATACGGGGAATAGAGAAACTAATTACTCGTCGCTTATGAGGATGCTAAATTTGGTCGCACAAGCGACGATGGCGAGGATGGTCCAGTAGACATCAACTGGCATGTTATTCATGACCTCGGGCAACCCGGGAACATCGTTTGGGTCGAGTGTGGAGAGCTTTTCGAACTCATCGAAGATGGCAATGACACACATGGTTGTCTTGATGAGAGTGTTGAGCTCCAGAACGGCTACGCGGTGCTTCTGGAGCACCGAGGGTGTGATGAGGCCAGGCACTCTCTTCAGCACGGAGAGATGTCTAGCCAGCTGGTCCGACGTGTAGAGGTGGGCGATCATCCAGAAGTCGCTGAACTCCAGTGAGAAAGCCGCCAGAGTCAGAACGGCTTTGGCTTCCCACGAGTAGCCTGACAGCTTGTTCAGGATTGCCAGAGCGGTCTTGTGCGCGGTGTTCTCCCCCGGAGCCTTGCAACATAGCTGCAATTTCAAATTTCAAAAAATAAATTAATCATGGATAGTTTGATTCATCAAACCAAAGAATTTGTTAATTAATAATATATTCCATTTGGTTTTCTATGTATTATATATTGGAGTCAAATCTTCTTTATACATTTAGAGAAGTGTAATACACAATTACATCTTTGTCATTGAATATGATAGTATTAATTTAAGAATTTGTTAGAGTTTTTGACCGGAATATGTGTGGCCCGGACTGGACCGAATCATTCTAAATCGTACCGGCCAGTAACAATATAAAATGGTGTTTAGTTTCGACGCTTTATGTTGTTTAATTTATAACGGAATTCTTAGTAATTTTACCTCGCTGCTGATCGATTTCATAGTGCACAAGGGCACGGTGAAGTTTGGTTTTGGGGACCGGTCTTGTATGTCCAATTGGATTTTGCCTCCCTACAATCAGTCACAAGAATCAAATTATCTCATTAGGACAAACTCTTTGAGCATAGTTAAGAAGAACACCTCACGTAATCAATATTCTTTACTCAATATATAAGGCTAAACGCTTTTTCTCCAGTAAATAAAAATCTTTAATCTCGAAAAGAATCGGCTCACATTTGATGTGTTTGTTTTGTGCGCGGTATATATAATGCAATGTTATAGATTTTATTGTTAAACATCTGTGGGAATTAATTATTAACAGGTAATTGTATATAATACCTGCACGAGCTTGTCGACAATTTCGGTTGCACGGTTGAGAGTGCTCTCGACGACGATGAAGAGAGAATCCTCGTCGAAAGACTCGTCGGTGTGCACATGAGTCCCATAAATAAGCTCGCTGATCTTGTCGTCGGACATGGCGAACAGATTCAGCGCACCCTTGATCTGATCAAAAACATTTCCAACCGTATCTACAACCATAAATCCTAGCCCGTTCGCTACCGACGCTTCTAGGATTAGTTGCTTGTTGTTCATGGTGATAAAAAGGCTTGAAAACAGAAAGCTTATGGAAAGAACTAGAGCAAGAAGAGAAGTAGTGACACTTAAGGATTTGAAATGGCTTGGCTTAAATGAGATCTTCTTAGCCTATTTATAGAAATATTCCTTGTATGCTAGGAGCGTAACGTGATGAACAAATATTTTATTTGCAAATAAATAACGAGGGCTATTCTGAGCGAAAGTTTACCAAATAAGGTTAATAAATTTTGGGGCAAAACTAGGATAATTTTAATTTCAATAGATATAAAAAGACAAATTTGTCTTTATTAATTTTTAATAATAGTTGTAAACATTTGTACAGAGATGGGAACTCTAATACAAATTCATTTATCAGTGGAATAATAAGATGAAACTAGTATTTTCAGGGAGCAAAATTATAGAGAGGGAAAAGTTCCAAATGAATTAATAGGGAGAACATATTGGAGGTAAATAGATTCAAAGTGAAATTCAAGGGGTTTCGGTTATATACACGAAATGATCATTTTAGAAAATATTAGGGATATTTACTCTAAAATATAAATACTTCCGTTTTGTTTTTTTTTTTTTTAATGTTTTTTAATTTTTTGTTTTTGTTTTTTTTTTTTGTTTTTTTTTTCTGAGTGCTATATCACTATGCTGCTGCAAATATTAAATACCAAGATTTAAATAATAGCAAGTGCTTTTATTTATCATAAACATCATCAATTGTTTGCAGATAATTCAGTAATGTTTATTTTTTGCAGCGAAAGTCATCAAAGTTACTAAGTTCTTGCAGATAAATCAATAACGACTAGCGCCAAAAGTCACTAACAACGTCAGTCTTTTCTTATAAATGTTATCTGGCAACATTAAATGGCCTATCACCAACCTACATGACATTCACCACTTGTCTCCAACAACGACAACACACTTTAGTGATAACATTATTTGAAATAGAGATTTTTGCGGCAATAGTACCATAAACTTTAAAATCAATCTTATCGTGGCCAAAATTCCAAAAACACTAAAATATAATCATACCGTAACTTCCATTTTTTACCGACAATATTTATGATTTATTTATCAATGTCCTATAAAATTAAAAAAAATTCCGATAATATTTCTAACTTATGTATCACAACTTCTTATTTATCACAATTTGTGACATACATTATTTATCAAAATGTGTTCGTAATGACATTGCACAATATGTTTAAGGATTTGCTACAATATTCGCTATCATAAGATAATTATAGCAAATAGTTTGCTACTGTAAGATAATTAATTATTATCCAGATTACTTAAAACATTGTTGTAGTTTGCCGCAAATATCCCAATTTTAAATAAATATTCAGTAATACGTGTTATCCTTGTTGGAGACAAGTGGTGGATGATATGTAGGATGCTGACGTTGCATTTAACATTTTCAAATAATATTTGTAAGAAAAGACTAACAATGTTTTTTGCCACAAAAATAAACGTTGATGAATTATTTTCAAGAATTTTAGTGACTTTCATGATTTTTCGCCGCAAATTTCCCATCATATATACATATTGTTAATGCGTAAAAAAGGCTTTCAGTTAGAGTCGAATCCAAGGTTCAGGTTTCGAGCTAGACCCGCTGAACACGTGGATAATTGAATGCTAAGTCAGCGGGGGTTGACTGGTGATCGTCAAAGATGGAGGCGAATCCGTCGTCTTGGATGAGTCTCCGGGCTGTTCTTGGCGATCCTTGGTGAACTTCCTTCCTTGGCGAGCTTCTCGTCGGAGTGAAGTGTTTGTCTTGGCGAACTCTAGTCTTGATGAAGCTCCGAGATGATCTTGATGATTCTTTGTGATTTCCATTCCTTGGCGAGCTCCTATGGCGAGGAAAGACTTGCAAAAAAGGGTAGCTCGGCCCGGTTCCCTGTTGCTTATGGTTGGGCGAGGATGCCTACGTATCTCAGTTTAAGAGAATTAAGTCCCACATAGTTCAGGGTTAGTGATAAATGGTGGGTAAATGACGATGTGGTTTGACTAGTCAGAAGTGTCGATGTTGGCGGTGCGGGGGTGACCCTTGGCCAAATGGTGAGGGTATTACCGGCGAGGAATGATCCTTTTCGACCTCGTAGGTGTTGGCGAGCTCGTTTTGGCGAGGCCCTTAACTTGGCGAGGGACGCCTTCGTTGACTCGTCGAATAACCTAAGCAGTGAGGCTAAGTCTCAATGCTTGTTCCATTGTCAGACGAGCGTCTCGTGGAGAACTCCCAGGGTTTGGCAAAAGAGAGGGAGAATTATAGAAAGAGAAGCTCTGGAGAAGGTTGAGTGAGTGTGCAAATGGGGAGGGAAAGACTTTTATTTATAAGAAAATCAATTTCATGTAATTGCCCAAAGGGGGCCTGCGAATTTCCTCTTGCTAGAAGGGCTTTGCCGCGGCTCCTTGTCGTGGCGAGAGGCTTGCCAGTGCTCCATAGCTCGTATTTGACGTCTTTCGGGTATCCGCGAGCTTGTATGTTGAGTGTGGAGGAATCTCGGGGACTTCCCGGGGGTCTTCGTAAGATCGGATCTCTTTGTCATGTGGAATAATTGTGAGTTATCCCTTCATCAAGCTGTGGCGAGGTGCTTGCCACGGCAAGGGGCTCGCCAGGATAAGGGGCTTGCCAGGGCGAGGGATTTTCCAGGGCAAGGTACTTCGCCAGGGGCTGGCCAGGGCGAGGGGCTTGTCAGGGCGAGGTGCTATGCCAGGTGTTCGCCAGGGCGAGGGGCTCGTCAGGGCGAGGTACTTCGCCAGGGGCTCGTTGGGGGGGTTCGCCAGGGCGAGGTATTCGCCAGGGGCTCTCGGTCTCCGTCTTCGCCTTCTTAGCTCCAGGCCTCGCCAATACATTGGGTCTTGGGCCTCTGATCTTTGCCTTCCGTGGTGGGGATTTGACTTTTGCTAAAAGGGGGCCCGATTTTATATGTTCCAAAAAATGCACATAACGCATATATATGAAATACATGCAAATGTTTTTTTCTAGCTAGTTGATGATTTCAAATATTCATATATGTCCAGATATACATTTCTTTTCTATTAGAAAAATATATATAAAAATAAATTTTATCAAACATATGGCGTGATAAATAAATTGGACAAAAAAATGTGCCGCCTGTACATTTTTTATGATTTTGTGTATTTTAACATTATTTTTACTTTGGACCACCGGCGTCTTATTTGGTCGAAATTTCAATACTTTCACCATAAGTTTTTTCTCTTTCAAAATGAAGAATATATGTATCGAGTTACGAATATCCACATATCATTTAAAATTATGACGTCTGTGTTGGAAATCACGTCTATGATTCCGTATAATTATCACGATTTATACGTCCGAACCGTCAGGGTAACATTTAAAAATTATTTTAAAGCGGAAAACTTGTTATCCAAACAACGGTCCGAATATCGGATAATAACCATATTCCAAGATCTGATAAATATTATGCAATTTAATATTCATAACTCATTATTAATAAACTAGTCATAATAGGAAATAAATAGAAAGCAGTAAATGTTTGCATTTATTAACCCAATGCATAAGGCCGTACCTCGTTTGGCGATTTCGGCTGCGCACTCTGAATCGGGCAGGGCTCCGCCGGTGCTGAGGGAATCTCCCGTGATCTTCCGGGATATTCTCCTGGAATCCTCGTACCGAAGCGTGGGCTTCGCCGGCAGGACTCCGTCGCAAAACTTTAACTGATGGTTCTTTTTAAGCTTCCGGAGAAATAGTCTCCTAAGCCGAACCAGAAGAAGAGATCAGAGAGAAAATTCGCAGACCCTGAAGGAGAGGGAGAGTTCGAATTTTTCTCTGGGGAAAGGTGTGAATAATGTGTAGAATGAGCTCCCTATTTATAGGCTCAAGACTGTAACCGATTTGGAGATATTCCCTCCCTAAATTCGAATTTCATTAATTAAATATAATTAATTATCTCAATCCAATGGTCCAGATTTAATCTCATCTAAATCCAATGGATATAATTAATTAGGGATTTAATTAAATAAGAAAGATTTAGATAAATCAAAAATCCAATCTTATCTTCTTATATCATAAAATTCGAATTATATTATATATATATATATATATATATATATAAAATTCGAATTCTTATTATCTCAATCCAACGGTTGAGATGATTCATTAACCGATCTAATGGATCAAATAAGTTTAGGATAAATTAATTTATTAAAACAATTTTTTTGAATTTATCCATAAATGTAATTCGAATATATATACATATATATATATATATATATAATTAATCAATTCTTAATCCGACGGCATAGATTAAATCTTAGACCGATCCAACAGATATAATTGATTAATCAAATTCGAAAAATAAAACTTGGTCACCAAGTTATTAATTTTGAATTCATCAATATCCTAATCCAACGGTTGATACTAAATCATAACCGATCCAATGGATAATATTGATTTTAGGGATTTGCCAAAATACCAAAACATTTGGTACTTATGCCGCAAATATAGAAATATTAAATCAAGCCATTCGAATCTACCTAGGGTTTTATATAACAAACCCTAATTCGAATTTACACATATTAATATATATAAATATATATATTCATTTATTAATATAAATCCATTAATTATTAATTAATTATTAATAAGATATTAATAATTAAATCCAAATAATTAAATTATATTAATAAATCCTGATCTCAATATCACACATAAAAATGTCATGGTGCCACACCATCATTTAAATTCGTGACATGTGATTTAATTTCAAAGTTTATCGAAGCGATCATAAACTTAGAAAATCCATAAATCACTAACCGTAAGTCGAAATGACTTGGTTCAAAAAGCAAAGTTGCTTAGAATTTAATTTCCAACAACATGGTGCTGATAGAAAATCTAAATTCTAACTTTCTTTTTATTCAGTTAATTTCGTGTACCAAAATATGATACTTTTGCCACGCCTACGATAAAACTATCTGATGTCTGACACAGACCTTTCAGTTTTATAAGTCAAGCCAAATGATTAAACATTATCCAGAATGTATTTTAATCACGTACGTATCATCCGTTACGGAGCTATCCTGGGGACCATGGACCCGTATCACTTAAGCTCCAACGAACTGCTAGTTGTTCGTCAAACCTCGAAGTGATTCCACTATAGACCCGAGGCTGCACTCTTTAGTGATACGGTATATATTATTCCCTTTATAATAGCAGGGTGTCCATTGATACAATCAAATTCGGGTTATTGATCTTTCACTTGATGATTCATAAATGAGCAGGCGGTTTTTACCGTTATGCCCCTCATTGTATTTACTTCCTTGACTCAGTCAGCAATATCATGAGTAACCCACTTATGGTTTCGATTCATAAGTTGCGCATGGGTATCTCTCACTTCTCACCACCGACAATCAAGGGAATCATCATCACTCTAAGGAGAGCTGTGTGATGCCCATGTCTATGACCAAGCCACCCTTACTGCTGACTCTCATGTTCCCAAAATAATAGTGTTGGGAACAGCTGTAATATTTCGTGTTCTTTAACGGTTAAATCAAAGAACAATCAAGTCAGCAGCTTGGACTCAAGATCACTCAGGACTTAGATCGAATATCCATTTGATCATCTACTAGTGACTCAACTCCAAGTTATCAGTGACGGTCTTATATGATGACTTCCGGAGTTTAAGTCAGGTCCAGTCCAGTATGAAGACACTTCATACTTAATGCACTTCTAGTGAGTGTGACACACACAAAATCCAGAATAGGATTATCACTTAGTCACATTAATGACCTTATACGATTAATGGGCTCCCACCCAGTTGATCAGGTCACGGACATTTTAAGTTCATTTATTATGATTATTAATTCTTCCTCACATTGACTCTGTTGTGATAATAATAACATAATTGCATCCTTTATGAACTAAGGAATCAAACATTCTATTTTACTCTACCAGAAACTATAATAAGATTATCATAATAAGCATCATCTTTATTCAACGACTTGTCATAATCTTTTACAAAGGGATAAGATATCTTGTTTAAGGACACACATGTCCAACAATCTCCCACTTGTACTTGAAGAAGATGACCCATGTCTTTCAGACCCATATTCTCCAGATGCCTCCTGAATATTTTCTCTGGCAACGTCTTGGTGAATGGATCAGCCAGATTGTCTTCCGAGGCTATTTTCACAACCCTTACGTCGCCACGACGCACTATCTCTCTTATGAGATGGTATTTGCGTTCTATATGCTTTGCCTTGTTATGGTCTCTGGGCTCTTTAGAATTTGCCACCGCACCACTGTTGTCACAATATAGTGTTTGGGGCCCATCTACATTTGGAACAACTCCCAGTTCTATGTAGAAATTCTTGAGCCAAACTGCTGCCTCACAGGCTGCCACGTATTCAGCTTCCATGGTGGAATCTGCGATACAGGATTGCTTTATGCTTCTCCAGAATATCGCTCCACCAGCAAGGGTGTACACCGCTCCTGACGTCGACTTTCTCGCGTCTCTATCAGACATAAAGTCTGAATCAGTGTATCCTAGTGGATTCAGTTCTGATCCTGAAAACACTAACATATAGTTTCTCGTTCTCCGAAGATACTTGAGAATGTTCTTCACTGCAGTCCAGTGAGCCATACCAGGGTTGGATTGATATCTGCTAACAATTCCCACAGCGTAACAGATGTCTGGCCTAGTACACTGCATAGCGTACATCAGACTTCCCACTGCTGAAGCATAGGGTATTCTCCTCATCACGTCTTGCTCTTTCGGAGAAGTTGGGCATTGTTTCCTACTAAGGAATACTCCATGTCTGGTTGGTAAATTACCTCCCTTGGAGTTTTCCATTGCAAAACGTTCAAGCACCTTATCAATGTAAGTTGCTTGCGATAAGGCTAGAAGCCTGTTGTTGCGATCCCTGAATATACGGATCCCAAGAACATAGCTGGCTTCTCCCATGTCCTTCATTTGGAATTGCGTAGATAGCCACGCTTTTACGTCCGATAGCTTCTTCACACTGTTTCCAATGAGAAGAATATCGTCGACGTACAGAACAAGAAAAATTTCCACGGTTTCGTCATTGAGTTTATAAATGCAGGCCTCAGTGACATTTTGAATGAATCCATAGGTTTTGATGGTTTCATCAAACCTTAGATTCCAGGATCTGGAAGCTTGCTTTAATCCATAAATGGATTTAAGTAATCTACAAACTTTCCCTTCTTGACCCTGTTGCACGAACCCTTCTGGTTGGTCCATATAGATGTTTTCGTCAATGTACCCGTTCAGGAATGCGGTTTTGACGTCCATCTGCCAAATCTCATAATTGAGACTACAGGCTATGGCCATGAGAATCCGGATGGACTTGAACTTAGCGACTGGAGCGAAGGTTTCATCGAAATCAATACCTTCTCTCTGGGTAAAACCCTTTGCCACTAGTCTAGCCTTGAAGGTTTCAACCTTCCCGTCCACTCCTCTCTTTCGCTTGTATACCCACTTACAGCCAATGGTTTTGAAACCATCCGGTAAGTCTACAAGTTCACAGACTTCATTAGAATCCATAGATTCTACTTCTTGGTTCATGGCTTCCTGCCATTCTCCCTTACCAGGATCCATCATAGCTTCCTTGAAGCTTATGGGATCTTCAACACTAGTGTTTGAAACATCTAGGTCAAAAACCAACTGGGTTTACTCGTAGTGCTGAACCGTTCACAAGAACCTCCCACTACGTCTGAGTATTCCCCGAGTTTCTGATGAAACTCTTATGGTGACTACTCGTAGTGTTGTTAATTATTATTTAACCTCCCACTACGTCTGAGTATCACATGGTTCTGATCCTGGGACCGTGGTTTCCGTACTCTGATTATCAACAGGCGCTGTTGATTGTGTAATTATTTTGTCTTCTAACAATTCCTCAATTAATGTTTTATCTTGAGGTTCATAGTTTATATAGAGTCATATTTCGAAAAGAGTTACTATTGTTGCCGAACAATTACTCTTTTATATGATCATAAACTATGTTTCGTTCGATTCCCATGAATAATGTAAAATGATTCTTCCCCTTAATCATTTCCAAAGGTTCTTGTTCCTTTCTTTCTAGAGAACGTTGACTTTCAGAGAATTAATTTCTCTATAAGGTGATCATAAAACTGAAAGTTTAGATTCACCCCTTCAGAATAACTGAAGAGTCACAAGTGATTAACTGAATTAAAAATTCGGTTCATGCAATAAATTTCTTGAACTTTTAAAAGTTCTAATTTACTTTGCATTCATACCATTATCTTGAATACTTGCCAATCATTAGATAAAGTATTCATTTCCCTTTTTCAAACTTGTATAATGGACCACATACGCCAAGTATGTACAAGCTTTATAGGAATTGTGGCTCTTTTGACCCTCTTTCTCATAAAATGGTCTTTTAGTCATTTTAATCTTTGGACAAGATTCTCAAACAGGCAGGGAACTGATGTAACAGTTCACGCATGGTCCATCCTGTTAATCTCATCCAAATTAATATGACTATCATTTAGATGCCTTAGGTATGATTGATCACTTTCACAGTTAACCTTTTTCCTGGATGTCACATCCATATTATTCATTCATTGTTTCATAATGGACTAAGTTCGTTTATTTCACTTCACCGGACAGTCAATGTAAACAACTAGATCATTTCATAAATAATAATTTCATTATTATCTATAATGAAAAAACTTTGTTTACATAAGTGGACATTTGAATTTCCATGTAAGTCACGGGAATAATAACTATTGTTCTTGAAAACAACAACTTATTATATTTAAACGACTTGCTCCCACTGAAATAATTATCCCATTACTTTGACTAACACAGTCAACTTATGATTGTCTTCTGAATTATGAATTCAGTCAAAGGTTTCAACCTTTACCAATCATCGGGATGAATGATTATCTTCTCTTTGTTCATCTTTAGCCATTTCCAAAGTTCTAGAACTTTCGAATTACTCCCTTGTAATGTCGAGTGGAAATACCAACTAATCACAAAAGATAATCAATAAGTGAGTAAAATCACTTATTCGAACATTCACTGTCTTGACATTAAATACACTTCAGATTGTTCTATATTTATTTCAGATAGACATTTTATACTGGCATTGAAAAAGAAACTTATTAAACTTTATTATAGGTAGAATGTTTTTAGAAAAATTTTTGTTTGAAATAGTTACATGATGCAAACATGTTCTGGGTAAAACGTTAAATAAACCCTTTAACTATTTCGTGATAATTTAACCGACTGTACACGTCGTTGCCGTCCTTAGTGGCATGGTCACTCTAGGGTGACTCGCGGTGTCAACCGTGTAGTTTGGTTAAACTAAGTTTTAGTCATAAACTTAATTAATATTCATAACAAGAACCACCAAGTTCTCTATGATTATTAACTATCACCATAGACGGTCAGGAAGCACCAACTTCCGTGCAAGCTTAACCCATTATTTTTGGTTCTCGGGATCCTCTTGGAAACGTCGTCCTTAGGGAATGGTCACACTAGGGTGACTCGCGGTCCATTTCCAAGATTCCTCCGTCCCCATATTCTTTTGGAACTATCACGTTGTCAAACCTCCCACAAGCACACCTTCCCTTAGGGAATGGACACACTAGGGTGACTCGAGGCGGTGTGGTCAGCAGACCTTGTGTTAGTAATAATGGAGACCTTTAATGTATCCTATACTTGCCATTGTTTTTAGGAGATAACGTTTTTTATTTCTTATACTAAGTTATAAAAACTTAATATATAAACTATTAATGACACATTAATGGTTTATTTCGGATTTATTTATTACGTCTCGTAATTAAATAATCCCCTTTTATTGTGTTTATTATTTTGTCGGTAGTGATAGATCAATTCGTACGCTCTCCAGGTCGATGGGAGGGGTCCTAACCGGTCACCCAGAAGTGGATGGTGAACCGGCCCCACTTTTGATTCCCTCTTCCTTAGTCAAGATTGTACGATTGAAATTTTTCCGACTCATAACAAACACATTTACATTTACTCTTTATTATTTATATCTATCCTAAATATGACATATTAATAATGATCCAAACATAGACTCTATGTTTTAGGGTTATGAAAATAGGTTATAATAAATTATATCTATGATGAATATAATTAATTATTTCTAGGGATCCGGGTCGGAATAAATTCCGACCCATAATTAAAAATTATGTACGTGGGCCCTCCGGGCCTAAGCCCGGGCCCACATCCCTAGGAGAGGCCACGCCCAACCAGCCGAGGAGGGCCAGGGCAGCGCCCACCTCGCGCTGGGCCAGCAGGCCCATTCCGCTGCCAAGCAGCGTGGGCTGCTGCCAGGGCGCGAGGCCCATTCCGCTGCCAGGCAGCGTGGGCCGCACCCAGGGCGCGAGGCCCAGGCGCTGCGCGCCAGGGCAACCCGCAAGGGTCTCGCCCTGGGCCTCGCCCTGGCGTGGGCTTCGCTACGGGCCTGGCCCGTGGCGATTAGAGTTCTGACCCTGGGGCTGCAGCGGCGGCCCCTGGTTAGCCCTTGCCACGGGCTGGGCTGCACCTAGCAGCCCAGCCTTTTTACCGGTCCGATTTTTTTTTTTTCGGGTCGGGAATTAATTAAATTAATATTAAAATATCTAGAAATAAATTTCAATTTTAATTATTAATTTATTCATCAAATAATTTGTTCTTTAAACCCATTAATTAAATTACGTAATTATTTATCCTTGAACCATGGCTCTGATACCAATTGTTGGAAATCACGTCTATGATTCCGTATAATTATCACGATTTATACGTCCGAACCGTCAGGGTAACATTTAAAAATTATTTTAAAGCGGAAAACTTGTTATCCAAACAACGGTCCGAATATCGGATAATAACCATATTCCAAGATCTGATAAATATTATGCAATTTAATATTCATAACTCATTATTAATAAACTAGTCATAATAGGAAATAAATAGAAAGCAGTAAATGTTTGCATTTATTAACCCAATGCATAAGGCCGTACCTCGTTTGGCGATTTCGGCTGCGCACTCTGAATCGGGCAGGGCTCCGCCGGTGCTGAGGGAATCTCCCGTGATCTTCCAGGATATTCTCCTGGAATCCTCGTACCGAAGCGTGGGCTTCGCCGGCAGGACTCCGTCGCAAAACTTTAACTGATGGTTCTTTTTAAGCTTCCGGAGAAATAGTCTCCTAAGCCGAACCAGAAGAAGAGATCAGAGAGAAAATTCGCAGACCCTGAAGGAGAGGGAGAGTTCGAATTTTTCTCTGGGGAAAGGTGTGAAAAATGTGTAGAATGAGCTCCCTATTTATAGGCTCAAGACTGTAACCGATTTGGAGATATTCCCTCCCTAAATTCGAATTCATTAATTAAATATAATTAATTATCTCAATCCAATGGTCCAGATTTAATCTCATCTAAATCCAATGGATATAATTAATTAGGGATTTAATTAAATAAGAAAGATTTAGATAAATCAAAAATCCAATCTTATCTTCTTATATCATAAAATTCGAATTATATTATATATATATATATAAAATTCGAATTCTTATTATCTCAATCCAACGGTTGAGATGATTCCTTAACCGATCTAATGGATCAAATAAGTTTAGGATAAATTAATTTATTAAAACAATTTTTTTGAATTTATCCATAAATGTAATTCGAATATATATACATATATATATATATATATAATTAATCAATTCTTAATCCGACGGCATAGATTAAATCTTAGACCGATCCAACAGATATAATTGATTAATCAAATTCGAAAAATAAAACTTGGTCACCAAGTTATTAATTTCGAATTCATCAATATCCTAATCCAACGGTTGATACTAAATCATAACCGATCCAATGGATAATATTGATTTTAGGGATTTGCCAAAATACCAAAACATTTGGTACTTATGCCGCAAATATAGAAATATTAAATCAAGCCATTCGAATCTACCTAGGGTTTTATATAACAAACCTTAATTCGAATTTACACATATTAATATATATAAATATATATATTCATTTATTAATATAAATCCATTAATTATTAATTATTTATTAATAAGATATTAATAATTAAATCCAAATAATTAAATTATATTAATAAATCCTGATCTCAATATCACACATAAAAATGTCATGGTGCCACACCATCATTTAAATTCGTGACATGTGATTTAATTTCAAAGTTTATCGAAGCGATCATAAACTTAGAAAATCCATAAATCACTAACCGTAAGTCGAAATGACTTGGTTCAAAAAGAAAAGTTGCTTAGAATTTAATTTCCAACAACATGGTGCTGATAGAAAATCTAAATTCTAACTTTCTTTTTATTCAGTTAATTTCGTGTACCAAAATATGATACTTTTGCCACGCCTACGATAAAACTATCTGATGTCTGACACAGACCTTTCAGTTTTATAAGTCAAGCCAAATGATTAAACATTATCCAGAATGTATTTTAATCACGTACGTATCATCCGTTACGGAGCTATCCTGGGGACCATGGACCCGTATCACTTAAGCTCCAACGAACTGCTAGTTGTTCGTCAAACCTCGAAGTGATTCCACTATAGACCCGAGGCTGCACTCTTTAGTGATACGGTATCTATTATTCCCTTTATAATAGCAGGGTGTCCATTGATACAATCAAATTCGGGTTATTGATCTTTCACTTGATGATTCATAAATGAGCAGGCGGTTTTTACCGTTATGCCCCTCATTGTATTTACTTCCTTGACTCAGTCAGCAATATCATGAGTAACCCACTTATGGTTTCGATTCATAAGTTGCGCATGGGTATCTCTCACTTCTCACCACCGACAATCAAGGGAATCATCATCACTCTAAGGAGAGCTGTGTGATGCCCATGTCTATGACCAAGCCACCCTTACTGCTGACTCTCATGTTCCCAAAATAATAGTGTTGGGAACAGCTGTAATATTTCGTGTTCTTTAACGGTTAAATCAAAGAACAATCAAGTCAGCAGCTTGGACTCAAGATCACTCAGGACTTAGATCGAATATCCATTTGATCATCTACTAGTGACTCAACTCCAAGTTATCAGTGACGGTCTTATATGATGACTTCCGGAGTTTAAGTCAGGTCCAGTCCAGTATGAAGACACTTCATACTTAATGCACTTCTAGTGAGTGTGACACACACAAAATCCAGAATAGGATTATCACTTAGTCACATTAATGACCTTATACGATTAATGGGCTCCCACCCAGTTGATCAGGTCACGGACATTTTAAGTTCATTTATTATGATTATTAATTCTTCCTCACATTGACTCTGTTGTGATAATAATAACATAATTGCATCCTTTATGAACTAAGGAATCAAACATTCTATTTTACTCTACCAGAAACTATAATAAGATTATCATAATAAGCATCATCTTTATTCAACGACTTGTCATAATCTTTTACAAAGGGATAAGATATCTTGTTTAAGGACACACATGTCCAACAGTCTGCCTTTTATATGTGCATTAAGATTCATAAGTTTGAATCTTAATCCTAATCTTAATGCATGTCTGAATATTAAGATGTTTCAATATAATTTTTTTTTTAGAAAAACCCATGAAATGCCCAAAAAACACTTAAGGTTTGAGGGAAATGCCCATACTTTCAAACAATTCATTTATACCCATTTTAAAAATATTTTGGACCATATTAACTCTGGTTTTAATTATATTTATTTATTTTCGTATTTAATTATTTATTATATATTTTAATTTTCGAAATTAATTTATCCTAAAATTTTGGTTGAAAACTTTCCCTATTAATTAGATTATCATTTAATTTTGTTACTTTGACCCAAAAATTAAATCTCTCTCTCTCTCTCTCTCTCTCTCTCTCTCTCTCTCTCTCTCAAGTCTGCTCTATTCTCCCTCTCTCTCTAACTCTCTCTCTCTTTCTCTTCTTCGGGCGTGTCTTCGGCGGCCGAGTCGGCGACCATGGCCACCGTCGCGCCTCGTTCCTCCGTCGCCCTTCGTCGCGGTCGTCCTCCGTCACGCATCCTTCCTACATCACTCTCCGTCGCGGTCGCCCTCGGTCATTCTCATTTTGTTCGCCATCTCTCGGTCGCCGGATCAAACATGGTAAGATTTTTTATTTTTGTAAATCGTTTTACAAGATCTTGGAGTGGAATATTTCTTGGAGTGTTAAATGAATTTACCCGATATTTTAAAGGATTTACACGATTTGTAAATGCACTTACAAAATTGTGTAAATGGATTTACACAATTTTGTAAGGGTTTTACACGATTTTGCAGTGGTAATATTTTTCGTAAAAATATATGCATTTTTTACAGGTTAATAAAATTTTTGTATATATATTTACAGTTTAATATAGGTTTGGTATTTGTATATATATCGATATATAATCTTTTTTGGGGTCAATATCAGCAATGCAGTTCATCCAACGATAAACCTACTTCGAATCATAGAGCTATGACACAATCAAACCCGAACGAACAAAATGTTGAATTGAATCGTACCAGCCTCTACAGTTTTTGTATTGAAATATATATTTACAGCTTTATAATTATATTTACACTTTAAATTTCGTATATATATTTACAGTTTAAATATATTTTGTGATTATATTTACGGTTTAAATTTCGCATATCTATTTACAGTTTAAATTTCGTATATATATTTACAGTTTAAATATATCGATTATACATATATTTACAGTTTAAATTTTGTATATATATTTACAGTTTAAATATATCGATATATAATGTTTGAAATTTTTTAATTGATTTTGAAAATTTTATTAACATATAAAAACGTTATAATCCTTATAAATAGGAAAAAAAAATAAGAATTCTAAATACTACCTAAAAATGACGAAATAACAATTGATTTGAATTTTTTTTGTTAAAAAAATGGCGGAATAAAAACCAAAAATTCAAATAAATTGTAAACTAATTAATAGGGAAAAACAAATTCATATTTAATTGTCACGTGATTTGTAAGGGGATATTAGTTTCTCTTTTTGCTACATTTAAGGATTTTTTTTAAAATTTAATTAAATAAATAAAACGAATTATAATAATTAATCGTGATATTAGAAGGGTAATTTAGTCCATATTTCAATTTAAAGGTGGTTATGTTTACCATATTTAGAAATGGGCATTTTTTTGAAACCTTGAGCCATAAATGGGCATTTGCCTCATTCACCCTTTTTTTTAGATTTAAATGAAATGTTTTTATATAATTAAAAATTATATATACATTTATAAATAAAAATTGACAAACATCATATCTAATTTAAAATAATTATCAAATGATCAATTATTAAATTGTACGATATTCCAATTTAATTCAATTATTATTTTATTTAAGAAAGTAATTTTTATAAGTCGTAAATGATTTTAGTTAAAGCATAAATTTTTATTTGATAATAATTTCACTTAATTTATTTACCAACAGATGGAAATTAATAGTTAATTCAATATATTAATGAAGAATTTATTTTTAAAAACTTTATTTATTTATTAGGTTATTTAGTTATTTTATTATGAAATTCGTATATATATATTATTTTTGAAAAAGTGTAAAAATTGTGCTTCTTACCTATCATTGAAGGGGAGAGGAAGATATGTGAGATGAATCCATTAAAAACTATTAAGACTCATTTCTAACACTTATTCGGTAGGAGCCAAGAGGTATTAATAAGAGTTATTAAGTGGTTCATTTTTTTTTAAATGCACTTTAAAGATCTAAACTTGTTCATTAAGATTAAGAGACTTATTAAGTGCAAACAAACATATGCTCAAGAGCGACTCCAGCGGAGCGCTATTATCAACGCCATTTTGGCGTTAGTGCTCCAATCGAGCGCTTAAACCCACACCAAAGTGGCCTGAAACCATTTTCTTGAATAGTACAACACTATATTGGCGTGGTATTGTTCACTGCGTTTTTTTTTTTTTGCATTTTGGTCCTCCAAATGTGCTTAAATGTTCAGAGTTTATAAAACAGTTCGATATTTACCCTCTATATTATTTATAAAGAGTAATTATTTCTCTCAAAAAATATTTTTGATAAGCAAAATTAGAAAACTTATAAAAATATGTAATCTTACATAATTTATAAAAGACAACAATGAAAATTGCATAAAACACAATTACTTTAGAATTTAATATAATACACCATTACATAGGAAAATAGTACAAAACACAATTATACTACAAATTAGAAGAGAATAAATAATACATAAAAACAATTAATACATTAAAAAATACAAGCAAATAAATACAATATAAATAAGTTACTATTTAGGAAGATTCGTGCCGGATCCACCAAGGCCGATAAAATATTGAGAATATGAATCATAAGTAGGAGGTGGTTCATGAGATTATTGTTGTTGCAATTGTGACGGGTTTGACAAGATTTTGGAGAAAAGACGTGTAAAAAGATATAATGACTGCATGTGTAATCATGCATAACATGATAATAGAGGATGAACGTGATCTTAGTGCTCCAAAAAGTTGCGAGAGAAACGCAACAAGTGGAAGTCAAAATGGTGGTGGATGACAATACACAATTCGAACAGTTTATCACTCACTATAGACAAATAAGAGATAAAGATGCACACATTGCACTTTGGAATGCATTGATTGAATGCTTGTGGGAAGAGTATAGTCATTCCGATGCATGATGTGATTTTTTGCAATATTATTTTATTTGTGTTGTGTCTTTTATTTGTGTTTGTATTGTATTTTTATTCTATTTGTGTTGTAATTTTATTTTATTTTATTTGTGTTGTGTTGTAATTTTAATTTTAATAACTGCGAGTGGATTTTTAATAATTTGAATAACTTGATCTATTTAGGAATCAATAAATAAATATAAGGGTATGTGTGTAAATACAATATAAAGAGAATGAAAATAGAGTGAGAAATTGAGTTAAGTTGGAGATGATTTACTGTTTATTGAGAAATAGAGTGATCGATTGGAGATGACCTAAGTCTCACAAATAATAATGACGGATAATAACTTAGGTATTTATGTCGTTAATAAATGATAATAACTTAAGTATTCATGTTTTAAAAAATTGAAGAACTTATGCCGCAATAAATATTGATATTTTGTCGTATTTAACGGTTTTTTACTAACGGCATTTTTAATAATTTAGTATTTTTACCTTTAAAAAATAAAATTTAAAATATATTGTGAACTTTGAAATACTTCAAGATACCTTGCGTTATCCTTATTTTCTTTCAAGTAATGCTTTTATTTATTGGACTATAAATTAAATAATAATATAAGGAATTCAACAGGATTTTTCCCTCGTATAATCTATCTTACTTGAAAGACGTAGAATTTATAATCAACTTAAAATATTTGCTATAATTCAAGTTGCAAATTCCATTTATATATTATATTGATTAATAATATATACAACAATAAATGGGTTATGATCTAAGGTCGCTATCCAAAAACTAGATCATGGATCTTAAAAGGTTTTGTATATCCAAATAGTTAAACAAAAGAGTAAGCACGTCTATGATACATCAAATAAAATGTTTAAATAAAGACTAAGCACGCTCATGGATAGTGAAATGTTTGGTATCTAAATAGTTAAACAAAGACTAAGCACGTGTATGATATATCAATTAAAATGTTTAACAAAGACTAAGCACGTGTCTGAAACATCATGGAGACTTTGTATATCCAGATAGTTAAACAAAGACTAATTAGCACATGTATGATACAAAAGTCAACTGAGCATATCGCAGTTAAACAAAGACTAAGAACTTGTTGACTCGAAAGTCAACTAAGCATGTCCCAATAGTGACACTAATTAATTTGGGAAATTTCATAAAACATCCCTTAAAACACCATAAATTATTTTATCACACCTCAAAACATCATAATTGGAATTACATCCTTTTTAAATTTTATGTACCAAAATATCCTTTCAAAATATACATATTGTGTCATGAAAAATGGACATATTGCCTCCTGAAAAATGGACAATTCGCGCCCGAAAAAATAGACACAACTAAGAGTATTTTGGTACATAAAACTTAAAAAGAATGTATTTTCAATTATGATGTTTTGAGGTGTAATAAAATAATTTATGGTGTTTTGAAGAATGTTTTATGAAGTTTCTCATTAATTTTCAGATGCCCTTTACTAATAATAATAATATAAATAAATTATAGTTTTATTTTCCAAAGTAATAATGGGTAATTATGAGTTTAAGGACAGGTTTTCATTAGCAATACTGACCTTTTTGTTTTTTACTAAATAATAACATCTATATAATATATATAAATCATAATACTAATGCGTAAGAAAAATAAGTAGTTAGATATGTATACTTTTTTTATTCATTAAAATATAAAAATATCATTTTTACTATAGCTAAATATTTATACTTAATTTATTCATATAAACTAATTATAATATCATGCAATATATCAGTTTTCTTACACCAAAAAGAAAGAAAGAAAAAAAAAAGAGTAAAAGAGGAACAAAATGGGCCCATCTATTTTAGCAACAAAATATTGTGCCATGAAGAATCGAACTCGCCACAAGGCAGAGGGAAATTTTAAAAAACTCTTACAAATTTCAGTGAAAACATATAAAACAAGAACGGTTAAGAAGAACAGTTACCGGGCAACGCAATAATTAAACCCGGCAGATACTCCTACGTCCTAACCAATTCATAAATTTAAGTGTTTTATTCGTTTAGATTTAACACTAGCTAGTTACTAGTAAGTTGTAGATCTTCGAAATGAGAGGTGAATACTAATTTTAAATGAGATGTTATGGCCAAAAAACGACTGACTCGTCACAAGCTTTATTTACGGAATAGAGAATTTGGAGGTAAATAATATCAATTAGATTTTTTAAATAATGTTTTATTTTTTGGCCTTTAGAAAACAAATAATAATTTAGGAATTCAACTGTTTTATTTTCTGAGCTATAACATCTATAATCAAGTGGCAGATGAATAATAATATTGAACTCTTAAAATATTTGCTATAATTCAAGTTGCAAATTCCATTTATATATTATATTGATTAATAATATATACAACAATAAATGGGTTATGATCTAAGGTCGCTATCCAAAAACTAGATCATGGATCTTAAAAGGTTTTGTATATCCAAATAGTTAAACAAAGAGTAAGCACGTCTATGATACATCAAATAAAATGTTTAAATAAAGACTAAGCACGCTCATGGATAGTGAAATGTTTGGTATCTAAATAGTTAAACAAAGACTAAGCACGTGTATGATATATCAATTAAAATGTTTAACAAAGACTAAGCACGTGTCTGAAACATCATGGAGACTTTGTATATCCAGATAGTTAAACAAAGACTAATTAGCACATGTATGATACAAAAGTCAACTGAGCATATCGCAGTTAAACAAAGACTAAGAACTTGTTGACTCGAAAGTCAACTAAGCATGTCCCAATAGTGACACTAATTAATTTGGGAAATTTCATAAAACATCCCTTAAAACACCATAAATTATTTTATCACACCTCAAAACATCATAATTGGAATTACATCCTTTTTAAATTTTATGTACCAAAATATCCTTTCAAAATATACATATTGTGTCATGAAAAATGGACATATTGCCTCCTGAAAAATGGACAATTCGCGTCCGAAAAAATAGACACAACTAAGGGTATTTTGGTACATAAAACTTAAAAAGAATGTATTTCCAATTATGATGTTTTGAGGTGTAATAAAATAATTTATGGTGTTTTGAATGATGTTTTATGAAGTTTCTCATTAATTTTCAGATGCCCTTTACTAATAATAATAATATAATAATATTATTTTAAGGACAGGTTTTCATTAGCAATACTGACCTTTTTGTTTTTTACTAAATAATAACATCTATATAATATATATAAATCATAATACTAATGCGTAAGAAAAATAAGTAGTTAGATATGTATACTTTTTTTATTCATTAAAATATAAAAATATCATTTTTACTATAGCTAAATATTTATACTTAATTTATTCATATAAACTAATTATAATATCATGCAATATATCAGTTTTCTTACACCAAAAAGAAAGAAAGAAAAAAAAAAGAGTAAAAGAGGAACAAAATGGGCCCATCTATTTTAGCAACAAAATATTGTGCCATGAAGAATCGAACTCGCCACAAGGCAGAGGGAAATTTTAAAAAACTCTTACAAATTTCAGTGAAAACATATAAAACAAGAACGGTTAAGAAGAACAGTTACCGGGCAACGCAATAATTAAACCCGGCAGATACTCCTACGTCCTAACCAATTCATAAATTTAAGTGTTTTATTCGTTTAGATTTAACACTAGCTAGTTACTAGTAAGTTGTAGATCTTCGAAATGAGAGGTGAATACTAATTTTAAATGAGATGTTATGGCCAAAAAACGACTGACTCGTCACAAGCTTTATTTACGGAATAGAGAATTTGGAGGTAAATAATATCAATTAGATCTTTTAAATAATGTTTTATTTTTTGGCCTTTAGAAAACAAATAATAATTTAGGAATTCAACTGTTTTATTTTCTGAGCTATAACATCTATAATCAAGTGGCAGATGAATAATAATATTGAACTCTTACAATATTTGCAGTAATATTCCAAGCATCCAACTGGTAACCTCGAGTCGAGGTTGGCATGAATATTGAATACATAAGTTTCATTTATAAATTATTGATTTATTGTAATAGTTAAATAAATACCATAAATAGTTAAACAAAGACTAAGAACTTCAATGAGGCAGAGAGTGAACTTGAAAGCCACCGATGAAAACTAGTCCTTTGGATTATATCTTCACAATAGAAATTGAAATCGGCGATCAAGAGTGGTAGATTTGAGAAATCTAGCACTTATCTTTGGAATTATATCTTCACATTAATTGTTTGAGATCGAAATTAGTGATCAAGAATACATAGAGTTGAGAAAATGGTGCCCCAATCCTTGAAATTATATCTCCTGAGCAATTGAAATCAAATCATCAATTGTTATGGCCAAAAATCGCTTCAACAACAGTCACTATGTTGCACGTGGCAACACAATTTTTAGAGTGTTCTTCGGGGAGCAAATTAGGGCCGTGCGCCTCCGTTAATGTCGTACGTGAATAATAACCAGCTTAGAGGAGCTGAAAACAAAGAGAAAAATGGTGACATTAGTTATAAAAATGCCACTAGATCCTTCTCATTTCATTGCCTTTTGTACTTATTATTGTGGAGAAAACCAAGTACAAGCTTGGATTCTCATTTAATTTGTCCAACAATGGCTGAAAATAAAAAGGAATGTTATTGGGATAGAAGATTGTACTCCTTTTTTCAGTGAAGGATAGAGTCCTCCTTGGTTGGTTATCCTTGACCTTTATAAAGGACATCTTATACTATTTATAGTTATGTATTTGAGCTTCATTATGGGCTGATTAAGAGGTGTTAATGAAAAACCCTAATTCGGTGGTCCCCTCAAAATATGTTACTGTGACTTGGACGTGTGCAGATTTTTGTCGTCCCTGGTGGACACCATCTTCGCTAGGGTGAGCTCAATGTCATAGGTGTGGTCAAAAATCGAATGAGGCGTTCTTCCCTTGTCGACGAGACAGGTCGGCCCGCATCCTGCTTTGCGTTGGGACGGGCGAGACGCCATCTACTCAGCTTCGGCCTGGTATTATCTCGGCTAGTCTTCCTTTGATCGAGTCGGGGCCAATCCTTGCGTCTTCTCTTTGGGGTGGGCCTGTGTTCAGACTTGGGCCTCAATTTTATAAATAATTTATCAAATTAGTGAATTGTTTTCTTAATTAAATAAAATTTACTAATTATTTTTATAATATTAAAATTAATTAAAAGTTGTATATAATATCATTTAATGTCATAAATAATATCGTAAATATTTTGATTATTAAAAATTAATGCTATGAGAAATATTTTATATTTTATAAATTTTTGTAAAATCTTATTTATTTATTTTATGATAAGTATTGTTCAAATTTTAAAATATATATAATTAATTTTAAATCAACATTATACCAAAATTCAATTAAAAATTAAATATTACATTTAGATATTTGTTCAGTTCAGATATTAAAAAACAAACAAACTTAATTATCTTTCATTTAGATTCAGATGTCATATCTTATTATTCAGATGTGCATTATATTCAGGCGTGTAGATATTTGTGTAAACAAACACCCTCTTGACTTGTCAAGGATCTTTTCCTTCTCTTTTGGGCCTCAAGTATATGTGAGTAGGCCCACTTGGGTTAAAGAACCAAACTTGACTCCAACAATGATCAAAGAGTGGCAGATTAAAAATGATGCCTCAAATAACGATATTATTTGAAATAGTGCCGACAACCTATGTGCCAATCTCGTCGTTTTTATTCGTATGCTACAAAAATCTATTCTTGTCGCTTACTCATAATAGCATTTCCTATAGCATTTATTTATTTTACATTGTTAACAGTCGTTACATCATCAATGGTACTAAAAATTAATAAGACTTTATTTTAGGACCAATATATCTTCATTATAAGAGTCATAGTCTTCAATGAGTTCGATTATTAAATTCAACCACTAGTATCGGAACATAGATTATTCAATTGCTTAGAAACGTAGAGTAAAATTTATACAGCTGTATTTAATCCTCGAAGTAGGCCGGGAGGTCTAAAAAATATGCACTAGATATCATCATAAACAATATAGAGCTTTGCACAGAGAGATCTCGCATACATGACATTTTTTACTTTTAGTCGAATTTCGACGTTTGGGCCCCAAAATTGATATTTTTTCTTATGGCAATCTTTTTTCTATTTTTTAGAAACGTTTCTTGTGTTATTGATGTTGATATTTTTTTTTATTGTTCGTATAGCATTTTTGAAGTTCATGTACTTTTCTTGATATTCATATATTATTTTTAATGTTGATGTGAGTATTGGTGTTCTTGATGTTCATATCGTGTTTTTATATATTGACCTAAAATCTCAAACCAATTGAAAAAATAACGATTTTAGGGCTTATACATTGGAATTTGAATATAACAAGCATTCTCATGCCAAAAAAATATAAGGATTAAATTGTTGACGAGAAATGCTATAGGAAATCCTATAGCATTTCCTATAGCATTTATTTATTTTACATTGTTAACAGTCGTTACATCATCAATGGTACTAAAAATTAATAAGACTTTATTTTGGGACCAATATATCTTCATTATAAGAGTCGTAGTCTTCAATGGGTTCGATTACTAAATTCAACCACTAGTATCGGAACATAGATTATACAACGGCTTAGAAACGTAGAGTAAAATTTACACAACTGTATTTAATCCTCGAATTAGGTCGGGAGGTCTAAAATATATGCAATAGATATCATCATAAAAAATATAGAGCTTTGCACAGAGAGATTTCGCATACATGAGATTTTTTACTTTTAATCGAATTTAAACGTTTAGCCTCCAAAATTGATGTTTTTACTTATGGCAATCGTTTTTTCTATTTTTTAGAATTTTTTTTTTGTTATTGATGTTGCTATATTGTTTTAATGTTCATATAGCATTTTTGAAGTTCACATAGTGTTCTTGATGTTCATATATATTATTTTTAATGTTGATTTGAGTATTGGTGTTCTTGATGGTCATATTGTGTTTTTATATATTGACTTTAAATCTCAAACCAATTGAAAAAATAACGATTTTAGGGCTTATACATTGGAATTTGAATATAACAAGAATTCTCATGCAAAAATATGTAAGGATTAAATTGTTGACGAGAAATGCTATAGGAAATGCTATTTCTTTATTTTACATTGTTTACAGTCGTTACATCATCAATAGTACTAAAAATATGCAAGACACGATAAGTCGCAGCGAATGGGGATCGAAATCTTCAATCACGAGCGAGGCTGTTTCGATGAGTGGATAACAACGAAGCAGCAGAACAAACAAGCGCGTATACGCGCCGAGGGATTGTCTATCGAACGATTGCCATTTGTTTATTCAATCTAGTAGGGCTGAAACCGGAACCGGGATTCGGGAAATTTAATAATTTTGGTACCTATCCCGAATATTCAAGAAATTTTTCTATGGTACTGGTTCCCGCTTTTTTTGGCATATTTCCCGCTTTTTTTTTTTAAACAGAATCGGGAAAAAAATCGTGATAATATTATTAAAATGTCATTTCTTATATGTCGTTTTGTTATAAAAAAAATGATTTGTTTGTACTCGGTATTTACTATAAATAGCATTTTAGCCTCGAATTTTTACACTGTGATTTGGATTTGGTATCATGAAGTTCATGACGTGAACTCAGATCTACGATTTTGTATTTTGCATTTTGGATTTGTACTCAGATTTGGTATTTTGCATTTTGGATTTGTACTTAGTGGGTTTTTTTTTCATGTTTCTGTCTTGGATTTTGTCACGGATTTTTCGCGGTTATCATCCCAGATTTTGGTCCAAAAAAAAGTGTTGTCCCAGTTCCGGTTCCGGTTTTGATTAAAAAAAAAAAGGCCTTTCAGCTTTAGAACCAGAACCGAGACAGAAAAATTGTGTCCTGGTTATTCCAGGACAAGGACAAAAAATAGTCAAATTCACGGTTCGCGATTCCATTTTCAGCCCTACATCGATCAACTCCGACGCCGAAGACTTGAGTTGCGCTTGATTGATCTCTGAGCATTGGTGAAGCAGAGACGAAGCACAAAGAAAACTTAAGAGAGAGGGGAGTTTCTTGTTGGATTCTAAATGACGATGATGATCGGTTGGCTTTGTTTGACCCTAAAACACGAGAAGCATTATTTATTTTGAATTATGATTCAAAGTCATACAATTAAAGCCAAGAATTTCATATGATATTGAAATAAAGGAAATAAATTTGATTTTTTATATATAAATTTGATAATTATATATCAAGCTAGGTTAGTGTTGACGTGGTTTCCTACCTCAATCAGTCAATACGACTTGTGAGTGTATGATATTTAAAATGTATATTTTTTGTGGAATTCGATCATTCGGTTGCAAGCTCTCGATTGCTGCGCATGTGTGTGTGTATATATATATAAGCAAGTAAATGAGACGAGGGTTTTTTTTTTTTATAGAGGTTCGTCCTAAGGCAGTAGTTGACTGCGTCCTTTGTTAGTTTATTGCAACAATGAACATGGGCGGATAGCTACAGGCAGCAAATCACATCTATGAAGAGGGGAGAAAGGGAAAGAATGAAGGAAATACAGGAAAAACTCTGAATAGAAAAGAATGCCGGACATAAAAGCTCTCGATGTATTCTCTCGGGATTGTGTGTGTTGATCTGTGGCCGAGCCTGGTATTTATAGGCTTCAAATCTTTTTGTTGGACTTCCAAGAATCTTGGAGTCTTTCTTTCGACCTGACCGGGCTGACTGGCTCGTCTTGCTGACACGTGTCCCACGAGTGCGTGTTCTACGCCGAGCTGGATTCTTGATCAGATAGATTCGTTGAAGACTTGACTTCGTGCTGCTGGTCTTTAGCTTGATTTGAATTGATGAGGTTGGCTAGGAAATATGATGGTTCTTCCTTTCCTCTCCTTCATTGGTGACGAATAGCTTCCAGTTCGTTGGGCTTTGCCATGACAATGTGTCTTGATGGGCTTTGAGCCTCGCAAGTGGGCTTTTGTGAATAGTAATTTATTCTTTAAAGTCTTTTATTTACTTAGTCATAAATTTAATTAATTTATAATCTCATGCTATATGTCGTATTAAAATAACAACAAATTTGCACATCAACGGTTAGTTTAGAAAAGACATTATAAATAGACAAAATTTGATTTTATGAAACTATGAGCAATTCTCTAGAATAATTGAGTACTTTTTGGGCATTTCATGGGATTTTCTTTAAAAATATGGGATTTTCTTAAAAAATATAGTGTTGGACACTGTAAAACTAGATTTTAATATAAGTTACTAACTCCCTAAGCAAAACTCCTGCAAACTGAACCATTACATAGACTTACGTACCATTATCAATACTAAAACTAAGTTAAAGCTAATATCAACCAATCAGCAAGACATCAATAAACTAACCTAAGTTAATATCAGACAATCAACTAGAAAAAGCAAGCTAATACCAGGCAGCAAGTGATACGCCGAGAAAATTGGGCAGAAAACGATGGGCGAGCAACAAACGAAGGGCGAGAGCAAAACGTCAATTTAACCAAGAGTGACAACCTGAAACAAAACACAATATTACTACCAATTAACAAAAGACAAGTAACTACTACAGTTTACTAAGTAATTATACGTAAGTTGTGGTTGCTAGGTAGCCTAGTGCTAATTCTACACCATCTCCAAAGTGAAGGTCGTGGGTTCGATCCCCACTGCAATAAAATTGCCTTAAAAAAAAAAAAAAAACTATAAGTTTAATTATTAAAGTTTGAAATGAAACATAACTATTACAGTTTACTAAGTAAACTAACTATACGTAAGTTATAAAATTTAGATAAAGCATAAAACAAACCGATATAAATTAGAAGAACAATACCAAGCACACGCGATTAAAACTGGACAACAACTTGAAGACAACCAGGGACGGAACCATGATTTAGACTAGGGGTGACGAAAAGAAAAAAAAAAGACATCAAGCTATACAATGTGTGGAAAGGTCTGCAAGCTTTTTTTTTTCCGACTCTTCGTCACTTTGACGCACGATGATCTTCAATTATCTGACACTTGTACTGGTGTATCAACATTTTCTTCTTTTAAGAAATAATCAATAGTCGGTGTTTTCATATGCAATAATAAATTAAATGAAACCAACCCAACTTAATTTTTATATCCTACAATTAGTCTATCATATCTCACCAAATCAATTTCTAAATCAAGCCAACCAAAATTTATACACTAATCAAATAAATTAATGGTACTACAGCCTACTGGTTTACCTTGATAATGAGGAGTCGAGAACAAAAGAGGAACAAGACAACGGTTGGCAAACTGCTCGAGTCTGAAATTAGATAGAAAATTTCATTACTTGAAATTCAAACCCAAAACTGAGGATTAGACCCGAAATTTAATCTAAGATTAAAAATAAAAGAGAAATGGCTCTTAATATCCAAATTGAAACGTTTAATTAGCCAAATAGCCAACATTTTTTTTCCTTGCAACATAGCGAAATTGATGAGGTGGCTATTGAATAACATATTTTATACCTATACTACCCTTTTAATTAACCTTTTTTATTATTATTTTCTTAAAAATAAAATTAATTAATTGTGCCTAATTACAGCTAATTACGATTTATTTTTATAAAATTAAAATTTTCAAAAATCAAAATGAAAAATTACAGTTTATACGATTTGTTTTCAAAAAATATTTTATGGAAAATCAACGATATAACATATTAAGGTGTATTTTACAAACTTAATTTTTCTTAAAAATAAGAACATTTACTTGTTTGACAGGAAAACTGTATTAAAATGTATTAACTAAGTTAATTTGTTTAAAATTAAAAATCGTGATTAAAAGTTTTAACAAAAATTATACGCGTGGTAGAACTTATACACGAGTTTTGATTTTCAAAAATTTTAAAATTTTAAAATTAAAATGGAACCAATAAATGCGGCAATCACGTATCAATTTGATAACTAATTACCTATTATTATGCATATTATTCAAATTCGTTTTTCAATATTTAATTAATTAAAAAATCAAATAACATTCACATGAGATCATGTTCATCATGTTGCTGACTATTTTCGTATAAATATTGATAGTATTTTTCTTATCAATTTAATAGTCGTTTTGAACGTGTTATTTTCATAATAATTTTCTTTTTTGATTAATAACTAAATAATAATTCCAGCTGTTTATGAAAACGTGAATTAACAACATTCCCGGAAATAGTCAGTTTACTGGGTTAAAGCAGGCTTTTAGTACAATCTAAAATAAAATAAAAACCCGTGAATTAACCACATTAAATACAACCTAATATCTAGCGAAAACGTGTATTAACCACATTAATACAACCTAGTAACTAACAAAAGCGTGAATTAACCACAATAATACAATCTAAAATATATAAAAAAAACGTGAATCAACAACATTAATACATTCTAAAATATGCTTATCAACCAACAATGTAATAGTTATATAAAAGGTTCATATTGAAAGAAAAAATAAAATCGATTTTTATAGTGACGATGAACATCATGTGATGAAAAACTCATACAACCCAAATATCGATTTTGTAGCAACCACAATTGGAACATTATCCGATCCCGATGTTGTTTCAGCACTCGAATTAGCCGCCGTTTCCATTACTGTCATTGCTGTTTCCGTTGTCAGTTCCATAGCCGTTTGCTTCTTCGCACTTGATCTCGTCCTCCTTATTATATCAAACATAAAAGTGAATTAACCATATTAATACAACCAATACAACCTAATATATAACATTAATACAACCTAATATCTAACAAAAGCGTGTAGTAACCACATTAATACAACTTAATATCTAACAAAAACGTGAATTAACCACATGTATAGATGAGAAAAATAAACATTGTGAATTAACCAAAGACACGAACAATGAGAGAGAAAGAAACCTTATTGATAATCAAAGGCACGAACAATGAGAGAGAAATAAACCATGTTGATAAACCTTGTTGAGAAAAGAGCTCGTCCGTATTTGAGAGAGAAAGGAGCTCGTCGACCTCTAGCTCCGTCGTCATCCGTCGTGGTGAAGCAGCTCGTCGGCGTTTGAGAGAAAAAGGAGCTCATAGTCGACAACCTATGAGAGAGAAATAAAAATCAAATGATTTATTTCAAAATCCTTAATATTTTCAAATTTCCTAAAAAAGGTTGAAAAATGATTTTTTTTAATCATTTAATTACCATTCTGTTTTATTTGATTTATTTAGTTATAAGGGTAATAAAGTCATTAGAGATTTATCAACATGGTTGGTTGGCTATTTTTAGCAATTTTAACCAAAAGTTAGCTATATCGCAAAATAGTTTTTTTGGTTGGGCTATTTAACCAGAGAACCCAAAATAAAACCCTAAATTTATTACCTGAACAAAGTGTATGATGCTCTGAGTCTGAGGAAGAAGATAGTGCGAGGAAGAACCGAAGAAGACGCTGCTCAGAACTAGACGGTGCGAGGAAGATCCGAAGAAGACTGAGGAGGCAAGAATGCTCTGTTTTGGAGTCTGGAGACTTCCCTGGACGGAGAGAATGAATCGTTCGACTGCTCTAGAGTCGGGAGGAAAGCAGTGCCGCGCAGAGAGGGCTGGAATCAGCGTGAGAAGGAGTCGACGGAGACTCGACTCTCGAGAGAATGACGAACGATTAGCGAAGCATGTGCTGAAGGACTTCTTTTTTCCTATCACTTTCCACAGTTGCCCTCAAGCATACTGCAAACACACACGTTTACAAAGGATTGTTTATGCCGTAATTAATATAGTTATTATATATTATAACAATAAAAATAATCTGAAAAGTTGGGGTGACATTAGAACATAGTTCCTGTAACCCTATACCTATAAGCTAGACCGTGGTTAGCACTAGTTGCATAGCAAGTTGTCAACTTGCTTAATATTTTATTGCATTGTTTTTACTTGGGTGCTAAGTTAATTAGGATAGATATGTAAATTCATATCATGTGCTATCCTTATATAAGCACATATGTGTGCTTGTTTTTTTTCCATCTCCAACAAAGATCATTTGATCACCTCTTTTAGTATAGTCCCTTTATTTATCCTTGCTGTTTAAGCATCACACCATCATCACATATATTTATATTATATTCATACACAAAGTGTGTAATTTGGTTTGTCGTTTCTTTGTTGAGTCTTTGGCAAAAGTTCCAAATATTTGGGACCAACGAACAAAGGGCGTTAAAGACAACGAACAAAGGCCGAGCAGAATCGACCCTGCGATAAGAAACAAGTTGGGCTAAGACAAGCTTCCAAGTAAGAAATAGCAATTCGTAAAAATATTTATAAATAAAATTGAAGAAATAAACAGTAGCGGCCAATCGGAGAGTTACCGAGCGGAGAACGATGGGACCGTGCAGCGACCTAAGAATGACAAAACCGTGCAGACCCCAACGAAGGACGGTACCTAACTCATGCAGATTCAATTGAAACAATTTAGTGCTAAATCACATAACAAACACCACTACCAAAACAATCATTCTGACATGTAAAATCTTCCTATCTACGGGTCAGATATGGACTGATCAAATATATGCAAAGAAATATCAAACCTAATCAGTAAATCAATAAAAGTATTCACAAATTGCTTCAAAAAAATACAAAATTAATTTAGGAATTGAACTGAACAAAGATTAGATCGATGAACGAAGGCAATCTAAGTTCTGAGGAGCAATGAAAAGAGGAGCTTACATTTCTCTTCAGCTCGCAAATGAAGAGCGACACGGGGCTTCGGCGCTTGCTCGGACAGCGGAGAGGGCATGCAAGAACGCTGGGCTTCGGCGCTTGCTCGTTCTTCAGGCGGGTCAGCCCTCCACACCGGTGCTGGCGAGTGGTGCAGTCACTAGAGACAGAGAGTGGGAAATAAAAATCTGGGAAGAAAGTAGGAAATAAATGTTGGATCCCAATTCACGGATCTGCGAAAAACACGAATAACACCAGAAACTAAACAAACTTAAGAACACGAATTTGGGAAAAGAAATTCTCTGATTAATATCGAAGACAAAATTACAAAGAGATAAACTCAAAAAACTCTAATGGACTCAGCACTTTACAAAGTGTACACTACTAGGTTTATATAGCCTCACATAGGCGAAACCCTAGCTCAACTCAATCGCACAAAATCAGGAAACTACCCTAAATAATCTCAAATATTTGACTCGATCTTTGCTTGCTCCTCAAGCTACGCACTTTCCTTGCTGGGTAGTTGCTAACTTTCCTTTCCTGCGTGGACAGTTTCTCTGTCCCCGAGCTGGCCTGCTCGTATGCTTCCGGCTGAGTTTGCCTTCTATCCGGACGTTCTTCTGGTGTTCACCCGAGCTGGGTTGAATTCCTGTCCGTCCTTGGTTTTGGTCGGTACCCGGGCTGACTTCCTCTGAGTGACGGACTAAGTCAAGCTTAAGCTCACAATAAATATCCAGGAGCCCCACTAAAATTCAGTAGCTACCCCGTGTGTTTTCTACTTTCTCGGTAAAGGAAAATAAGATCCAAAGGTCCACGTGGTTAAGCAGAATAAACAATCCGGAGAGGGCTGAAACCCGTACACCTATTAACGGCATGGTTGTGAGCAGATTTGGCTTGGCTAAGCTTTTAATCCCGCTCTTTCAGGTAATCGCCGACAAGGCACCAGAGTAGATTAGCAAGGGAACAATTAACCACCTCGGTTTGTCCGTCGGTCTGTTGGTAATAAGCGCTACAAAAATTCGAGCGTCGTGTTCACCATTTTACACAGGCCCGCCAAAAGTGACTAATGAACTGTGTGTCACGATCAAACACAATCGATGCCTGAAGACCATAAAGACGGTAGAAATCATGGAAGAACAACTTAGCGACGTTGACGACATCTGTGGTCTTCTTACATTGAGTAAAAAATGTCATTTTAGACAAACGATCGACAACAACAAAGCTCAAATCGTTACCTCGTTGAGAGTGTGGTAATCCTCGCACTAAATCCATGCTAATGTAAGTTCTCGGCTGAAAGGGTACGGGCAGCGACATGTAAAGCCCCACGTTACTGTCGGACCACCCTTGGAGACTTGACAAATGCAACAGTGCTGCACGTACTGGTGAACTTCCCTGGAAATACCCGGTCAAAAGTACGAATTGGACAAGCTGAAGTGTCCGATCGCGTCCCACGTTTCCCTAGCCATGTAACTCTTATATAATCTATAGTATCAAGCTGCAATCTGGGACGCACTATCGATTCCCGCGGAAAAAGAACACGTTGTGGAGAAAAAAATCCGAGCACTTGTCGGCTTGAACATCGGCGAGGATTGTCGAGAAGTACAGATCAGTGGGGAAAATATCTTTGAAGGAATCAAACCCGGGTACCTCGACTCTAACGGTGAAAAACAAGATGGTCCTACAACTAAGAGCATCAACAAAGCGATTGGTAACACTCACTTTGTGCTTTACGACAAAAGTGAAACCTTCATGCAAAGAAATCCACATCGCGTGTCGAGCGGACACCTTATCTTGGCGGTGAATGTGTTAGAGAGAATCGTGGTCGGTGTAAAGCAAAAATTCGCAGTGAAATAAGTAATCTCTCCAATGTTTAACGGCTTGAAAGACAGCGTAGATCTCGACGTCATATGTAGTGTAATTAAGCCGTGCACTAAAGATTTTTACGCTAAAATACGCCACGGGCCGACTGCTTTGACTAAGAATAGCCCTTATACCCGTCTTCGTGGCTTACCTGTGAAGCTCGAATGGTCGCGAAAAATAAGGAAGTACCGAAATAAGCGCGGTGGTGAGCTGCTCCTTGATCCGCTCAAAAGCCGCTTCGGCAGCGGCCGTCCACTAGAATTGTGTACCGCACATATAATCGGTGAGGGGCGCCATGATGTCGCTTAAATGTGAGACAAAATGCCAATAAAATGAAACGAGACCATCCTTCGTATTCGAGTTTAGTCGAGGCCAATTTCGAACCGCTTCAACCTTTCCTTCGTCAACTTGTAATCCAGCCCCGAAAATAACATAGCCAAGAAATAATACTTCTTGTGTCATAAAAACGCACTTCTTTTTCATTGTATAAAATTGTTCTCTTCGTAGCACTTTGAGCACTTCATGCACGTGCTCAAGATATATGTCATGATGGGCTCTATAAATCAGGATATCGTCAAAGTACACGACGACAAAATGACTGATAAAAGGGTGCAATAGCTGGTTCATCACCTGTACAAAAGTACTCGAGGCATTGGATAAACAAAAGGGCATCACAAACCACTCGTACATCCCCTCGCACGTCTTAAACACTGATTTCCACTCATCTCCGGGCCGCATACGAATTTCATAATACCCGCTCTTCAATTCTAGCTAATCGTGAAAATACTTTGGCGCCGCTTATCTGATCCAACAAATCATTAAGTCGTGGAATAGGAAATCGGTACCACACGATGATTTTATTCACGGCTTGGATGTCCATGCACATACGCCACGACTCGTCCTTTTGCGGCGTCAACAAAGCCGGAATCGCTATAGGACTCATACTTTCCTTAACGTGTCCCTTTGCGAGCAGCTCCTCGACTTATCTCAGCAACTCTTCTTGCTCGCTCAGTCTCATCATAATGTTTCGGTGTTTTTAATGGTTAATTATCGGGATCTCAAAAACGAATGATTTTTGTAAAAATAATTATTTATCCATTTTCGCATTCCGAAAAATTTTACTTTCCTTTTTAAAATTACGCAATACCCACACACAAAAAAAAAAAAAGCACTCCCACTAAATTTCGGAACCTCTAATAAAATCCAAGAAAATATTATTCACAGAAAATTCAATTATTTCGGTTTATCATAACGAATGCTCTGATACCATTGTTGGGTTTTAGAAGATATATCTCATCGCGAAAGCAGAAATTCCACGGATCCTTGAAACTTAGATCTAGATAACGTGAAATAATTAAAACTTACCTGTGAGAATACTTTACTCGCTTGAAACCGGATCTCGAAGATTAGTTGTCACCTAGCACTTGCACGCCAAAATGATCACGAGCCACTCAAGTGTTCAGCCTCTACATCGTACACCACGTTGCTAACGGAACCCCTTCCTTGGTCGGAAATCACCTCGTAAGAATACTAGTTCCTTCTCGGTGACTAGATGACGGACTAAGACTCGTGGGCTTGAGGAGAAAATCATACTCTCTCTAGGAAGATGGCGATTTCTCTCTCTCTAGGAGTGGAAAATACCTCATGTGTATTGCTTAGGGTTTTAGATGACCATTCATATCTATTTATAGACTTAGGGTTGTGATTAACGGGCTTTATTAATCATATTCAACAAAGCTCATTGATCATATGAGTTAACAATTATCTCATGTAAGCTTTAATACCAAATCTCCAATCTTTGAGCACTTTTGCCATATTAATAATTCCTACAGTCTCATAACACACGGGCAACTAATTAAGTTTGGAAATACGATTCGGACATTTCCTTATATATTTATTAATAGAGTGCCATTTGGTTTCTTAGAAATGATGGTTGTTGTCAAATGGAGTTTCGGCATACGTTTCCAAGGAGGAAACAGAGAACCCAATATCAACCCATGTTTTTGACTATATATTTATTTCATGGTAAGAGCTAGTCATCGTGTTTTACTGGAAATTTTATATTGAACATCATTGAGCAGCGGGTGTAGGACGAGGGCGATCGGATGGCGGATGAGAGGACAAGGGAAATTAAGGGTAGGAAAGCGTAGTTGGCACGGAAATGGTCAAGATTGTAGAGGAGGCACGCGGTGGCATCGGAGGAGGACGCGGAGAGAGAGAAAGCAGCAAGGGAGAGGAGCTACGGCCAGGGACGGAGGAATTTGATGATCGAGGATAGTGCGGTACGTTGCGTAACCGTTTAAATCATATTGTTACCTTTCGTGTTTTGTCTCTACACCAAATTGCCACCCCTAAATACATTGGAGAGAGAATGGTAGATTGCGAAAGTTGTTTTGCGAATTTTTTTGGGAATGAAGGGAGAGAGTGGAGGTTGGCTTTGATAGCAACGTAATTGGGAGAAAGACGACATTGACGTCATTGAGGGGGTTACCTTCCTCTATTGGTTGAATGGGAATCAGTAAGATAGGGGTATATTGGAAAAATAAAATTTGAATTTTCTTGGATGATAAAGGTCGGATGAGAGATAGTTGATATAGGAAAGGCTTTAAGGAAAAACGACGTTGACTTGGTTTACGACAATAACATTGAGAAACGACATATAGTAGTGAAATGACAGGTAATAGTCAAAACGACATTGACTAAAAATTCAGCGGCAATTATCGACAAGAATTAGTGAAAATGAGCAACAAATTCTTGTTATATTCACTCGGGTGCCAACATCGTTCCAAGTTAGTACGTTCGACAATGGCTTCAATAGTCCTATTATAAGGTATTTGCGAAAGTGGTTCTTCTAAAGAAAAGAAAAAAAGGTGCAAAAAAGAAATACTTTAATATTATTCGGTAAGAGTGAAGATCATTTACTGAACGACAAGACAAAATACAAGTAATTTCGTGGGCGAAAGAGGGTTACTATATCACACGTACGTTCTAACAACCCGTCACATGCCCTTATTGAACACTAAACACACTGGGCCGACCGACAAACGACACGACACAAGACACGAACATAACACCATAGAAAGAGAGACAGCCAGTGGCGTAGTACTACGTACGCGCTGACGTGCTCTCATCAATGATTGGCGTGGCAACACTTGTAGCTGATATAGGTCTCCATGGGGAGCGGGCACACCGGGCAATTCATGGACTCTGGAACCTTCCCGGCCACGATCGGAATGGAGAGGTGGGTGCACTGACGGATGATTTTGTTAACAGAAACGATGGTGCTTGAGAAGACCGATTCGAAGCCATGTTCCTTCACTGATTCCTTCCAAGTGTCCTTGTCCTCTAAGACCTTGAAGATTGACGTGCCGTGGGCGACAGTAATGACGGTGGAGCCCTTAGTCAATAGGGACCATCCTGTCTCGTTCTTGTAGGAGAGGAGCTTCTGGATCTCCTGCGCCACCGGGTCCGCTGGTTCGTCCTTCTTCGGATTCTTCGAGAGGAAGAGGCTCTCTACTCCTGACCAGAACTTCTCCAGAATGTTGTGGTCTTCGCCGCCTTTCGGCGTCTTTCCGACGCAAAAGAGCTCGATGTGGATCTTTAGGTCCTTCAGGACAGGGTCGTTAATGAAGGCGGTTGCTTTCTTGTAAAACTGTTGGATCCAATCGTTGTCTTTGCCTCCATAGTACAAGATATACTTGTCTTCCTTGACCTGTTACAATTTTTTAGAGATATATTATCATCAACAGAACATCACATATTCCACCTAGCCCGGTCTCTGCCCAGTTTCGGTTCAAAATCCGTGCTTTTTTATCACAAAATAGAGAATCGTCCAGCCCGGTTTTAGAATTAATTGAGCTTACCACTTTGTTATTTGATTTAAAGATATTTTTATTTACCTATAACTAACTAATTTAAAAAAAAAAAAAAAAACCTTCCACACGTTTTGGCTTTTTCTGTCTTTAAAAAAACAGGGACTGAGCCAAAAGATAGGCTCGATATCCGGTCCAGGTTTCACCTCTACTACTTGCTACGAATAGAAAAATGCATGTATGAGATTTACCCAAGCGTCGATTATCGGGTCGGCGGGGGTGATAGTTGTGATCCATTTCTGGTCATCTGCGATTTTCTTTTCCGCTTCTTTGTCGAAGGGAAACGCCTTCAGGCCCCAAGTTTTGATCAAAAGGAAGGCGTTGGAATTCTCGACTTGTCCCTTCGGGTTCAGCATGACGAGCGTCGGCTTGCCCTGGAATTTCCACTCATCTTTGATGAAGCGCAGGCCTGCGATCGGCGAGAACTGCTGCACCACGTACCACGGCATCTTCACGCGCAGGGTGTCGAACTTTTTCCGCAGCTCGTCTGTCCAATTCTCCACGATCGGGACCCACACGATCACGTAGTCCTTCTCCTTCTTCGTTTTTTCGTAGACCGGCTTGAGGGTGGATATGTCATTGTCAGTGATGTCTAGGGTTGAGATGAAGAAGTACACTATCTTCCTCCTCACCACGTCAATGTTCACCTGTTTGATCAATCATTTGGTTTGGTGTCAAATTAGTCCATATTATGATTTTGGTTAATCCGGGTCTGTGTTTTAACGGATCCTGACTATTAAGGTACGTATTTTAATAGTTAAAACTTTACTAAATTCGCACATGTGAAGCTTAAGTTAAGTGATCGAAAAGTACATAATATATATACCGGTCGGTTAGTGGAGCCATCAATGATTGTCTGATTAGTATTCTCTTTGGTGAAGATCAGTGCCTTGAAAACTTCCATGATTTCTGTTGGAGTTCTCAAGAGTTTCCGAATCCGACGATAAGTCTCGGCTTCCACTGCATTGTTCGGGAAACATTCTCTTCTTTAGAATTGAAACAGATTAAGCAATGCTACCAATTAATTGGAAAGAGTGAAAAATCTTATGAAGAGGCTCGATTAAGCTCAACTCTCTCTTCAATAGTAGCAAAATTATTTACCGATTTGTAGGCGAAAAGTAGTCAGATGTGCCGTGAGCTTGTTGAGGATAAAGTAGATCTTCTGAGAATAAGGAGCTAAATTGTAAGGTTTGTCCGGCCTGAAAAAAAGAATCGATTCTCGCACGATTAGCGAACAATTGCTCTGATATTATAAAACCGATAAGAGCTTGTATATTCGGGAATAGATAGATTATTTACTCGTCGCTTATGAGGATGCTGAACTTGGTCGCACAAGCGACGATGGTGAGGATGGTCCAGTAGACATCAACATGCATGTGTTTCACGACCTCGGGCAGTCCGGGAATGTCTTTTGGGTCGAGTGTGGAGAGCTTCTCGAACTCATCGAAGATGGCGATGACACGCATGGTTGTCTTGATCAGACTGTTGAGCTCCAGAACAGCTTCACGGTGCTTCTGAAGTACGGATGGCGTGATGAGGCCGGGCACTCTCTTCAGCACAGAGAGATGTCTAGCCAGTTGGTCCGACGTGTAGAGGTGGGCGATCATCCAGAAGTCACTGAACTCCAGCGAGAAAGCCGCTAGAGTCAGCACGGCCTTGGCTTCCCACGAGTAGCCTGACAGCTTGTTCAGGATTGCCAAAGCGGTCTTGTGCGCGGTTTCCTCCCCCGGAGCCTTGCAACAGAGCTGCAATTTCCAATTAATGAATTAATCATTGATAAATTTATATATCAAACCAAATAATTAATCAATAATACATTCCATTTGGCTTTCTATGTACTATATTGGAGTCAAATCCTCCTATACATTAGAGAAGTGACCATAATACGTGTAGCTCGGACCAGGCCATTCTAAATCTTACCACTCAAACATAAAATGGTGTCTATTAACGCTTTATCGTGTTTGATTTAGAACGGAATTCATAGCAATTCTACCTCGTTGTTGATCGATTTCAGAGTGCACAAGGGCACGGTGAAGTTGGGTTTTGGGGACCGGTCTTGTATGTTGTCCAAATTGATTTTGCCTCCCTGTAATCAGTCATAAGAATTAAATTATAATCTCATGTGAACAAACTCCTTAACCACAGTTTATATAAGAATACCTCTCATAATCAATGTGCTTTACTCAATATATAAGCCTAAACGATTTTCTCCGATACAAATTTTCAATCTAGAAAAGAACTGGCTTACATGTAATATATATATTTTGCACGTAGTATTATCGGGTTTCATTTAAAAAATCAATTACCTGTGGTAGGAGTAATTACTCATAACTAGATAGATCCTGTTAAATCTTTGTGGAGATTCTTAACATGTATAAATGGAATACCTGCACAAGCTTGTCGACAATTTCAGTTGCACGGTTGAGAGTGCTCTCGACGACGACGAAGAGAGAATCCTCGTCGAAAGACTCGTCGGTGTGGACATGAGTCTCGTAAATAAGGTCGGTGATCTTGTCGTCGGACATGCCGAACAGGTTGAAAGCACTCTTGACATGATCAATAACATTCTCAACCTTATCCACAACCATATGTCCAAGCTTGTTCATCACCCGAGGTCCATTTAGGCTCACGACCTTGCTCATGGTGATAAAAAGGATTGACAATAGAAAGATATAATGGAACGAGAAGAGAGAAGTACTGAAACTTAAGGACTTGATCAAATGGCTTGGTTAGAATGAGATGTTCTCAGCCTATTTATAGAATTCAATGTATATGCGAAAATCGGATCGAGCAAATAATACAAAACGTGAAGAAAATATCTTAGCTGCAAAAAAAAAAAAAATGTTTTGATGAGAAATCATACATGTATACATGGCTAAGTGGCTAAGTTAGGCCTAAAACCGGAGTGGATATCCGGTTTTTGGACTACCCGGTATTCGGATTCGTAATCTGAATAAGCACAAATAACTACCCAAAAATTCGTATAGCTGTTTTTCAAAACCAAGTTTTAATATCCGAATCTATTTTACCTCGATTTTTATCTAGATATGTTTTTTTTTTAACATAGAACTTACATTGTCTCTAGTGGGTGAATAAGTTTTAAGGTCAAACTACAATGAAAGTGAAATGTGAACTCTAAACCCCAAAAAAGTTCAAGGAAAAAATAAAGAACTTGCTTTAAAAACCGGATACTGCATATCTGGATTTAAAAATAATAAAATCCGGTATTCGAATATGATTTTAATTCAGATACGAATTTTAGATTCGAATTTTAAAATCAGATACGGATACAAATTTTTATTCAATTTTCGGATTTTATTTGCAGGTGCCTAATAGCTTCGTTACATTTCAATTTTGTATCTTTTAAAAAACTTAACAATTTATTAATATAAAGAAAAAAGGTGTGATATGTTAGTATTTAGTACTTTCGGGAAAAAATCATTAACTAATAACACAAATAAGAAATGCTCGAAAAGTGGTTATGGATGTTAAAAAAATATAAATTAGTAATGTTCATTGTTTCTTCACTAAAATACTTGTGTCTTTCTTTTTTATCGTGCAATATTTTTACGCGTGATCATTTAAAAAGTTATAAAAGATGCTCGAATACTAGATATAAACCATTTGATGCCGGACTCGAGAATTCAACCAAAATCTTTTAACTTCGAGACGATATTTGTATGCCTACAATTTTTTTACTTCCTCAATATCCTTTCTTTTATACTAAAGAGTCAACTTTTAGATATATATACATATATATATATATACACGTGTTTCTTTTACCACCCGTTAAGTGATGTATTCATCAATAATTCCAAAGAATGTTGGTAGAAGATGAGTCCGTTTCTCAAACAAGAGGCATAGAATATCGACACGTGTATTTTTACTATCTATATATGACGAAGCACTTTCAGTTTACAGGGAGATGTATATATTCCGAATTCGGCTGATTGATGTGAACTGTCCACATATATATATATATATATATATATATATATATATATATATATAGCTTCTATAAGTTTCACTCTCTCATTTTCATTTTGATGTTTCCATTATATATGGAATTTAATTTGGACAAGAAATTAGGTTTATCAAGCGCCTGAAAATGATAGTTCAATTATTTTAATTAAGTTACTAGACTGACTACATTAAATAATTAAATAAAAAAGCTAACCGTATATTATAAGCCCTATCTTTTACTTGGGATTTAAGAAGGTTTGAATACTGGGGATTTATTATCTTCTCACAAGAAACTGACGAGTAGCTGCATAAAAATCGGACTAACGGTTGCTAAGGGTTTATCGGTGTTTACTCAAAATCGATGATAAGTCGGTGAATCCTTAACCATAAAATACCAAAAATTGGATAATTGTACTATTAAAGTCGATGAGAAACGGATGAATCATTCATAAATTTTATACAACGATACAACTAACCAAAACAAAAACTTATGATACGGCGTATCATGATGAATTAATATTATTTTACACGATGGATATTGAAGTAGAATATATAAATCAAACTATTTGCATATATTTTATATAAGAATATATAAAAATCGATGATGTATATCCAATTATCCATAGAGCTATTTAATACTATATCAAATTTACTTATGGAAATGACTGCTGAAGTAAGTATATAATATTTGTTGATCGGTACATATCTGTTGGTAACCGATATAGCCGAAAAATCTAATGGGTAAAAATCTTGTTCATAAACCCGCGTTATCGGACCAATCTTTAGTATTAGCAACTGGAACGGATATATATACGTGTTTATTTGAAGTTCAATCGACATTTTTTTAAACGTACAGTTGAACTTGAATTATCCATACGTAAGTTAACATATTGTAATTTACAGACATTTTGAAAAATAACTATTTCCCATTTTCATTACATGGCTCTTCTAGGACCACTACAGCTAATAACAACTCTATAAGAACGTGTAACTCATCATGTTATTTTTTTATATTCTCTTTTATTTTGTAAAATATATAGTAGAATATTATTAAGCTATATATGTTAGCACTTAACACCTTTATTCATAGAGACTTATCAGAAACCTCATGTTTTCAATGTGACCACAATTTTATACATAGAAAATTAAATCATTGTATACATGTTCATGTATATATATATATATAGTTAAGTCGTATTTTCGCGTTGCACATGTAATATGACGTTATGAACGTGAACGATAGGAATAAAGCGGGTGCGGAAAAGTAAAGAAACACCAATACTTTTTGGTAATGCAGTTCGGACTTTTTGTCACTACTTCTGCGGGGCACTCACCCATATTAATCAACCAAGAGATTACAAATGAAGATTACAATCAGTAATACAAACAAGATTCAAAGCATAAACATGAAACTCTCTCCCTTGTTGTCACGCCAACAGCTTTGACATTTAAGTAAACTCTTGATGAATATGCGAGATCCCCTTGCAACAATCAGCTACGAACTTTCAGTCCTTCTTCACTTCACTCGTGAATCTGCTGATTGACTTCTCCTGAAGATTAGAGATGTTCTCTGTAAGTATTAACGAAATAGGACCTCATTAGCCGGGACATATAGGAGTTGCCCACTAATTCCATTCCACAAATAAGATCCTGAAATCTCTGCACTGATTAGATCAATCACGCAAATCTCTTCAATTAATCCAGCGTGATAATCAACAATAAGTGCAGGGAGATTTACGACTCAATAACTCCTCGATTGAGGATGCGACATGATACTTTCCTGAAATATCTCAGCAGTTGTCATGACATCAAAGATGTTCTTTCCATAAATAGACAAATCGAATCATGAAATAATGAATACTCAATAATCGCAAAAAATGATTCAACATATATGAATATATTGGCAATTTTTTTTTTCTTAATAGAAATTTTAGAATGTTTGTCTATGATCAACTAACTCCTTTGTTGAAGAGTTCAATAAAATAATATTTATTTTGGAGGATAAGAATAAAGAAATAATAATTAAGTACAAAACAAAAATAATCAAAGTACTATATGGAGTATGGACCATTCACCTCAATGAAACAACAAATAAAGTTAGATGGACGAGACACGCACTAATAATCCTGCTATATAATTCGCTGTCATATATTAATATTATAGATCTATATATCCTCATTTTCAGGGTTCAATTAATCACCAGTATATTTACAAAATTGCCAGAGCTTGTTTATATATATATATATATTAACCATGTAAATATACATAAGTATTATTTTGAAGGGTAAAATGCGGTTAAAGTACCTATTGTTTATATTTTTTGTCATTATGTACTTAATCTTTTTTTGTGTGGCTAAAGTATCTAAAGTTTATTCTGTTAAGGAATTTGGTTTCCTCCGTCAAACTCTTTTAGTGGTGTTTTAGATATTGGACAAATTGCGGCTAAAGTACCCAATGTTTCAAAAAAATTGTATTATGTACCTAAACTTTTTTAAAGTTGCTTCTGTTATAAAAGTTGGTTTCTTCCGTCCACTCACATGCCTTTGACCGCCACATGAATTTTTTATATTTTTTAATCATTAACAAATATAATCTAATAATAATTAAAATTAAAATAATAAAACAATATCATGAGGTTATAAAACTTGTATTATGTTATGAAGCATTAAATTTATTTAGTTATTCAATATTATTAAAATAAAAATCTACACCATTGATAAAAATACACTTAAACAATTTTTTTTACACATGAATTAATATATTTGTGTTCGTCTTTAATGTGTAACTATAGTAATATGTTAATTTAAAAGTATAAGATACATTTTTGTCAAAGAATATATTAATTTTAAAGGCATGTGTAAAAGTACCAAAAGATGATTTCCGTCCATATTTGACTAACGGAAGTAGTCAACGTTTGCGTGGTCAGCTTCTCGTCAATGTGGACGCCACGTAATCCAACATGTCACCATACATGTCATCCTCGCGTCATCAAATTTAATGCAAAATTAATGGCGATTGCATTTAATTTGATGACGCGAGGATGACGTGTATGGTGACATGTCAGATTACGTGGCGTCCATGTTGATGAGAAGCTGACCACGCAAACGTTGACTACTTCCGTTAGTCAAATATGGACGAAAATCATCTTTTGGTATTTATACCGCTATTAAATGGGGTTGGGGCTATGCCGCCCCAATTGAGTAAAGATTGAGGACTTATGCCGCTATTATCCCTATTACACAAGAGAGTCACATTATACAAGTTGCGACATATCAAATTAACAGTAAAAATCTAAATTAAAACTGTATCAAGTGATAAAATATATTTATTTTTTCGGCTAATTAACTTATAAATAAATATGGTAATGTTTATATTTATATCAATACTTTCCCGAAATGTTTATATGGCACACGCGTGCGCAAAAATTACTAATTTTATAAACAATTAAAAATAAAGATTATATATAAATAAAGCTATATAGGCGGCTAATATCCGTTATTAACAATTAATATCCTAAACTTTTGAAAGCCTCTTATGCTCAAATCCATAAAAAAATGCCTTTAAAATATTATGTATAAACGTGGCTGTTATTGTCGTGAGCTAGCTAATTTGCCTCATTTTAGCTAACTGTTTTACTTGTCATCATATATATCGATTATATATTATAAATCACGTGTGTGTCTATTTGTTTGTTTTTGTCTAATATAACAATCAAGTTTCTACTTTGGAAATTTGAATGAAAGATACTTCTCAAGGAAGCAAGATAATATATATATATATATATATATATATATATATATATATATATATTTCTCGAGGATAAAGACTAGCAAATGAAATAACTAGGAAACAAATTTCTTTAATTAGTTTGTTGGGAAATGCACAGCCGTACGTTACGTTATTTGTTCTCGCCAAATCATTTTTTTTAACCTAAAATATTTTTTTTATGTTTTTTTTTTTTTTAAATATAGTTTCTTTAATGACTGAAGACTTTCCTCGCAAATAATGTAACCAAGCACCGTATAATTAGTCATATATTCTCACTTCTGTGTGTGTTTGTAGACTGTAGTAGCTTTTTTATTGGAATAATGATAAATTTATAGTTTATATAAATCAATATAAAAATAACAAGCTATTTGAATTTCAATGCATAATTAGCAAGAATTCAATGAGCCTGGCCCACATTGAGCAGCCCATTAGATAATTGTGTCTTATACCCACTTATAGCCCAACACGGTTTAGAATCATAGCTCGCCAAAATTTGACTCAACGTAATTTTATAATTGAAAACTTATTTAGTGAAGGTATTTTATGGGAATTTAAAAAGTTAATACATTTTAGAAACGATAACGAGATTAGGAAGTAGTAGTGTCAAACTTTCGATACGTTATCTAGCTAATACAAAAATTAATAAACAGTAACGTATGTTACCTGATACAATTACAAAATAAGCAAATTTTAACCAATTGTTTTCTGGTATGTAAAAAACAAGAATTATAAACAATAACAATGAAACAACTAGAAAAAAGTTAATAAATAATGTTACCTTATTCAAATTACAAGGCCATGATTTCGTATTTTGAAAGTATCGTAGAATAACAAATTCTTTTGGCAAAGAAAAAAAAATCTAAAATACCAGATTTTGAATTCACGCTCAGAAGGACTACAATACATGCCTGGAAAAAGATCGGTATATTGGGGAAAGTTGTTTTGGAGATTGTTATGAAAGGATGTGATAAATAAAAAATGACATTGATTTGGTTTAGGACAATGACTTTAAGAAAATGACAATGATTTAGCAAAACGACATAAATTAACTTTAAAGTTGACAAGATTTACACGGCGGATAGAAGATTGAAAAGATAGGGATGAATTAAAACGACATTGACTAAAACGACAAGAATTTACTCGTTATTCTGTTAAAGAGTATGAGCGAAAAATGGTTCTTCTAAAAGAAAATATTTTCTTATTCGGCAAGACAAAATACAAGTAATTTCGCGGGCGAAAGAGGGTTACTACATCACACATTCTAGCTAGCAACCCATTACACGCACTTATTGTACACTAAAAAACTTAGTTACCCGACACGACATGACACAAGACACGAAACATAAGAATTTAGAAAGAGAGACAGCCGGTGGCGCAATACGTAGTACTACGCACTAACGTGCTCTCATCAATGATCGGCGTGGCAACGCACTAACGTGCTCTCATCAATGATCGGCGTGGCAACACTTGTAGCTTATGTAAGTCTCCATGGGGAGCGGGCATGCCGGGCAATTCATGGACTCCGGAACCTTCCCGGCCACAATCGGAATGGATAGGTGGGTGCATTGACGGGTGATTTTGTTGACAGAGACGATAGTGGTTGTGATGGCGGACTCGAACCCATTTACCTTCACGGATTCCTTCCAACTGTCCTTGTCCTCCAAGATCTTGAAGATTGACGTGCCGTGAGCCACGGTAATGACGGTAGAGCCCTTGGTCAATAGGGCCCACCCCGTCTCGTTCTTGTAGGAGAGGAGCTTCTGAATCTCCTGTGCCACGGGATCCGCTGGCTCCTCCTTCTTCGGGGCCTTCGAGAGGAAGAGGCTCTCTACACCCGTCCAGAACTTCTCCAGAACATTATGGTCTTCGCCACCTTTCGGCGTCTTGCCAACTAAAAAGAGCTCGATGTGGATCTTCAGGTCCTTCAGGAAAGGGTCGTTGATGAAGGCAGTCGCTTTCTTCGTGAACTGCTGGATCCAATCGTTGTCCTTGCCTCCATAGTAAAAGATGTACTTATCTTCTTTGACCTGTTACAATTTTCCAGAGATATATCATCAACAGAACATCATAAACCGGGAACCAGAACCTGGCCGATGCTTCCAAACACCGTCATGGCCCGGTTTTTGTAAAATTATTTTTTAAGTAATATATCATAGCTTTAGCTTTTATGGTATACTATCTTAGGCATGAATCAGAACTAATTAAAAAAAGGCCTTCTTATTCATTTCCAAACAGGGACTGAGCAGAGAGGCAAAAGTCTCGGAAACCGGAAAGACCCAAACGTCTCGGTATCCGGTCCCAGTTCTGCTTTCTACTTGCTACACATAGAAATAATCATATATGAGATTACCCAAGTGTTGATTATCGGGTCAGCGGGCGTGATATTTGTGATCCATTTTTGGTCATCTGCGATTTTCTTTTCCGCTTCCTTGTCGAAGGGAAACGCCTTTAGGCCCCAAGTTTTGATCAAATGGAAGGCGTTCGAGTTCTCGACTTGTCCCTTCGGGTTCAGCATGACGAGCGTCGGCTTGCCCTGGAATTTCCACTCATCTTTGATGAAGCGCAGGCCTGCGATCGGCGAGAACTGCTGCACCACGTACCACGGCATCTTCACGCGCAGGGTGTCGAACTTTTTCCGCAGCTCGTCTGTCCAATTCTCCACGATCGAGACCCACACGATCACGTAGTCCTTCTCCTTCTTCGTTTTTTCGTAGACCGGCTTGAGGGTGGATATGTCATTGTCAGTGATGTCTAGGGTTGAGATGAAGAAGTACACTATCTTCCTCCTCACCACGTCGATGTTCACCTGTTTCATCAATTATCATTTTATTTGGTGTCAAAATATTAGTCCATATCTATAAGGGGTACTTGGTTATCCGGATCTGTTTTTTCACGGATCCGGACTATCAAGATCCGTATTTTTATCATATGTTTTATTTCAGACGAGGATATTCGAACAGATCAAATGACTGAAATTAAAGAGCTTCACATGTGAGCATTCTTGCTCACATGTGAAGCTCAAGTAAATTGATCGAAAATATATATATATATATAAATATATACCGGTTGGTTTGTGGAGCTGTCAATGAGTGTCTGATTAGTAGTCTCTTTGGTGAAGATCAGACCCTTAATCACTTCCATAATTTCAGTTGGAGTTCTCAAGAGTTTCCGAATCCGGCGAAAATTCTCGGCTTCCGCTGCAATGTTTGGGAAATATTCCCTTCTTTAGAAACAGATTGAATATATTGGAAAAAGTGAAAAAAGCTTAAGAACAAACTTGATTAAGCCTAACTTTCTCAATAATTAGCAAAATTATTACCAACTTGTTGGCGAAAAGTAGTCAAATGTCCGGTGAGCTTGTTGAGGATAAAGTAGATCTTCTGAGAATACGGAGCTAAATTGTGGGGCTTGTCCGGCCTGAAAAAGAATCGATTCCGGCAAGATTATCAAACAAATTTATAATCGATAAGAAATTTTATACGGGGAATTAGAGAAAAACTAATTACTCGTCGCTTGTGAGGATGCTGAACCTGGTCGCACCAGCGACGATGGTGAGGATGGTCCAGTAGACATCAACATGCATGTGTTTCACGACCTCCGGCAACCCGGGCACATCTTTTGGGTCGAGTGCGGAGAGCTTCTCGAACTCATCGAAGATGGCGATGACACGCATGGTTGTCTTGATCAGAGTGTTGAGCTCCAGAACAGCTTCGCGGTGCTTCTGGAGCACTGATGGCGTGATGAGGCCGGGCACTCTCTTCAGCACAGAGAGATGTCTAGCCAGTTGGTCTGACGTGTAGAGGTGGGCAATCATCCAGAAGTCACTGAACTCCAGCGAGAAAGCCGCCAGAGTCAGCACGGCCTTGGCTTCCCACGAGTAGCTTGACAGCTTGTTCAGGATAGCCAGAGCGGTCTTGTGCGCGGTTTCCTCCCCCGGAGCCTTGCAACAGAGCTGAAATTTCCAAAATCGAAAAATGAATTAATCATGGAACATTTGGTTAATTAAACCAAAGAATTTGTTAAAAATATATTCCATTTAATTTTCTATTGGAGTCAAATCTTCTTATAGATTTAGAGAAGAGTGTAATATATTACATCTTCGTCATACTGAATATGATAAAATTAATATAAGAACTTGTCCGAGTTCGTGACTAGAATCTGTTTGGCCCGGACGGGACCGGACCATTCTAAAGCTTATCGGTACAACATAAAAGGGTGTTTTTTGTACGCTTTATGGACGTGTTTAATATATAACGAAATTCATAGAAATTCTACCTCGTTGTTGATCGATTTCAGAGTGCACAAGGGCACGGTGAAGTTGGGTTTTGGGGACCGGTCTTTTATGTTGTCCAAATGGATTCTGCCTCCCTGTAATCAGTCACAAGAATCAAATTATAATCTCATAAGAACAAACTCTACCATATTTTAAGAAGAACAACTCTCATAATCAATATTCTTTACTCAATATAGGGCTAAATTATTTTTCTCTGATAAAAATTCTCAATCTCGAAAAGATTTTTTTTAGTACATAGAATGTATTATTAAGTATATATTATCGGGTTTAATTTCGAAAATGCATTAACGATGGGAGGACTAACTCATGAGTAAGCCATGGCCCAGTAATTTGAAGGGACCTTGGGCAAAAAAGGAATTATTAGACTTATTTGAATTATTTTGAAGCCTTTATTTAAATTAGAAATTGTAAGAAATGCCCATTATGAATTAAAGGTTTATGAAAAATGCGGTTTATTAACGAAATAATTATTGTATATAAACTTTTTAAAAAACTACCTATTTTGAGACACACAATGGGCAGTTTTAAAGAAATGTTAGAATAAAATAGGTATTTTTTTACGATTTCTATATTTTTTGGGGTCTTTATTAAGACATTTTATTTTGAGAGCCTTGGGCAATCGCCCAAATTTTTTTGTGAATAGGGCCGACCATGCTCATGACTTGATAAATCATGTTCAATCTTTATAGGGTTTCTTAACATATATCTATGATAGAATACCTGCACAAGCTTGTCGACAATTTCGGTCGCACGGTTGAGAGTGCTCTCGACAACAACGAAGAGAGAATCCTCATCGAAAGACTCGTCGGTGTGCACATGAGTCTCGTAAATAAGCTCAGTGATCTTGTCGTCGGACATGCCGAACAGGCTGGCCTCGCCCATAATCTTCTGCCTCACTTGGGAAAGGGCAGTATCAACCTTCGTTATAACGTCTGGGACAATGTTGCTCATGGTGATGATAGTGATAAAAAGGCTTTGAAGTTAGGCTTTTGTGAAATCGTTGCTTCGAATGAGTGTGCTTGGAAATGAGATGTGTTTAACCTATTTATAGCTATCCTTGGCCTCGCAAATTATTTATGCATGTGAAAGTAAGCAAGAGAACATAGGGAAAAATATGCCGGGAATATAATTTAACACGTTGAAAATAGGCCAGAAAAGACATTACGTAGAAATTAAAATTGTGTTATATATATATATATATATATATATATATATATATATACAGTGGCGGAACCAGGATTCTGAGACAGGGGGTGTTCAAATTTTTTTGATTAAATTTACGTGATAAATACAACGTCAAAATACAACATTAAATATTTCTAAAATGAACATGATTCAAGTTATATTGTTAATTTGGAGAAAATTAGAATAGAGTTTTATTTTGGGGGGGTTTATGTACATAAATTTAAAATATTTTAGTACTATTAGTGCAATTTTTAAAATGTTGGGGGTGGTTTCAACCACCCCACCTCATCACATGGATCCGCCCATGTATATATATATATATAACATATATATAAGTGTGTGTGTGGCTAAGACACTAGACTACATTCCATCATTTTTTTTTATTCACAGAATATTAAGTATTTCAAATTCCTTATAGATTTGTTTTTGTTAGAGTTAATTTGTGGCCTGAATTTATATTTATTCATGTCTGTCGAAATAACAAGATTATGGGAATTTTGTAGTAAAAACAAAAGACCGGACCGGCATAATTAGTAATGTTGAGGCTTTTGCACCTCGTGATATGGAGCATTCAGATGAGAGTTTTTACGTAATTTTTTTAGAGCACACACAAAAAGGTCGTGTCATTTGTATCAAGTCTTCGTCTCACACATAAATTTCGGTTTTAAGAAGAGTGATTATTCTTCGTTTCTCTTGATGAAAGAATCTTGTTTGTTACACAAACAGCGGGTCTAAGAAACACACTAATCATCTAATTTGAGCTGAGCCTCTCTCTCAAAGCAGATTTTTTTTAATATTCATATTGTCTGCCTTGGCTGTTCTCATCGCGTGTTCAATTCTAACATAAAACTTACCGTACCAGACGATACGTTTATACATAAGCGGAAAAGTTATAGAAGAAGTTAGAATACCATACAAATAAAATTAGTTGACGTGTTACTCAAGCAAATCAAAATCTTTTAACCTCAACGATTTATAGAATATTAATATCCTTTTTTGATATTAAAAGTGTCTATAAAGATACTACTTTCCTTCAAAAACAATAATATATATTGCATTGTGTCTTATCCAAGGTTTAAAATGTCGCTTTCGATGTCGTTTCGCATTTTCCGTTTTATGGATATATCGCTTGCCGATAAGTATGTCAATGGGCAAATCGTAAAAAAAGGGCATGCCGCATGCGCATATACCGCACTTTTCGCATGGGCATACCGCATGCTAATGGGGTTTTCGACGGAAATTTTGTAAAAAAAATTGGGTATTTAAGCAAGATATTTATATAGGTTCAAAACTACATATTTAATAAATAAAAGACATAATTGTATACAAAAAAACACATTTGTAACTTAAATATGTATGTGAAATGTATAATATTAAGTCGCTTTATTAGTTGAAGTGTATAATATTAAGTTAAATTATTATGTGAAGTGAATATGTATGCTAAGTGTGTAATATTAAGTGAATATGCATGTTAATTGTATATGTATGTTAACAAATTTAATATTAGTTGAAGTGTAAAAATATTAAATGAATATGTATATTAAGTGTATATGTTTGTTAGGTGAAATGAATATATTTATGTTAAGTGTATAATATTAAGTTAAATTATTAAGTGAATTGTATGTGTATGTTACGTGTGAATGTGTGATATTAGTTGAATAACAAAAAGTCCCACATTGATAGATGAGAAGAGTTTGGTGATATTTATATACCAAATATTAGAGACAAAGGCTTGAGCCTTTTGGGTAATATGATTTTGTGGATAGGGGAGAACTCACACAAATGTTTCACCACACACGTGCGCCACTAGTAGGCCGGGACGAGGCGAGGTAGGGCAGGATGCGGTGCTCTTGTATAGGAATAATTATTTTTGCCGAAATCTACCAAAATTATAATTTTTTGTGAAATCCCAACCATTTTTTCGCAAATTTTACTCACAAAAAATGAAAACCGAAATTTCATCCACGTGCCCATGCGAATTTCGCAAAAAATGGTAAAAAAAATCAGCGAAACGACGAGGCTTTCGTTTCGCATACCTCCAAAAAACAAAAATCAGTCGAAATATTGACCAAAATTCGCGAAATTTTGCACCTTGGTCTTATCTACGGTCTAGCTGCTCCTATTCTATAATAATAATTAAAAAAACAAAAACAAAAACAAAATAGCTTTTCGATATATATGCATAATATATATATATATAATATATATAGTGTGTGTCTTTTACATCACCAGTCATGATGTTTTTATTGAGAAATGCCAAAAGAATATTGGTAGAAGAGGAGCCCGTTCCATAAACAAGAGGCAGGGAATATTGAAACGTGCATTTTTACTATCAAATCACTTTTTATTTATAGAGAGACAATATTCCAAATTCGGCTGATTGATTTGAGATATCCACAAGTGCAGCTTCTATAAGTGGCTGGAATTGTCTAGCGGTAATTCAACACTACTTACAAAGTGAAGATTGTATGTTCATTAATCCTTACAAGTACCAAGACTGCCTTAAAAAAAATTCACTGCTGAAACCGGGTAAAAAAATTAGGTTTTTTTCATTACTCGAAACCTGAATTCGGATTTTTGGGTTTTGACTTTTCAAAACCGAACACGATTTTTTTAAGACAAAACCAGGAAATCCGGATTCGGGTAATTACTCGGTTTTTATTGGAAAACCCGGATTTTAAACCCGAACATGATTTTAACCCTTTTTTTTAAGTAAAAATAATTATAAAGCTATTAATACATAATATTACCTAATCTTAAATACAATAATTATAGATGTCATTTTTGAGTGAATATTAAGTAAGTATTAAGGTTAGTTTATAAATACAATACTTAGCAAAAACAAGTTTATAAACATTTTATAATAAATTAATATTTAAAAATATTTATTTAAAAATCCGGGTTTTAGTAACCTACTAACCGGTTTTGAGTTTTATAACTCAAAATCCGAAACCCAGAACCGGTTTAATTCGGTTATGGGTTTTACAAAATTCGGTTTCGGTTTAACCCGGTTTTGATTTTTTTTAAAAACCCGAATCGTTCCGGTTTCGGTTAAAAACTCGCATTTACAGGTTTTATTTACAGGCCTACTCATTTTCATTTTGCTGTTACCGTTAAATAAGAAATCCAATTTGGACATGAAAATTGGTATATATTATCAAGCGCCATTAAATGAATTTCAAAATGTTCACCCGCCTTCAATATAAACCATAATTGTTACTGCGACTTTTACATCAAGGTTTGAGTTTTAGGGATTTAGTGGCGATTATTAACGGTTTAACGGTGGTTACAAAAAACCGATAAAAAGTCGATTTGAATCATTCACAATCACAAACTTATAAGATACAAAAAACTGGTAAGATTGTTAGGCTATGGTAGGAGACTTATCAGAAACCTCATATCTTGGTTGGTTATATGAACTTTAACTTATAATGTAGAAAGAAAAAAACATTGTATACATATTTATATATGTGTGTATATATCAACAAGTTTTTATTTTTATTTTTTGTGTGTATGATCAACTAACTCCTTTGTTTGAAAGTTCATTATGTTTAGTTTAGAGCGGACAAGTATATAGACAAAATTAAGTATGAAACAAAAATCATAAAGTTCTATGGACCGTTCACCTCAGTAAAACAAACAAATAAAGTTGATGGACGAAGACGATTAATTACCAGTATATTTACAAAATTGCGGGAGCTTATTCATATATATATATATATATATATATATATATATATATATTGGATATGAATCGGGTAAACAATTGATACAATTTTATAATTCTCGTTTGACAATATAATTAAGAGTAGTTAAAGGGACGAAAATAAATGGGATTTACTATTTCGTGCAGTTTAGCCGGGCTTATTGTAGGAATGACCTTATGTGGGATTTGATATTTAGTTATACGCTCGGTACTGTTCACGTGTTTGGTCATACCCTGCATTAAACGAAGTGAGGCCCATTTATAGCTCGTTGGGCTCGATTTTCTCTCTCCTCTTATTTTATTATTTTTTCTCTCTCCTCCATTTTAATATTATTTCTTTCCCTCCATATGTCTCTCTCCTCTGTTATTCGTTTTCTTCTTCGATTCCCCAATTGCCGAGAAACCATAAAGCTCCCATTGTTTCTTCGCCGATTCACTGTATTCCTTCTCTTTGTCTGCTGCGTTACCCAGCCAACGATTAGCGAATCTTTCAATTCGATTGTATATCAGGAATTGACTCATTCGCATGTGTGTAATCAAATTTTATTGTTGTTTTCAATTTATGGATAAATAGCGCTATGTATATATTATCTAGCGGTATAGATATCTGTAGGCAGAATGTACTCTCTGGATCCTTAAAATATAAGGTAAGGTTTTCCCAGTATAATAAAGTAATTTTATTATTGTTTCCAATTTGTGGACAAAATATAACGGTATGGATATATTATATAGAGGTACCGATATCTATAGGCATAATGTACTATCTGGATCATTAAAATATAAGGTAAGGTTATCCCAGTATGATAACGTAATTTTATTATTGTTTTCAACTTGTGGACAAATTATAGCGGTATGGATATATTATATAGAGGTACCGATATCTGTAGGCAGAATGTACTTTGTGGATCCTTAAAATATAAGGTAAGGTTATCCAAGTATAATAAAGTAATTTTATTATTGTTTTCAATTTGTGGACGAAATATAGCGGTATGGATATATTATATAGAGGTACCGCTATATGTAGGCAGAATGTAGTCTCTGGATCATTAAAATGAGGTAAGGTTATCCAGTATGATAACGTAATTTTATTATTGTTTTCAATTTGTGGACAAATTATAGCAGTATGGATATATTATATAAAGGTACCGCTATATGTAGGCAGAATGTACTCTCTGGATCATTAAAATATAAGGTAAGGTTATCCCAGTATAATAACGTAATTTTATTATTGTTTTCAATTTGTGGACAAAATATAGCGGTATTAATGTCTTATGTATCGATACCGAGATCTGTAGGACGAATGTACTATATGAAGCCTTAAAATATAAACTAAGATTAGCCACTGTAGCCAAGTACCAAATTGTTGTTTTCAATTTTTAATAATTTATCCGCTAATAATATGTTATGTAGCGGTACCGTAATCTGTAGGCCGAATTTAGTTCGTACTCTATGAATTCTTAAGTATAATATAAGCCTATAGCAGTTTAATTTAATATTGAAGTATTTTTCCATTTGCAGGATGAATGATTACCTTTTGATTGTCAATCTTGGCGGAGAATGAAATTTCGATAGATATCGTTAAAAGTGGTGGTGGGAGGGAATAAGTGATACTGCAACTGCTTTAACCGTTAAAAAGTCTGCTTTAATTAACATATCTGATTTGAAGGAGTTGTTGTATAACAAATTTGATATTGTCTGACAATTTGATTTAAAACTAACTTATTACCCAGTTGATCACAATACTCAGCCAATAACAATTGCTGATGAACCTGACTTCGAATCATATATTCGGACACTAGATATACCGTCAAGGTTGAAACAGTTGTACGTCGAGGTAGTGAAAAAAGTATCACCTGAAGTAGACACCATATGTAACCGCTACATGACATTGTGTATAAAGTAGCGGTAATATGTATCGTGGACCGTGGTATAGCGGTATCATATAGTGTTAAGGTATTTGAATTTTGGATTTGAGTCGTTTTCATTTTCTTGTTGCCTTTGTCTTGGCGAGCGTCAGTTGTGGAGGAAACTGAACGGCCGTATGTTTTTTTTTCCTTTTACTTAATGGAAACCGAACATTTCATTTACTTAATAACAGATCGTAAAGGGTTACATCCTTTCATTTTAACACTATGGCAAGTGTTACAACTGTCAGTGATGGGAGTTCCTTCATAAAGGGTTATCGCGAAAGCCTAATTGACTCAAATATCTAATACTTAAACATATTCGGTCTGGTGCAAGTCGGAGGTCCGTTGAACGAGATAAAACCGCACACGGGATTCGGGTTAGCCGTGGGTCAATCAGGACTTGAGGTCCTTATTTATCACCGTGATCGTGATGATATGTAATTACCGCTATGATTTATCTGATATAGAGGTAGTGATTGAACTTACTATAGTTCATTCGGGCTAATAGTATTTCAATTCAGGTTATTAATTACACTTGTTAAATTTATTCCAGCAACATTAATGTTATTAACGCTTATACCGCTATTGTCATTGTGTATAATATCAGGTAAATGACAAAATTATGTAAAAATAAAAAAAAATCAAATATCATTAGTGTTGTCTCATAATAATATAATTACCGCTATTTTACAGTTTGTATAATACAAGAATATTATTTGTATCGTTTGGAATACAAACAAATACATAAATACAATAATTTGGCAAAGAAGTATAGATATGAGATCTGGCATATTCTAATTACCGCTATTTTACAATTTCTATTATACAAGAATATTATTTGTATCCTTTGGAATACAAATACATAAATACAAAGTCTCAGCTAATGCAGTCTCTATGCACAACATATTCTGACCAATGTGTTTCAGATACCTATCCAGAAAGTCTTGCAATTTTGGTCCTGCATATACCATCTACTTTTTTGGGTAGCATAATGGCTCAGTTAAGTCATTCACTAATATACAGGAGACAAGTAAACAAGGAAGTTAAAACCAGGATAATATTTTTTTTAAAAGTGAGAATAAATAAATGGTTTAAAGAAATCTTATGACGGTGACGGAGACGGGGCGCATTGACAAACATACGCTTTAGGTGTTTTTTTATTTTTTGGAATGGAAAGCCTAGGTGTTTGAGTTCAAACATGTTAGACCCTAGATTTGAGCAACAGAAAAATCTAGATTTGTATGAGGGTTCCCAAAGGGGTATGGAGTATGGATTAGGGTTCACAAAGTGGTAATGTAAAACGGCGAATTGAGATTGAACATTTAGGTTTTCCTCGTTTCCATTTTATAGTACTAGTGAGAGTATATTGCTATTTACACGAACATTGGCGGTAAGAGGAATTATTTTGCGGTATATGAGAAACACTAACGGTTAAACGGATACCTCTCTATAGGTGTTTAGTGACCACCTCTAGTAGATAACATCTAGTGGTATTGCTTCGGTTGTCTAGCGGCGGATAAGTAAATTAATTAGAGGTAAGTAGTTTTGATGGAGAAATTAAGATTACTGAACCTTATTTAATAGTGTTAAACCCTTTTAAGTGGAAATAAGAAAGAGTTGATGGATTGAAACATGCATTGCTTCGCATACGTGCACGAATGATATAGCTTGTTCTATGATCCAACAAACTAGCTAGTTCTTTAATCATACTCGTTATCCGCCTATTATCCATCTTTCTTACCAATAGTTGTCACGGTGAACCTAATAATGCACATTGAGGTCAAAATGAATCCATATGATAGAAACACTAAGGTGGCGTTTGGTTATGGTCTCCTAGACCAGTTTCTGGTTTTGGTTTCAAACAGTGTCATATTGGTTTTGCATACCACGTTTGGTTACCAATTGTCTTTGTTTTCTTAGACCGGTCTCGCAGACCACTAAAATTTTAATGAAGGAAAACAGAAAATGACTTGAAGTTGTTTTCTGTCTTTGGTCTTCAACTCAATTGTACAAAATAAAACGATAATAATATATTATCATTTTATAATAGTATTTAATTATAATAATAAGGTATTAACAATGAAATTAACTTATATAATAAAGTATTAAAATCATGTTTATATATAATTATATATTTTAATAATATTACTATCATATCAACAAATATACTTAAATTTTGTATATTATTAAATATTAACTTTATCACAATGATATAAATTATTGAAACAAAATATTTACTATTTATATATTACATTATTTAAATATGTAATTAGAGTCATGAAATATGAATAAATTTTTTATGATAGCAAATATTTTTTAGACGTAATATTAGTATATATTACTTTCAAATAAAACATACTTTCTTTTTTGTAACATATATTGTATTTTATTGCATTTTTTCATTTATATTCGACCACAGATTAACAAAATATTAACCAAACAGTGTTTCAAAAATCCATCTCCCAAACTGGTTTGGGAGATTAAACTCTCAGACTGGTTTCCCAAGCCAAATTGCAAAACTGGTTTCCGAGACCAGTTAACCAAACGTCACCTGAACTTCCCCATTCCTACTATTATCCCGCTAAGATACCTCTAGGTGTTTAGCGGTAACTAATCAGCGGTACCCAACTATTATCCATCTCACTTATCACTAGCATTAGTACAAGGGATATATCGGTAATAACAGTTTGACTAGAGGTAATTATATTATAGGTAATATTTAGAACAGTAACACGTAATATTAAAATATTACTAGCGGGAATCAAAACATACTACTAGTCCAAAATAAAAACATGCTAGTAAAAAAAATGATCCAAAAGAAAACACAGTCCAAAAAAACATAGATTTATTCCGATGAGGAAGTAGCTTCTTCGGTCTCCGCTGGTGACTATAGAGGTGGCGGTGGCGGTGGCGGTTGCAACGGCAACGGATCGTACGGTTGTTGGACGATCTTTTCACCACGTTCCAATGCCTGCACGAACTCCTCCAACATGGGGTGTTGAGGAACAAAGGGATGATCTAGGATATTTATATGCGGCAACTAACCTTCCATCTCCGTAGGAATTAGTACACTCAATTGTCCCTGCAAATTAAAGAGTATTGTTATTTTCCCAAATCATAGTTGATATTGATAAATTTTCAATAGAGCAAACTACCCTCGGATCCGCCCCATGCAAAATAGCATTTTTAATTGACAGGCGGTGAAGTTCGATATTCCTGACTGGACGCGTTTTCCATTTGCACATACGAGGTGCCTCCTCGGACTCCCTTCGGTCCGCTAAGACATGCCCCACACCAGGCAAACACTCGTATGCCAAAATTTCCATGAATTTTAACATGTTAAATTCGCACATAAGATGTCGATTGTAAATAAATAACTTTGAACCATTACATATATACCAGAAGCGGATGTATGAACCCCGGAACTGTCATCATCGAGATCTCTCGTCCTTGTCTAGGGATTTTTTTTGCAACTCCTTAACTGCTCTATTCTGGATATTCCGTACCGATCTTAGGAATGACTTTCGACCCATAAGGATATTGAGCGAATACGTCAAGGTCCTCCACCAAGCGCAAATAGTCCACATGCAAAATGGTTTCACCAAGATGGGGTAATAACATCCCGAAGACGAAGCTGAGGCATGCCAACCTTCTCCTGTCCTCGTTGCTCACAACCGGATAAAGATGATTGTTATATAATTTGTCCAGCACCATATCGAATGTGATATTTGGGTCTGCATTTGGCCACATCCGTTGCTTGAATGAGTCGTTCTTTTCTGGTTATCCAACGATAGCTTCAATGGTCGACAGGGGTGCGCAATTCAGCCCGGTGATGATGGCAAATTCTTGAACCCTGTATCGTAATGGAACATTGTTCACCAACATCCACACCTCACATGGCTCTTGATGTGTAGTGCTTCTTGTCATCGAATTCCAAAATAGTTGGGGAGAGAATTTGTAGTGCATGGGGACATCTAATAGAGGTCCAAACTGTGTGCTCCAAAACCACTTAGTCTCTCCCACGTTCAGGTTTTGCTTAATCATATTCGTGATCGTGGAGAAGTTTTCTTCTTTGGTGATGACTTCACAGTCGTACAACTAATCACTAGAATATTATAAAGCTATTTTCGCGAAAAAAAAAATCATAACTTGATTAGTTTCTAGAAATTATACATAGCGGTAATAAGGTATATAGGGAGCAACGGAAAACCGTTATCGAAAATATAAAACGCGGTGTAAATAGATATCTTGCGGTGAACTTGTAGCGGTATTCTGTGAACGGAGCGTGAATAGAGAGCGGTATTGCTCTAACAGGTACACAACCAACCCTACACTCTTTTTTCTTCGTCAACCACACAGTATAGTATATTGCATGTAAAATAAGTAGACCCTAACATCATTACGAGTCGAAAAAAGTACGGGTTTCACAAACAATAAACGATTACCTCCATTTATGTGCCTTTGGGGAGGATGAAATTGGTCGCTGAAAGGATCGTCCTTCGCCGGAAATTGGTCGCTGAAAGGATCGTCCTTCGCCGGAAAAGCAAAGAAAAGAAACCCTTGTTGCAACGAGGAGAGTACGATGGAAAGAGAAAAGTGTTTCGGAGTCCGAAGAGTAAATCTTTGGAATAGAAAGCGTCGAAGTGCATTAATCACAAGAAGAAGTGAGATTATGTTTAAAAAAAAAACATAAAAGAAAATTAGGGTAATAAAAATAAAACGCCTACCGCTCAACTACCAAAGGGTAAACTAGTAATTTTGGTAGACTAACAGCTAGCGGAGTGATTTAAATTTACTAGCGGGAACTCTATTAGTATAGCGCTAAGAGCGATGTAAATAGCTTGTGGTAAGTCCAAGTTTAGTAACTAGCGGTAAGAGCAAGTTTAGTAACTAGTGTTATACTAGCGGGAAAAATATTAGTATAGCGGAAATCGCAATTTTAATGACTAACGGGAGTGTTACATACACCGTGAACGTTTTCTAATACAACTAAAATCTGAGTTCCAAAATTACCATTGTTAAATTGACATAGTTGTCCAAAATATTACAACAGATAGATACAAACTCACCTACTCTTCTATTCTAGTCCAAAATATTAAAACATACTAAAACATGGCGGATCTAAACCTCATCGTCATCTTCGTTCTCTTTCTCCTCTTTATATTTTTTCATCTCCATCATGTTGTCCTCCTCCTCCTTAAAAAAAATCTTCCAACTCAACTTCAGGGTACGGTACTCCTTGTGGCGACAACGGTATGTGATGCCAATTTTCTACTTTCGTCCGCAGTAGCATACTCAATTGTCCCTAAAAAAATTATAAAGTTAGAATTAATACATCTATTCTTTACTTCCATAAATCAAAATGGTTTCGCTATCAATATATATCAACCAACCGTCGGATCACCATCCCCGTAATCGGGAATTCCATTATCAAGGATACTTGGTTCGATATGCCCTAGATTTCCCATTTGCAGATACGCGGTCTTGAATATCCCTCACGACGGACCGCCTCGGCTCTTTGCACACCCGACAAACACTCGTACGCTAAAACCTGCAAGAAAATAAACATGTCATAGTTTGATATATATGAAGCACACCCGACAAACACTCGTACGCTAAAACCTGCAAGAAAATAAACATGTCATAGTTTGATATATATGAAGGCAACTGTAATACCGCTTACTAAGTAAAATATTTCACATATACCTGAAGTTGGAAGAGGAACTCCCGAATGGTTATCGTGGGCACTATAGACACACCAGGATTATTCTGAGCCACATCAGGATTATCCTCGGGCATATTTTCTGATAGTTCCAGGGCTGCCGTATTCACGAGATTCTTTAATGCACACGTGTATGAGCTCCGGCCCCAAGGATATTGTACGAAGGAGTCGAGGTCCTCCACTAATGCCCAAAAGTAGGTCGGGGATTCTGGACCCGGATAACATAACTCCGTAGACGAAGAACAGGCACGCCAACCTCTTCCTATCAGCACTTCCCAGAGTGAGACCGAACATTAAGCGGACCTCGAGTGCGTCAACTGGGACTTCTCCTTCTGTAGGAAGGGACATTCGTTCTCTAACCGACGGGGTACAATGGGGGACGTATTCCCAATGTCGGTATTCATCATTGAAATTTGTAAACATATCTGGAATGTTTTCACATATGAGACCAGTGATGATGTGAAACTCGTCAATGGAGTATCGTAGTGGAACATGGTTCACCGTCATCCACATCTCCTCATGCCTTTGTTTTTCCAAGATTCTGCAAAACAAGTTTTTGATCACCCTTACAGAAAACTGAAAGAAAGTGGGGACATCCAAGAGAGGCCCAAATTGGGTATTCCGAAACCACTGAAGCTCCTTTGCGGTCAGTCGTGACTTGATTAGATCAGTAATCTGACGGAAGTTCCCTTCATCGGTCTCCAGTAAAAAGTGGTACAAATCATTTTGTTCGATAAAACATCTCCAAGCATTTGAAGGCTAATAAAAAAATCATAATTACATCAGTATAAACCCTAGCGGTAATGATAAGATATCTAGCAGTATTTCTACGTACAAAAATTGTTTATATTTACATAGCGGTAATGCATTATATTCAGACCAACGGCGAACTCCTAGCGGTATTTCTGCAATTCGTACAGAACCAACCCTAGTCTCGTTCTACTTCGTAAACAACAGTATAAACCCTAACATCATTACGATTCAAACATTCGAAACAAAGCATAGGTTTCTCAAAAATAAATGGGTACCTCCATTTGTGTGGCTTTGGGGAGGATGAAGGTGATGATCGGTGAAACTCGTCGCTGAAAGGATCGTCCTGTGGTAGGAAAGAAAACAGAATAAAGCCGAGTTGCGCGAAGTCTTTCTCGAACCAGAATGAACATAACAGATGGACGAGGAGTACGATGGAGAGGAGAAAACGTTCGGAGTCTGAAGAGAGGATCTTGAGAATTGAAAGCGTCGAAGTGAAGAAGAAACGAGAATATGTTTGAAAAAAAAAATGTAAAAAATAATAAACGGATCAACTTTCAAAGGGCAAAGTAGTAATTTCACAAAATACTCGATTAAAAATAAATGAGAACTCGCAATTTGTATTTATCAGAGCGAAAAATAAATGTAAAAGAAATAAAATGTTATAACGAGGGTAGGGAGCGAAACGACATGTGAGATAAGGTCTTTTATTCAATTCTTTCAGTTTAGTTCTTGTGTTATTTTTTTACGACAGAAGTACATATGTTGTCATTCTTTTAACAAGTTAGGTTCTTGTATAAGTATTAATCTAAATTTTTGACATTACATTGAAATTTGGCTATCATGTGACAATTTTTTATTCTTCCCAAGTCAATATTTGACGGCAAAAGTAAATCTATTTTATCGTTTATAGTATTGAGTTCTTATATCTATTTATTTAACTATAAACAAAAAACCATATGTTGTTCAATTTATATCGGGGGACTTAAGTATACTAGACGTTAATGTTAGATTTTTAACGTAAAACACTATAATAAAAAGCTATCTAGGTGGCTAATTAATTAGTCTATCCTAAACTTTTCTTGAAAAAAATGTGCATTATAAAACGTGGCTGGTAATGGTATTATGGCATGAGCTAGCTAATTTTGCTTATTTACTCGTGCTATATACGAAGATTTCTGTTCATATTCACTAACTGCTTTGCTTGTCCTCATATATATATATATATATATATATATATATATATATATATATTATTGCGTGTGTGTCTATTTGTTTGTTTTTCTAATTTAACAATCAATTCTACTTTGGAAAATCTGAATAAAAAAATCACTTTCAAGGAAGCCGCACAATATATATAGATATATTTATTTGAAAAAAATCATTAACAAATGAAATAATAGCTTGGAAACAAAATTTCTGTAATTAGTTTTTTGGGCAATGCAGAGCCATATGTTCCGTTATTTGTTGTTACCCAAAGTCCAAACTATCTTCTTTTTCTACTTAAAGATTTAATTTATTCTTTTGTGTTAAATTGAAGATTTCCTCTCAAATATTTCAACTAATAAGCACCGTTTTGCTAAAATGTATTCTCAACTCCGTGTGTTTGTAGTCGCATACGTTGTCGGTATACCGAATTACCGATTACTTCATCGGTTATAAATCAATTAAACAACAAGCCACTTAAATTCTATGCTTAGAAAAAAAAAAAGATTAAGCAGCCATGACATGAGACAGTTCTGTCTGATGCCCGCTTAAAGAACGCTATAGCTAAGCCGAGCACGGTTCCGAGTCAGACCCCCTAGATCTGAATCAACTTGTTGGCTTTAGCTAGCCACCGTTTTGAAGACCCAGCGTAATTTTATAATTGAAAACTTATTTAACTATGTATGTTAGTGTTTCACATGTATTTTGGTGCATAGCCCTAATTTTTAAATGTAACGTTGCCGGTAATTTTAAAATAGTTATAGCACAAAAAAAAAAAGGAGGGTTTTATTATCGAAATGCTGATCAATTATATGAAAATGATTCGAATACGGCAAGTAGACGTAACTTTCACATGGCTAGGAGACTAGTCAACCACTATAACTCAATGTATTGTCGCCTTTTTTTTTGAATTTTTTTATTCCATTTTTTTCATTTGGAAATTATGGTATTATCCTAACAATAGCATGGCCGTGTAATATTATCATATTCCATACAAATGATACTTAAATGGATATTATTTATTTTTAATTCTTTTTTAGTGCTGAAGTTTTTAATTTGCAAATTAATCCTTTCCATTTTCACTCAAATATAAACCGACCCCTCTTAAGTCGAAATCTTGATTCCATATCATTATATGTATCCGCTATATGAACATTTTGAAATCATCTACTAATTAAAAACAACTTTGGCTATATATATATATAGATTAGTGGGAACAGAATGTGAATGATTCACCAAAGGATAAATATACAATGTGCGCTTTCCATCTCTTATTTAGAAAACGTGATGGTGGAAGTTCCAGAAACTTTTCTTTTGGCATGATAAATAAAAACACTTGCTACCGTTGGTGATATAGACACACCACATATAATTTTTCTTACTATATAAATAGTGGTCCTTAATTTTGCAGTAGCATGGGCACGTGAAATAAAAATAAAAAGTCGTATCCGTTTAACGATCAATATATCGCAAAGACTTCTTGAATATTTATCATTTGTATTTTTTTCTCCACCTTTATTAATTCATTTGTATTAGTAAAATTCTCTTTTAACTTATGATCACTACATATCAATTTATCAATTGAATATTTTTTTCGTATCAATTTAGATAAAGCTTATCAGTTATCATATTGTATTAATTTTGTCTTGAAATTACTAGTTTTGTTTTTTCTTTCATTTTACAATGAATTAAGTCCTTATCTCTATTCTCTCTAGTTTTTTCATGGACAATTAGTTGGAACTTGGAGGTACTTCCACTTGTCGCCTTGTAAAACACGATCCACTATCAATTTCTCAATCGGAGTTTCTAATTACAAAACATACTAATGACAGCTTCAATCTTGTCTCTCTAATGGCACCTTCAATCTTGTCTCTCTCTGTGCTACAAAACACACTAATGACGGCTCCAAACCTTATTGGCGAAAATAATTGTAGGGAAAATAACCTATGTGAAAAGTCTAAAATACCCTCGTTACATAAACATCTGCGTCTGATCTTGGTAGCGTTTCCATGTAGTGATGTAGATTAGGCTTCACGCTCAACATAAACTTCGTTACACTAAAAACAATTAAAGGGAAAAAATTGATATCACACACATTAGATGCCTAAACAGATATGAAGTAATAAGTTTAGAACCAAAATTGATACAAAGAAATATAATTCACATGAAGCAATCTCATGATATAATAGTGATTATATTACCCTCTTATCTTAATATATATAAATACACTGCACTTTATTATGGCTTATCTAGAAAATTTCACTTAATTATATATTAATAAAATCACTATTTTAGATATGAAATGAGCAGAACATCACCAAATATTTTCTTAAACAACTAAATACTAACAAATCAATTTTTTCTTTCTTTCTTAAATATGGAAGACATTTTTTTTATTATAAAATAATGGTAATGTTTTTGAAAAGCTATACAAAATTGGAATGTAGTTGAGCTAGTTTATACGCTTAGCCACACACATTTACATATAATTTCTTATCAAACACAATTTCTATTTTTATTTTTTGCAACAAATATTTTTATCAAGTTTGAATTATTTTTCACAATATTGCTCAATCAGATCCTCGCATACCAAGAATTCTATAAATAGAGGCTAAGAACATCTCATTCAAACCAAGCCATTTCAAATCCTTAAGAGCCTATTTCACTACTTATTCTCTTCTTGTTCTCGTTCTTTCTATAAGCTTTCGGTTTTCAAGCCTTTTTATCACCATGAACAACAAGCTTGGAAATATGGTTGTGGATAAGGTTGGAAATGTTATCGACCAAGTCAAGAGTGCGCTCAACCTGTTCGCCATGTCCGACGACAAGATCACCGACCTTATTTATGAGACCCATGTTCACGCCGACGAGTCTTTCGACGAGGATTCTCTCTTCGTCATCGTTGAAAGCACTCTCAACCGTGCGACCGAAATCGTAGACAAGCTCGTGCAGGTATTCTATTCTACATTACATGTTAAGAATAATTATGTATAAGTTATAACTCTTCTAATAATGGGCAGTGGCTCCTTTCTTTGGCTTTCAAACTATAAAAATTCTTATGAATAAAATAGTTTAAAACAAGTGTTTTTGTAATGAATTTGTACACTTTTCTAAACTTTAGAGTGATTTTTTTATTTGAATAATTAATTTAATGCTTGAATATAAATATTATAAACAGGGAGGCAAAGTTCATTTTGAGAATATACAAGACCGGTCTCCAGATGCCAAATTCAGCGTGCCCTTGTGCACTCTCAAATCGATCAACAATGAGGTAGATTCGCCAATAATTCTCATATTATTTTATTGTATTTTTTTCACAACTCTTAAAAAAATTATTCACAAATTAATATTTCTCTCTAATCAAACGATTTTTTTAATCTAAAAAAGCAATTATATATAAATTTTTTGAGCTCTTAGGTTTAGTTAAACCTACTTAGTCATGCATGATTTAAAAGTAAATTGGAAATTGTTGCAGCTCTGTTGCAAGGCTCCGGGGGAGGAAACCGCGCACAAGACAGCTCTGGCGATCCTGAACAAGCTGTCAAGCTACTCGTGGGAAGCCAAGGCCGTGCTGACTCTGGCGGCGTTCGCGCTGGAGTTTAGCGACTTCTGGATGATCGCCCACCACTACACGTCGGACTCACTGGCGAGGCATCTCGCCGTGCTGAAGAGGGTGCCTGGCCTCATCACGCCCTCTGTGCTCCAGAAGCACCGCGAAGCCATTCTCGAGCTCACCACTCTGATCAAGACCACCATGCGCGTCATCGCCATCTTCGACGAGTTCGAGAAGCTCTCCTCACTTGACCCGAAAGACGTTCCCGGGCTGCCCGAGGCCGTGAATCACATGCCGGTCGATGTCTACTGGACCATCCTCACCGTCTCCGCTTGTGCGACCAAGTTCGGCATTCTCATAAGCGACGAGTAATTAGTTTACATCTCTTCCTCACATTAATTCGAGCTCTAATCGGGTTTATCAGATCCGAATAAATTCCAGTAAATCGTGCTAAAATTATTTCTTTGTCTCAGGCCGGACAAGCCCCATGATTTAGCTCCGTATTCTCAGAAGATCTCCTTCATTCTCAACAAGCTCACAGCACATCTGACGATTTTTAGAAGACACGTTGGTAAATACTTTAGTCAAGTCTCTACTAAAGAATAATTGGTAAAATATAAAGAATGGAATTAATGGTAAATTTTTGTGGTGTCAGTTAAGTATTTTGACTTATTTTTCATAAAAATAAAACTAATATAAAGAAATTTATATAAGTGTAATAGTAAAAAAATATAGGGTTTATGATTCGTAAGATATTTGTTAATGTCATATTCAACAAGTCTAACGAAGAGAATATATTTTCCGAACAATGCAGCGGAGGCCGAAAATTATCGCCGGATTCGGAAACTGTTGAGAACTCCAACTGAAATCATGGAGGTTATCAGGGCCTTAATCTACAACAAGGAGATTCAGCCACTCATTGATGGCTCCACCAATCGAATGGTATATATATACTTGTGCTGTAAATTCAGGGATCCGGCATCCGGGTCCGGGATTTTTTTCATATTAATCATAAAATTTTTAAAAAATATATATCCGCAGCTGGAGTGCTGGACTATCCAGAAACGAAAAAAAAAAAAAACGACCCGGATAATCCGGCTCCGGGTTTTAAAAAAAAAAAATCCAACGACGGACTTCCGTGTCGCTGGATATTTACAGGCTCATTATTAGGAAACTCACACGTGCTCTTGTTTGATCGAAAGTAACTACAATGCAAACAACAAAAAATATAGTGACATGGTTAGTCCGAAAATGAAATGAATTTCCAGTGGAAAGGGCCTTTTGGTCATTATTAATATCACGTTTTTATTCCCTTCAAGCTCCATCATTTGGGCCCTGAAAAACGATATTTTCTCAAATTTTCGGCAGTCTTTTTTATTTTGTAACATGCCGGAAAGCCCTTTTCGGTGTGGACCGGTACCGAAAAGTAAGTAACCGAATTATTAAGTCAATATTAATTAATGAAAAGTAACAACTATGCTTATAACAGCCTGTGTTTTGGAAGAAATAAAAAAAAATGATTCCTTTCCGATGTATTTGACACAAAACAAATTTTTTGATCAAACAGGTGAACATCAACGTATTGAGGAGGAAGACTGTGTACTTGTTCCTATCAACCCTAGACATCACTGACAAGGAGATATCAACCATCAAGGTGGTCTACGAAACCGTGAAGAAAGAGAAGAACTATGCGATCTTGTGGATTCCGGTCGTCGAGCAGTGGACTGACGAGCTGTGGAAAAAGTTCGACACCCTGCGTGTGAAGATGCCATGGTACGTGGTGCAGCAGTTCTCGCCAATCGCGGGCCTGCGCTTCATCAAGGATGAGTGGAAGTTCAGCGGAAAGCCGACGCTCGTATTGCTGAATCCGAAGGGACAAGTCGAGAATCCCAACGCCTTCCATTTGATCACAACCTGGGGCATGAAGGCGTTTCCCTTCGACAGGGAAGCGGAAAAGAAAATCGCAGATGACCAGAAATGGATCTCAACTATCACCCCCACCGACCCGAAAATCGACACTTGGGTAATTTCACATATGCAATTTTTGCTCTTTAGTATGTAAAGGTGAAACTGAGTCTAGGCTCAGTACCGGCGCCAGGCTAAAACTAGACGGGACTGAAAACTGGCTCGGCCAAAAGCGGGCTGAAAAAAAAAAAAAAAAACCTAACTCAGTTTCTGAGATGATTTTATATATCTATGAATATTATAAGAAAAAATTACCTTAAATCAAATAGTAAGTTCAAAACTTAACTAATAAATGATCTTGGCCTAAAATAGAAACCTAAAAGTTTAAAACTATATTAAATAAATTAAAATAAACAATAAAGCTGGCCGATAATTAACAGCCTCGCCTTTTCCCGGTTCCAAGTTATTCTTTTTTACACAAAAAACAAAAACAAAACAAAACCGGGACAGGACCTGGAAAACCGGACGTATTGGCCCAAAAAGTAATTCCTCAGGTGAAAGATGGTCTTTAATGATATGATCATGTGTTATATTGCCACAGGTCAAGGAGGACAAGTATATCTTGTACTATGGAGGCAAGGACAATGACTGGATCCAGCAGTTCTACAAGAAAGCGACCGCCTTCATCAACGACCCCGTACTGAAGGAGCTGAATATCCACATCGAGCTCTTCTGCGTCGGAAAGACGCCAAAAGGTGGTGAAGACCACAACATTCTCGAGAAGTTCTGGTCGGGCGTAGAGAGCCTCTTCCTCTCGAAGACCCCGAAGAAGAAGGAGGAGCCAGCGGACCCCGTGGCGCAGGAGATTCAGAAGCTCCTCTCCTACAAGAACGAGACGGGGTGGGCCCTATTGACCAAGGGTTCCAGCGTCATTACCGTTGCTCACGGCACATCAATCTTCAAGGTCTTGGAGGACGTGGACAAATGGAAGGAGACCGTGAAGGTCAATGGATTTGAATCTGCCATTACGACCACCATCGCCACTGTCAGCCAAACGATCCGTCAATGCACCCACCTCTCTCTTCCGATCGTGGCCGGGAAGGTTCCGGAGGCCATGAATTGCCCGGTGTGCCCACTCCCCATGGAGACCTACATCAGCTACAAGTGCTGCCACGCCGATCATTGATGAGAGCACGTCATCACGTAGTACTACGTACTATGCCACTGGCTGTCTCTCTTTCTACATAGTCAATTTCGTGTCGTGTTTCGTGTCGTTCTCCGTGTTGTTCCATGTCGTCTATTAAGACAATAGCTATGTGTGCTTTAGTATTTCGTAAAGACATGTGATATGATTTTCTATAATTATGTCGCAAGTTATTTATTATTGTTGAATAAGAAAATATCGTGTGTAATTTGCTTGCTTGTTACTGTTGAAGGAATGTGTTGTATAATTGTAATTTGTATTGTATTCTGGCTGAAAACGAGAGATTCAGCTGCTCAGAATTTTGTTTTAGTCTATAATAAAATATATTTTTAATTTCTTTCAAGTTCCTTACTTTAATATAGAATATTCTATGTTTATATTAAGGGGTAATAAATTTGCGTTATGGGCCAATAAATTAAGGACCACAGGAAAACCGCATAACAGCAAGAAATAAGATTATTCTGGAAGTTAGACCATTTTGGGTAAGTACTGTTGTACTTGATCATTTCAAGTTATTTAGTAATTTGGTGGATTGAGCAAGGTATTATTATTATTATTATTATTATTATTATTATTATTATTATTATTATTATTATTATTATTTTGTGAAGATTGCATATGCACGGAAATTTTTTTGTTGTGATAATATAATTAGAGAAATCATAGCTAATAGCCACATTACTAAGTTTAGATTGCATTTTATCAAACGTACAGTTTTAATTTAAAAAATAGCCAATCAAGATGATTTGGCATTAAAAACAAACTTTTTCATACCGAATTACCCCTTAATTAATTAAAATTCGTTTTTTATTTTTTAAATAAATTTAAATTTAAATTTATTATTAATTATGGATTATTTTAATTTTTAGGGATAAATTTGCACCAGATTTGAAATAATACCCCAAATTTTGTGTCAAATTTATTGGATCTGCTCTCTCTCTTCTCTCTCTCCGTAGAAGACGACAATGGCGAGCCTCGCTCCTCGTCTTTGTTGTTCCCTCTCTCTTCTTCCTCCGCTCAACACTCTCTTCAGCCTCACTCGTAGTGGCTATGCAACTCCAGCTTCAACGTCGATGCTTCCCTAATCAACCACGCCGCTTTCCCCAAACCCCACTCCGACGACGACGAAGAAGAAGACGACGACGATGAACATACGAAGACCTCTTCCCTGCCGTCGGTACCGACTTACCGACCGGTCGAATCGTCGGACTCCGACGAGGATGCTCGGCGGCGGAGAGAGAGGAAGAAGAAGAAAATGTGGAGGAGGGAGAAGTCCGACGATAGAGAGAGACGAATCTGACCGCCTTGGGTTCTTCGGCGATCGAAGCTAAGCACTCGAAGGACTTCTTATTCGATTCCAATGGCGACCGTGATAATCTGGTCTTTGGCTTAGGGTTTATTTTTGTTTATTCGTGTTTAATCAGTTTTTTGTTTTGTTTTTTATTATCCTTTTGACGTGTTTATGTCTATTAATTCGTGTAATTATTTGTTAATTCATGTAGAAACGTATTTTTCTACGATAATGGAGATGTATTTTTCACATTTATTTTTGTATTTTTTTAGTTTATTTGTATTAATTTATGTAAATATATGTTAATTCAAATTGTTAATTTGGTTAATGTTTTTTTAATTCAAATTGTTTATGGTTAATTTGCATTATTGTTACTTTACAAATTGAATTTCTATATCAAAAAGTGAAAAATGTTTTTTATATTAAATTTGAAATTTATTTTTAAATTTGGAATTCAAATATTTGTTTCCTAATATATTATTATATTAATTATTAAAAAATTTAAAATAAATTCGTATTAATTAGTAAAATAAATTTCAAAAATAATTTTGTTAATTTAAATTTTAATATTAATTATTAATAATAATAATAAGGGTAGATAAGTCATTTTATATCAGTTAATGTGGTTTATTGGCTATGACACAAAATTAACCAAACAATGACTATTTTAACAATTTCAAAATATTGATATGGCTAATTATCTTAAGCTCCCATATAATTATTATTTTTTTTACAGTGTCTAGCCACTTAAAACTCTTAGGTCATTTTCTTTATATCTTTTTTTTTTGGGGAAATTTACTTTTTTGTACTTTCAATTTTAATGTTTGAAAAATATACTCTCAAGTTTTTAAAACAACTAAAATATACGATAATAGTTATGACTTGATAATTTTCTTAAAAAATAAAACTTTAAATAAAAGATATATTTTGGGTGAAAAAAATAATAATTATATGATATATAAAAATTTCAAAAATTGTTGATAAGGGGTAATTTTGAGTTTCAAATAAGTTATATATATATATATATATATATATAATAAACTTTGAGGGTATACTTAACTGTTATTACAACTTGAGGGTATATTTTTACCAAAATTAAAAATTGGGAGTATTACAAAGTAAATTACCATACCTTTTTCAATAGCCTAATCTTCTCCGTGATCTTCTCAGTGAGTCAACTAATAACATGACAATATTTTACAGAATATTAAAATTTGCCAATTGTAAAATTACATAATATAATTACATGATGTATTTAATTTTAGAAGAGAATGATTATTTACATTTTCAAAATTCAATACAATCCCAATTATAGCACACATGTTAATATTATTACATATACTTTTATAGAAGATAACACTAAAATGATGCAAGATTTGAATTATTGGAATAACTTTTTGAATTATAAGGAGATACTGTATATACTATAGTTCGAAAGCTACGGCTATGAAGAAATTATCCCCACGTGTTACAAATACCTTTTTAACAAATTTTGCCTTTACTCCTAGCGATATTTTTATTTTTGACTTTTCGGACGTGTTATTTTTGCGTATCGCTTTTCGAGCCTATTGCCATTTAGAATATTAGGTTTGTTTCTTTGAAGTAATTTCAAATACACATATTAAGCTAGGGCTGTAACTAAAATTCGGAATCCGATTTTAAATCTCCATCCGCACCCGCATCCGATTTTAAAATCCGAATTCGAATCCGAAATCCGGATACGGATATCCGGATCCGGATTTAAAATCGGATCCGGATAAGGGTTTTGGTATTTAAAAATCTGGATATCCGGATCCGGTTTAAAACCCGGTTTATTTTAATATTTTGATTATTTTATTTTTTATGTTAGGGTTACTTATTTCTTTGTGATGCTTTTTTTTAATTGTCATATCTTTTGCAGTTGATGATGATGTTGACGCTTGATGATGCACGGGAATGAAGAAAAGATGGTGCGGAATGAAGAAGGCGATTAGAATGCATTTTTAATTTTATATGATGAAGACGGCGATTTGAATGCACGGGAATGTATTAGATCTGTTCGGTTGTTTGGACAACGGGAAAATATGTAGACTTGTACGGGTTTTTTAGTCGTTAAAATTAACTTTTTTTTTAATAAATAATAACCGGATCCGGATATTCGAATAATATTCGGATCCGGATCCGGGTTTTGAAAACAGATATCCGAATTTCCGGATATCCGGTTTTTCGGATCCGGATTCGGATACCTATTTTTGGATATCCGGTTTTTCAGATCCGGATTCGGATAGTTCCGAAAAACCGGATATCCGCTCCGGTTACACCCCTAAATTAAGCTACTAATTTAAAGGGGGAAAAAGTACTAAATCTACTATTAAAAAATACATCAATATATAAACGATTATGAATTTGGCTGAGGTTTTATTATCTTGTTGACATATTAATTACCTAATGCTCATTTGTTTTTTATTATTTGTACATTAAATTTTAGAGTGTTTATTTTTTTTAAAAATAAAATACAATTTATTGTGTGAACTAAAACGTTCATATATTTATAGGACTAATAAATAAAGTACTACTAATATTTAATATTAATGAGAATAAATCTTTATACAGAAAGTTTTCAAATATGAATAATCAATTTACCAATATCTTCATTAATCTTAATAGAATAACAAAATACTTGTTTTTTATATTCATTCATAGTTAATCAGTCACAATCCTAATGTAACAAAAATATTTAACTATAAATTCAATAATATTTTCTGATTTCATGTCACAATCTACATCATATATATTCAGATCAAAGAGGAGAAATACATATTTTTCTATGGAGGCATGGACAACGAGTGGATCCAAGTATCCAACAGTTCACGAAGAAAGCGCCGCGCTATCCACCGACGCAGTCTTCAAAGAAACTGATGGAGAGCGGACTATGGAAGAACGCAAGAACGCGTTCCAACGAGAGTAAACTCGCTATTCAAAGCAAAAACTTTGATATTCTATTCATTCAAATCTGAGAAATACAGGACGAGAACCAGCTCTTATAAAAATGAGTTTCGGCTTAAACAATACACATGAAAATAGAAAACTAATTCCTTAAATCTCAATAACTAAAAGGAAACTAATCATTTAATTAATTAAATGATTAAATGCAAATAAAGGAAATCAATGCGGGATCATGATTGAGTCAATGCGAGGATATCCCCATATATCCTCATATATCCGCGTCAGAAACTCTAAAGATCCGGGTCGGGCTCTTTTCCATCGGGAAGACCGACAGAGATGACCACAGTATTCTAGGAAAGTTCTGGAGCACCATTGAGAGCCTCTTCTTGACCAAAGTTGACCATCACCACCAACGGGCTGACCCGGTCACACAAGAGATCCACAAGCTGCTCTCCTACAAGAACGAGAGCGGCTGGGCCATGCTGAGCCGAGGCCATGTCGTGGTTGTTACAGGTAATGGTCCAACTATCCTTAAGGCCGTTGAAGATTTCCAGAAGTGGAGGACTCAGCAAAGGAGGGCAGCTTCGGTACCGCGTTTAAGGAGTACCATGCCAAGTTTGTGCAAGGCGTGACCCACTGTTGCCGCTTTGACATTGACATGTGGTGATAAGCTTTGACTTGTCAAAAGTAGAGCTGAAACTCGCGACTTCGCGAGCCGTCGCGACTCACTCGCCGAAAGTCGCTATTGTAGACGTCGCGATGCGTCGCGATCCTTCACGTCGCGATGACTCGCGATGGCAGAGAGAGAGAGAGAGAGAGAGAGAACGTGAGACATCGAGAGAGAGGGGAAAGAGAGAGGGAAGGAATCGCGATTAAACACGCGCGTCGCGACTCGTCGCGACTCAAACCCGTGCGTCGCGATTCGTCGCGATGCCCTGTCAGTCGTCGCGACTCGTCGCGATTCGGTGTCAGTCGTCGCGACTCGTCGCGATTCGGTGTCAGTCGTCGCCACCCGCAGCTCTAGTCAAAAGCAGTTTCTTTTTTTTATCATTATTATCATTCGTGATGGGAAAGTTAGCTTTGCTTGATGGGCAAGGATTTTAGGGTAAAATTAAAATTTTACTAAGTTGTTGTCCATTATAAATACTATAAATAAACCATCGATGTAGCCTTATTTCAATATATCCAATACAATATCCTCTTCTACAATTCCTCTTTTCCTTTCCACTGTATTAGTCGGTCTTCATTTCAGAGTCAGTGGCTTTTTCAAACAAGCATATTGTCGTTTGTTGTTTATTAGATAGTTGTTTGGCTTCTTAGTAACTGTGGCAAAAGTTCCAAATTACTTTGGAACTAACATTGAGCGACACCTCACCGCACCGTATAGTGGAGAGAAGAAATCAGACTGTGATGGACACAGCAAGGAGTTTGCTGAAGAGCATGCAAGTCCCGGCAAGGTTATGGGGAGAACCAGTACGACATGCGGTCTACTTGCTGAACCGTCTACCGACAAAAGCGCTATGCGAGCGCACCCCTTACCAAGCATGGAAAGGGAAGAAACCTCATATGGAGAATTTGAAGGTGTTTGGGTGCACCGCACACGTGAAGAGTTTCGGTTCACACCTCAAGAAGCTAGATGGTTGGATTCAGCCGATGGTGTACATTGGCGTCGAAGAAGGGAGCAAGACACACAGATTTTACGACCCCCAACGCGGAAAATTGCATGTGAGCAGAGACGCCGTGTTTGAAGCGGAGAAAAAGTGGGACTGGCGAGACGAGAACGGGGAACCCAAACAGAACTCGGTGCAGTTCATACTCGAAGAGGAAGAGAAGGTCGAGCATCAAGAGGGTGAGAGTCCGTTCCAGGGGCTAGCAACGCCCAACTCGACAGAAACCAGTTCGTCTGGAACTAGCTCACCACCAGGCTCGCCCAACACAGGATTAGGAATGAGCACCTCGATCCCAATGACAGTTAGTTCGGGAAGAACCAGCTCGGGAGACTCATCAATAAAGGACAGACCAAGAGGGTTCCGTACCCTATCTGACGTCTACGAAGAAGCGCGGGAGCTTGATTTGAGCGCGGAGGAGCTCCTGCTAGTTAGTAAAGAGGAACCGGCCAACTACCGCGAGGCAGCCACCGAGAAGGAATGGTAGGAAGCGATGAAGCGAGAGTTGGAGTTTATTGAGAAGAATCAGACGTGGGAGCTAGTCGTCCTTCCAAAAGGTCACAAGTCCATTGGTCTAAAGTGGGTTTACAAGATCAAGAAGGACTCGGAAGGAAATATTCTCAAGCACAAGGCCAGATTGGTTGCAAAGGGCTACGTGCAGAATCAGGGAGTAGACTTCGAGGAATATTTTGCTCCAGTAACCAGACTCGACACGGTCAAACTGATCCTAGCCCTTGCAGCTCACCGAGGATGGAAAATCCATCACCTCAACGTCAAATCGCCGTTCCAGAATGGTGAACTGGAAGAAGAAGTCTATGTTGTTCAGCCGAAAGGCTGCGCCAACAAGACCGCAGAGCACAAGGTGTACAAGTTGTCAAAAGCTTTTTACGGGCTGCGGCAAGCAGCACGTGCATGGAATACTCGACTCGACAGGAGTATGAAGAGTCTCGGTTTCAAGAAGTGCTCCTAGGAGCAAGCGATCTACACAAAGAACTCAAGAAAGATGGTCATCATCGTCGGTGTGTACGACAACGACCTGATCGTGATTGGATCCAGTGCAAGAGGCATTGATGGATTCAATAAGAAAATGATGAAGGAGTTCGAGATGAGCGACCTCGGACTGCTCTCATACTACCTCGGCATCGAGGTCGATCAGAAAAATGAATGCGTCACGCTGAAGCAGTCGGCTTACGCAATGAAAAATTTGAAGAAGTTCAAGATGGCGGACTGCAAGCCGAGCAAGTATTCGATGGAAACGAAGTTAAAGCTCAGGAAAGATGCATAAGGAACTCAAGTGGATCCCACGGAGTACAGGCGTGTCATCGGGTGTCTCAGGCACCTAACCCATACCAAACTGGACATCTCATATGCAGTTGGCATAGTGAGTCGTCACATAGAAGAGCCTACCGGCTTACACCAGCTGGCTGTGAAACACATCCTTCTTTATGTGAATGGAACGACGAGCTATAGTATCCAGTACGGAAGAGGAAGCGGAGCTGAAGAACTGGTCGGTTTTACTGATAATGACCTACCAGTGATGTCGATGATACGAAAAGTACCAGAGGGATAACGTTTTACCTTAACTGTAATTTGATCACTTGGCAGTCACAGAAGCAGAAAACTGTGGCCTTATCGTCTTGTGAAGCCAAGTTCATGGCAGCGACCGCAGCGTCGTGTCAAGCGTTATGGCTCAGAAATTTGTTGAGCGAGGTCACCGGAAGAGAGCAGAAGCCGGTGACTCTCTACTTCGATAACAAGTCCGCGATCGCACTGATGAAAAACCCGGTGTTTCATAGACACATCAAACACATCGACACTCGGTTTCACTTTATTCGCGAGTATGTCGAAAAGCGAGAGATCATAGTAGAATTTGTCACCACCAAAGAGCAACGTGCGGACATACTAACCAAGGCCCTAGCAAGAGTCAAGTTTGCGAAGATGCGAGAATTGCTCGGCGTGAAGAACCTCGAGCCACGTCAAATTTTAATTTTACGGAGTAGAATGTGGTGATAAGCTTTAGCTTGTCAAAGAAGTTTCTTTTTATTTGTTTTTTTATCATCCTATAATGATAGTCATCATGATGGGCAAGTTAGCTTTGCTTGATGGGCAAGGTTTTTTTAGGGTAAAGTAGAATTTTAGTTGTTGTCCACTATAAATACACCATCCATGTAGCCTTATTTCAATATCTCAAATACAATATCCTCTTGTACAATTCCTCTCTCCCTTTCCACTGTATTAGTCGGTCTTCATTTTTATTTATTATTATATATATATATATATATATAATCAAACAGAGTCAGTGGCTTTTCAAACAAGCCTATTGTCCTTTGTTGTTTAGTGGATAGTTGTTTGGCTTTTTAGTAATTGTTATTGGTATTTTTAAATGTATAAACTTAAAATTTATTGAATTATATGATTAATATTGTATAATTTGATTCAACGTCTGGCACACGTTCGAAGTGTGAAAAATGACGTACAATGACTCATGCAATCGCGCCAGCTGCGTCGCGCGGGCCGCGCAGACAATATATTAATTGCTCAAGGGCCCAGCAATATAATTATTAATTACTCAAAAGTTCTTACACCCTCTTATAAATAGGAGCTTCATTTCAATCAAACGGTAGGTCGTTCAAACACGAAACAATTCACTCAAACGCTCTCTAAAGCGATAAAACCTCCATTTTCCGTTGTATTAAATATCCCAACTTAAATACCCGACTAATGTTGACCGTCGTAGGTGAATAGGGAGGTACTCCCTCCCGTTCCCCTGACTGGGTTTTTTCTATTTTCTACAGAGGGATAAGCTAGCTAGAGCGGAAGCGCTGCCTGGTTGTTGACCTGCCCTACGGAGGTTCCAGTTCACTGCGATCGTCGACCTATATCCCGAGTCTTAGGACTTTGCGGTAACAGGTCGGAGGACCCGGTTCCGGTCCGACGATAAGCGGAGGGTCCAACCTACAGCATTCCAGAGTCCAAGCTTCAAGCCCAAGAAAGTTCAACCAACGGCATTGGGCCCGGCCCAAATTCAGGACTTGGACCGCTTTAGTGTTGATCCATTTTTCGACATTAACATTCTAGCGCTAGAAGGAGGGGATCTCGACACGTTCAAACCTCGAGTCCCTACCAGCACATTCAACAGTCTCATACTCAATCTCAATCGGCTCTCGGACATGACCCGTCCGTAGTAACGCCGCCCATAGTCGGATACCTGCAAATTCATCACTCATCCAAGAGGACCCGCAAACGTCTAGTACGGGCTGCATCAAAGTTGTTTCCTCGCCGGAGCATCGTTCCGATCTTCATCACAGCTGCCTAACGCTCCAAGACTCCGATCCGCCGGCGTGCGGCCACGACGCACCACCACAATCAACGACAATGTATTTGGTCCGTCGTAGTCGCTGTCAGAAATTGTCCGCGCCACCGCCAAAACCCGCAGACCGCTGTCGGAACTAGGCCTCCCGTAGAACAAGCCCTCCACCGATAACCCTCTCCACACCTCCACCGGCGATCAAGATCCCTCGTCAGACCCACATCGCGCCTCGCCGTGGCCGACGTGGCCTCCTCCGAGCAGCCCAGATTGCGAAATCGCCTCCCCATATCTGCCACGGGCCAAAGGCTGCGACCCCGACCACCGTATGCGCGCCTACCGACGAAGCACTCTCGTCGTCTCCCGAAATCTTTGAATGCTCAGATTTGGACCGAGGAAGTCTTCGCGCGATCAAACCCAACGAAGTCGCCGAACATCGCCGACCAAGCCCTCGCGCGTTCTCCAATCACTGACGATGACTGGGCGCCAAGGATTTCGTGATAAGCCTCGCCGAACTCGCGCTCGTTCGCCAACGTCGTCGTCCATGGCAGTAGGCTCTCATAGCGCACGCCGGAAATCGCCGGAGTTAAGGAACGGTAACGGCAGCGGGAGGAGTAGGTGCGAAGTTCTATGTTCGATGTGGAGCAGCGAAGCCAAACAAAAAAAATCCCATGTGCAACGTGCGTGGGAATAAAAGAAAGAAAAAAAAAGAATCCTATATGCAAACAAAGAATGTGTGTGAAAAAGAAAAAAGAAATCAAATATAATATAATATATATGTTTATAATGTATATATTATAATCTGACACAAGATGATCAGATCATCAGATTATAGGAAAAAATAAATAAAAAATAAAGATGTATTTATATATAACGATGTGATCGTGGCTATACCTATGAGTATAAATTATAAAATTAATATGTATACATGTATATATACATATACAAAAGTAGAAGCCCCTTATAAAATAAAATAAAAAATATGAATGCACATACGTATTTATTAAGGGCCCACCTGGCCGGACAAAGTTAGTATCCTGACGATGAAGCCAAAAGCTCACCAGGAAAATCAACGGACAAATTTTGAAACTCGGCAACGACGCCGGAGGCTCATCAGAGAAAAATCAATGTTCATAGTCCGAAACGATAACGCCGAAGGCTCATCAAGGGTAGACAACCGTCGAAGTCCGAAACATGACGACGATGCTGGAGCCAAAGTTCTAAGTCTAAAGCTTAGAGGTGAAGGCGAAGACTACGTCCAAGTAAGCATCAAACAAAGTTTGAAGTCCAATAAAAACGTCGAAGATGCCAACCAGGCTATCAGAAGACTATCCACGTAGCCCCACCAAGGGCGCCACCTAAAGTGATGGATCAAAGAGCCCAGCTTAGAACCATCCAACGACAAGCGCTCAGATGTCACGAATGACCAAAGAACGCAGCTACAAAGAGCTCTAATCCTGTTGAAGGGGCTCGTCTCAAGACACCTCGAGATCAACACCATCATGAAAGACGAATACCCGAAGAAAGAAAATCCGAAATCGACGGTCAAAGTTAGAATCTCAAAGACAATGCCAGAGGCTTATCCGGGAGAGACGACGGTCAAAGTCAAAATCTCAAAGACGACGCCGGAGGCTCATCAGGGAGAGACGACGGTCAAAGTCAAAATCTCGAAGACGACGCCGGAGGCTCATCAGGGAGAGACGACGGTCAAAGTCAAAATCTCAAAGACGACGCCGGAGGCTTATTAGGGAGAGACGACGGTCAAAGTCAAAATCTCGAAGACGACGCCGGAGGCTGATCAGGGAGAGACGACGGTCAAAGTCAAAATCTCGAAGACGACGCCGGAGGCTCATCAGGGAGAGACGACGGTCAAAGTCAAAATCTCAAAGACGACGCCGGAGGCTCATTAGGGAAGGACGACGGTCAAAGTTCAAAACCCGACGACGACGCTGGAGGCTCATCGGCGAAGGACAACGGTCAAAGTCTGAAACCCGACGACGACGCCGGAGGCTCATCATAGAAAATCAATAGACAAAGTCTGAACCCCAAAAACGACGCCAGAAGCTGATCAGGGAGAGATGACGGTCAAAGTCCAAGACCCGACGACGACGCCAAAGGCTCACCAGGGAGAGACAACAATCAAAATCCACTACCCGAAGATGGCGCTGAAGGCTCATCAGGGAAAGACGTCGGCCAAAGTCAAAATTCCGAAAGCGTCGCCAAAGCATCATAAAAAAAAAAAATCAAGTCCTAAGTCTGACGACGACGCCAGGGGCTCACTAGGATAAGATCAATGGACAAAATCTATAGCCCAAAGATAAAGGCCCGAACCGGACAAGATGACGCCAAGATTCCTTCATGGTCGCTGCAACGACTTCAGGATTTTTCTCAGCTACGTCAATGGCCACAAGATCTTTTTCGGTCATATCGCTGACCTCAAGACCCGTCACAGTCGCCTCGACGCCACCGAATTTTATCTGGGCCACATCGCTGACCTGAAGAGTAGACACGGTCGCCTCAACGACATCGGCACCGTCATGTCGCTTTACACAAAGTATAAGACACGCACGTCGCCAACAAGATCTTCCCCCCACCACTGCAAAGAAAACGCGAGATCTCTCGCCGACCGAACGCCCAACGTCGGCTCAGAACCACCAAACTGCCACGAACTTCATCTCGGTCGCCTCGGCGACCTCACCACCTACGACCTCGAGCCTTGATCGGTCACATCGGGATCTGTCTCGATCACCTCGATGTCTATATTGGTCACATCAGCAACCTTCAAGATCAATCACGAGCTTAATCTTGGTCAAGCCACCGATGTCATCTTTCATCACGGTCTCCGCAACGACCTCAGATTTAATTTCGATCCCCACGACCACATTAAGTTTTATGACGATCACGTCACCAACATCAAGATCTGCATAAATCGCGTCAACGACCTCGAGCCACGCCTGGGTCGTATCAACCCGCTGCTACGGTTCTCTCGACGCAACGTGACGTCAACAAACAACAACACCTCATCGTCGCTAATCAAATTACGTCTTCATCAAAGTCACCCGCTGAAGACCAATTACTTCATCAACGTACAAAAAAAAAGGGGCGGAACTCCATCACGACACTAAAGGCCACCTCTGGGTACGGATAGACGACAGTCAAAGTCATAATCCCGAAGATGGCGCTGAAATCCCATCCGATAACCAAAGATGGCAGTGGAAATACAGGGATCAAAGTCCAACACCTGAAAACGGCACTGGAAGCTCATCGGGGAAAGACGTTGCTCGAAGCCTGAATCCTGATAACAGAACCCGAGACCCATCGAGAAGAAAAGATGGCCAAAGTTGAAATCTCGAAGGTCCGATCCGGGAAAAACAACCACCAAAGTTTGAAGACCCGCCTCAGCGACCTTAAAGATTCGCATCGGTCGTCTCAAACAACCTTAAAATTTGTATCGAACGGCTCAACGACCCCGAGCTTCACAATGTTCATCTGAACGACCTTACGTTTTGCATCGGTCCCCTCAACGATCTTGAGCTTTGCATCAGTTGTCTGAACGACCTCCAAATGTGCACCGCTTAACTTAGCGACCCCAAGCTTTGCTTCGGTTTATTTCAATGACCCCCATCTTCGTATCGGTCGTTTTGACGACCTCAAGATTTGTGTCTGTCGACTTTCCGATGTCCAGATTTGTATCGAACGTCTCAAAGACTTCAAGCTTTGCATCGGTCATCTGAAAAACCTCAAGATTTTCATCGGCCGTCTCAGCGACCTCAAGCTTCGCATTGTTCATCTCAACAACCTCAAGATTTAAATCGTTCACCTCAAGGGCCTCAAGATTCACCTCAATCACCTCAAAGACTTAGAGTTTCATCTCGGTCGCATAATTGATGGTCAAAATTGGGACAATGAAGAAGATGTCAAAGGATATATTAAAAAGCGTACGGTCAAAGTCTTGACTACAGGAAGACGGTCGAGGCACAAAATCCGAGAAAGGCCGGATATCAATCCCGCATACTCAGGCACAAAGACTGAGAAAGGCCGGATATCAATCCCGCCGACTCAGGCATAAAGACCGAGAAAGGCCGGATATCAATCCCGCTGACTTATGCACAAAGACCGAGAAAGGTTGGATCTATATCCCGCTAACTCAGGCAATAAAGACCAAATAACATATCTTCGGCATTAGTCCGAAACTGGAAGACGCTTAGACGCAAACATCGACAAAAGACCAGAACCTGAATCTGGCATAAGTCCGGAATCGTAAGACGCTCAGACACGAACACCGGCAGAGGCTCGGGGGGTTGAGACGCTCAGGCGCGAACTCCGACCAAAGACCAAATAACATATCTTTGGCATAAGTCCAAAACTGTAAGACACTCAGGCGCAAACATCGGCAAAAGACCAGATCCTGAATCTTGCATAAGTCCGGGATCATAAGACGCTCAGGCGCGAACACTGGCAGCGGCTTGGGGGGTTGAGACGCTCAGGCAAGAACTCCGACCAAAGACCGAATAACATAGCTTCGGCATAAGTCAAAAACTATAAAACGCTTAGGCGCAGACATTGGCAAAAGACTAGAATCTGATTCTGGCATAAGTCCGGTATCTTAAGACGCTCAGGCGCAAACACCGGCAGAAGCTCGGGGGGCTAGACGCTCAAGCGCGAACTCCGACCAAAGACCGAGTAGCATAGCTTCGGCATAAGTCCAAAACTGTAAGATGCTTAGGCGCAAATATTGGCAAAGGACGAGACCCTGATTCTTGTATAATTCCGGGAGCGTAAGACGCTCAGGCGCAAACACCGGCAGAAGCTCAGGGGACTAGACATTCAAGCGCAAATTCTGGCAAAGACCAGGTAAGTAAGCACGCTCAAGCGCAAACTCGGCTAAAATCCGAGAAAATAATTTGCCCAAGCGCAAAGTCCGACAACAAAAATGGATAAGCTTAAGAAAAGTTTTTCGAGAATTATAAATTCTCGTGAAACTGGGGGGTTAATGTTACTGGTATTTTTAAACGTAAAAACTTATAATTTATTGAATTATATGATTAATATTGTATAATTTGATTCAACGTCTGGCACACGCTCGGAGTGTGAAAAATGACGTACAATGACTCATGCAATCGCGCCGGCCGCGCAGGTCACGCGGGCCGCGTAGACAATATATTAATTGCTCAAGGGCCCAGCAATATAATTATTAATTACTCAAAAGTCCTTACACCCTCCTATAAATAGGAGCTTCATTTCAATCAAACGGTAGGTCGTTCAAACACGAAACAATTCACTCAAACGCTCTCTAAAGCGATAAAACCTCCATTTTCCGTTCTATTAAATATCATGACTTAAATACCCGACTAATGTTGAGCGTCGGAGGTGAATAGGGAGGTAACCCCGCCCGTTCCCCTGACCGGGTTTTTTCTATTTTCTACAGAGGGATAAGCTAGCTAGAGCGGAAGCGCTGCCTGGTTGTTGACCTGCCCTACGGAGGTTCCGGTTCACTGCGGTCGTCGACCTATATCCCGAGTCTTAGGACTTTGAGGTAACAGGTCGGAGGACCCGGTTCCGGTCCGACTATAAGCGGAGGGTCCAACCTACGGGATTCCAGAGTCCAAGCTTCAAGCCCAAGAAAGTTCAACCAACGGCATTGGGCCCGGCCCAAATTCAGTACTTGGGCCGCTTTACTGTTGAACCATTTTTCGTCATTAACAGTAATTGTGGCAAAAGTTCCAAATTATTTTGGAACTAACATGACATTCCCAGCATAGCTGGGAAAGCGCTTGAGACGATGCAGTGCCCACGAGCCATGGAGACTTTCATCAGCTACCAGTGCTGCCACATGGACAGTGCGATGAATTGGCACCGTTGATTCGTTGAGCGCCACGTGGACGGCGCGATGATACCCGTTGTTGTTGTCCTGAAATGACTCTTTTTTTTTTTCTTCTAAATAATGTGTCTTTGGATGAGTCACGTGTTGAACCTTTGAGAGTTGTTTATTTTCTTTTAAATAACGACTCGATTTTTAGTACTGATGATTGTTGATTTGTCATCGAGCGCCACGTGGACGGTTTGATGGTTCTTGTTGATGCTGTCGACAAAATGTTTTTAGTTCTCAAATAATCTAAGTTGTATTTTTGGCTACACACTATTTATATTTATTTTTTATAAAACAAAATCGGCATGAAAAAATAGAGAGAGAGCATGTGTAACATATTTGTTAACGTTGTTGGCAAAATAAATAACCTAATTAATTTGATGCATTTAATTTTCAAATATTTTATCGTTCAAAACGTTTTTTTTTTTTTTGGTTCAACATAATATTAACAATAAACAACAAAAAGATAGGATTTCTTGATAAACTTTAAGATTCAAAATTGATGATGGTATACCATAGGCCCTTTTTAAAATTTTATATTCCAACATTACTTAGCAAATAAGCTTCTATAATTAGTTACTATCTAAATTTAATAGAAGCAAAAAAAACATATATATATATATATATAAATTAGCTAAAAATAAGAAACAGCATCCCAATTTATTAGCACCTAGAATATAGATCATTAAATATGTGTTGCAATGACAATGCATGAATATAGGGATTCACACAACCAAATTAAGCCAACAAAAGCTAAGAATAGAGACTCCTGCTAATTAATTTTAAGTGAAGGTATATACCTGAAACTAGTCTTTAATTTAGCCATTTTTCACACCTAGGCCCTCTCTCGATATCCTCCGAAAAAGCCTTTGCTCCTCCCGGGACGGGGCGGCCGAGAGAGGCTGCAGAGGCACCGAGAGGATCGGGAGAACGAGGGAAGCAAGTGGTACTCAATTATGGATCCGACCTTGTTTTGTAATGGCACGAGCCCTACCGCGCCGAGGGAATGGTGCATAAAGACCCTGAAAGTGAACCACATGGTGATGTGTTACACCCAGAAAATGAGCCAGATAGATGGGCTTTGGCAAGCGGAGAATGCCGGCAACAGGTCGGTCCCGATGTTTCTGCATCAACTCATTATCATCATTTGCGTCAACCGCCTTCTCATTGTCGCCTTTAGAGCCCTACGTCTCCCACGTATTGCGGCTGAAATACTCGTACGTACTTGTGATAAATGTTGAATACATTTTTATTGTATACGGGGAGCGTTATTTTAAGAAGAGAAAATTGTCACTTGTATCTAGTAATTAAATTGTCGACCTACGATGAATACCGTGGTAACAAAACGATACACGTAAATATAGAAAATAACGGGACGTAACCTAAAAACATATTCATATATCTGAACAAACCAATAAACCAACAAATAAAGGAAAATCGGAAACAAAGAAAAATGAAATATGCTAGCAATATTATGTATTCAAAAATACTGAACGTTGAGTTTAACTCATTTGGACCATTTCCACTTAAAATCCGTTAAGATAAAGTTGTTTCCAGACATGGTTGTCCCATGTGGATGTAATGCGAGATTTGAACCGCATCCGGACCAGATCCGTTAAATAAAAAACCGCATCCGGTTTAAAACCGTACTAAATTGGATTCGTTGTTCAAAACCACATCCGGTTTACAAGCGGGTTAATATCCGGGCCGGTTTTTCAAAGCTATATCCGGATTAAAACCGAATCTGAGTTCCAGGTCTAGAGGTTAAAAAAACAAGGAAGGTTACTCTAAAAACCAAACCAGATTTTAAAATAATTTTTTAATTAACTTATTTAAAACTTAAGTTTGTCTCAAAATCGGGTTTTCCTTACCAAAGGTCCAAAAATCCGGATACGGGTTTTAGTATTTGAAACCCTAAAATCTGGTTCAGGATCCGATTTTGGCAATAACAAAAAACCGAGTACCCCGACCGGTTTTCACACTCCATGCCTTAATCACTTCATGTACTATAACCCTAGCTGTATGTATGACATGACAATCATATCATGTGCTTGGCAATACTCAATGAAAAAGTTTATTTTTAACAAATACTTATTTTTCTTTTTGGTCACGCTATGAATGCAAGTATTGATGCTGCAGGGAGGTGTGTTACTTGGCGCAGGCGGAATCGCTCACACGATGTTCGGGAAAGACTACTTGTATCCGTACAAAAGCCTGATGAACTTAGAGACATTCGGGAATTTGAGCCTTCTCTACTACATGTTCATCGTCGGGCTTGAGGTGGACATGAAGCCCATCATGAAAGCGCCTAAGAAAGCGTTCAGCACCGCAATTGCTGGCTTCGCCATCCCGCTCCCCGTCGGCTACGCCTTGCACTACTTGATGGTCAAGAACTTTGACGTTGTCACTAAGGGTTACCCCACCAGCCATGGCCCCCTCTTTTGGGGCATCGCCCTCTCAACGACCAACTTTCCCGACCTCGCCCAGATTCTCTCTGATCTCAAGCTCCTTCGCTCCGAGGTACTCACATTATATATATAATAAAACCTTTATTAATTAATACATTTGGTTGTATAATTTTGTTAGATTAACGGCATATTAATTTATAAAATATTAATTTAATAGAGTAGTATAATTTTTTAGGTTATTAAGTTATTAAGTATCAACGTAATAAGATTCTAATAAATATATATAGGTGGGGCGCACCGCGCTCTCAGCAGCGGTGATCACAGACTTCTTCTCATGGATATTGCTGGTTATGTCGGTAGCGATTGTCAACAACGAGCAGATATTCACCATGGTGTTCAGCGCGTCCTTCGTGATATTCTCCCTTCTCTTCATCCGCCCGGCTCTCGCGTGGATCATCGAGAGCACCGCTTCGTCCGTGGAGGCTTCCGGTGGCTACACAAACCAGCATGTCAGCTTCATGCTGGCCCTTGTGGTGGTGTTCGGATACATCACCGACGCTTGTGGCTGCCACTCCATCCTCGGTGGCTTCATGCTCGGCCTCATCATGCCCGAGGGCGGACTCAAGGAGAGGCTGATAGAAAAGGTGGAGGACTTTGTGTCAGACCTCATGATGCCAATGTTCTTCGTCATTGTTGGGCTTAGGACCAACCACATCGATCTCTTCGCCGGCTCGTACGGCGTCGGCATCATCGCGGCGGTGGTTTCCCTGGCCTTCCTGGCCAAGATCTTCAGCACTTTCCTCACCGCCGTGTTTGTCAACAAGATGACGCCTCGGGACGCATTGGCTCTCGGGCTGCTTATGAACACAAAGGGTTTGTTGGCTCTTATTGTCATCAGCTCTGCGAGGGACTTGAAGGTGCGTCCATGTCCTATATATTACTCATTGAACTAGCTTAGTAAAACCTCTATATTTTTTGGATCATAGAATTTTATATATTATCGAGGTTATTAATTTATAGAATAAAAAATTAATAATGGTAGTTCAGGTTCATACAAAAATATTACTTTATCGATATTATTTAACTAGGTTTCAATGTATTTTCTAAATCAGCTTGAGGGTTTGGTTAGTTTAATTGACGGTCAAACTACATGTGTTTAACTATTTGGTTTATTTTAGTCCATATGTTTTTTTAGACGGCAAAAATATATAAAGGTTCTGATAAAACACATGTAATTTTCCCTCCTATTATTGTCTAGGAATCAGATGATTGCTATTGGCCTGAATTTTGATAAAATATTATATATATATATATATATATATTCATATATCACTCATACTTAGAAGAACAAACATAATTACTTATTTACTTACAGGTTCTGAACAACGACACTTTCACCGTGATCAATACCGCTCTGTGGGTAATGACCGTTGCAGTGGGACCCATCCTCCGCTTCACATACCGGTCCGTCAAGCCGGCTGGCGATGGACATCTCCGGACCATCGCAAGCCTCGAGCCCCACTCTGAGTTCCGAATCCTCACGTGCTTTCACTCGTCCCGTGAAGTCTCCAGTGTGGTTAACCTCCTCGATGCCTCCAACCCGACCCGAAACTCCCCCATATCGGTTTCAGCCATCCACCTTGTCGAGAATCTCGGTCGCTCCACCGCCATGCTCATCGTGCATGATGCCTGCAACACCGGTGGAGTCAACGATAAGGAGCAGCTTGAGCTTACTGCGGCCTTCGAGGCCATGAAAGCCGGCCGAGACACGAGCACAATCTCGGTTGAGACGCTCTCCGTCGTGTCAGCCTACGCGACAATGCATGAAGATATTTGCAGCCTTGCCGTCGAGAAGACTACCAGCCTCATCATCCTCCCGTTCCACCTCAGCACGGAGAGCAGCGTCGAAGGCACAGTGCATAACTCGTTGCGTAGCGTCAACAAAAGCGTCATGGAGAGAGCAAAATGCACGGTGGCGGTGCTTGTGAACCGGGGCCACCGTGTCCCGACCAAGAAAAATACCCGGAACCGCCACTTCTTCTTGCTATTTGTCGGTGGGCCAGATGACCGCGAGGCATTGGCATACGCCGAACGGATGTCGGGCAGTCCCGGGGTTAGGCTGACAGTGACACGGTTCCTCCCGGAGCGGGACTGCTATGCTGAGCTCGAGAGCGACGGGGAGTGCACGGAGAAGGCACTCGACGAGCGGTGTCTGGAGGCATTCCTCCACGAGACGAGGGCAAAGGAGACAGTGAGCTTCACTGAGGAGGTGGTTAGGGATGGGGAAGAGATAGTGAAGGCGATCAACACGAGGAAGGGCGATGGATTCGACCTGGTCATCGTCGGGCGGGGTAACGGGCGGCGGTCACCGCTTGGGGTGGAATCGGGCTTGTGGAGCGAGTTTCCCGAGTTTGGTCTGTTGGGAGACGCGTTGGTGTGTTCGAGCTTCGCAGCAACCGCATTGATTCTTGTAATCCAGCAAGGCGGAAACGCCGGTAGATCGACAGCTTCGTTTGCGGGCCCACGAAGCAGTAAGCGCAGCCAGGCCGACAGGAATGATTTGCCACCGTTCAATAAGTTTTGTTAATGATCATTAGGGCCCATAACAATTTTTGAAGGTTGAGCCTTGAAAGAACAAAAAAAAAAGTTGTTAATATAGTTTTTTTTTTTTGATGGCAAGTTGTTAATACAGTTGGTCGTTGGTAATTGGTATAAAGAAGTTGTTTTAGATTGTTAGTAATCAGTGCGTGAAAAGAAACACTTAATCAATACTCAATAGTCAATACAATTTAATAGGCTTTGACTAGTAACTGCTTTTAAATATTTTCCATTTCTAAATCTTTTGTATCTCTCTCATAGTGTAGATAATCTCTATATATAGTGATATATATTTAAAAAATAATAATTTGATAATTAAAAAAACACTTATTTACTAAATTCACACTTAATGTCCCATATATATATTTATTGAGAAATAACTAATTAACAGTAGAAGTTTCTAGCAATTAGCCAATATGATGATATATAGATGTTAAAGTATTATGATAGAGAATCTATTAATTTATCGAGTATTAATTTAAAAATATTTTGTTATATATATATATATTATTTGTATACCAATTGGTGTCTTGCCTCGACCGAAAGTACAACTCCGTCACTATATAAGGATAATTTCCTGATTACTAACTTATTGTACAAAAATTGTTACCAATAAGCACGATTAATAATAAAAGTCCAATAATTATTGGTACATAGGAAAGTAACATAAAAACAGCCTCAAACTTGGCGAAAAAAAAATACATGACGGTTTTGGGGGAACCGTAATGATTGAAAACTCTCGTGCCAATCCGTCGTTTGATTAAGCAGTAGCGATCACACCTTTATAATTAATAGATTTGTAGTATATAAATAAGAGTAAAGTTATTATAATTAGTTTTATCCTATAATATATATATATATATATAAATTATTTCTATCTAGAATTTATTCTCGTCGGTTTCAATGTGGTTCCGATGAGATAAGCTTGTAAACAGCAATTCACTAAAACCATATCAACAACCTCTAAAGCGTAACACATTGCGAAATCCCATGTACTAATATTAGAAACTATAGCCAATTTAAGTAATGCAATATACCTCAAACTATTCTAATATCTTCACCCGTTTTTCCCAAACCCTTTTTTCTCCATACCCTCGGAGAAAGCCGTCTCTCGTCCACCTGCGCTCACTCGACGCCCGACGGGGCGGCCCAGCGAGCGAGGCTGCAGACGTGGTAATAAACTATGGACCCGAGAAGGCTATGTAATGGCACAAGCCCAAAACCGCCGATGGACTATTGCATCTTCGCCATGCAGCCGAACAACATGGTTGTATGCTACACTCAGATGCTGAGCAAATCGGAGGGGCTTTGGCTGGCGGAGAGCGCCAACAATTTGTCGGTGCCGACGTTTCTGCTGCAGCTCACGATCATCATTTGCGTCACGCGTCTTCTCACGGTCGCCTTCAGAGCCATGTGTCTCCCTCGCATCGCAGCTCAAATCCTCGTAAGTTCATGGTTATGTTAAATGTAGGGTAGTAAGTTATATTAATTTTTCTCCCATTTATATATGCCGTAAACATATCTGCTTATTAATTATATATTTTTGTCCGAAAAATACAATTAAGCAAACTAGATTAGTAGTGTAACATGCTGGGTTTTACCGGGGTTTATTTAATTCGTACAAGCCAATTGATAATTTGATTGTGAAAATCTAATCGCACTTTTAATGACGTCACTAAGTAACTCAAATCAATTTTAAGGGAGGCGTGCTACTCGGTCCCGGTGGACTTTCTCACTTGAGGTTCGTGACGGAAAACGTGTACCCGTTCCGAAGCCTGATGACGTTAGAGACGTTCGGGAATCTGAGCCTTCTGTACCACATGTTCATAGTGGGGATGGAGGTGGACTTGAATCCCATCATGAAGGCGCCGAAGAAGGCATTCAGCACCGCCATTGCCGGATTCGTTATCCCATTCCCCGTCGGCTACGCATTGCACTATTTTATGGTCAGGGACTTTAACACCGTCACCAAGGGCTACCCCACCCGCCACGGCCCTCTCATCTGGGGCATTGCCCTCTCCACCACCAACTTCCCCGAACTCGCTCAGATCCTCTCCGACCTCAAGCTCCTGCGCTCCGAGGTACTATGCGAAAATCTTGACATTAAAAAAAAGTGACTGAAAAATTTGAAAAAAAAAAGAGGCTAAAAGTGAATATTTGAAGGATAATCTAAGTACTTGTACAATAATATTACTGCAATTGAAGATTAATCGGGACCGCCATATCGATAAGATTATTCAAACAGATTTATGATTATAAAATAGTAACTTTTGTTAATGCCGAATTGGAATTCCGGTTCCTAATTTATTCCGATATGATCCTACATTAGGTGGGCCGCACCGCGCTCTCCGTGGCGGTGATCTCGGAGTTTTTCTCGTGGATACTCCTGGTCCTTTCAGTGGCCGTTGTCAACAACGAGCGGGTCTACACCATTGTGTTCAGCGCCGCCTTTGTAGCCTTCTCTCTGCTGCTCATCCGCCCCGCCCTAAGATGGGCTGTCGACATCACCACTGCTGAGGTGGAGGCCTCCGGAGGCTACACTGACGCCCACGTGAGCTTCGTGCTGGTCCTAGTAGTAATGTTCGGCTACATCACCGACGCTTGCGGGTGCCAATCCATCCTCGGAGGCTTCGTGCTCGGCCTCATCATGCCCAAGGGAGCCCTCAAGGAGAAGCTGACGGAGAAGGTGGAGGGCTTCGTGTCGAGGCTCATGATGCCGATGTTCTTCGCGCTCGTGGGGATCCGAACCAACCACCTGAAGCTTTTCAGAGGCCAGTACGGCGTCGGTGTAATCGCGGTGGCGGTCACGATGGCGTTTCTGGCCAAGATCTTCAGCACTTTCGTCAACGCCGTGTTGGTCAACAAGATGAAGCCTAAGGACGGGTTGGCTCTCGGATTGCTTATGAACACAAAGGGTTTGTTGGCCCTCATCGTTATTAGCTCCGCAAGGGACTTGAAGGTAACTCCCCGAACTTTGCATATTGGGCAGTTTTTTTCCTGAAATTATAGTTTTTAACATAAAAGGCCCTTTATAGTTACACTTGAAAATGACTTACTCGAAAAATATGGATACTAGATTTTGAAACTATTTTTTTTTTTTCAGGGAGATTTTAAATAGAGAAATTTAAAGAACTTTTCTCTTTTTTTATTTACTCAAGTTCTATAGTTCTAAAAATTAATCTTTTATTGTGTCTGATATCATAAAATGTTATAAAGGATTAATCTTAATGATAAATGAAGCAATAAAAAGTAAAATTTTCCTTATGTTTTTTTTTTAGAGAATATATTATGAAAATACATATATGCGAAGCACGGGTTAGTATTCTTTATAAGAAAATGTCCCGCAGCGATAGTAAATTTGACAAAATTCATTCAAACATGCCATGCACAAATGTTAAGTTATTATTTTGGGAATTAATTTTGAAAAAAACCCTCTAACTTACTCTGTTGTGTTTATTTAGCCTATTACCTTGTAAAATGACTATATGACACTCTGAACTTTGTAATGTTTGTCTATTTAGGCCTTCTTAGTTTTAGACGGAAGAATATTTTTTTATGTTGCTACCATTTGAGCCAAATAAAGAACAATATAAATATGAAATCTGAAAATTTACTAAGCCCGGAGGTACCAACACAAAAAATATTGTTCCGTAAAAAGTTAGCAGAAATCTAACAAAAATATTAAATATGGGTAAAATTACAAAACTAGAGGTGTCATAGGGTCATTTTGCAAAAATAAGGGGTTAAAGAAAGACACAAAAAAAATAAAAAATGGAAAGGCTTCCAGAATTGATTGCCTTAAGATCAATGAACTATTTTTATTTTTTCATTTTTTGAAAGTATAATGGAATTGTTGCTTACAAAAATTGGGGCAAACTGCACTAATACGAGATTATTGCTAATTATTACTCTAAATTAAAAGGCAATTCCCTGGGTTACGTATCATTTATCAAATTGACAGGATTAATGGATATTCAATGTTAAAATGCTCAACTATGATTTGCAGGTTTTGAATATCGATACTTTCACGGTGATCATCACAGCCATGTGGTTGATGACCGTCGCCGTGGGGCCCATTCTCCGCTTCACTTACAAATCCTCGAAGCGCGCCGGTGAAGCCACCACCCTGACCATCACGAGCCTCGAGCCTCACTCCGAGTTCCGAATCCTCACGTGCTTCCATGCTTCCCGCGAGGTCACCGGCGTGGTCAACCTCCTTGCGGCCTCGAACCCTACCCGGGACTCCCCTATCTCGATCTCCGCCATCCACCTTGTCGAAAACGTTGGCCACGCCTCCGCCATGCTAATCGTGCGCGATGCTTGCAACACTGGCGGGGATGAGAAGGATCAGCTCGAGCTCACCCCAGCTACAGCCGCCTTCAAGGCCTTAAAAGCTGGCCGTGAAGTTAGCGCAATCTCAGTAGAGATGCTCTCTACCGTGTCGGACTACGTGTCGATGCACGAGGACATAACCAGCCTCGCTTCCGAGAAGAACGCTAGCCTCTTGATCCTCCCGTACCACGTCAAACGAAACGTTGATGGTAGTATTGAAGATGCCACCCAGGACCCATTGCGCGGCGTCAACAAGAGGGTCATGGAGAGCGCGCAGTGCTCGGTTGCAGTGCTTGTTGACTGTGGCCATCACCGCCGCCCGAGCGCGCTGAACAGCCATTACCGCCACTTCTTCCTGCTCTTTATCGGCGGACCCGACGACCGCGAGGCGTTGGCTTATGCCGGGAGGATGTCGGGCAGTCCCTGCTTGAGCCTGACAGTCACGCGCTACATTGATCAGGACGGTGCCAACAGCGAGAGCGCGGAGAAAGCGCTCGATGACCGGTCCGTGGAAGAGTTCCTCCACAAGACGAAGGCGAAAGAGTCAGTGACTTTCAACGAAGAGACGGTGCTGAACACCGAGGCGATAGTGAAAGCGATCAACACGACGGAAGACGGCGGGTTTGATCTGATCATTGTGGGGCGAGGGAAGCGGAGAGAGTTGGAGATCGAGGATGATGCGGAGGACTGGAGCGAGCTTCCTGAGCTGGGTTTATTGGGTGACACGTTGGTGGGTTCGAGCTTTGCAGCCACCGCCTGGATTCTGGTGGTTCAACAAGGTGGCGGAAACGCCGATTGGTCGACGGAATTGTTAGCGAACTAGCACCAGTAAAGCAGACACAATTGTCAGGCTTGATTTGATGTTGTTCGTATAGTTTAGATGATTGAACATTTGAATTTGTATCTATATTACATAGATAACTAAAAGCCCAGAACACTATAAATTCAAACAAACCTTAACCAATAAAAAGAAAGGCTTGTTGATCATTAGAACCCATAAAGTATTGTAAATAATTTTTTGCCGATTTAGTTAATACATTGTTCGTTTGGCATGACGTAGCAAGTTATTTTTGTCTGAAATATAGTATGTTAACATAAATATCTAGTGTAGTTCTAGATTTTAAAATACTTTTCATTTGGTTTGTTGCCATATTTGTGATCTAAGTTCCAAATGTTCTCAAAACTTGGGCTCACATAAACTAAACTCTCTGTTTTTTTTTTTTCCAAGATATATAAGGATGTGTGTTTCACTTCTTTCTTTTTTTTTCAGATAATTACTCTAAAATCTACCTACCATTTTAAGTCACTGAAACATATAGCTAAAAAAATCCAAATTGTTCCCTCTCCATTTTATTTTTCTCTCTTACTACAAGAAACTGTCATCTATTGCGACGACACTTATCGTCTCTAATGCCTAAAATGAGCAATTTCTTGTAGCAACAACAGATCGTCACAACGCCATCCTTGCAACATGTCGGCTATTCCAACGACAAAATAGGTCGTTGCTATAGACTCAATCAATAGTTGTGACAGTTGTTGTGATATGTCCCGCAGAAGTGACGACTTTCTTGCCTATAACGTCTGTTATACTTTATAGCAACGACATTTTGTCGCCGTTATAGTTTTCAATTTTAAAAAAAAAAATTAAAAGTATTATTTATTATGCTTTATTTTAGAATTATTAATTACGTATGAATATTTAAATAACTATAAAAAACACTAATGCATTAATATATTAAAAGTCGAGAATACATAAATAGCAAAAAGGGGTTGCGAGAGTACATACACAAAAAGTTTAAAATACATAAGCTCTTCGTCTTCGTCCATCGACTGTGGAGGTGGCGATGGCGTGGCGGTCAGAAAACTCAGTATGTGTATACTCGCACCATCAGGATGAAGTTCAGACAATCGACGCATTGCTGACACCATACTTGCGGCCCATTCACGTATGGCCGGATCCTTAGTTGTTGGTGCGACATGTGGCGGGGCTAGTCCATCAAACATTGTGCCTCGAGAGCTTGAACCATCTCTTTGGCACATTCCTTTTAACTTGCGCCCACGACCTTTGTAAAAGCCTTGACTAGTACCCAATACTTTATCGAGCACCATATTCTAAGAGCCACCCGATTACAAATTCTCGGGGTCCATCGACACCCGTTAAACACCCCTAACTCTCTAACTAGACTTCCGATACCCGATAAAATTGGGCCTTGAACGCTATTGAGCTTGCTTCCCGTAACAAGTTGAGTCGCTCGAAAACAATCGGATTCGACATCGCCACCCGCCACCTGCCACCCGCGTTCCTGGACAAATTGGAGCCCGAGGAAAACTGCGTGACATTCCGCGGTAAAGGGCGAATGCACATCCACGATTAACCGAGTAAACCAACCAATGAGGTCGACGTTGTGGTCCCGCACAATCCCGCCAAGCGCCGCACGTCCCGTGTCGTTCTCCCACACCGCGTCCATAATGAGCTTAAAACCTCCGTCCACCGGAGCTTTCCAAGAGCTTTCATTAGCCGTCACGGCCCTCGGGAGCAACTCCATAGTGCGATTAGTCCTTTTTGTTGGAATCAATATCGCTCTGATACTGATTGTTGGGTAGCCCAATGTCGAGGATATTGTTCCCGCTGGTTGTCTAGCGGATCTAGACTCATCGGAGTTTCCGTAAACCAATAAGAAATTGTGATCGTTGTAATTATCACACAGATTGACCGTTAAAGAATCATTGGGTTAGAGTCTCATACTAATAACCATATCAAACACGTCTGTGTAAAAACAACTCAATTAATTTCCATGATGGTGATAAATTAATTATCTTGATTTTAATAACACTGTTTCGGCTGATTGCTACGGTAAAAGTGTAGAATTTTACCAACCTTGACAGCATTCCACTATTGCTCTCAGCTGAACTCTCAAGTTTGTATTGATGTTCATCTTCCTTGCCACAGGTGTCCATTGGTATAATCAGATATCTGGTAATCAGTTTTCGTGTTATTATGATATTCAACAAAAGGGTAAAATTCTCGTTATGTCCTTTTGATGACATTATCTTATTATATGATTATTACAAACTACTCATTCATGGGATAATGAATTTGATGAGCTGATCATGAGTACTTGTTTGTTTCCTACAAACCATAATAAGAATATCATAAAACTATTATCCATATCTGCTATCGTGCAACATATCCCGGTCAACCGTCTAATCCCAAAATAAAAGTATTAGGAGCACTTAACTGTACTATGTAACGATTAAATCAAAGATTATATATGTTGAACCATATAAGCCCACGATACTCGGGACATCAACTGATTCCGCTCTGATTATCTAAGCGACCTTATCGTACGATCATTAGTGAATTACTTAATTGATGATTTCTAATATAAGTCTAGTCCGTCCAGTATATGAAGACACTTGACACCTGACAAAACTTAACAGTGCTCAGACTGCACTATGACAAGGTAATAGATCACCACATGAATGTGATTAAGTTCATCAATGGTCGTTCACGCCTTAGAAATTCCAATTTCTAATCTAGACTATGGACCTTTTAAGTTCTTTATCTGTGATAGTCAAACTTCCTCACATAGAATACTGTGATGACTGAACACGAGAGAAAAATTAAAGAACAAAGTGTGTTTTGATTGAAGTCTTTAGAAAATTATTGATCTTCATGATGTTGTATCCTTTCCCTAAATTTTAATTTTATTTTGCGTGTTCTAGGTGTTCTAGGAGTGTATGTTTGTTTCTCACACCAAATTGAAATAATTTTAGCTGAAAGAAACGATAACTAACAGATAAAAATATCTTCAGGAAGTCATTTCATGACGTGCACTAATTAAAACTTTCTTCGTTATCAGAGTGAAGAGCAATTTAATCTTGGGGAACGCTTATGAAAAAAATCAATTTGTACTTTTTAAAGAAAATAATCCCGACAAAATACTCAAATTTGACTAACTGAAACGACAAGGTTTCAACGTGAAAACATAGCAACACAAGTATCCAAACTCAAGAAATATGAAGCGATGCATTTTTTCATCTATTTTTTTTTTTTTTTTGCTAATGTTGGTCAATTCTTCAACATAGTGTTTTATTAAATCATACCTAAGATATATTTATGTGTTCATCCAACTATATATAACATCTTCTCTCCCTCAAATTCGTAGAGAAAAATGAATGATAAAATTGTGTCATCTCACTTTTGTTGACTTTGGGTTATTTTTCGCTAATTTTTTTTTCCGGCTCTGTCTATTGTCGTCGTTGTTAGTCCAAGTTTGAATAACCTTTGCCCCGATTATCCCTCGTAAATATATAGGAAGTATTTCCGAAAGAAATTAAAATATCAGGGTGAAACTTCACCAACATGCAAAATTTAAGGGCCGTGATCGCCAATTACTAAAAAATAAGGGCTCGCTCACAAGCTGAAAAGTGAGCTAGACCGTAGCGAATGCGAAGGTGAAGCGCTCCAATCGAAGCCTTTGGACGACTCGCTAGCTCCAACTCACTCTTCCTCCGAGTCGCTAGCGAGTCGACTCTCTGAAGAGAAACCCACTTCCTCCGAGTCATCTTCTCACGAGTCAGTCTCTCTCTCTCTCTTTACACAGCTCAGTTCATGCTGCTCAGAGCTTACTGTAAGAATGTCTGTTAATGGCGATAATCAGTCCCCATTTTTCCATTTCGGGATACTGTTAGGGTTTCTCTTTGTGGGTTCTTTCTGCTTTAGCATGGTCTGTTGTTTCTGATTGTCGCCATTTTCCTCCATTGCATGATATTTGCCTTGCCGTTGTGCATCAGAGGAACCCTAGACTGCTTGATGCTGTGAGAGCTTGGGGTTTCAGATATGGGTTTCGTGTGCATTTTTCATTTTCAACTATATGTTCATGTCAATGTTATGCATGACTAAGTTCTTCATGGGTTTATGATATATGTATATTGGTTTCCGCTATGTGAAATGTGTAAGGTTCTTTCAAGCGTAGTGGTGTCGGGATTAAACTCTAGTCAACGAAAATAAAACGGAGCGGAAATATCGACAGCAGAAAAATTTTAGTGTGAGATACAAGTTTTTTTCGAGTAAAGTATCTATATCTCACATTCTATCGACGAGGAGAAACCGGAGGAGAAACTGGTGCCCGATTACACATCGAAGCTTCTAAACTCAACATAAAGTTGGTTCAGAGCTTTAGATGGAAATGCAAAATATAATGGTGGAGAACTTTGCTTGACCCTTATGAGCAAGCCAAATTGATCACCTGAACGTGTGTCTAAATTAAAAGTGACGGGAAAAAGAATTAATTTTCCGCTGGTTGTGTTCCTGATGAGTGCTATAATCGCTATGATTTCGGCTTTCAACTATGTGGAGTTTTTTCTGGGGTTTCCTCATAAGCAAAGTTGGTTCATAGCTTTAGTTGGAGATGAAAACTGAAAATCGATATATCAACGATTTGGATCAGATCGTTTCGTGTGTTTGGTCGAAATATAATGGAGGAAATATTTTGCTTGGCCCTTGTGAAGAAGCTGCCATGGCGTAGTTAGGTATATGGGGATTCACTTAAGACATTCTAGAAGGAACGGCCCTTGTGAAGAAGCGGCCATGGCCCTTGGATCAGACCTCTAATATCTTAAGTACTTGTTATTTGGTTGCTTTCATCGTTAAAGATATATGGGGATTCACTACTTGGGTGAATTCCCGTCAATTCTAGCTTCGTTTTGATGTCTCGGGTCTATCAGTGTGTGCTGTTATTTCTTACTAATTTTGCACATTTTGACAAAAATTCCTACAGGTTAAGGAAGAGTTGATAACTATGTTTCTCAAAGTACAGTTGCCGTGGAATGTTGTGATCTCCGCCGAGAAACTGGACACGAACGGGTTGGCGCTCCAAAAGATGATCATCCTCAACCTTCTCGATGAGTTCGCCGCTAAACAAGCCACCAAAGATCTCGGCTACTTTCTCTCGGTGACCAGTCTCGAGAACGTCGGTGCCGGTAAAGTGAGGCAACACACGGGAGAAGTGCTTTTCCCCATCGTTTTCAGCGGCCTCACTTTCAAGATCTTCAGGGGTGAAGTGCTCGAAGGGGTCGTCCACAAGGTGTTGAAGCACGGCGTCTTCCTCAAGTGTGGGCCCATGGAGAATATCTACCTCACGTGCCTCAAAATGCCCGGTTACGCCTACTCGGGCGGCGATAACCCGCTCTTTCACAGCGAGAAGATGCCGAAGATCGATAAAGGCGTGACAGTTCGTGTGATGGTTATCGCGACAAAGTGGCTCGAAGCTTCGAGGGAATTGCAGGCTTTGGTGAGCATGGATGGCAATTATCTCGGACCGGTCGATTTGGTTTCTTCTTCCTAAGTGTTTCTTGTGAAGTAGAAGTTTCAGAATGTTTGTGCTCCTGTATAAAAGTGTAGTTTCTGTTACTGCTCTGACTTTTGGTGTTAATGTGATGAACAGATTTGGGATTGTCTCTTCACAATTTGGCTTTTAAATTTTTAATGCTTCATATCAAAGTATTCATGAAGTGGCATTTAATCCGTAAATAGGAAATAGTTTTTAATAATTTATTTATAATAATCTATTATAGATAGTAGATACCATGATCCGCCAGGCAACATTGATCTTTGAAAGTGCTCTAAAATCTGGATTAAGATATATCACACCTAATACAATTTCATTTGAACATTGAAAATAGACAATATATAAAAACAATAGAAATAGAGACAATGTGTCATGATTATCTTTAAACAAAGAACACACACAAGGGTCTTCAAGTTCTTTTGTAGTAGATTTCCTTCCTTTTTATTCTGATCCTCGTCTGTACTTCATGCAGACCTGCCATAAAGCAATAGAGGAGGAAGAAGGACATCCCAAGAGCACACGTGGCGTATGCTAGCAAACCGGAGTGCGCTAACACTGCGTAAGTGCCGGTGATAAACGCGAGGATCATGGCCGTGAGGGCGGAGATTGTTAGAGCCGTCGCTGCAGCGAAATTGTTGATCAGGCTGTCCCTCATAGAGCCCCTCACCATCAAATTTAGGTGGAGGAGCACGGCGAGGCTAGAGAACACCATGGCTATGGTGTCCGTCACCATGAACACCTTGAACGCCGCACTGTGCCTCAGCACGGCCGATCCGTTCAACGGGCCTTTGTCGCTCACGTAGCCACCCGGCAGTGTCAAACCCGCCGTGAAGGTCACTGTGGCAATAAGTGCAGCCGCCACTATACAAGCTTCCCTTGTCTTTTCGATCATAGAGAGGATCGGGTCGTCTTTTCCCTTGTTGTCTTCCTTCCGAGGATCGCGATCGTCCAGTTCCCAATTTGTGTTTTCGGCTTTCCGGTCCAGTATTCGCCTGCCCAAGGTTACACGATAGAGTAAAGCGAAACCCCATTTTATAGCAGCCTGCAAGTGGTTTACATGTATAGTAAGGTACGCATAATCATGAAAACACATATTTTTCGGGTTAAAATACTTGACGAAAAGATATCTTCCGCACCTTCTCCGAGCCAAACCTGTCGTCAGTGGCGACAATGTCGCGGATATTCTTGTTCTCGTTGTTGAACGCCTGCTTGTCCACTCTCCGATGTCGCTTGCTGTTGGTAAGAACTCCGAGAGAATTGTGCCGGAGAAGAGTGGCAGCATGGTGCAACGGCGTGTTACCGTCTTTGTTCTTCTCGTAAATCAGGTGACTGAGCAGCGGATCATCCAATATCAGCTCCAAAGTATTTATCTGGTCGCTTTCTACGGCTGAGTGCAGGATGTTGCAGCCTTGATTGTCGACCAACTCGCTGCAGCCCGGACGACAAGCCAGAATCTCTTTTACTATTTTGTCGTGGTCGCAGAGCGCCGCCACTTGAAGGGCTGTTCTGCCTCGTGTATCTTTGACATAGACTGCTTCGGCGTCGGACTCTAACAGTATCTTCACCATCGGACTGTAATTCAAATCTACAGCATAGTGCAGTGCTGTCCACCCGTTATCGTCCGTCGCTCTTGTTGAATGCGACATTTTTCTCAAGATCTTCTCCACCGACTCTGCAACCGATCAAATATGCCAGAGTTGTGTAACGCGGAAATTAATACATCAAACGGGAATTCACCAAATTTGCGCATAAAAATAATAATTACGTGCAGAGAATAATACAACAAACGGGAATTCACCAAAGTGTTGAATATTAAAAGACTGAACAAAAGAGTTCACAGCTCTAGTTAGTTACCTTGGTCGTTGGATATAGTTGCGGCATGAAGCGCAGTTCTGCCGCAAGGCCCAGCCGAGGCTGGCGAAGCGCAATTGTCTAGCATCTTGGCCACGAGCTCGGTGTATTTTCTCTCGCAAGCTATGTACAGCGGAGTCTCACCGGCTTTATTGACCGGAAACGAGAACTCCGGATCTTCTTCAGTCAACAACTTTACAATCCGGAGATGACGGAAGCGCACAGCCTCGTGCAACGCCGTGTCTCCCTCTCCGTTCGCCGCCCTCAGCATTAGGCGGCTTCAAGGTCGGGTTTCGCATGCTCGACCAGCAGTTTAGCAACATGGAAGCGCCCGTACCTGGCCGCCAAATGCAGCGGCGTTTCGCCCTTCGCGTTCGCCTGCTGCAGCAGTGCGGGGCACAGCGCGAGGACGCGCTCCACGAATTCAGTGCCTTCGGCCTCGGAAGCGGTGATGTTAAGGTGGAGGACCGTGTTCTTGTTCGGAGTCAAGAGGTTGACGAGTTCGTGTCGTCTTTCCTCAAAGACATCAATGATATCGCCGCTCCTTGCGGCGGCGTAAACGCGTACATCAACGTCCGTGATCGTCGCCGTCGATGGCTGAGACTGATGGACTGCACCAGACAACGCCATTGTTTGATCAATCACAAAATCTATATCATCAACACAAAAGTCCCCAAAATCCGAGGCTTAAACCACGCCGATCGGACAAAAAAAATTTTGCCGCCAAAAACCCGGACCCGGATTTATCCGGTTCCGGAAAAAAAAAATCCCGGATAAATCCGGTTCCGGGTTTTTTAATTTTTATTTTTTTTATTTAGTTTATTTTATTTAATGTTTAATCCCTGTAATATTTATGTTGTTTAGTTGTTCAAATACAACATTTTGGTACTTATACCTAAGTTCGGTTTTATAATTTATTATAAATAATAAAAGTTTAAATTCTTAAGTTATTTATGTGTTTGAATATTTATTTAGAAACAAACATGAATTAAATAAAAATTAAAATATACAACGAAAAATAAAAATAAAAATGCGTTTTTATTCAACAAAACAAACTCAAGATCGGATTCGGATTCGGATGGGAACGTACAAGTACAACGGTAAAACAATAAAATACAAGTTACAAAGGCGTAATACAACAAGAAAAAAGAACAACTAAGAAGGAATTACACTTGAATATTCGCAAAGTAATTCGCCATTTCTTTGTCCACCATATCGTTTTCTTGTTGTCGTTGGTTGGCCATAATCCAATCTCTCGAAAGCATAAGGATCTCGACCATTCTTGCCGCCGTTGACTTGCGACGAGGCTCTAACAACCTTCCGGCCAATGAGAACGCCGCCTCCGATGATACCGTTGAGACCGGGATTGTGAGAATGTCCCGAGCTAACATGGATAAAACCGGATACTCTGATTGGTTCATGTGCCACCATTTAAGGATGTCAAGGCCTTCATCCGGACACGGTGTTGGAGGAAGGTTGCAGAACCGGGCGTACTCGTCGCCGGATCTGCGACGACGACGTCGACCAGCAACACGAGAGCCTGAACTTGTGCTTGCTTGTGAACCCGTTGAAGAAGACGCGACACCGCCGCCTTGCCCGAGGGACGTAAGGTTGTAGAATAACCGGTGATTGTACATGTATGGTGAACCGGCCCCGCGTCCGCCCTATATTGAAAAGAAAAAAAACATTTAGAATGTTAATAAATTAAATGAGTAAATTAAGAAATTAATTGAGTAAATTAAGAAATTAAATAAAACTTACAATAAAAATTACCTGAGTTTGTTGTTGTTGCGGATTCGTTTCATCCGTCTGATCTTCAGCCTCGGTAAATCTTCGCTCGTACTCTTGGTAAAGTTCCTTCATCTTTTGATCCGCGTCGTGGTAATTTTCCGTCATGTAGGGCTCCCCCGTCATATTTTGCATCGCTTGTAAGACATCCTGCAATTGAGAAAGTTTAAGAGTCGGATCTACGATAACCGCGGCACAATATAAAAACGGGAGCCTTTCAGAACTCCAATAAGTCTGGAACTTTGAAATCATAGGAGTTAGTACATTGCTAAATATAGGATTTCTTTTTGCAGTTTCAAAATGACACAAAATATCAAATACAACGGGCAAAGCTCTTTGAGACGTGGGTGAGTAAACGTGAGATAAATCAATAGTAATTTGATTAAAAAGGTGAAGAAAAGCCTGGAATTGGATAGCGGTTATCCAATCTTCTGCAGTGATGTCTTCGCGGTAGTCGTGCTCCGGGCTGTTGATCCAGTTCGTCAGAAGCTCCTTGTACGGTAGGACAGCATCCAACATCATGTAAGTCGAGTTCCATCGGATCGGCATGTCCGGTTGAAACGTTCTAACCCTGTAATTGTTAGCCCTGCAACAATCTTCCCAAGAAACTGTACGCTGCGTAGATGATCGGATATATATAATAACGTTCCTTATTTTTGCTATACTATCGGAAATAACACTCATACCGGAATGAACAATCAAGTTAATAATATGACATGCACACCTTTGATGAAAATGACTATCCCTAAGATTGGTCAAACTTTCCTTCATTATTTCTACGGCACCGGCATGCGCACTAGCGTTATCTAACGTAATAGAAACAACTCTATCCTTGAGGTTCCAATCCGACAAAACCTCTATGATAGCCTCGGCTAGGTTTACTGATGTGTGCCTAACCCTCATCGGCTTAAATCCTATAATGCGCTTTTCCATACTCCACTGATCATTAATAAAATGAGCTACGACGGTAATATAATCATCATTAGCATGGCATTTCCAACAATCCGACGTTAAAGAAAATTTGTAAGTAGATCGTTGGAACATTTCTTGTAAATCGGCCCTTTGCTTTTCATAAAATTTTAGAATCGTTTCGTGGGTTATATAATACGAGATTTCCTTATAGTTTATCGGCGCCAACTTCATCATCATTTTATTAAAACCTTCGCCCTCAGGCGCCGATATAGGCAAACCATCGCGTATAACCCACTCAGCCACAGCTTCCCTATATATTTCATCGGATAGACGACTTACCTCTTGCTCCCGCTTTAACTTTTTGCACCGCTCGGCGTGCTTTTGTAGGCGGGAGTTGCCGTTGTTCTTCGGATGGGCCTTGAATTCTTTTCCGCAGTGGATGCAAATTCCGTACCTATCTTCCAAACCGGTGGAGTAGTTGTATCTATACTCGGCCCGGAAATCGTCCTGCCACACCAAACCCGTTAATTTCTTTCGCTTCCTCGGCGGTGGATGTGGGGGCAGACCGCTAGCTTCCAGAACCTCCTCCTCCTCGGCGACGAAGGCGGCATCGCCTTCATTTGGGACGTCCGCATCGTCGTCCTCATCATCGTCTTCCTCGACGTCGTTGGAATGGTTCCTCGAACTATTTTCCTAAAAAAAAAAGTAATGGAATATTAATATTAATTTAACAATATTAATTTAACAATATTAATATTAATCGTATGAATTTAATTAAATTTCATATAGCTAATTAAAAAAGTTAACAAAATTAAAAATGGTATTTTTTATGTGTGAAAATAATTATCAAGCTCTTTTAGACGAAACTCCCCGAGGTTCCAAGGCCAGATCGACTGGAAAGGATGCTATGATCTCACTTTAGGCCCAAGCTTTTCTAGACAGAACTCCCCGAGGTTCCCAGGCTAGCTTGGAGGAGATTTCAAAGCAAACCTTATTTAAAAACCAATCTTTCTAAGACACCATAATCCGATAAGAACTTTATAATTATTACAACGCATACAAATTACCTTTTTTAATTTTTTTAACTTATTTAAGTAACCATTTAAAGTTTAATTAAATTAATATGATTAAATGATTATTAAATCTCAAAAAATTCGTTTCTGATGTGGAAGATCAGTCGGAACCGCAACCACAGAGCATACTAAGACTTTCAAGAGACGTGTGATTAATTAATTAATTGACTAATTTAACTAGTATGATTAAATAATTATTAAATAATTAAACAAATTAGGCAAATATGATTAAATGATTATTAATCAACAAACAATCTCAAGAAAATCGTTTCTGATGTGGAAGATCAGTCGGAACCGCAACCACAGAGCATACTAAGATTTTCAAGAAATAATATTTATCACAAAAATTAATAATTTAATATTTTAATTTATTATCTAACAAATTAATATCACAAATTAAACTAACAAATTAATATCACAAATTAAACTCGATTTTTACCTCGTTTTCGTGGGCTTGATTCGCTTGTTGTTGGTATTGTGCTTGATATTGTTGTTGTTGCTCGTTGCTAAGGTTGTGCCATTCCGGAAGATTTGTACCTTGATAATTGAGTAAGTTAGTATAAAGACCGCCGTGACCTTGAGAAAATAACAATTGTTGGTTCGGCCCGACGCCACCGGCAACATATTGAGGATGTGCCGGTAACGGTTGGCTAGAAGAACCGGGAAGTGGAATATTGTGTTGATTCATAACACCGACATTATAATTATGTTGACTAAAAGCCGTCCCGCTATTAATCGACCTCGGCGACGGAATAGTAGCCCGTCCTTTTCCTCGGACATCGGGACGTCCTCGAGAACGGTTGTTTCCACTCGACATATTAACGATAAATTAAGCTAGATTAAAACTATATAACACTAATAATAACAACTAAAATAAATACCTAATACTAATAATAATAACAACTAACAATAATAACAACTAAATAAATTAAACTAATAACAACTAAACAATATATTAAACTAAAAATAGAGAGTATTTAAATAACTATAAAGTAGCTAAACTATAGACTAAAATCGCAAGAATGATAGCTTGAGAGAGTTTGGGAGAGATTGAGATGAAGAGAGGATGTTGTGTGAAAAAAATGAGAGTGGGATGAGGTATTTATAGGGAAAATGGTGAAGGAATTCGAGAAAGAGGGTGTAATAAAGCCCCAACGGTAATATTTTGGGGACCCCGAGGCAATTTAGCCGTTGCTCCCAACGGCTCCCTGCACGCTGACGCGTGGCAGGTACTTTTGCCGCAGTCCCTGCCAAACCTGTCCCCCCTCCAACGGCTCTCTGATCTGAGCCGTTGATCGATTTGATCCAACGGCTCAGATCAAACCCCTTTATTTTTTTTTTAATTAATTTTAAAAACCCGGAACCGGATCTATCCGGTTCCGACTTTATCCGGAACCGGATAGTTCCGGGTCCGTTTTTTTTTTTAAATGTGGATCCGGGTTTTAAACCGGATCCACATTTCGGGGCAAAGACTTCCTTTACGACTTCTAAGAAAATATTTTATTGCTTTGTTGACTGACCAGACAGTCGGTCTTTTGTTTTTCTCCTCCATCATCCCAAACAAATATCGTATAATTATAAATAACGTTATCTTGGTGAAATCCCTTTTCCATCTCATGTCATATATATATATAATTTTTCATCTTAACTATTTTATCAAAAAGAGCGCCACGACGTTTCGATATCAGCCGACAAACTTCGTCCGACGCCGGCAACCCTCATCGGTATGGGCCGAAAAACATAATAAGCCCATTATCCATAAATTATTAAGTGTCGGATGTATGTCTATTGAGTGAAGTTTTTCTTCTGAAAGACGCTTAAAATCTATTTGAGATTTTATTCCTAAACTTTATGCTTTATTTTTCATTATGCTTTTCCAAATCTCTCCAAAATTTGAATGTGGGTCCTGTTAATGCCAAAAAAATGGATCAACAGTAAAGCGGCCCGAGTCTCGATTTCAGGCCGAGCCCAATGTCCGTTTAGCGGTCGGATCGGGCTTAAAGTTTGATTCCCCACCTTCTTTGATATGCTTAATGACATAAAAAAGACGGGGTTTGATAATATATGATGCCGGACCTCGTCGTTTGTAACGAGGCTGCCTAAGTACCTGTTTTAACGGGATCAGGTCATCACGTAGTTCAATTTGATCGTTGAGAGTTTTCATCGCTCTAGAGAGTGTTTGAGTGAAATTTGTATAGTTCCGAGTTCGAATGGGATCAAATCTCTTTTTCTGAGTTTGAAGCTTCTATTTATAGAAGGGTCTAGGGGTCTCTGAGCAATTAAAAATAACTTTACTAGGCCCCTGGACAATTAAGTAATTGTATGAAAAATAAGCGCGCTCGTTTAAACGCGCTTGTTTTTAGGGCGCTCATTTCTAGCGCACTCATTTTAAGGATGTCCTTACTTTTTGGGTTTTTTATTATTTTGAGCCCTATTTTTGGGCTAGACAAAAATACCTATAACAGGTCCAATTACTTTCAATTTCACCATTAATTTTTTTTACTCCTCGGAATTATTGTTCTACAAATGTAAGTGTAATGAGCAGCCGTAGAGTAGTCTGTAGACCAAGGATTTGAATGCCGTTTTTGCCGATAAATCGTTTGCCGTTATCGACGGAGTAATCGTTTGCCGATGGATTTATCGATGGAAAACCTATAAAATTTATCGTTTGCCGTTACCGAAACTTATCGAACTTATCGATGGATTAATCGCTTATCGATAGATTTATCGATGGAAAACTTATAAAATATTTTCATATATATTTTCATACATAAAATATTTTTTATAACATAAAATACTATATGTATATTTTCCTTAATAATTGAAAAACATCAAATTACAAAACAAATTATGTCAGAATCACAGTATCAGAATTATATACAATGTGCAAAATGAAGTTACATATGAAAAACCAAAGAAATAGCTCAATTTGACCAATTTCAAAAAAAATATTTACTTTTCCCGCAATAAGGTTGCAATTCGGGAAAACGTTAAATTAGATTTAATTATATCAACCTCACATTTTATATGTTATTAACAATGTTATAAAATGATTTTACATAAAAAAAAAGACTAACTAGCTTAACTTAACTAATTTCCAAAAATATGTACTTTTGCCGCAATAAGGTCATAATTCAGAAAGACATCAATTACAAAAATAATTATGTCAAACTAACAGTTTCTTAAATATATACAATGTTACAAAATGAAATTACACAAAAAAAATTAAAATATATCTCAAATTCACTATTTGTAGGAAAATTGGTATTTTTGTCGCAATTATAATTAATTTGCATAAACCCTTAAATTTAACCCAAATCTGCAAAAAATCAATAAAAATCACGCAAACCATCTTGATTCATCTATATTCCATCATATACTTTAAAAAAAATCAATTTCAACAACATTTGATTCAAAACGTAAAATGTACAATTAAACTAATATGAAACTCAAAGTTTAACTTTCATTCAACCTAATAGCTTTCTAAGTAACTAATACAAATATAGAATAAAAATGTGAAAAATTGACATGATTCATACATATACAACATTTAAACATCAAAACGCTAAAGATCTACTAAAAAAACCCAAAAAATACATTTAAATTTTGAAATTAAAAGAAGTTGGAACTTTTGCCGCAAAAAAAGAAAAATTTATACCAGGGTTGACTTATCGTTTTTGACCGAAAAGTAGCTTGCTTTTCGAGAAAATACACTTGATAAGTTTGAGAGATAAGTGACTTGCTTTTCGAATCGAAAAATCGCGATAAGTATAAAAAGATAACGATTAGAGGAGATAAGTTACCGAGAAGTGGTTTTCAGCGATAAATCGCTCGATTATCGCGAAAATCGAAACCTTGCTGTAGACATCCTAGTTTCACAAATTTTGAGTTTTTTTATTTATGTTTTGCTTTGAAGGGAAAATCCAGAATGGTGGTGGGCACAGGTCGACCCCGTTTCGACTGGACTACTAAGAATCAAGTTTTTACACGTCATGCCGCATGCCTAACAATTTTTTTTTTTTTAAGGAACACGTTATTGTTGTGACTTATAAAAGATCCATATCGTACAAGAGTACGATACAATATATTGGTAGGTTATTATTTTTCACGGGCATGCTACAAATTTCAAAGAACGGATGTATCGACAGCATGTCGGGGCATTTAAAACCATGCTCCGGTGTCGTTGGAGTCAAAGTCAACCCACATTAATACAAGCTAAAACAAGCACGGGTGAACTAAAACCCGAGTGTTTCGGGTCGGGTCTCGGGTTAGCCGCTTTCTCCACTGAAGCACACTCCAGCAAGCCACGGATAAACAACACAGCCACAGAACAATCCATGGAAGAAGAAACCCATGAATTCGCACTTCCTTGAACTCCATAGCCATTGAAGCCTCTGCGAATCCTCAAAGCTCCAAACTTTGACGCTTCGCTCAACCCCCAACACCTATCACCACCACTCCATGAGCCATCGGTTCCTCGTAGCATGATGGCCCTCGCACCCACCCGCCATTTCTACCCAGCGAGCTTCCTCGACTCGCCGGTCCGGTTCTTCAGGTACGGCTCGTCCGCTCCTCTCAGGAGGCGCGTTTTCTACGCGGCGAGGCAGCAGCAAGAGAACTACAGTGTCGACTCGCGAAGAAATGGCCACCATAGGAACCCCCAATTCAGAGGAGAGAGACGCGCGTCGAACGGTGATTGGATAGAGAAATGGAGCGATGCCCGTCAGCCGAAACAGCCCAACACTGCGGTGGAGTATGAGGACAGTGAGAGCGAGAACGAAGCTTACAGTGATGGTGATGGTGGTGGTGGTGGTAGTACGATGGAGAAGATTGTGGAGAAGCTGAAGAAGTTCGGGTACATGGAAGGAGAGAGAGAGAGCAGAGGCAACAGAGGAGAGAGAGTGATCGAGAGAGGGTCCGTGGAGGATATTTTCTACTACGAGGAAGGCCGTTTGCCCGATTCGAGAGGCGGGTTTTCGCCGGAATCCGGGGATTTGTTCGGAGGCGGAGGCGGTGATAAAGTGAAGTTTCCGTGGGAGAAACCGACGTCGGCGGAGGAGGACGAGGAGAGAGGGGGCTTGGCGAGGAAGAAGACGAGGACGTCGCTGGCGGAGCTGACTCTCCCCGAGTCGGAGCTGCGGAGGCTGCGGCACTTGACTTTCCAGAAGAAGCACAAGACCCGGATCAGCGGCGCCGGCGTCACGCACGAGGTCGTGAAGATGATTCACGAGAAGTGGAAGGAGTCGGAGATCGTCCGGCTCAAGGTCGAAGGCGCACCCGCGCTGAACATGAAGCGAATGCACGAGATTCTTGAGGTTTTTGCTTCTTCTCGCGATTCTAGTTTATTGTTTTTATCAGCATTGTTAGAAGTAGAACAACTGTGTGTTTGCTTTCTTGTGATCTTCAGCGAAAAACCGGCGGTTTGATCGTGTGGAGATCCGGCACTTCGCTTTCGTTATACCGAGGGGTCAGCTACGAGGTTCCCGCGTTACACTTGAAGAAAAGAATACTCAATAGAATGGACGCATCGACATCACAAATGGTTAGAAATACGCCTACGCGAGAGATCTCCGAATTTTCCTCAGCTAGGGATACGAATACAGGTACGGCCATAGAGAAGTTCGAATCAATTTCCGAGGAGAACGATGACGTTGAAAAGCCGGTGGAAGTGCAATACGAAGCCGAAATGGACGAGATCTTGGACACCCTGGGGCCGAGATATGAAGACTGGCCCGGCCCGGATCCATTGCCAGTTGACGCGGACCGCCTACCGGGAATCGTCCCTCGTTTCCAACCACCCTTTAGAATACTGCCGTATGGGGTGAGACGTTCTCTCGGTCAGAAGGAGGCGACGTCTCTACGGAGACTTGCTAGGTCTTTACCACCACACTTTGCCATCGGTATGCTTTCTTTTGTAGCTATCGCTAGTTTGTTTAATCGGTACAATAGTATAATGTAATGATGTCATCATAAGCGATACCTATTATATCCGATCTAAACTTAACGAACAATTTATAGGACCGGGAAGTTGACTACAATTTAATAAACCATTCATAAAATTTTGAATGAGATCATCCACATCGTATAGTTACTCTCCGAGCGTATTGCTCGTTAGTTACATTTATATTAATTCAATCACAGAATCTCAATGCAGGTAGAAGCAGACAGCTCCAAGGTCTTGCCATGGCAATTATCAAACTATGGGAGAAGAGCTCGATCGCAAAAGTTGCGCTCAAACGCGGTGTGCAATTGACTACGAGTGAAAGAATGGCTGAAGAAATCAAGGTATCTGAACCTGATATCTTGGTAAACCCAAATAGTTTCTGATCAGATTTGTTAAGATTCTTAGACATTACTATATTGTATTTCTAACATGAACGGCACAGGCAAGAGACGATCGAGAGTCTACTCAGGGGAAAAATATATCATTTTCCGCCTTTTATGAGTCCATTTGTTTTTACTTGGCCTAAATATTTCATAGTCATTATCACTCATAGGAGAAGGAAGGGCAAACTTATAAATTTAGCCTTGACACTTATGTTCTTACTCGTCTTTAGGCCTTATTAGGGGTATTTTTGCCTAATTTTCATTTTAGGTAGCTTATTACGTTTTGCTAAGTTGAGCTTTCCTTTCAAGACATCTCGTAGAGAGCGTTCACCTTTGCTTTTGAAGGAAAAGCGTTTTGTGACTTTTGTCAATCGAAAAAAGTGTTCGATAATTTACTGCTCTGGTAAATCCCGTGCGAGTTTGTGTTTAGTTTTGTTTGGCTCCGATTACGTACATTAATATATACACTTAGTTGCTCTGTTTAACAAATATGAGAAAGATGAATGACTTAGTTCTTTAAGCATATGGAAATGTACTAATGCACGACTAATCTACCCTTAACAGAAAACAAAAATACCTAAGTGAATGCTGATAAGGGTCTCGGTGTTGGGTTTAGACTTTGACAGGTGGCGTGCTTCTCTCGCGGAACAAGGACTTCCTGGTCTTTTACCGGGGAAAGAATTTCCTATCGGAAAAAGTGACCGAGGTATTGATGGAACGGGAGAGATTGGCGGAGTCAATGCAAGATGAGGAGGAGCAAGCTCGCTTGAGAGCCTCCGCCATTATCACTCCACAGACAGAGTTGGCCCCGCAATCTGCAGCCACCGGTACACTCGAAGAAACAATCGAAGCGGACGCTAAGTGGGGGAAAAAGTTCGATAAGAGTCACAAGAAAAAAATCATGCGCGAAGCAGATGTAATGAGGCACGCCGGGTTGGTTCGGAAGCTCGAAAGGAATCTTGATATCGTAAGTTCGTTTCACCAATTATCATTTTTTTTGTTGTTGAATTTACGAGAAAATATTAGTACATGAGTAATTCCGTCGAAAATTTTACCCAGGATTGAGATCTCGTGACGGGAGCCGTGGTAACGGCTCGGAAAACACTGATCTCGCACAAACCCTAATCTTCCCTCGCTTCAGAGATTAGGATAATTTTTTTTAATATGATCTTCGTATATGAGAAAGACAAATCTATATTTTAGGTCATCAATTATAACCGGGTTTATGTTTAGAAAGGACTTCTCTAATTCAAATAAACTTAAATGCTGAAATAATGCAAATTAGACTTAATTTATGTAAAAATAAATAAACGTAGCTTGGCCTGTCACCCGAGCGGTTTGGGGCCTGCCCATCCCGATCACGTGTTAAAATTCCTTCTCTGTAAGTCTTATCGAAGAATATGAAGTCATAATCTTTAAAATACATATCCTTCTTTCCTTACCCAGATGCCGTGAATTCTCGCGCTTTATATTGCTTTAAAGCTCGAGTATTCCTCCATTAACTTAATCGGGTTTTTCATCAGGCGGAAAGAAAATTAATGAAAGCCGAGCGATCCTTAGCCAAGGTGGAGGTGTCTTTGCAGCCATCAACCCAACAAGCTGACCCCGAAAGCATAACCGACGAGGAGAGGTTCATGTTCCGTAAGCTCGGGTTGAGGATGAAAGCCTTCTTACTTCTTGGTAAAACAACAGTGAATCTAAACCTTGTGAAACACATATTTCCTATATTTTATATAAATCACTCACGCTTATTAATTGATTTTTTGAATATAGGAAGACGAGGGGTATTTGACGGTACGGTGGAGAATATGCATTTGCACTGGAAGTACCGGGAACTGGTTAAGGTGGTCGTCAATGCTAAAACTTTTGAACAGGTCAAGAAAGTTGCTTTAGCTCTCGAAGCTGAGAGCGGGGGAGTTTTGGTTTCGGTAGATAGGATTAACAGAAAGAAATTCGCCATAGTTGTGTTCCGGGGAAGAGATTATAAGCGACCTTCCATGTTGAGGCCAAAGAATCTCTTAACGAAGAGGAAGGCGTTGGCCCGTTCGATCGAGATTCAGAGGCAACAGGTATTTATCTGCGAAGTTTTTTGTTTTTTTTTTTATCATCACCGAGATAGATTATCGAAGGAATATGGACAATCGGTTTAACTCTTTATTGATAAACGTAACCATGGTCTTTAATTCGAGAGTAAGACCAGGAAACTGCCCCAATAATTGTTTGATAGGAAACTCCACTAATAAAAAACGTGACGGCTAAACCTAGAGTAGGCGCGTATAAATATTATTAGAAATTTTAATCTCATTTTAATGATGATTTTCGTACTAATGATATTTCTCTTTCTGAAACAGGCTCTTCTCAAACACATGTCTGTGGTACAGACTAAAGTCGACAAACTCCGATCCGAACTCGTACGGAATTTATCTCGGTTTTTTATCATACTGTTTTGTCTCTATAAAGTTGGCTATACACCGATAAATACATATCTAAAATCGGTTTTTATGTTATGGTTTGAAGGAGCAAATGGACATGATTAAGGACCGAGGTGACGATACGTTTTACGACAGACTAGATTCTGCCTACGGCACTTCAGACGAGGAGACCGATGATCAGTCCGAGGTTTTTGTTCATTCCATCAAATTTTTTGAATCTACTGTTTTACCCTGTAATTGAAAACCTATATCACATTCTTTTTACCTTTCTTCCATAGGACGACGAGGAGGACGAGGCCTATCTCGAAACCTATGAAGATGAAGGTGAAGATGAAACCAATGACTCGATTCGGAATCTCTACGATGATACGGATCTCTCTCACGACGAGAAGAACTTTGGGCTCGAAACAGACTCGGACAATCCGGAGTTTTACTCGCGTAACCAATATGATATATGAAATTTCGGCATGTAAGACCTTTGTATATTTCATGTAGTTGAATTTATTGATGTATAATCTTATTTACTTTATTCGTTTCATAGGTACTTGTAAAAATGAGAATTTTCGACTTGTTTTACTGTCATGAAAAACTAAATGTTAATAAAGAAAAGTATAGTATATTTAATAAATTAATCAAACAGTAATATTTATCAAATTGTCACATTTTTAATCTAGTATCATATTTAGAGAATTACGGTATCTAAAAGCTTTTAGACGGCACTTCATATTTATTTTAATAAATATTCAAAATCGTAAAATAATTATTTTCGATTGATTTTGTGTAATGTGTCTCTTCTTATGTTATGTCATGAAATCACAAAATACGGACAATGAGTGTTAATTTAAAGTAAACGTATAAAATAAAATAAGAAAGATTAACATTAACCAAGACACATGGAAAGTAACTATTAAGAAACACAAATTTCACGGGTTTGGGTTCTAATTTAGAGCAATCAAAAGCTTTGGAATATGCCGCATTATTTTTAAATAATTTAGATTTGCAAACGTGACCGAAATAAATCCTAAAACACGGGGTTTCACAAAAATTAGGGTCGAGCTCGGTTTTTAAAAGGCAAGTAAACCGGAATCCCACTAAAAATGATTTAGTGATTGCAGCCAGCTTAAAAAACGATCTAGTGACATTGTTTCTCAGGGCCGAAACAATAAATTCTTTTGAGTCCGAAATAAGGAATTCCTTAGATATGATGAAAAATGGTCCGCGCGTGAAAAGAACGAGAAAGCGAGAATAAAATTACGTAGTTTTGCCATTAAACTTCATGGGCTGATCGGGGGCATTCTCACAAGTTATTGAATTTCAGTGGCAACTGCACACCTACCGACCAATTCGGAGGACCTGTTTGCTATATACAGAAATAAGTAAAATTTGTGGTGTGAATAGATTCCAACCACTGGGTCCCACTGCACACGTAACTCTATTTCGGCGGGTCAGAAAGTCAACGAAATCGCCAACTGAAACCTTTTGACACTAAAATTCTGTCCTCTCTTGACCTTGAAAATTCAACACATTACCTCACGTGGTATATATATATAGATATATATATTACAAGAGACAGTTGTATATAACACACTATAACCGCTCAAACTGAATTTGAACCAAACCCAGAAACCGATCGCCCACAAAATGGACAATACTTTTCCGGACAACACGAGCTACCGGAACGACTCCGAGCTCGAGAGAGAGAGGAGTTTCCGGCACATGATCAACGAGAGAGGAAGACGGGAAAAGGAGAAGCAGAGCTACTTCACGCTCCACTCGCTGCTTCCGACGGGAACCAAGGTGTTCTCCGAAAATCCACGGGTCGATAATCTAAATGTTTTTTCGACGGGTTTTTCAACCGTTAAGTTACACAATATATTTCACTTGTTATTTATTTTTTTCCTACGGATTTCTCAGTCACTGAGATGATCCGTGACGGATTATTCAGTCACGAATTTCACGCCGTGATATTTTTTCGGATCGTTTTACCATTCATTCTGTTCTCGTAAACATAGCGATTGAATTTCCGGTCACCAATTCGGTGCTGTTTGCAGAGTGATAAGAACTCGATCGTCCATATCGCGGCCGAGAGGATAGGCCAGATGGAGAGCTGCCGGGAGAGGCTGAGGCAGCGAAGAGTGGAGCTCGAGGCGGCACTGGCTGAGCGGAGAAGTGGCGATGAGGGACGGGAGTTGACTTTGGTTAAAGTCAAACTGGCTGACCCCATTTCAGGTATTGAGTCTATGGTCGAAGTGCTGAACTGCTTGAAGGATATGGGGTTGAAGACGAGGAATATCCGCTCCGTTTTCGCAGAAGCCGAGTTCTCGGCCGAGATAGAGTTCGAAACCGAGGTATACTCCGTCGCTTGATCTTGGCTTCATGATTTTATTTTACTTTTGTTTAATACTGCATTTTGTTGATTATATTCTTAGCTTCATTGCCCTTTTTCTTAACTTAGAATACCAAATAAAGTAAAATAAAAAATAAATTATTAATAGTTTCAAATGTTGACTAAGACACGTGTCACTCACAACCCGTGCACTTTGAGGCTCCATTTTTTAACAAAGTTTCTTCATTAAAAAACGGAACTCAAATTTTTCTAAGAAGGCTCGAAAATTTAAAGAAAAATCATTGTTATAAATATGTAAGTGTATTAAAAAATGGGACATAATTTAGAGTAAAACCTTTTCTTAGAGGAGAGAGTAGAACCTGCATTGAGAACTAGCATTAATCAGTTTTGGTGTTGAGAACCAAAACGAGTTTAACAAACGGAAAATTCGTTTACTTGTTATAATTTTTTTATATATAAATCAGCAAAAAAAATCTAGATTTACCGAATACCAATACTAAATACCATTTTTTACCGGTACTTTATACATGAAAAGCTTATTTTTACAACAACAACAACAAAAAATACTTCTTTTTTTAACTTGTGTCGAGAAGTGGGTGTCATTTTCTTAATGGCACTGTCTGGTATAACTTTGTTTTTTTTAATACTATTAGTTTAATTTTTGAAAAGAAAAAAAAAATTGAAAAAAAAAAGACTAACAAATGTTTGATATATTTTTATAAAACAATTGTTGTTACTAACAAAAGTTGCAGCATTTGGTAAAAAAGACTAAAATAGACTAAAAAAATTATTTTCGTTTTAAAAAAGAAATCTACGAATCCAAGCTTTTTATAACTCATGTACAAAAATCTAAAATCTTTTTTTTGTGATTTTTTATAATAAAAAAAACGATTTTGCCAAACACATGAAAAGTAATTTAATTTATTCTTAAAAAAAAGTCTATTAAGTTATGCCAATATTGAATAATTGATCACTATTATCCATATTAGACCTAGAATTTATGATTTAGTACATGCCAAAAGAGGAACAATTGATGTCTTGTAGAATCTTCAAATAGAAAGACAAATACTACTAATAAACTATTTTGGAGTATAAATAATTTAGACATAAAATGAGCTACTTTAAGCATGAAAGCGACTTGTTGAAATATTATAGTACTAGGGACAATAATGTGATCAAACCCAAACTACAAATATTATATTTTTCTAAGTTGAAAATTACTTCAAAAGCGCGGGCTTAATTGCTAATCAATAATATAATCTAAATAGGACTAAAAGCACGCATAAATTGTAATATTATACTAAATTAATTGGCGTTTTTTATTACTATTATTTGTAGGTGAATGCTAAGGAGATTGAGGAGACTATGCAATTGAAATTATTCGAAGCAGATTTGAAGCTTCTCTCTCACTTCTAGGAATCTCGTCATTATATTACAATATTGTTTTTCTTTATTTGAAAAAAAAATATAAATAATATCGGGCAGTTATGAAATAGTCCATTTTGGCACCACCATGAGGTTATTTTATCCAACAAATCCCAATTGGAATTGGGATTGGATCTAGATGGGCCCTCGTGAATTAAATGTGTTTTAATTCACGGCATTGATTAGAGAATTATATATAATAAATAGAGTTGACTTATTTAACGAATCAAGCTATTAATTACATATATCCCTACCTTTATATAAATGAGATCTTTCATAAAAGGGAGCTTACCGATTATACAAGATACACATTAATGAGTGTATAATCTCCCCTCTCTATATAAGACAGAGAATAAGACCGTAACACTAACACAAGTTAAGAGAGGTCGAATTCTACTATTCCCGAGAGTCCTTGTCCGTTTCCAATCGCCGATTAGGAACTAATATTCCGATTCGGTGATTTCCGCTCTAGAGAGAAGTTCCGTTAGCGACGTGGTGAACTACGTAGAGGCCAAACACTTGAGCGACTCGTGATCTCCTTGAAAGCGTGGTGGTGAAGGTGACGGCATGAAGGCAATTCTCCGACGAGCACTCGGAGATCCGGTTATTGAAGTATCAAAGTAAACGCTAGAGAAATCGTATTTATCTAGATCTGTGTTTTTTAGGATTCTCCAAAATTTCCACTTCCAGAAATGAGAATATCTTGAAAAAACCCAGAGTAACACGCCACTAAAGCTTAATTGGAAGCATATATATTTCTCGACGGATGTCGTATAAAGGAGGGACCAATAGAACATATTTTTCTTATAAGGGATAATAGCGGCATAAGTCCTCAACCTTTACTCAACTGGGGCGGCATAGCCCTAACCTCATTTAATAGCGGTATAAGTACCAAAAGATGATTTTCGTCCATATTTGACTAACGGAAGTAGTCAACGTTTGCGTGGTCAGCTTCTCGTCAACGTGGACGCCACATAGTCCGACATGTCACCATACATGTCATCCTCGCGTCATCAAATTTAATGCAAAATTAATTGAATCCCTCCATCACCCTTAATTTTGCATTAAATTTGATGACACGAGGATGACGTGTATGGTGACATGTCGAATTACGTGGCGTCCACGTTGACGAGAAGCTGACCGCGCAAACGTTGACTACTTCTGTTAGTCAAATATGGACGGAAATCATCTTTTGGTACTTATACCGCTATTAAATGGGGTTGGGGCTATGCCGCCCCAGTTGAGTAAAGGTTGAGGACTTATGCCGCTATTATCCCATCTTATAATAATGTAGTTTATTAAAAGCGTAAACTGCGGCTGAAATACCTAATGTTTAATTTTTTTAATTATGTACCCAAAGTTTTTTTTTTGTGGCTATAATACCCAAAGTTTATTCCGTTAATGCCAAATGTACCCACCGTTAAATCTCTGTTATTTTTCCCGCGGCTAAAATACCCAATGTTTCATTTTTTTTTTTAATTATGTACCCAATTTTTTTTTTTGGTGGGTATAATACCCGCGTGGCATTTTTTTAATAGAGGTTTAGGGTTTAATAGACAATTTATAATATCGTTTATAAATATTTATATACGCATTTTATAGATTGTGTAATATATAATATATCTAGCATAATGTTATTTTATATGCTATAATTTTATTTCAATCTATTAATTATGAACAGTGGCGTAGCTAGACTTTCGATTGAGGCGATGCACAAAAAAAAAAATCTACTCTATATTAATTTTTATTTTTTTACAAATAGACAGTTCTTCTAAACATAGAATATGTGAATGTAAAATATAAATCTATATAAATCTTGATATTGTAACTGTTTTAACTTTTAATCTCATGACCTAATAGAGTTGCACTCTAATTTTTTTATTTATTTATTCCTTCATATCTGAAACGAAAATAAAATAATATGTTGATTAATCATGCTCAGTTTACAGTTATGGAAACTAGTTTTTATAAGATTTAAAAAATTGTATGGCGAGGTTTATTTGACAAAAAAAAATTGAGCAATATTATCACTTTTATTAAAATAACTTCTTATAGTTCTAGTGCTTGTATTAATTACATTGTAATTGTCATAACTTATAAGTGCAACTTTGATTAACACGTGGAGTAATAAAATGACAAATGGCGTCACTAATTATAATAAATAAATAAAAATTATTTCCTATATTATAAGCTTTGCGACACTATCACTTATTTTTACTTTTGTTTCTCTCACAAACGAATAACAAAATTCATACATACCAAACTATTTTTTTTTTTTTGGCAATTGAGTCGTAGCACGTGCTGTATGCTGGTGATGAAGTTCCTCCGCCAGTGATTATATATATTTACATGTAATGTTATTTTATTATATTTTTTACATGTTTTATTATATAGTTGTAATTGAATTTTACATGTTACATTTTATAAATTATATAATTTATAAATGTTACATATAAATTATCTACTTGTTATATTATTTAAAAATATAATATTACTTCATTCACTTTAATATGGATAATTTGTATTTAATTAAATTTTATGACACTTTAACATGTCACAATTTTAAGTCTAATTATATGTTAAATGTAACATTTTTGCATGTTACAATATATGTAAACTTGTTTTATATATATAAAAAAAAAAATGTCGATTACCACAGCATTATATGAAGGTGGACGGGGGGCTCAGTGTGTCTGCGGGTTCAAGGAGGGCGTGTGATCGAAACCCCTGTACGCTTTTAATTTTGTGTCTCAGTGAGAGAGAGAGTCTAGGCCCTGTAAATATATATATGCCATGCAGACGAAATAAGAAAAATTTAACGGTAGATACGTTTCGCGTTAACGGAATAAACATTGGGTATTATAGTCACAGAAAAAAAAAAACTTTGGGTACATCATTAAAAAAATTGAAACATTGGGTATTTTAGCCGCAGTTTACCCTTATAATATATGCCACGCGGGCGAAATAACGGAGATTTAACGGTGGGTACGTTTGGCGTTAACGGAATAAACTTTGGGCCACCAAAAAAAAACTTTAGGTATAGAATTAAAAAAAAATTGAAACATTAGGTATTTTAGCCGCAGTTTACCCTTATAAAAAATATATGACATAGTATTTGTCGAGAGTTCCTCAGTGGAATAATATTTCCACACTAAAACTAAACCCGATTGCTCTTATGATAATATAGTTTCGTAGAAATATTATATATATTATTTGATGTTTCTCAGTACCAGAGTAAGATTGGTTACTTTTGAGTTAAATAATTTATTTATTCAACCGTGTGGTAATTTGAACTCGTCAATTGACCAAGTTGCCCATTGCTAGTTGCTACACTTTCACATAATGATTATCTAAGCTTGAATATACTTGAGTTTAACGTGTTTTATTAATTTCAGCACAAGGAAAATGCGAGGTATACACTTGTGCTGTAATATAATAATGATTAGTTTATAATGTCATGTGCACAAAACTTGTGTCATGATTTTGGTCAACGGTCAAAATTAAACCTTGACTTGACTGGCTGTGTCAAAGGGGATTCGTTATTTCGTCTATTTTTTTTGTGTGAGGAAATTTTGTCAAGAACGGTAAATAAAGAGAATTGGAGAGAAAGAAAAAAAAATTGAAGAATTATTTTAACTCGGGCTTGTTGCAATATATCTCTAAATATGATTTTTTTTTTATATATAAAAAGTTTCAAGGGTTAGTGTTGAGTGTGAAGCTTAATTTACACGGAAACGTTACTGAGACCCGATCCAGAGCAGTCAAGCTTACGCTTTATGTAGCGAGGGTATTTTAGACTTTTTCACACGGGTTATTTGCCCTAGGGTTAATTTTCGCTTATCAAGCTTGCAGCCGTCATTAGTGCGTTTCGTAGACGAATTGAGACGAGATATATGGTGTAACCAGAAACTTTGGTTGAGAAATTGACATTAGATCGAGATTTACAAGCGTCAAGTGACCTACGTCTTACACTGGGAGTGAACTACTATAATTTTAGTGCAAATTTAAACCCCACGGTTTTCACGAAAGTTTAAATATAATCCTATCCTAATGTGATTTCTGGCACACAAAAAAATAAAAAATAAAAAAATCTTACCCACTCTCCGATATGTAATTTTTGGTCCTATCACTACAATAAGATGAACTAGAATTGAAGCTTCGTTCTTTCTTCTTGTAAGCTCGTCGGATTCAATATGTGTTTCATAGTTTGAAAAATAATATATATATATATATATATATATATATATAATGTGGCAGTTATGAAATGGTCCATTTCGGCAGTAGTTTTAGAATTTCACATTAACTGTGGCCATAATTTTCTAAGTTTTAATGATGATGTTATAGTAGAAATAGATTATAATAATTTTGAATAAATTTTCTAAGTTTTGTTAATGTCAATTGACCAGTTGCCAATCGCTATGCATATGCAATTCAGCACGAGGGAAATGTGTTGTAATATAATAATCGATTTATATTGTTGAACGTGTGCAAAAGTTTCAGTCATGATTTGTCAATCAGTCAATCTTACACGTTGACTTGAATGACCCATTAAGCAAGTAAGGAAATAAAATGGTGGGCAAATAGTCCAGTATCTGAGTAGAATGGAGTGTAAAAAACATAATGGTAATTAGAGGCATAAATACTCAATGTTTTGATTTTGCAGGGAAAATATTTAGTTTAATCTGACTAAAATTCTCAATGTTCACCATTTTGCTTCTCGATTTAAAATCTCATTGACTTATTAATATTTTTTTAAGAATAAAAAATAAAAAAAATTAGAAGTGAGACGTGATCAAGGCTCCACGGCACATATCAAATTTTGTTAATCGATTGAAAAAAATGGACGAGTTTATAAGACATAATCAAAAAAATAAACATTGGGACCCATGAAAGTGAAAATTAAAATAAAAATTACGTAACTACAAAAAGCTATAGGATTGTGAACTGGATTTTGTTTTGGCCAATAAATCATTTGTCGCTATCGACGGACTAATCGTTTGCCCATGGATTTATCGATAGAAAACTATCGATGGATTAATCATTTATCTATGGAAAATTTATAAAATATTCTCATACATATTTACACTCAAAACATAACATAACATAACATAACATAACATAACATAACACAAAAAACTAATGTCACAAAATATAAACATAATGAAAGTCTAGTACAAAACATAACATAAACCAAGTCCCAAATTACAAAACAAATTATGTCAAACTCACAGTTTCAAAATTATATACAATGTTATAAAATAAAATTACATCAAAAAATCGTAGAACTAGCTCAATTTAACAAAAAATTCAAAAAAAAAAAAGTAAGTTTGCCACAATAATTAGACAATTCGGAAAAGCGTCAAATTACAAACAAAAAAATGTCAAACTCACCATTTCCAAATTATATACAATAATACAAAATGAAATTACATATTATTTTTATAAAGAAAATAAAGCTCAAATTCACAAATTTCTTAGTAAAGGGATACTTTTGTCGCAATTAAAGTGCAATTCGGAAAAACCCTATAATATCTGGAAAAAAAAAAAATCATACAATCTTATTTCATCTATATTTCATTATCAACGTCAACATCGTTCGATAATTGAGAAAACGAAATCACAAACTTATATATATATATAATTATATATATAATTAAAAAACAAAACAAAACAAAAAACAAAAAGCAAAAAAGAAGGGAAAATTTTGTCTCTGAAGTTCAGCTTTGGCCCTTTTCAAGGCCAGTTCTTTTTTTTCTTTTTTCTTTTTTAGCAAGATCAATGGACTTAAGAACCGGGTTGGTACGGTTTTCTCTATACAGTTAAGCTAGAATTTTGTTTTAATTGTCCCCCAAAATTTCAGCCCGGGCGTGCCGGCCTCCAGACTAGCATTTTACATATATTCCCTCTAGTTTCAGAAGAAGAAAAAAAACAGTCCTTCAATCTCCCTAATTAGCCTCCAAGGGTGAGTCGGTTTAGTCAAGTATGGTTTTGAACTAGGGTCGGAAACAGGTACGAATCGGACATTTTTCAAAAACCAGAAACTATATCCAGATACCGGGTTTTGGAAGAAAAATAAAGTCACCACCCTCGATCCCCCGTCTAGGAAATTTGAGTTTCAACATCAAAATATTTGCCATACCAGTCACGTAACATGCGAAGGATATAGTCAACACTCTTAACATGAATATTTTGAGTTTCCAAGCTTGAATATTTGGGTTTCAACATGAATTTTATTTTTGGCAGGCAAACCGGTCCGCCCTCTACGGCAGGCAACAACACGTGACCAAGTAACGACAAGCAACCCGCACCCACCTATCTGGTCAATCTTAACTTCACTGGCTTGGCTTGTAAGGGATACTTTCCAATGGCCTTCTTTCATTTTAAGAGCTCAAAATTCAAATCAATAGCACACCCACTGAGCTTATATCAATCACTCACAACAAGTAAACTAATCCAAAACTTCTTTTCCATAGAAAAAACAGGACTAAACAACAAGGTTTAATAGTCTAAAATAACAGTATTGGAACATTAATTGAACAACTCAATAAGATTTAAAAATAAAACAAAAACTGGGTCCACATGGAGAGTCTTCGGTAAAATAGCAGTCCCTAAACACAGGAGAGGCCTTCTTCACTTAAGGGGAATGAACCTGGACGAGTGGGTAGCTCCGATACCGGGCCTACCGTGCTTGACGGGCTTGTACGAGATAGAGAACTCGGCAAGGTAGTGACCGATCATCTCGGGCTTGATCTCAACCTGGTTGAAGGTCTTCCCGTTGTACACTCCGATGATGCTTCCGATCATCTCGGGCACAATGATCATGTTACGCAGGTGGGTTCTCACCGGTTCGGGCTTCTCGCCTGCTGGGGCCTCCCTTTTCTGTTACAAAATTAAAAACTGAAGACATTAGAACCATTAATAATGAACAAATCATAACTTTAAGCTCAAGTATTTATCGACAGTCAGGGATACTTAAACAGTAAAAACTTGAGTATTGGTGATTACTTATTATATTAATAGTAATATTTAAAGATTGCTAATGTTATTGGCATGGTTGACAACACATGGCTCCATCAAAATAATCGATACACGTACAAAAACATTATTACGCATATTGACACAAAACCGCATAAACTCTACTAGGATATGTATCTCAAACATCTACAGCAACCGAGGTGATGCAGAAAAACAAGTTCGACATCAACTCAATTAGAGAAAAAGAGCAAAGGATTTCTGTATACAAACCAAAGGAAATAGGGATTTTAGTGTTCAAAAGTTGTGTGCCAATAATCTTTATAAGATCAATCAACCAAAATGAAATCAAGAAATGAAGCAATCAGCTGTACAACTAGAGGCAAAAATTGAAAAGGTAAACAAGATACTTAGTGACAAATTAGCTCAAACTTCAACATACCCGCCAAGATACCCAGGAAATCCCTAAAAACATCAACGAAAGATAAGCATTTTTCTACAAAGTTCTCAGTTATCAAATGACAATTGCACCCTCTAGAGAAAATTTTGGCAAACTTAAAAACTGCGGTAAGGAGATCAATGTTTTTAAGTATGGGACACTCGTCTGTTTACGCAAGGTGTCTCCAGAGTGAGAGCGAACTCCAAAATAGCCTCAGACGGAAAAAACCAACACCAAATCACACGGCAAGCATACAATTGGCGAAAATACTAACCCAAACGATTAGAAACCGGAATCCAAAACAGAAATCACACTCCAAATCCCATACATCAGAATAAATATAATGCAACATAAGCTAAATAACAACACATTTACGCAAGCATTCCACACGAAACCTATCACATTCCAAAAAATTCGATAAACAAAGCGAGAAACTTACCGCCTTGCGAAGCTTCTTGATCAAAGCCATGGGCTTGCGCTTCAAACCCCTCTGGAACCTGACCAATCGGACCGAAAACGCCATTCTCAAAACGAAATTCGAAAGCAGAAAACAATAATCATACATAAAACAAGCAAAAGCTACCTTCTGCGAGCGCGGGCAGTGAAGAGCTTGACGAGCTCGTCGGTGGACATGTCGAGAAGCGCATCGAGGTCGACTCCTCTGAAGCTGAACTTCTTGAACGTCCTCTTCTTCGGCACAGCTCCGGCGATGGGAACATCGGCCTCAACTTCAGCCTGCCATACACCGATAGATACAGAAAGATTCAACGATACGCACACAGAGAGAAGAGGTGAGGCTCAATCGGAATCGGTGCGTGGCTCACCATGATTGCTGGTTATGGTGGAGCTTGGGTGGCGAAACCCTAGAGTGGCGAGGACGAAGAGAGCTGGAAATCTGAGCGCCGCAGAGAACTAGGGTTTCTGAGAATTGGAACCCTAGAAAGCTTAAATATGCTTCTTGTCGTTTTCACAAATTAAAAATGATTAAAAAAAAATTAAAACTATAATGTTAAAATTTATTATTAAATAAAATGATAAACGACATTGCTACAAAAATGAAAAACGACCATATAGGATTTAGAACTATATTTTCTTTAAAAAAAACACTATATTTGCCAAGTATAAATCCATTTTTTTTATAAATAAATAAAAAACAAACATGAAATGAAATGAAATGAAATGAAATGAAAATTAAAACAGCTAAAAAAAGATATAAGAGAAGGATTAAAAGAAAAGATCGGAATTATTTAGGGGTGAAAATTTTTGTCCGTAAGTTTGTTGCTCTAGTTTCACCTCGAACAAATGAGATTTTTTCGTGAGAAACGGTAAGTGACACTGGGTTGAGGGAAAATGTTGGTTCGGTTTTTCTTTTTAGTATTTTTTTTATAATTAATTTAAGTTTAGCATTTAGAATTTTAGTTTATTTTTATTTTACGTATTTATTTCAAAAGTGTAGTATGTTTTTATTATTTGATTTTTTTAACTAATTAAATTATTTTAAAATTGTGTAAGCCTAGTTATTGCTTCGTAGGGACGCAGTCTCGACCAAGTTCTTAAACATAAAAAAAACCCGAATAACTAAAATCGGATCAAAAAACCATCGAAAGTCCGGTACCCAATCTTATTTCACCCCACTGAAAATAACATAAGATATGAATACACCACATTTTTTAAACAACAATAAAAATAGAACTACGGCAACACAATAAACGACGTGGGATAAATTAAACGACAAGATATATAAATTACAAGAAAACGAAAACGACATTGGCTCTGTTTCATTAGAAACCGTAACCAGCCATCAAATTCAGAAATCACATAAGCCTCCGTAAAAGCGTTTCATAGCTTGTTTTATGAAAGAAATCACCATGACTAATGTAAATAACTACTATTAGTAATAATTAGGGTAAATTGCGGCTAATGTACTCAATGTTTGATTTTGTGCGGATATTGTACCCAATGTTTATTTTCAGCGGCTAATGTACCCAATGTTTGATCCGTTAGATATTTTTCGTGTTTTCCGTCACTTGACCGTTAGAGAGTGAATCCTCTTTTATGTGCACTTTTCGTATTTTTGACATAACTCACTCATTTTATGTGCACTTTATCAATCATTTTTCAATATGACTACAGTTTCAGATGTCTACACACTGAGTCATGACTACGACTGAGACTACAATGTGAATATGCAGAAACTTGCGACTCAAGAGTTGGTTACGGATTTTATTCTTATTCCTATTCAGGGTTGATTTATTTTCATATATTTTCTAACCACTTTGAGATCGCACCAAAGTCTCTTATTAGTTTGCGAATTAGCTGCGTATTTAGTGTAACTACATCTCGGCAGCCGCAAGACTTAAGAACAAAATAGGGTAGAGATAAATACCATGATTGCGTCTCAGATTATTTTCAACTATTCCGGAGAGTAACCTTGCCGTCAACATCATCAAGGTTATTAGCTTTTCACATTCCAGTGTTTTTTCATAGTGCATCCTATAAAGCGTAACGGTGTAGTATTTATCGTGTCCAACCTTATATTCCCGTGTCTAATCTTTAATTTGTCTAACACCATGAGCATGTTAATACGTTACCAACTTAAATATGTACATTATTTCCTTATTAAGTATAATTGACTAAATAAACAAAGCATGAGAATAATTTTCTTTCTACCTTCATGTCGCCAATTTTAATTTGCATTTTCCTTTCAAATAGAACATAAAATGTTTAGTTTTATGTTTATCACACAAATCCATTATCAAACTAGTAAAAATAAAAGGAAAAACTTATAGTAAATAAGAAAAAAAAAGTATGTCCTTTTAACCAAGATATTTTAAAAAAAAAATCTCAAGAGGCTTTTTGTTGGATTTTTTGGAATGAAGCCTTTAGAGCTTGCTGGTGTGTCGACCTCAATGGGGACATAACGACATCGTTCCAGATGGAACCTGATCGGTAAATCAGCTCCGGGTCTGCATATAGCTCGTAGATGGACTCCGCATCGGAGTTCAAAGTGCTTAAAACTTTCAAACATTCGATTTCTTCGGGGTCAACTAGCAACTTGTTTGCTCCATCTTTCCATCCTATCAGCTGCAAGCAAAAAGAAATCCATTTACTATAGATTTTTTTAAGTGAAAAATGGCAAGCAAATAAAATTTCTAAAAAATAATGTTAGTCTAAGGAATCCGATTTTAGTAATATGTTTTCAAAGTTATGTTGTGTTAATTTGACCTTACATTCTATTTTTTTAATTTCTAGAAGAACCGAGTTAAAAAACATGAAGAATATTCTCCTAATCTCTTTTGAGCTCCGATACCGTCCATGTCCACGTATCTCTAGCTTAATAAACGTTAACTCGACACGGACGAAACTGAGCCTCCACATTATTTTGTGGACTTTAGGTTTATTGATTTGCGCATACCTTTGGTGGGGCTCCCACAGAATTGGTAGAATAAAGCCTGGCCTTATCCACAAGGTGGCAATAGTTACTGAACAAACTTGCAAATCTCTGATGAGATTTCAGCTGGGAATTCACTCTCACTGCTCTATGAACCATTATAGCTCTCCTGTTTCCATCAAAAGCACAACATTAATTAAAACGAATCCCAAAAAAAAAAAAAAAACAGAATTACTTATTAAAACTCCTTGGTTAGAATTAGAAATATATAGATAAATTATGTTTGATAAATAAGTTTATTTTGGTAATTATAATATTCCTTATCAAATAACATCAATGGCGGAGGGTAACTCTAATAGGCCGTTTTTTGGGGTGAAAATTCCATTTTGATCCAGATGTGGCACATTGACTCCGATATCGGGCTTTATTCAACAAGATTGGAACCGGGACGGACCCAGTTGCTTGTTTTAGTATACTTCTTTAGAGTTTTGTTTGACCTGAATTTATGTCTTCTTTTAAGATTGCATTATGTATATTATTTGATTTGAATGTACCCCGTTCAACTTTGTAACAAATTTATTTTCAAAAACCGATCTTAGCTTTAAAAACTTCGATTGGGACTGGTCCTGATTTTGGAAAATCCAGAAACCAAGACCGGGCAGGAAAAGAATAACTAAATTTTCAGTACCCGGTCTCGGTTTCACCCTTATATTTTCGATATATCATTGGAAAATACCTGATTCCTCTAACAACAGCCATATAAGCATCGCAAACTACTCCAACGAGCTCAATTTTGTAGGGCTTTCTGGTCCGAGTGTCCGATCCATATTCCTTGGCTTCCTCTTCTTCGCTCAATTGCTCCCAGTAGCTCTCCAAAACGGTGCCGTCTTCAGCCACTTTGTAGCCAATGCCCATGCGGTAACGGCGTTTATGAACGTTCCTCGCCATCGCTATCGTCTGTTCCACAAACGGCTCCCAGGAAAGCGTGCCGTCCATTATGACGTCACGCCCTTCGTTCAGCGCCGTCACAAGCAGCGACGATGCAGCATCGGTGGATGATTGGTGCACCTAATGAACAATCATCAATACAAATCACTTGATTACTAATAACTCATGATGTCCTTTTTGATATACTTTATGATCACAAAATAAGTGACGTACTTTGTGGTTCATTAAGATGATTCATAAGTATATTAGTCATGGGATTATTTTGTAGATACTATTACGTTGTAAAAAAGATTATGGTAAATGAATTATAATCATCAAAGAAGGGAAATATACTTTTTCATATTTTTTATTTTATTTTCGTAAAGTCAAATTTCAAAAACAGCTAAACTACACCGATGACCGATGATATCCTCTTTGTTTATTTTTTTAATATATTTCATATGAAAATTAAAATCCTTAAAATTAACAATTGTTACATTTTGGTTCTTTTAGCGAAAAGTACCGTATGTATTTGTCGAAAACAAAATTAGTGGGCATACGAAAGCAAAAATTACGAATTAGCGCAATTTTGGGTATTAGAAATTAAAATAATTGGAGGTTATAAAAATAGAAATAATACACTTTAAGGGATGTAGCTATTTTTTTTAAATAACAAAAACAAATTTCCTTTTTTCTCTTTAAAAAAATTACATATAGATTAGGTTTTACATAAATATGATTGTGGTCTTTTTCTTACGCAAGTTAATCTTTCTTATCATCAATTTTAGACAAGTGTGTTTAAACTTTAAAGTCATATAAAAATTACATATGTATGCATGAATATATATATATATATATATTATATATATATATATATCTTACCAGCTCAGCGGTTTGAAGCATGTCATTATGATGACCCATAGCGCTAAGAGCTCTGTAAACGACATCAGTTTCTTTAAAAGCATCGGCCTCCACAACCACCGCCTTTGCTTCGGCTCCCAACCAAAATGCCCTGCAGATATCACAAATTTATTTCATTAATTAATAATTAATCACTGAATACAATAATTAAGTACAATATTATTAGGAAAAAGAAAAAAACATAGTCCAGTTATTTCTGTTAAGACTCCCAAAATTGCAAAGCTAAATAACACCAATCAATAATTGATATTTTTAGGAAGAAAAGAATCGATAGATAATGACCCATGATATGTTCCATTTAATGAGATCTTATCCATAAAGATATCAACTATACGTCCATTTTCTAGATATTTTTTCATATAAAAAAAAATTAATATGGTTACCAAGAGAAAATAAATAAAATTATTTAGATCATCATTGATTCCCATCTTTATTGTAGTAAGTTTTACCATTTTTAATATATAGATAGATGTGAAGAATAGTACTCTTTGAGAATGTCTTTGAGGACGGTGCTCTTGCCGGCCCCCATGCCGCCGCCCATGAGGAGCAGCACGGGGCTCCTCTCGCTGAGGGCCGCGGGCACCATCACGTCCGTGAACTCTGACTCTCCCCGGCTGCTGCCACCGATCGCCTTCATTTCCTCCACCAATGTCGAAAATACCCTCGTCACCTTTAGGTTTTTCGTCACTCTCTCAAACCTCTGCTTCCTACAAGCAACACAACCCACAAACCAAGTTCTCAATCTAGAGTCTAGACCAAAGCATGTAGTTTAATTACCGGTATCGGTTATGAAAACCGAGAGCCGGACCAATATCAATGCATTGGTAATCAGTTAATGGTATAATATATTTAATTTTAGGGTTACATGCAATTTACAAAAGAAAATCATATGTTACCGGTTCAAAATTGATAAGCTACTTGTTCAAAACAATATTTACCGATACAAAATCAGAAAGTCATGAGTTCAAAACCGATAAATACTAGTACTTCATCGGTACCAAAATTAGTACCGGTATCGAGTTTTGGAACACCGGCATATCGGTCCCTATAATACCTGGTCCCGGGTTTTCCCTAATAATAAAAGACAATTTCAACAAATTAAAAACGTTTTTGAAATAGTGTATATCTACACCTTTCACTGAATAAATGCCAATCTACAATATTGTGGACCAAAACTTCGTGGGCCCAACGGAATAAACATAATATTCACTGCCCCTTTGAGTGGAGAAATGATATTCAGACATGTGTATTGAAGAAAGTGATATATTTTTAAACAATTTATAACAAGTAATGATTAAATTCACTAACTGGGATTGAAAATAAACAATAAAAAAAAGGACAATTCTCACCTGGTGGCGGCCAAAATATAGTCCTTGAGTTTTATTTTCTTTTCGGACTCCTCATTCAGAACCTGCACATGTTTATATTTCGAGAGTAATTCATATTATAGATTATAATATTAGAGAACACGTAATATATAATCTCAAGAGGAAGGTCCAAGAAGTTCGAATTTTTTTTAGCAATGAGGAATTATTTTATTTTATTTTTGATACCCTTTATATTAATTTTACAATATTAAAAAAAAACTCTTTTTTGGGAAGTAGATAAAGTCATAAAGTATATCTAGGAGAGGTTGAAAAAGTTTGAGAATTAAGATTTTAATTTTTAATATATTAGTGCATTAATTAATCATCATTTTGTAAACTGAAAGTAACATTGTTTAATGCGACTTTAAATATATATATATATATATATATTTATTTATTTAAGAAAACGTAGAATACTATAAATTTAAAAATTTAAAAGTATACTATACGTAAAAATAAAATTCCCATAATATATTAATGTTTTTCCAATTTCCAAGCATACCCATAAATCATAATTGTGAAAATCTTCTATGATCTTATTTTATATTAAAATATTCACATATAGAAATTGGGATCCGCATCCCTCAATCATTCTAATATAATAGTTTTATATTCTCTTATAGAGGGATATTGCGGCAAAACTACCACAAGATACTTTTTTGTACACAATATATTTTTTTAATTTCATTTTGTCATACTGAAATACCTAAAAATAATTTTGCCGCAAGAAAAATTTAGGATTCACGGGCATTATATTTTTTTGGTTTCTTAGAACTTTTTCCACGATAAAATTAAAAGTTAGAGCTTCAAGCGGATTTTTTTGTTATTTTTTGAAATGTTTACTACAACAAAATAAAATTAAAATTATGTACATCGTGGTACTTTTGCTGTGAATACCCTTTTAGAGAAGGACTTTTGTTTTTATTTCCCCTCCTAAAATGGACTAACCAATAGAGACAAGACACACACTTTTTGACTGTAATATAATTATATTACCTGAGAGATCATGATGGAAGCTTGGCTCCAATGAAAGGCAAAGTAAGAGAGAATGCACCTCTCAAACTCTTCAACCAACATCACATAGAGAGACTCCACATCTTCTTCTTCCTCAGAAGCAAAGAAGTCATAGATCTTCTCATCACACCCTTTGGGGTTCTTCAGATACTCAATCGCCAACTTGCACAGCTCTGGGCACTCTCCCCCATCTGAAAACCCCACTTGCCTAGCTACAAAACAATCACAACACAATGAATTATCAACATAATTGCTGTCTTCTGTTTACGGTAATAATATCTAACTTCACAATCCGTTAGCACCACTTGATAGTTTCAACTGGTGCTAACGGTTTTTGAAGTTAAGTATTATTACTGTAAAAAAAAATCTCAGGTATTAAAGTGCACTAATATAAAGAATTTCGGTACTGTCGCCGCCATTTCCTTTGAGAATTTGAGAATTTGAAATCTTGAAGAAAAAAAATAAGTTTTGGAATTCATGACCAAACGGCTTCTATGGTTATTATTCCTCTTTTTTTCCTTTTTTTTAATACAAAAAAATGAAATCACTTGTGTATTTTGTCAACAATAATTATGAGAAGACATGAACCAAACTTAGGGCAAAAAAGGAAGGAAAAAAGAAAACTATTTTTATATATTGCTGTTCTTCTTGAAGATTTCTTCACAATCCTCAACCATTTATTTCTTTTTCCTAATTCTATACTTTGTTTTTATTCAAGATGAAGAATCAAACATTTCTAATAAATAAATGAATAAAAAACATCGAAGAGAAAATCGAGAGATTCTCTAACCAACGAAATGCGAGAATCTCTCGAGCTGGTGGCGACCGGACTCCGAGTGGGCGAGCTTCGGCGCCAGACGGAGCCGACGGTCTTCCCCGCTCGCTGGCGGCGCGGTTTTCCGGCGCCGGTACACGACGGCGCCGACCGCCGTCGCGGAGATTCCGACGAGGCACGTCGCGAGGATCTTCGCGGCTCTTTGAGCACCGTCTGCGGAAAAGGAAAGCAAGCGTTAACGGGGAGAGAAAGAGATGGAGGTCTGTGAGGTTCGCTACCGTGTTGATGCATCGTTCTTCTTCGTCGACGAAATGGAGAGAAAGAGAGAATGGGAGCAGCTGAGCTCTGTCTGTGTATGGCAACAATGGTGTGAGGAGAAGTAGTTGAGTCGTCGAAGGGTCAAATGTGTAAATAATTTATAAAATTGTGTCAAATTGTGAACATGAAATATATTAATAAAGTGGGTCGTTGGTCGTCCCATTTCATTAGTCATGAGAGGTATAATGGTACCTAAAAAGTTTAATTTACGGGTATATAAAAATAAGGGAACGGTACCAATCGTTGAAGTGAAAAATCAGCCGTCACGGATTTACGATTAATGTAATTTCACTTTTAAGTTAACTAAGAGCTAAAGTCTTTCCGTCGAAACTTAATCATGCAAACGAAAATAGGTTTGAAGGGAATAAGATGTTCGAGAATTTCGGTGTGAGTGTATTCTATGTCGGTTACAATTTGTGTTTGATTCCCTCATAATTGCCTTAATTACATAGTCTTTATTACATAGCAATCATGCTCGTAACTGCTATTATTAATCATGAAGTGTCGCTCGTGCTGTGTTGATTGCTCCTTGATGCCTTTATCTCGTCGTTTAACTGGTCTTCGTCGCTAAGTTTTTTGCCTTCACTAATTCTTGGTTTGGTCTCCCTAGCGATGAAGTATTTGTCGACGAGGTTTCATCACAATGCTTTGTCGATGGGCACATCCTCATCGACGAACTTCATTATTCTCCGTCGTAATCACATTCGTCGTCTGTCTTCTTTGTTGGTCGATGGGCCTCTCCACCTTCTTCTTTTGACTGTTGACTTCTCCCCGGATTGACCTCTTTGACTCTGCTAACAGGCCTTCATTTTGGTATTGGGCTTCTTTAATCAAAGTTCATTTTCATAAACGACAGAGATAGATTTCGTCGTATCAATGTAAATTGACATGGACGAAATCGTACCTCAACACTAATATACTTACAGGTTTTAGTTATATTTTTCAAAAACCGATCCAAAATTTTCTTATCTGATTTTATAGATATACTGCAAAATTGATGAATATATCAATAGTGTTTTCATAAGCAAAATTAAATACTATAAAATTCTAAAAATAATATCATAAATTTTAACTAAAAAAAAAATTGATAGGAGTTTCGAATGTAAGTATTTGTGTAAAAAACTTGAAAAGTGTGAGATTTTCTTGGTAAAAAATGGAGTTCCATAGCCAAAATGCAGTCAAAATGCAATTTTGAAATAATGGTCTTAATGCAACAAAAAAAAAAAAAAAAAAAGTTGCCGCAAACATTTGTATTTGTACTCGTGCCAAAAGAGATGTGGTATGCAAGGGGGTTTGAAAATTAAAACTTTGAATGGGAGTAATATTTCATATGTCGTAATCGATGAAAATCTCAATAACTTGATTTTACGGGTATATCCATGAATATTTTATAAATTACAACTTTAATATTATGTAAATAAAATTATAAGTGTCGTTTGATAAATATAAAATTACAATCTTAATTTTAAAGACGATCAATGAATGAAAATGGAATATAATTACAGAAGCAATTAAATATTCTTTCAGATGATACCTTTGTTTGTAACTCATTTGTAGCACGATATGAGAAAATTACGAATATATAGATATAGATATAATTTACATAAGAGATTTTTCTAAGAGGATATAACGGTAAAAATATTAATTTTGAATGGTAGGATATAACGGTAAAAATATTAATTTTGAATGGTAAGTCAATCTCGTAACATTGCTAAAGATTGAACAACAACATTTTAATCAAGCTTGTTTGGCTAAATAGTAAACTCCTTACATGATTCTTCAAGAGGTCTTGCATTCAATCTTAATGTGAGTAAAAATTGTGTATATAGTTTTACTCAATAACATCAATTTGTTCTTATACTACGAATATATTTGATAATGCGAGTACCTGTAATCTAATAATAATAGAGTTCTAATTTTTTAAAGGAAAAAAGAGCAACACCTTTTGAGTGATCAATATTGGTTGGCAACTACTACTAGTGATTCTTCGATTTTTTTTCTTGGAAGTTTTTTCATGCATATGAACGTTGCCCAAAAAATAATATCTTATTTAATAGTTAATTCCTTTTCTTTTTCAAGATGCTTGTAAAATATGCTTTTCTATTTACCGAATGAACAAAAAATATGATTAAATTTATTCGATATTTGTTATATAGGTTTTAAATCAGCTCTTCGTCTAGTGATAATATTAGTATTATTAAATTAGTTAGCATACTATAATGGAACGTTTGCTCCACTTTTGTTTTATTCCATGGAATAATTAGGTCGTAAACAAGTTAGTAATAAATTTATAATTAAGTATATCACGCATACGAAGATGCTTCATCGAGCGCAAAAAATAATTTTGTAGGAAAATCTAGCACCTTATATAATTAAAACCAAAACTCTATGATAAAAATTAAAGTGAATTTCTACATTCTACATAGTATTAAAAATTAAACTTTACTATTGACACGTTATTTTCATAACGTGACAATACATATATTAATGAAATTTACTTTTGTTGGTTGCAAAACGTGTATGCAGAATTACGCAAGTGTACGTATCGACAAGTAATACAATGTGCAAAGCACAAGGATCGATTCCACGGAGACTAAGTCAAATTACGTATTTCTTACGAGTTATATGAAAAAGAACATATCATGAGAAATTGTTGTAAAATAAAAATTCATTCAAATTGTAAGCTAAAATGGTATTCAAACTGTTTACTAAAGCTAAATGGAACAGAGGAAACAAGCAATTTGATAATCGATGAGAGAAAACAGTTGGCTATGAATTACTTCGGGTTTTCCGAATTACCGAATACAACAGGAATGCTAATGCATTTTCTTAGTGATTCTGGGAAACGACAATAACATTGGTTCTTCCAAACTTTTGCTTAAAAAACGATTGCAAACTAATCATTCATATTCCTATGATAAGACTATTTTACTGGTTAAAATTAAGATCTAATTCCACAAATCTACAAGGAGATTCATATATTCATATACTCATCTTAATCTTAAAAACGGATTCACAAGATTAAACATGTATCAAGGTTGGATTTCCCATTCAATTCATATTTTCCAATAGAGATTAAATCTGAAATTCTATTAAGTTGACACAAGAAATGGAATTATGACAAAATTAAGCATTCAACCAAGAACTAAGAAAATACAAAATTCCATCACAATCGATAATTCATCAAACCCATAGTTCATCAATTACCCAACCTTAGGAACTTAGTTCATGTTATGACAACAATGAACATAAAATAAAGATTGGTTCAAGATACAACTCATCCAAGAAATTCAAAGAACAAGTTCAATGAGAATAAGAGTTTAGAAGAACTCTTTGTAGCAAGCTCCCTTGATGATGAGTAATCTTCAATCCCTCCTCAAAATAGTATTCTCTTCTTTGCTGCCTCCAATTCCCTTCTTTTTTGTCCAAGTGATGAGCCTCCCTAATTAGGGCATGTTTCCATTTTGGTCATGAAATCTCTTGGGATTTGGGCCCAATTAATTTAAGCCCATATAATCACCTACGATAAAGCAAGAACAAATATTACACATTAAATTTATTTCTTTTTCTCAAAATTGGCTCAAATATGTGTTTCTTTTAAATATTATCTACTCAAAGTTCAAACACACATGATTATCATGATTTAGGCAAAACTCATCAATTTTCATCTCGATCCTAAGCTCGGGCTTAATATTTAATTCGATAAAATCGTATAATAACTCTATTTTCATAGAGTTATCAACTTTACATCCGAAAAGACTTATAATTCAGGATATACGATAAAGAAAATTTTGCATCAGGAATTTCTTTTTATATTTAAGTTTTTTTTAAATAAAGAAAATAAATATGCACATAAAGCTACCTAAAGTAATAATAAATAAATAAATAGAAATTCTCAAATAATTAACTGTTTTGAGAAGCGAAAGAAAAAAATAAAAAATTATCGTTGGGGACATCGTCGTCATCATTGTATTGTCCCTTCAAGTCGACCTGCGCATGCACTCTCGTTCGGATAATAGGCTATGGCTCTTAACAAAATAAGTTAAAAGAGTATTTTAATTTGCGGGTTTGTATATAAAATAACCAGGATGTACATGGTCCTAGTATATATTTTTTTTACAAGTTGCAGGTTTTAACATCAACCGATAACTTTTCAATCGTTATCAAACGGAGAATAATATTTCACCGGTTTTGTGGTAGTTGTTTTATGACCACTGTCAAACCAGTGATAGTATCGAATTAATCTATATATTAAGTTATGAACTCTCTAGAATTTCTTAATTTCTTTGTACAAATTTTTATGTTTATTATTTATCGTTGCACGGTGTACTTGGAGATCATTGCATACATAGGATCATGTAGGAGAACGTAAAGCAAAAAACAACTACTCTCTTCATGTATTTTATTCGGAGATGAAGTGGAGAAAAAAAAAAGTATAATGCATAATAATTCGCGTATTTATGACGTGAAAAAATTGGGATAGATTCTCTCCATTTGTTCATAAATTAAGCGCGGGGAGAAAGCCGGATATGCACCACGCGATGAGAAAATGATTGATTCATTTCACAACATCGTAGGCTAATTATACCCCGCGTTATACTTACGGCATACCAGGGGTGAAGCCAAAAATTATTAAAAATTAGATATGAAATGTAAAACATACATTACATTACAATTGCACTGTAACAGTTTTCATGCTCTAAAATTTATTCATGATGGGCTCGTCGTCGAGTTTTCACTTTGTCCATGCTCTAAAATTTTATTCATGATGGGCTCGTTGTCGATGAGGTCTTTCCTTTTTCTTAAAAGTCGAAATCCTTCTTCGACAAAAGCGACACCGCTACATTTGCAACTACTTAGTTTGAACAAGTAATTAACAACATAAACAATATACTTTATTCTTCCTTTTGCTATATTCCAGCCTGTGAGCTTAAGCTTGACTTAGTCCGTCACACAGAGGAAGTCAGTCAGGGAACTGACCAGAACCAAGGACGGACAAGAATTCAACCCAGCTCGGGTGAACACGGACATAAAGTCCGGACAGAAGGCAAGCCCAGATCGAAGCATACGAGCAGGCCAGCTCGGGGATAGAGAAGTTGTCGGGGCAGGAAAGGGAAAGTCAATAACTACCCAGCAAGGAAGGCGCGAGACTTGTAGAGAAAGTCAAAGATTATTTAGGGTAGTTTCTTGATTTTTTGTGCGATTTGGTTGAGCTAGGGTTTCGCCTATGTGAGGCTATATAAACTAGGGGTGAAAATTTTGTACTCGGTTCCCGGTTTTGTCCCGGTTCTGGTCCCGGTACCGAACCGTTTTTGGCAAAAAATCAGTTTTTTCTTTTTAGTATAACCTAAAAAGGGACAACCCGGTTCCGGTTTGAAAAACCAAAACCAAAACCAATTTAAAATATGAAATTCCCGGTTTTCTTGTCCCGGTTCCGGTTTTATGTCGTTTTGTTATAAGTTTGTCGTTTTTTAGCATGTCATTTTTTTAACTCGTTTACTATTATGTTCTTAATCTATTATTTTATTTTTTCAGCCCATTATTTTAACATGTCATTTATTTTTCATCCATTACACGGTATTTTATTTAACATTTCATTTCTTATATGTCGTTTTGTTATAAAAAATAATTTGTTTGTACTCGGTATTTACTATTTAGCATTTTAGACTCGGTTTTTTGCACTGAGATTTGAATTTGGTATTGTGAAGTTCACGACGTGAACTCGGATCTTGCATTTGTTTATTTTGTATTTTGCTTTTGTATTCGGATTTGGTATTTTACGTTTTGGATTTACTCGGATTTGGTATTTTACATTTTGGATTTACTCGGATTTGTTAATTTTCATGCTTCTATCTTGGATTTTGTCCCGGATTTGTCCCGGTTTTTGTCCCGAATTTTGGTCTTAAAAATATCGGGATTTTAATCGGTGTCCCGGTCCCGGTCCCGGTTCTGATTTAAATAAAAAACAAGGACTTTTCAGAACCAAAACCAAAACCGGGACAGAAAACTGTGTCCCGGTTTTTCCGGGACTGGGACAAAAAATACTCAAATTCCCGGTTCCCGGTTCTGGTTTCAGCCCTAATATAAACCTAGCATTGTAAACTTTGTAAGTAAGAGAGTCCAGTCGAGTCCATTAGAATTTTTGAGTTTATCTCTTTGTAACTTGCCTTAGATATTAATCAGAGAATTTTTTTCTCCCAAATTCGTGTTCTTGAGTTCGTCTATTTTGGTGTTATTCGTGTCTCTTCACAGATTCATGAATTGGGATCCAACACAGTCAACTACCAAATTCGTCATATATAAAGTCAAATATGAAGAAATGTTGAGTAGCCGTGATTTAAACAACAAAAATTTATGCTCATTAGGTTGATATGGTCCATTTGAATACCCTCGGCGAACTATATGAACTAAATTAGGACCGAACTCTTAAATCCGAATGCGCAAATCTGGATCACTCGGTAAATATTTTGGATCAAACTCCACTATTTCTTTTTAATTTACTAATGTCTCCCCCTTCTCATTTCTTCTTAAAATATCGATACATGATTACTTTAAATTTCTAAATAATAAATGATAAAAAAAGTGTAAACAACAAAATAGAATCGAAATCAACAATTTCACATCCAACAAATACATAACTCTTTATTCCACAATCTTTAACTAATTGTAAAAAATAACGCACTGAGGGAAAGAGTGATATATTTTAGTGAGAGACAGAAATATGTTGGTGAAGTACTAATTATGAGGAGGGATGAAGCTCAAATTACCACTCACTCTTAAAAAAATTTGCAATTTTTTATTATTATTTATAGTATAATTTCATATAAAAAATATTTTAACCTTTTAATTTTTCATTAAAATTTGAATGTAACTTTTAATTATAATTTTTGACAAAAAAAAATAATCTCTTGAAATGTAAGTCTTAATTCCGCTACCGGCTGCCGCGGACCGCTGTAACACTATGAAATTCTAACGGTTTTTATTATATAAAGTACTTAACCTCCACCTATAACACTATGAAATATGTATCTAAAAAAAAAAACACTATGAAATATGAATGATTGCTCTCCTATAAGAATAATTAAGCTATATAAGTATATAACTCCGTGCGCGGCTTCCAAAGTCTACCATAAGCGAATAAGATTTTTAAATTAATATATATGCTCACATCATATACATAGTGTGTATATATATATATATATCATTGTAATAAGTTTTGTCCAACCTCTAAACAATTAAAAAAATCAAACTAAATAAGTAGGTGACTCGTGATATCTTCCATTATCTTATCGAGCTGTGAAGGTTCATATAATTTAGACATAAACCATATTCTCGCATATTTGCTTCTCAATCTCAAGCCCGTACTTCAAATAAATTGATAATTTAATACAATATTTTTACATAATTTCAATTCTAATAAACTTTATTAGATTATTATTCAATAAATAAATAGCTTCAATAATAATAATATAATTCTCAACGATCATTAATTTATGAAGACTTCTACTATTACTTAAAGACCATGCTTAGTTTATTTTTTTATAATTATTTATAAATAATGTAATTGGAGAATCAAAGAGAATGAGCATAGGATTTATTAACCACAAAATTTAGTAGTTTATTAAGAAATTAATAATCATTGACTTGCTTTTATTTGTCTTGGCAACGGCAAGTGCGCTCATACTATATACCATATACCCCAATTATTTAATGCCTAATAAAATACTTTTGTCATTATTTAAATATGTAGCAATTGACCTATTCAAAACACTAGTAATTGTGTTGCTAAATACAACTTTAAATTATTAGGGAACGAAATTATTGACTTGACAATATATCCTTTATTTAAATTAGTATATATACATCTTCTCAATTTATTCTAAACCTCGAAAGTACGTGTATTTTGGGAAGACAAAACTCATATTATATATTAATTTTGGTGTAATTTCCTGCCCTAAAAATTTTGTATGCTTAAATTTAAATATGTGTAGACAGGATAATTTATATGGAAAAACAAACTATATATAACAAAACTATTTAGAATTGAATTACGAATTTTAGCATTTTCAGAATTTTTTTACATATTTAATGTGGACTACGAAATCGGATTCCGGATTTCGATTCCGGGATATATCCATTATAGTGTGGGACTTGACACTCCTTTCTACACTTCATTGAGCTTTTACTTTAATTGAATTTGAATACAACCATGAGATGAGAGTCAGTGGAAAGATTGGTCTTTTCACTTTATCAGACTCAGTCACACCAAATGGTTTTGATTTTCGCGATAATCGAGCGATTTATCGCTGAAAACCACTTCTCGGTAACTTATCTCCTCTAATCGTTATCTTTTTATACTTATCGCGATTTTTCGATTCGAAAAGCAAGTCACTTATCTCTCAAACTTATCAAGTGTATTTTCTCGAAAAGCAAGCTACTTTTCAGTCAAAAACGATAAGTCAACCCTGGTATAAATTTTTATTTTTTGCGGCAAAAGTTCCAACTTCTTTTAATTTCAAAATTTAAATGTATTTTTAGGGGTTTTTTTTAGTAGATCTTTAGCGTTTTGATGTTTAAATGTTGTATATGTATGAATCATGTCAATTTTTTACATTTTTATTCTATATTTGTATTAGTTACTTAGAAAGCTATTAGGTTGAATGAAAGTTAAACTTTGAGTTTCATATTAGTTTAATTGTACATTTTACGTTTTGAATCAAATGTTGTTGAAGTTGATTTTTTTTTTTAAAGTATATGATGGAATATAGATGAATCAAGATGGTTTGCGTGTTTTTTATTGATTTTTTGCAGATTTGGGTTAAATTTAAGGGTTTATGCAAATTATTTATAATTGCGACAAAAATACCAATTTTCCTACAAATAGTGAATCTGAGATATATTTTAATTTTTTTGTGTAATTTCATTTTGTAACATTGTATATAATTAAGAAACTGTTAGTTTGACATAATTATTTTTGTAATTGATGTCTTTCTGAATTATGACCTTATTGCGGCAAAAGTACATATTTTTGGAAATTAGTTAAGTTAAGCTAGTTAGTCTATTTTTTTTTTATGTAAAATCATTTTATAACATTGTATATAACTTATAAAATGTGAGGTTGACATAATTATTTCTAATTCAACGTTTTCCCGAATTGCAACCTTATTGCGGGAAAAGTAAATTTTTTTTTTTAAATTGGTCAAATTGAGCTATTTCTTTGGTTTTTCATATGTAACTTCATTTTGTAACATTGTATATAATTCTGATACTGTGATTATGACATAATTTGTTTTGTAATTTGAAGTTTTTCAATTATTAAGGAAAATATACATATAGTATTTTATGTTATAAAAAATATTTAATGTATGAAAATATATATGAAAATATTTTATAAGTTTTCCATCGATAAATCTATCGATAAGCGATTAATCCATCGATAAGTTCGATAAGTTTCGGTAACGGCAAACGATAAATTTTATAGGTTTTCCATCGATAAATCCATCGGCAAACGATTACTCCGTCGATAACGGCAAACGATTTATCGGCAAAAACGGCATTCAAATCCACCAAAAATGCAAATTGCAAATTACAAATTGCAATAATACCAAAAAAATCAAACCCCAGTAAGTTTCCTGGGACAGTAAACTTTGACTCAGAAACTAGATCCCGGCCTAAAAACCGGACTTTTCGGTCCAAACCAGGAGCAGCCCGGCCTGGCCCGATTCTTAAACCAGGTCCCACTAAGCAGCTGGACCTTACTGTCCAAAACAAGTAGCAGGAGCCCCGGGCCGGCCTGGCCCGGCTCTTAAACCAGGTCCCACTAGCCATAGCAGCTGGACCTTCCTGTCCAAAACAAGTAGCAGCAGCCCCGGCCCGGCCTGGTTTTTAAACTATGTCCAACGTGCCTAAGCAGCCTGAAAAATGGATATTCATGTCTAAAACAGGGAGCAGGTCCGGGCTGGCCCAGTTTTCAAACCCGGTCTGGTCCCACTCGTCAAAGCACCTGAAAATCGGGATTTCCTGTCCAAAACGGCGAGCAGGTCCGGCCTGACCAATTCTTAAACCAGGTCCTCCCCGTGCCAAAGCGACCTGAAACCGGACTGAGAAAATATTTAGACTTACAGAACAACTGAAGTATATATATATATATATAGACATATATAAATGAGTGATCTCTGCGCGGTTATAACCTAGTTGTTACGGCAGATTCGAGCAATTAAAAATTAAAATAAAAAGCAACAAAGAAGAGCAAGAATTTCAAGAAATTTTCAAACTCGAAACTTCATATATTATGAACATTATTTGCTCAGTACATTTACACAAAAGAAAAAGGAAACCAAAGTACAAGTGGGTATTTACATTACTATCTCGTACACAAATATATATATATATATATAATATATATGTATCGTATATTTGTATTACACATTTGAATTTTATAACCCTAACTCCCTAAGTCCGGTTTAGCCTCTATCTTCGCTCTCAACTCTTGTAGTGAAGGCATTCTGTCACCATCTCTCGTGCTGATAGACCACCATGACAACAGCTCATCCTACAATGGTGAAAAACATTATCAATATATTAAACTATATATATATATACATATATATTGAAGATATTTTAATTATCTATGTACGATCATTAGCAGAATGATGAACATATAATAATGAGGAAATCACAAAATATATGACTTTGATACTTTCAAATAGAATTTAACTTTTAACTCAATTTAAATACTTGACGAATAATTAATAAATAATTACCTCAAGAAAATCGCTGTTAGAGACGAACTGACTATCGATGTAGCATTTCAGTCCTCCAACTTTTACAAGTATCCGAAATTTTCCATCTTGCTCCTCCGTGTTCTCCCTCATTCCTGAATATTCGAGTATTAGAGGACAAACAAAATAATACTAGTCACCAGAAATAGACGTCCAAAAATAAACATATAATGTTTTGACAAGAAACAAGCTTCAAGGATAATATTGTAAGTCTAGATGTACCTATTATGCAAGCCACATGGTACCCGGTTCCTCCTAACCCTTCCTCCCACTGCCCGAGCCTGATACGTATGAAGTAACCTTCAACGAGTGAGACCGGTAAACGAGAAGTCATCCACCTGTAATTTCAAATGATACAAATATTAATATACGAAGAAGTAAATGATAGGTTTTTTTTTTTAAAAAAAAAGTGAATAATTACACTTCTCCTTCTCATTCGTATTATGATCTCACCATAAATCATCTAATACATGACTTATTCTTTGCGGAGGAAAACACAACAGATCTCGAATGTATCTATTTTCTTTGTACCGAGTGATATAGTAAATTGAATAGATATTTCTCAATTCAATCACCGAAAAGAATAAAACTATGCTATATATATATATATATATATATATATATATATATATATATATGTGTGTGTGTGTGTGTGTGTGTGACGACTGCAAAGAAAAAATTACGATGATCATCTGTATATATATATACATGCTATGGATTGAAAATTATCCGACATGGTATAGACGGTTTAGAAATTTGCGAGGCTAGCAAGGTAATAAGTATAAAAATTGTATAAAATGATAAAAAGAACTTCAAAAAGCAGATATATTTAATACTTACGTCATAATCTCGTGACGAGACAAACGAAGCCTTCTCACAGCATCAAAGAGACCTTCCGGAACACTTGGGTTTGGCCCGGTGGCAAACAACGGGGGAGTTGTCTGACCTTCTCTCTCTGCCAATTCGGAAGCATCATGCTTGCCTTCACATCTTGGAGCTTCATTACCCCTTTGGAGAGTTGATCTTTCTCGGTTTGCTGAAGAAAGTTCCATTTGACTGAATGGGGTATGATCATAACCGAGAGGACATTCTTCGGGGCGACGCCCTTCTTCAAAGTCCATATGTGCATTGATATTCCTCGCATGGGTCTGGAATATGATCTCTGCTTCCAGCTTCGAAATTTTTTCGAGCTTATCACCTTTGAGTCCACCGAAGAAATACATGCCATGAATTAGTAAATAAATACCGAAACTTCATTCACTTCTGTTCGGTGCAAAACCATCTTATATCCTGATTGTTTAATCAAGAAATGTTAATATAGATTTAGATTATAGAGGACGAGACCAGACCAAATAAAATTTACCTTCTCTTAGCTCGTAACACCGAGTGATAATTAATTGGCTTGTGATAGTAACATTATATTAAATGATATCTCATTGTGTTTTTCAATTTGTACGAGTGAGATTTAATATGTGAAAACCAATAGGAAGAGAGAGATCAAGCTAGTCTCATTAGTGTTGATTCAGACCTTGGACACTTCGAGCTCAAAATTCAATAGAGTATAGCAATAAATAAAGATCACTCAATATATTTATACTCTTTTATTTATAGACTTTATGTTCAATATGTGTAACTATATGTGCATGCATATTTATTTTCAAACATAAATAGCTTGAATCTAATATTATATCTACTCTTACCTCATTATATATATATATATGTGTGTGTGTGTGTTTTCTTTCAAAAAGCCGAAGATCACCCACAGACCCCGTCTCAAATATAGATATATAAATATATATATATATTTATAAATATATATCGGCATAGATGCGCATAAAGCAACTCCAGGTTAAACTTTTCACTGACTTATGTAAAAGAATTTTACATACTGGCTAAGACTTAATATAAATAAGTAACGGGAGTATTTACCTGCGTTACTCGGTGGTTCAGCTTCCTTCGATCCTTCTCCAACATGAAACGCGGGGATTGGAACACGGTTTTCTCTCACCCCTTCCTTTGAGGAATAAAGCGACTGAAATATTGACTGGAAGCCGGCAGGCTTTGACCCTGGCTCTTGGTTTTTGTCAGTAGACACAGGCTTTTCCGCCGAAGGACCTGCATTTGACCCCGGGTCTTGCTTGTTGTCAGTCGACACAGGCTTTTTCTCTGAAGGACCTGCGTTTTGAGGAGTCACGGCGTGTATAGAGCCTCCATACCCCTTCATCATGTTCGATATCCAATTAATGAAGCTGGAGCTATCTCGTTTACTGATGGCTGCCAAACTTTGAATGCCATGCACGTCACCTATTCGTTTCTTGACGCCTCTACCATCATCGACCACACCCTCGGCGAAATTTTGCCTTTTCGTGCCGGTGGTAACCGACTTGGCGCTGTTGCAGCTTTCGACGCTCTCATCGCTATCTTTGTCCTTTGACTTTAATCCTTCTTTGATATCTACGCCCGATAAAGCCTTCTCCTTTCCTTTCCTTCTGGCCAGAGGCGCCTCTTCAGCCAGCCGAGAGTTGACTTCGACTTCAAGAATGTGCCTGCTCATGTCATTATCCGAGGCTGACTCTCGTTTATCCATGCACATTTTTCTCTGAGCTTCAGCTTCCTTCATACGTTTTTCTCTGGAGCTCAGAATATATCTTACACCGGGTCTTCGTTCTGCTTGAGTGTAGCCAGGTTCAATCGGATCCAAATTCATCGATGATGTACACAGTGCTTCTGTATTAACTTGTGCTGTAAAAGAATTGCCATGTTAGCGCTACTTAAAAAAAAAAAGGAATAAAATAGTAGTTTATAATCTAACCGACCAGAAAACCTAGTTCTTTGCTCATTAAATATCGACTATTATGGTTTACAGATAGCTCCGTTTCTTTGTCAATCAATGAGAACCAAGACCAATCAATAAAATCCAAAAGTTTATTTTTTTTCTTCAAAATAAATATGTAGAGCTATTTCTCGATCAATCATCTACCACAAGTACTAATTATAAGCTCACTAGGTAATGTTGGAAGTTGATTTTCTCGAGTGTCGGTTATTTTAAGCATTTGAAATTCATAGTTCCCTTTTTCTTCCCCAAAGTATTCAGTTCGATTCTTACGTTGAATTGATGATTCACCAACTTCATTCGTCCTTCCAACAGTTCCTGCCACAAACAAGTTTCTCAGACACCGGAGACTTCAATAAGCTCATACTTAATAAAAACAAAGCAGCTTACATATACAAATAATTATGTTATGATATTGACTACCCTAACAATAGCTGATTGTGCTAATGCCGTGTATGCGCAGCCCAAAAAAAAACCCACATGATGAAGAGAACCCTAGAATTATCCTGAGAAGTATATAATAGAAACTATAGGACTTGTGGATTCTTAAAAATAGCCCTAAAAGTAATTTACGAGACCTATAATTAGGGTTAAAGAAAATGAATTATTTTAGGGGCTGTTGGACATATATAACCCTCGATTCAAGAACTTAATCCACAACATCAACACATTATAATTAAATTGAGCACATAATATTTCTCTATAACAAGTTTAAAACAAATTAACTAATTATATAATCACCATAAAAATTTGCCTTTTTATTTAAGTGGAAAATGGAATTATTCATATGTGTCCATAAGGATCTAACTATATCTAAATAATCCATTATTTGTATTATCGGTCGGTTTGTGTCATGTTCACTTGGAAAGGCTCCTTAACTTTGAGCCGTAATTGTGTCGTGTCTGGCGTATGGTCTCAAATTATAATCCATATACCAAACCTAGACGCTACCTTCTTAATAATGCTACAAAGTTGACCTTAGTAATAAATTTTTCACTAAAATTACGATATAATAATACGTCAATTGAAGTAAAACTTTAATCCATAGAGTTAGGGCATCATCTCACCTAGCTCAATATTGTTGTTCGGGTTACGGACCGACAAGACCATAGGAGGACCGCTTCCACGAGCCGTATCTGAATCGTATCTAAAACCTTCTCCGTTCGTTTGCAAATGCATACCCCTTTCATGAATGCCAAACCTCCCGCCCACATTGCTTGGTAATAACGGTACAAGAGCAACACTGCTTGTACCTGCATCCCATCAAGACGAATTTTTTTTTTTGTAAACAACGCCCCGTTCTGGGATTAGACAATAATACTCTTATTATATATTAAGATATAATTTCCAGACATCTAGTCTTAAAAACATTGTTAGGCTCAAACCGTTAAATGGAGACCAAACTAGTTCGGATAACGTGTTGGGTGGCAAGCGCGTCGAGAATAATGATCCAGCAGGGCCTGCATTTGCGCCTGCACCTGGATCATTGCTCATGATTAATGATGGCCTGTTGGGCTGATTGTTATGAGCAAATGCTGATTCAGGTGCAGGATCTTTGTCCTTATCTCTTGAATTCATTCTCGATCCTGATAAGACCAAAAATTTCAAGATTAGTACATACTCTAAGCGTGACAAACGTTAAACTATACTAGCTAGTACAAGAGTTATAAACAACAAGTACTAGAACAAAATTATACAAAGTTTGTCCAAAAGAAAATGTGCATCTTACCGCGCCGTTCCATTGAGATTAAACCAAATTATACTAATTTAAGTGCATGTTGTACGGTGCAAATTAATCTAATCGGCACATCTAACTATAGATTAAGAGTGAGAATTTAATCAGTACAAGGACACTATTCAGAACTTAATACCAACAAATAGATCTAGATCGCGTTTGTAAATATATCTATACATAGTATAAGGACACTATTCAAAACTTAATACCAACAAATTACAGATCAAGAATATGTAAATAAATATATGTATATATATGTGCGTGTGTGTGTGTGTATCTATGTTGTCGGAGCAATCAAAAACCCTAATGGTTGCTCTAGTAAGCAATTAGCTAAGCTTACCTAAAGAGTATATCAAAGTGAATAAGGACTGGTCACATGACCTAATTTCATCATTGAAGAGAGCTTTGAACTAAATAAATTATAAACCTAACATGAATTAGAAGACTTAAGCCATGAACTATGGTGTATACTTCTCTAAGAATAACTCTAATTAAATAAAAACTATAATAACCCTACCATATATATATTCAACTTTCTAGGTTCTATCTTCTTATGATTAGTTTTTGCTCTACTTTTACATATTCTATGGGATTTGAATCTTAAAATATTCCCACCACTTGGATTTTGGTTGAAAAGACATATCAATGCAAAAGGGAAAAGTAAAGTGAGGTCAAAAAGTCATCTTTATCCCATGCTATGACTAGTAATGCAAGGACTTTAAATATCTAATATGGTAAAACAATCAACACAAGCAAAAAGGGTTTTCATAAGTATATTGATCATACAAAAAATAACATGATTTCTAACAAAAAAAAGTATGTTTATTTATGTTCTTTACAAGAATAAGCACTTGGTTTACTCCAAGTTCCAACCCTAAGTATAAAACTCTTAGCTAGTTGAACTATCCTAATTTCATATAAACTTCATAAATTTAATAAAAAAAATGATATACTATATATCATCATACTATCCAATCTAACACTACATGGAGGTATTGAGTAAACTTAAATTTAATTAAAAAAATACATAGGAATAATAATTATAAATGGGACCATTTTAATTCTTTTAAGATATACTATCATCATATGAAAAATTGCTTTGAATAGATGCTGACATCACAAAGCATGGAAATCATACTATACATATCTATCTATCTATATATATATATATATAATTCCTCTCATTCTCATTTCTCACCACACAAAATTTATCAAACCCCAAAACCCTCCCACACCACACAAAAGGAACCAATAATTGCTTCAACTAAGAAAAAAGGAAGATAATATACATACATATTATACATTATATATAAAACCAAATTTAAAAGTTTAATTAACTATCAAACTCCAAGACTTTTATTATGAACATTATCATTATCACCCCCAAACAATCCCACACCACACAAAAATGAATCAATTGCAACTAACAAAATAAAAACACCTATAACCATGGGAGATTATACCCACAAGTATAATCTCATTATTACTTGCATTGCAAAACCTAAATTTAATAATTTAATTAGATAATTAGTGGATAGCAATATGATCATACCCCCAAACCCTCTCACACCATATAAAATTAAAAATTAATTAGTAGATATATTACCAAAATTCATGAAGAACAATGTTACCAAACCCCCCAAACACTCAAAACAATTGCTTGAATGGCAGATCATACACACATGCATATCAATCAAAAATCAAACATAACAAGCACAAAATCAAAGAGATAATAATTCATAATATACCCCATAGTTGAAATATAGAGTGTTAAGCTTTGAGACCACAATCGCTTCCTCGTCCCTCGAAGATTAGGTTTTCTCTCTTCTCTCTCAGAGAGTGTATGTATAATCTATGTATATATGATTGGGGTGTATCTATAGCTTTCCTGGTTTCCTTACAAACCCAGAATCTCCGAGCGAGCTTTATATAAGGGTTTGGAAGTGAGAGTGATTAGAGAGAGAGAGGGTTTGACAGAAGAAAGGTCCAATCTTTTTTTAGCTCGAGAGATTCTGAAATGGAAAAAAAAACAAGACGAGGTTGAGGAGCCTCCACGTGGACACTCTCATGCCATGCACACACACTGTATATGTATACTAGTATTATTATACATATATATATCCTAGAAAAATGATTTACATCAATTTATTTTCCATTAATAGGTCTGATTCTGAAGAGAGAAAGAAAGCTCAATCGTCATTTATGGGGTGGTTTTTTTTTTTTTTTGTCGATTTATTTGGAAATAAATAAGTGAGGGAAAGATTTTCTTGGCTTAAAGGGAAAGAGAAAGGACAGAGGGGAAAAAAGTGTCGGATTCTCATTCCAACGGGGCTGTAATGATATATATGCGTAATATTAGGGTCTAATTAATTTATTTGTACAATTTTATATTTTTTAAGAATATCACAATTTAATTTAGTCTTTGTCATAGAGTATATTTTGCTTGCGTTTTGAGTAATCAAGTGATGATTATTATTGACAGACTGTAATTAATTATTGTGGGAAAATAATGATTGTATGGGACTTGTAGGACTGTAAGAATCAATATTTGAAAATTTGAAATTTTTTTTTTTTTTCCAATTTTTTTTAGAGAAAGTATGATTTCAATTATGAAAATAAACAACAATTTAATAGCACTCTTTATCAATTATAATGAAGTATATTCTGCTTGCATTTTGTGTTATGAGACAAGTCATGGTTAATTAAAATCTGGTATGATTTAAGCAAAATATTGACCCGTGAATAAAGTAATTTATATATATAATTATATGAGAACGTGAAAATTTATGTATATATATATAATTGATAGTGATTAAGTATATAACGGTTGGAAATAATCCGTAATAGAGCGAATATTATATTAAGTCATGCTCCAATCTTGATTCAATCAATTAATAAATAGAAAGAACTAATTATTATATTAATTTAATCATAAATTTTATAAGGGTAAAAATAATGTAGCCCAATTTCATTAGCCAAAATTCTTGCTTGTCCAATTCTTTTTTTTTTTTCTTTTTTGAAAGGCCCACAAATAGACCACTAGCAACATGATAAGGCCTGGCAAAAAGGCCTGTCCCTATTACTGGTATTTACTTAAAAATAATATAACTCAAATAATAAGGGTGAATTTGAGGTAAAATAGGAAACATATAAATGTAACGTAAATGTGTTTCGATCGAGATTAAATGGTCTAATCGTATTGAACATAATTAGCAGATAGAAAGAATACAGTTCACCTCTATAAATCAATAAAGTTGGGACCAGAGAAATTTATTATAGTATTAAATTTATTAATTTATCGAAGTAAGAATTGAACTACATTAGTATAATCGGGATCGGAGAAAATTATTAATTAATCGAGATATTAATTTATCGAGTATTAATTTATAGAGGTTCCACTGTATGTTATAAGATGACAATAAGATAAAAACCAATTAAATACAATTAAGGAACAAAACATTTATTTGATATATTTTTATATATTATTATACTTTAATACTTATATAAATGTGAAATTTATGTTTCTATTTTATTATTTACGTTGTTCAGTTGATCAACATTAAAAAAAATAATTATTTTTAACATCTTAGAGTACATAATTAAATTAATCGCGTTAAATGAGTCTAAGGTGAATTAATTGATAATTCAAAACTATTGGAATCAATTAATGATTAAACGTGTAGACACGATTAACACAATTACTAGATGGAGTTGTCATTTAACGGTCAAAATTATATAGCTATTGCTAAAATTAATTTAAAAATAAAATAAAATAATTTAAAATAATATCATGAACTAAAATTCGAATTGTTGATTGAAAAAAATAATGAGAATTTAATAACTCCATCCATATTAACAGTATTATTGTCAATTAAGTTCCAAAAATCAAACTAAAAAATCCATATTCATTCCATAAACTACAATATGATTAAGAACACAATAACAAGTCAAATGACAAAGCTCTAGACTAACTAGTAAAATATCTAGGTCACAAATTAAACTATGTTTTTTTTTTTTTTTTTTGATAAAAAAATCAAACTATGTTCTATGAAATGAAATGCAAGAAAAGGTAAAGAAATAAAACAAAGAGGAAGTACAAAAGGTAAAGTGCAAAAGAAAAGACAAGGGTCCATGATTTGAACAATCATATTAGTTGACAAAATCTAGTAGATTTGAGCTTATTAAATCTTTAATGTGAGTAATAAATATCACAAATGAGTAGCAAAATGACCACTTGGATAAGGTGGTCCATGGACATGATATTTCAAAGTGGGTTCCGAATTTGACCATAAGGTCACTCTCATATATTGATTGGAGATATGGGTCATGGTCCATTTGATTCTGTATTAGCCTATACTAGGGATTATTTAAATTTCTAGAGATTTTTTTTTTTTCACTAGTTCTTCATTCATATATAATGAAGTGAACACTAGTTTGATTTTTTTTTAAAATTAACTTACAATTTGGCGGAAAATTAAAAATGTTAATTTTTTAATATATATTAATAAATATTTTAATTTTCAATCGAATACGTACACAACTTATGATTAATATCTATATTAAATTTTTAAATATCGTTATTTTATGAAAATTGTATCAATATACCCACCGCTTTTTGGCATACAATAAATAAAATCGAATACTGATTCAAAATCTTACAAAAATCCTATTAGTAAGATTGTTAATTCTTAGATATACCCGTTAAAATAAATTCTCCAAATTTTCAGACTTTAAAATATTGGTGCTATCTATTTTAAATTACGAAAAAATGTGTCAACCACGTAACTAAGTAATTTTACGGTAAATTTATCTTCAAATATATGCGTACAAAAAAATATCTTAAAACTAGTGATTTTCCCCCCCAACAATTATACTTATTACCTATTTTTTATTATTGATCTTTTTCCAGTCTTCGCCTAGGACCCCGACAAATTTAGGGCCAGCCCTACCCGCACGGGCCAATTACAAATAGCCGCTTAAAAATTAACGGACGAAGACTAATGATATTTAAAAAAAAGTACCTACACGATGGAGTTTGATATTAATGAGTAATATTGCTTCTTTGATAAAATAAAATATATATATCATCACTTTTAAATTTTAACGTAATTTTGAGCAAGGTTTTAATTACGAGTGGAAATGTCCTACTTCCATTTTATCGATAAGTCGGGGGATAACGTGTTTGCCGATAATATTAAAAAAAAAAAGTAGTTCGAAGGCTAGAGTTACCGATAAATTTTACGAGTAAACCGCAAACTGACAAGTTCACCAATTTTTTTTTTTTAAATAGAGATTACAATTGTAATTTTATTATATAAATAATAGGTTGTAATTATAATTTTATTACAAAATAAGAAAACTAATTACAATTTGATATACATTATATATAGATATAATAATTTATAGGAATGTGACTCACATATATTATCTTCTCTCTTCTTCTAATTTTTTCCCTCTTTTCTTACATTTTTTTGTTAAGAACCGATAAATTGCTACTGTTATAAAGTTACTGACAAGTTAAAATTTTAAGGATATCGAAGGTGTCCGTGTATCAACTATCGACAATAAATTAAAGTATTTAAAATCATATTTTGTATAGATAAATAAATTAACTTCTGTATCTCAAAAAATACTACTTGATACTAAACAATGATATTTAACTTCTATTTTAGAAAGTACTATTACTGATTTAGTTTTGAATCATATTAAAAAAAAAAATAATTAAAAGACAGAAGAAATAATTGCCAAAAAAATAAAAAAAATTACTAGTAAACTTGAATCTTAATTAAATAACAGTAAAAAAGGATAAGAAAAAGAACTGAAATTTTTATTAATATAGATATAACCCTATATATATATATATTTATTGATAATGACTAACAAAAAAAAATGGGAAGTGATTTATTACTCTTGGACTTTTCCCACAAAAAATCTTAACCTTATCAATTCGTCGTATCATTTCTAAAGAATTACGAGGAAAACGACATCTCGTTTAATCGGTGTCACGCATATCCGAGATAAAACGACATCATGTTTGCTCCACATGACCTGCCACGTTGCAAAAACCCATGCCTGGAGGACTGACACGTCATCCGAACAAGTCTCGCTGGCAATAACACAAAACGACACCAACAGCGCACGGCATGTCGTTTCGAACACGCTGTTTCCCAAAATAAAGTTTGGAGTTTAATGCAGAAGTGCAGTGTCGACGTGTCGTTATGCAAAACGACACGTGTTTCAATTTGCCGCAAACCAAAGCCTATTGCGATTCACGGCAAAATTTGTACAGCAAACTAAAAATGGAAAATAATACTAAAAAAATAAATAAAAGGAAAATATCTTGTTGATGAGCAATTAAATTATCATATGTGGTAGAATTGCCGATCATGCAATTAGCAATTACTGCATGTCGTTACCGTCAAAATTTTGACTATGAGAGAGCGAAAATTAATAGAATATATATTTTAAAATAAAACGAGACAGAAACTACTACATTGCATTATAAATATTATTTTTTATAAATTTTTAATTTATAAAAATAGTTTATAACGATCTCTATATGATTAGAATTCTTACGTTCTCAAAATATTAATTTAATTTTTTCCAATATTAATTTTTGCACGTCTTAAATTATTGATTGGTGGTTTTTATTCTCTAATATTGTAAGTTGTAATCATTTTAGTATACCTATAGTTAAGTAAAGTACAAAACACCATCAGATTTTAACAATGTATCCCTAGCTTTAGAAGGAAAATAAAAATAATTGTAATCATAAAAATTATTGCCAAAAAATTAAAAAATATGATGTGATTGGGAATTGAACCCATGGCGATAACTTGGGAGGAACAACTTTAACATTAACAAAATTTAACTACATTGTAATGACATTCAATATACAAATGATATGTTTATTATTTATATATAACTTTATAATAATTTTTACATTGTAATGACATTCAATATACAAATAATTTTTACACATAAACTAGATTTATATTAATTTTAAACTTTTAAATAAATAAAAAATTGTTGAATAAATTTTTCACTCTTACTAAAAACGTAAATTTAAATCGGATTTAATTCTCAATTTTGTTAACTTTTTAAAACTGTTCATCCGAATTTATTCACTCCTACTAGAAAGGATCAAAATTCTTAATTTTTAGAATTTTACATAGTTAATTCATTCTATACTTAAAGGCTAAAACTTCACTACTAATTAATTAAAAAAGAACTTCACTACTAAAAATAATTTACAAATATTCACTATAATTCAATTCACTTCATCCAGAGTAAAAAATATAGATTGTACAACAAAATATTTGAATAAAAAGAAAAGAAAAATTAGCACAATAAATACCGAAATATTATGTCAATACTCCTCGGTCCTATGCCGGTTACCGTCTCGCAATTCTATTCGCCTCGCCGAGCAGCACACAGCAGTGTGCTGCGCGACGGGGCGGCGTCGGAGCGGCGGGCGGCCTGGTAGGCGCGGACGCCAGCGTGGAGTTTCTTGACGGCGCTCCACATGCCGTGGCGGACGCCGAGCTTGGCCACGTCTTTGGGGATGCCCATGTCTTCGTAGTGCACGAGGCTGACCTCGCAGCCCGACACGTGTCCGTCCCCTCTCCTGGACTCCACTGCGGTGCACCAAGTTCCGATGGTTAGGTCCATGTCGTGACGTGGAATGGCTCCAAAAACGGCAATTTTGCTTCGGGATTTGTTTGCAGCACGCGCATATCACGTGCGTTGCACAGTTTAGAATTCGGCAGAAATTGTTGGTTTCCGAAAATGGCAAATAAAGTTGCAGAGAACACGATAAGTTTCCTCATTTAATTAGTCTATTTTTTCATGATCGAAAAGATAAGTATTCTCACCGAAAGCTCTGCTCTGCAGATTTAATATATAAATATTCATATACGGTTTGAGTTTTATTATATATAAATATTTTAAAAATATTCTTTTACTAATAACAAAAAATATAAAAATTTATGAAAAATGAAGGTAAAATTACGACAACACGACAAGGGCGTTAATTCAACAAATAGTTATTGTTTTTGGTCATAAGTTTTAACAAAAATCATCGAATTTGGAAGGACTAAAGGAAATATTATTACCGTTTAATAAATACAGCAGGAGAAATGCCAAAATGAAATTTAGACAGAAATTTACAAAAGATAAGTTCGTTTATGATTAACGAAAATCATAAAAAATGATATCAAAAAGAAAATTATTACCGAGTTATTAATTAGCAGAGAAATTATCTATTTTTTTAATAGAAAATCGTGACAAAACACATTCATACGATTATTAATGTGTTGTGTTCTTTTAACTTTTGGTATTTTGTTTGTAAGGAAGTGAAATATCACGTGCGTCGCACATGTTAGCTCACGTGCGTCTCACAGGTTATATATTGGACAGAAATTGTTGGTTTCCAAAGATAGAGATAAAGATAAGTTTCCTAATTTAGCAGATATAGTCGGTTTTTCAATGATCGAAAAGTCAGCACTCTCGACAAAATCTCTACAATTTTAATAAAAAACAATTGACGGTTTAATATATTAAAAACACCCATATTTAAAAACACAGGTTAGCTCACGTGCGTCTCACAGGTTATAATTTGGACAAGAATTGTTGGTTTCAAAGATAGAGATAAAGATAAGTTTCCTAATTTAGCAGATATAGTCGGTTTTTCAATGATCGAAAAGGTAAGCACTCTCGACAAAATCTCTATAATTTTAATAAAAAACAATCGACGGTTCAATATATTAAAAACACGATCATATTTAATAATAAATTTATAAAAATAAAAATTCATAAAAAAATTGCTATAAAAATTAAGGTAAATTTATGATAACACGAGACGCGTTAATTCAAGAATATATAATCATCATTGGTCATAAGTTAAATAAAAATCGTCATATTTTGAGCGATGTTTCAAATATCGGTGGAAAATTGTAATTTCTATTTTATTGATAAGTTGACTGATAATGATTTATCGATAATTTTTTTAGAAAAAAGTACAGTAACGACTAGATTTAGCGATAAATTTTACAGATAAATTGAAAACCAATCAGTTTACTTACGGATTTTTTTATAAATATTTTGGGGCCGTTAAGCTTTGTTTTTTAATTATGTTTTTTATTCTAAAATACAAAGAAATAATTGCCGCAAATGTTTCATAGATATAGTTAAAGAAGTGAAATTATAATAATATAAGTAAAATATAATAAATATATATATATACGTAAATATATTTATTGATAATGACTAACATGGGAAGTAATATATTAGTCTTGGATTTCTCTGACAAAAAATATAGCCGAAACCAAGGATTTGAATGCCGTTTTTGCCGATAAATCGTTTGCCGTTATCGACGGAGTAATCGTTTGCCGATGGATTTATCGATGGAAAACCTATAAAATTTATCGTTTGCCGTTACCGAAACTTATCGAACTTATCGATGGATTAATCGCTTATCGATAGATTTATCGATGGAAAACTTATAAAATATTTCATATATATTTTCATACATAAAATATTTTTTATAACATAAAATACTATATGTATATTTTCCTTAATAATTGAAAAACATCAAATTACAAAACAAATTATGTCAGAATCACAGTATCAGAATTATATACAATGTGCAAAATGAAGTTACATATGAAAAACCAAAGAAATAGCTCAATTTGACCAATTTCAAAAAAAATATTTACTTTTCCCGCAATAAGGTTGCAATTCGGGAAAACGTTAAATTAGATATAATTATATCAACCTCACATTTTATAAGTTATTAACAATGTTATAAAATGATTTTACATAAAAAAAAAAAAAAGACTAACTAGCTTAACTTAACTAATTTCCAAAAATATGTACTTTTGCTGCAATAAGGTCATAATTCAGAAAGACATCAATTACAAAAATAATTATGTGAAACTAACAGTTTCTTAATTATATACAATGTTACAAAATGAAATTACACAAAAAAATTAAAATATATCTCAAATTCACTATTTGTAGGAAAATTGGTATTTTTGTCGCAATTAGAAATAATTTGCATAAACCCTTAAATTTAACCCAAATCTGCAAAAAATCAATAAAAATCAGGCAAACCATCTTGATTCATCTATATTCCATCATATACTTTAAAAAAAATTAATTTCAACAACATTTGATTCAAAACGTAAAATGTACAATTAAACTAATATGAAACTCAAAGTTTAACTTTCATTCAACCTAATGGCTTTCTAAGTAACTAATACAAATATAGAATAAAAATGTGAAAAATTGACATGATTCATACATATACAACATTTAAACATCAAAACGCTAAAGATCTACTAAAAAAAACCCTAAAAATACATTTAAATTTTGAAATTAAAAGAAGTTGGAACTTTTGCCGCAAAAAAAGAAAAATTTATACCAGGGTTGACTTATCGTTTTTGACCGAAAAGTAGCTTGCTTTTCGAGAAAATACACTTGATAAGTTTGAGAGATAAGTGACTTGCTTTTCGAATCGAAAAATCGCGATAAGTATAAAAAGATAACGATTAGAGGAGATAAGTTACCGAGAAGTGGTTTTCAGCGATAAATCGCTCGATTATTGCTCGATTATCGCGAAAATCGAAACCTTGGCCGAAACTAATAAATCTCAACCTTATTAATTCGTCATTTCGTTTCCAAGGAATTACAAGGAAACGACATCTCATTTAAATAGTGTCACGCATATAGGAGATAAAACGACACCGTGTTTATTGCACATGACCTGCTACCTTGCAAAACCCCATGCCTAGAGGGCAAACACGTCATCCGCAATAGCTTCGCTGCCAAAAGATAAAACGATACCGTGTTTGTTCCACATGACCTGCCACCTTGCAGAATCCCATGCCTAGAGGGCTGACACGTCATTCGCACTAGCCTCGCTGGCAAAAAGATAAAACGATACCGTGTTTTTTCCACATAACCTGCCACCTTACAAAACCTCATGCCTAGAGGGCTGACACGTCATCCGCATTAGCCTCGTTGTCAAAAAGATAAAACGACACCATGTATGTTCCACATGACCTGCCACTTGCATAACCCCATGCCTAGAGGGTTGACACATCATATGCACCAGTCTCGCTGGCAAAAAGATAAAACGACACCAAAATCGTACCCAAAACGGCATGTTGTTTCGAATGCGCCGTTTCTTAAAATAGAGTTTGGGGTTTAATTCATAAACGCATTGTCGTTATGCAAAACAACAAGCGTTTCAATTTGCCACGAACCAAAGCATATTGCAATTCACGGCAAAATTTGCACAACAAACTAAAAAAGGAAAATAAAATAAAATAATAAATTATTAAAATATCTTATTGATAAGCAATCATAAAATATCTTAACACCCCCGGCAGACCAATCGGGCTTGACTGTGAGTCAACGCTCGAGGACAGATTCAAGACGGTTATGTTAAAGGCTCTATAAATACCCATACCCGAGCAACCAAGAACACCAGAACAAATCACAGAATGACGAACTATGCGGAATCACGACAAACTTAACAACTTCATGGACATAATCAACTCTTTATTGATACTCGACAAGATATATTTACAACTGTCGGTTACAGAAGATTGGAACTTTAGCCAAAAGTAATCTTCCTGATAAACCCCTCTGATCGGACCCAAACAGCCTTTTACTCGACGATCTTCGTGAGCTACCCGTGCACGGATGTGCCTCCACCGTGTAGCAACCTTCCCGTTGATCGAAGTGCACCCAGGAGACCCAGACGCCAGTAGAGAACCGGACTTTCTGTCGACACGAAGAGTCTCCAACGGAATCCCCAGAAGGCACCGCTTCTGTCCGTCGTTCCAGCGACTTCCATTTGTTTCCACCGTCGAATACCGTAGTCTCCACCGTATGTCTCGCCGGAGCTTTCTCTCTTTCAAGATAGCTCTCTTCTTCCTCACTAGGATTTTCTCTCTCTCTCTCTCTCTCTCTCCGTGTGTTTTTCCGATCTTGGGTTCTTCCTTCGGCTAATAATCAGATCTCTATCATGCCTTCTGCTCTCGAATGACCCTGATGGGTATTTATAGAGCATCCTCGATATCCAAATGATATCTTCGTTGCTGACCCGTCGTTGACTGAATGTCACCGACTTGATTGACTGTCGAGATTCAAGTGACTGTGACTCACCGACTATGTCACCCGTCACGGGACTAACAATATTATTATATATGACATAATTATCGATCATCTAGAAATCCAGGTTTAAGAGAATGACACAGCAACGACACGAACCTTGCTTGCAAAGAGAGAAAACGATACTGAAACACATGCAATTACTGCATGTTGTTTCCAACTGCGTTTTTACCGACGAGCCCCAGCCTTTCTTTTTCTCTGCTTACCCATTCATAAACTGACGCTGCGGCGAACCGAGCCACTATCGGGGGTGGCTAATGTCACCCCCGAGTTGTCCAGAGAAAATTTTAACGTTAAAAATATAGAACTTAAATTTTCGTCCTGGTACATACAATAAAAATGTTCAAAGTGTATCTTTAGTGACTTTTGTTCAGTGGGTGAAACCTACTTGAACATCACCTAGTCCTATGGAAAGGATCGAACCCTGCCACTTTTTTTTTTTACACTATTTTGCTTTTTACACTATTTTGCTTATACTATATTTTTGAAAAGAAAAAAAAATCCTGTAACTACATATAACTTAACTAGAGCTAGGTAGTGAATAATTATACATAATTATGTATAATGGTGTTAAAAAGAATTATTGTTATATATATATATATAAATGTGTCGGATTTTTTTGTTTGTTTATTTATTTTTTATTTTTTGAAAACTGATTGGATAGCTAATTCCCTACACTATAAGAAAAATATTATTTTTTTAAAGCTCGTTAATATAAATAATGAGTTAGTTTTTTTACTTGTTCCGTAATAAAAAATAACTATTGAATTTAAGAGTTTTAATAAGATATTTATTTATTCGTTACTTCGTAAAAATACTTCGATATATAATTTAATTCTATTTGTATATCATCACTCCTGTTCAGAATCCGGGTCCGCCCCTACTGACGCAACCGGGCGTATTGCCTATTTTTGGACAGAAATCCCGGCCGTTTGGGCCGGACTTCCAGATTTTACCCTTGACATAAACTATATTTAGTTTGTAATTTTTTAAATTAAAAACAAGTTGCTGAATAAAGTTTTCACTCTATTAAAGAACACAGATTAAAATTCTTAATGCTTAGAATTTTATATAAATAATTCAGTCCGTAAGGTTAAAACTTGACTACTAAAACTAATTTACACAATATTCAATTCAATAATTCAATTTATCACGAATAGAATAATATATAATTCACTCAACCGACAAAGTTAAGAAATTCCGCGAGGCAGTAAAAAGTAAAGATTGTACAACAAAATATTTCAATAAAAAAAATATTAATAGCAAAATATTATGTCAAATACTCCATAATGAGCAGTTAAAATCCTGGGTCCTAAATATTTACCGGCTACCGTCTTGCAATTCTATTCGCCGCGCCGAACAGCAGCGCTTTTCCGATGACCCCCGAGTGGAGCCCGCACGCCAGCGCCACCGTTCCGCCCAGCACTATCCACTTCCAGTCAATGCCGTGGTCGCCTTGACCCCTCCAGTCAACGCACGTGCCCGCATCGGAGGTTCGGTCCGGCGAGTCCAACGACCCGTGGAGGGAAATTTTGGTGGTGATGGCGGCCATGAGCGCGCTGCGCGACGGGGCGGCGTCGGAGCGGCGGGCGGCCTGGTAGGCGCGGACGCCAGCGTGGAGCTTCTTGACGGCGCTCCACATGCCGTGGCGGACGCCGAGCTTGGCCACGTCTTTGGGGATGCCCATGTCTTCGTAGTGCACGAGGCTGACCTCGCAGCCCGACACGTGTCCGTCCCCTCTCCTGGACTCCACTGCGGTGCACCAAGTTCCGATGGTTAGGTCCATGTCGTGACGTGGAATGGCTCCAAAAACGGCAATTTTGCTTCGGGATTTGTTTGCAGCACGCGCATATCACGTGCGTTGCACAGTTTAGAATTCGGCAGAAATTGTTGGTTTCCGAAAATGGCAAATAAAGTTGCAGAGAACACGATAAGTTTCCTCATTTAATTAGTCTATTTTTTCATGATCGAAAAGATAAGTATTCTCACCGAAAGCTCTGCTCTGCAGATTTAATATATAAATATTCATATACGGTTTGAGTTTTATTATATATAAATATTTTAAAAATATTCTTTTACTAATAACAAAAAATATAAAAATTTATGAAAAATGAAGGTAAAATTACGACAACACGACAAGGGCGTTAATTCAACAAATAGTTATTGTTTTTGGTCATAAGTTTTAACAAAAATCATCGAATTTGGAAGGACTAAAGGAAATATTATTACCGTTTAATAAATACAGTAGGAGAAATGCCAAAATAAAATTTAGACAGAAATTTACAAATGCAAGATAAGTTCGTTTATGATTAACGAAAATCATAAAAAATGATATCAAAAAGAAAATTATTACCGAGTTATTAATTAGCAGAGAAATTATCTATTTTTTTTAATAGAAAATTGTGACAAAACACATCCATACGATTATTTATTCCTAAAATATTTTAGCAGTCTAGACGGAAAATTACAAAAACAAATAAATTCATATAGTTTACAATTATATTTTGAAATATCAATGAAAAAAATACCAACATGGAAAAAATATGATTTATTATCTTTAATTTTTTTTTTTTTTCGATAAAAATTTTCTAATGATATAAATTTTTTAGTGAGTAATTAAGTTTTTCCATTTAACTCTTGTCAAGTTCTACATGATATAATTTGTTCTTATTTATGTCATTTTGATCACGTATGAGTTAACAAGAACTTTAAAGAGCTAGACAAAGAACACTACGTTCTTGCATAGAAGCCAAGTATGTTTTACAATGCAAAAATTAAGACACTTTTAGGTCAATCTTATTGCTAAGTGGTCAAAAAAGTAAAAAACTTGATTAAAAGAGCGAAAACATAGACAAAGTTTTTATCACCACGTAGTACTTCACAATTGAGAGTTCACAAAAAAACTTAATGATTTATGCCCAAATTTTTTTATAGCATTACAAAATTTTACCCCTAAAATAATTTTAATAATATATTGAAATTTTTGCCGCAAATTTCTGACATTCTTTGGAAGGAAAATTCATATTATAATTAATAGAGAAATATGCGGCAAAATACTCGAAATATAAGTGTCGACACTATTACTTTTCTTCTTTGTCACGGAATATATTTTTAATGTTGTTAAAAATATAAATCATAAGTACCAAAAACATATTTATTAAGGTATCTACGATTTTATAATTTTTACAACATTAATGTATAGGTATTTTTGCTGCAACTATTCCCTGCTATTAATGTTAATGATTAAAAAAGAGATTCTTACCGGGTCTGATAGTCCAGCTTGAGAAGTACTGCTCTACACGTCGAGGCTTGTCACGCTTTGGTAACCCTGCATACGGCACAGACTGCAACAAGAAACGACAATCACAATTCATACTCTTCAAAACATACCGCATTTTGTCAAGCGACAACAGAAAACAATACCTTTGTCACACAATAATAAGATTTTCCAGCCTCCCAGATTTTCCGGCCGATAATGTATTCCCGGTCGCTACAGAAGAACGGAAACTGCATAAACGAAGACAACAAGTTTACACGCACGAAAAAAACTAAGGTGGCAATTCGTATCATGTATCGTGTCTTTGTTATTTTTTACTTATTTTAAGTAGACTCTACCCGTCCCAATTTGGTGATATCATTTATTAATTGCGTTATTCATGTCGACTTGCTTAAATTTATTTAACTTGTCTTGATATTATAGATATTATAGAACAGATTAATTCTTTTTTGATTTTTTTAGGATTTCTTGTTTTGTCGACTAAACAATGTAATTAACAAAATAAACAGCATAAGTTAGACATATAATAAAATTTTAACAAGTTATTAACCTAGTCAATAACACCTAAATAAATATCTTGTATTTTAATCGTGTTTGATTAGGCCCCTTCATGTTTTTGTGTCTTGTTCACTCATTATTCAACTATATTCACGTCGATCAGACTCATATTCAATTTTAGCCAACCCAAACACATTTACATTATGTTGTAACTGTATTGTGCCTCGTGTCCGGACCCGAATAGCCAACAAAGGAAACAAAACAAAAAAAACTTGAAATGTTACAAAACCTTTTTGATCCAATGAACAACCATAGTCCCTGTATTAGGGCACTCCTCCAATATTTTGACGTACGCCAGCATAGGATCCCATTTGGGTCTAAACTCATCATCCCAAAAGAAATCCCGAACCAACTCTGGCGTTGCGTCCTCGAAAACGCTCTTGCTCCGGTAGACTGTAGGACCTGTCTGATGAGCAAAACATGGTATGATTTGTTAACAGTATCAAGAAAATGGAGAAATGATCCCCAAGAACATTTCCAAATTCTACCTCCGGCTCGTGGCGCCACGCTTGGTACGACATGGTCGGGGTCGATCTCTCCATCATGCTTTGCCATTCGATTTCTCCGTCTCGGTCATCGAGGAAATGCAGAAGATGCTCTAGATCACTCTCTGTCACAAGCTCCTGCTCTCCCGCAATGGAAATATTCCCAGGGCTGCAAAAAGGCGTAGCTGTTACAATGCCATTTCTGCTGAAAAAGCATTCTCAGAGATCATAAATAAATTTGACCATGTTTCATAAAAACATTCTCAGCGATCATACAAAAGGCATACACGCATTCCGTTTAATTTTAGCTGTAGAATTCAATGAAAACGAATAAGAGAAACTTGGTAATTTCAACTTGTAGAGAATGCATATCATAATCAACAATTTTTTAGACTAATCTTCGAACCGGACTATGCCATTACAATTCAGTATGTCATTATATCGATTGCAATTAGCGATGGCTGGCGAATGGAAAATGGCCATCCCCGGAAACCATTCCCAAACTGTTCATGGATCCGTGGAATCCACGGATCGAGGATGATCCACGGCAATCTGCATTTGCCGTAGATCAAGAGACACCGATATCCCGCGTGATGCCACGCCAGTCCCGTTCTCTCTGTCATACATTCTCTAAAATCCACAACCTAAATTCGACAAATAATCAATGCATTTCCCAAACAGATACGTTATTCCATTATCCAATACACCCCTCCAAGGAAATCCTAATCTTCATGGAAAATTTCCCTTAAACAGCTTCGCATATCCTAATTTCTAGCTACATTCAGCAAAATTCCATTTCAAATCGGAAAAAGTTCGATTTATACTGTCGCAGAATAATTGCTTAACCACAATAGAACAGGAAAACTCCATTTTCTTAATCATCAAGTAATCCAAAACCCATGTAATCATTCAACCACATCGCGTAACCTAATTCCATCAAGTCAACCATAAAAGCGAGAGAGAACAGAAAATGTCAAACCTAACGGCACCGCCGCCGCTCTCCGCCGGAGCCTTGACCGCCTCCTCCGCGGCCGCCGATTCCGGCGACGCCTTCTCCTTGCTCCTGGAATCGGACCACATCTTGCGGCAGAGGGAGAACGCCGAGAGCGCCGAGAGCGCGAGCCAGAGCCGCCGCGCGCCGAAGCCCGGCGGCGCCGTCAGGAGGTAGCGGAGCTTGCTGCGGAGGCCGAGGAAGACGAGCCCCGTCCACCGGGGCCGCCACGACCAGCCGATCACGAGGCCGATCATCACGGCGAGCCAAATCGGGACCGCGCAGAGCAAAATGTCGACGAATGTTTCGGTGATCGAAGGCCGCTTGAGAAACTCCACGAGATCGAAGAGCACCTCTTCCATTGGAGAAGATCGGAAGAGATTTTCCGAGAAAATGGATTATTTTCTCGGGAAAATGGGCAGGAAAATGGAGCTACATGAATGGAGCGTTTTCGAAGAAGATCCAAAGAGGAGAGAGAACGTGAAGGAAAGTATTTATAGGGGTTTTGTTTCTGACGAAAGGAAGCTCACGTGGAAATTAATTTAATTTTATATTTAATTTTATCCTATTTTGAAGGGTTTTGATTGGCTGAAGAGTAAAGTGAAGATTAGGAGTTAAATGAGGAGATAAAATGGGGATTTTGGATGTCGTTTAGCTGTTGATGATAATGGCCGGCTAGAGATTAGAAGGGCTTTTTGGTCATTTTAGCTAGGTTGGACTGGTTGTTGGTGGCCCAAAAGAAGCCTTTGGCCCAACAAGCCCAAGCTCATATATGTATATAATATATAGGCAAATTTGGTATTTATAATTTAGGGTTAATTGCGGAAAAAATACCCAAAGTTTGGTCAAAGAATCTCTCGGGTACCCAAAGTCAAAAAATGGTGGCAAAAGTAACCAAAGTATGTTTTGGGGCGTTGACTTGTTTTTCCGTCCATCTACTAACAGTGCCGTCCACGTGGTTGTTAGCCTCTTTCCACGTGGCACGCCATGTTGTCCTTTTATGAGGGGGAATGTGATGGGTTCGAGTCCTACCAAAGCTACAATATTTTAACGTTTATTAGATGACGTCAACAAGCAAAAAAATATAAAAAATTGTTTATCACGGCATAAATACCCAAACTTTGATTTTATTACGACATAAATACCCAAAGCTTGGATAACGTGGCAGTCAACGACCATGTTGGAAAGAGGCTAATTGCCACGTGGACGGCACCGTTAGTGGATGAACGGAAAAAACGGGTTAACGCCCCCAAAACATACTTTGGGTACTTTTGCCACTATTTTTCAACTTTGAGTACCTGAGAGGTTCTTTGACCAAACTTTAGGTACTTTTGCCGCCATTAACCCTATAATTTATACCATTTAATTTAAAAATAGCCAGAGCCAGACTATATTTGGTAAGTGTAATTTGATAATACTATCTTATATATTTATATTTAAAAAAAATTAATATAATCACAGATTTATAATTCTTGAAATTGACTATTTGTACATAAGGGTTTTTGGAAAATAAATGGTATAATTTTTCAAAAATAAATTAGATGATATGTATAAAAATGCTATAAAATTGTAAATAAGGAACAGTTTTGGATTTTGTAACTTAAAATAATAGGATGTATAAATAAACTAAGGTAATATATATTTTATTTTATTTTATTTTTACAAAAATTGGCAAATGGATGGTACGTATATGAATATAGTGATGGAGCCAACCAGCCTTTTGATCTTAGTATAGGCAAAGACGGTCGGGACCTAAAGTCACGGTTTGTTATTAGCGACTGAACATGTTCGGCGATAGCAAGACTTGGAGCGTGAAGACGGAGCGAGTCATCTTCGAAAGTCTTGAAGTTTTGGGGCCGAGCGAGCCTAGTCATCCTTTGCCTTATACCTAAGTCCGTCTATGCCCAACGAAGCATGAATAAACCACCATGCTTATAACTCGCATTCTTTTATAAGTATAGTAGAACCTCTATAAAATAATACTCAATAAATTAATAGCCGCGATTAAATAATATTTTTGTCTGGTCCCGACTCGGGCCTAACTAGCTATATTAATAATTCGCTAAATTTATAAGATAATAAGTTTTTTAGAAAGTATATAGGTCCCAAGTGATAACATAAATTAATAACTCAATATAAAAAATTATATAAATCACTATAAATAACATAAATAACTATGAAACACATTAAATAAAAAGATATCATTACATAACTAATCTTGTAGTCTTCTTAAAATATGATTCTATAGTAATTTGTTTCTTCTTAGAATTGATGTCTTCTTGAAGTTCATCTCTAAGCTTCTAAAGAGCATTAAGAAGGTCGGGTGTCATATTCTCATGTTGAAGCAAAAACTGTTGAGAGTGATCGCCGCTACAATTGCATACTTTAATATTCTCGATATAATAAATTGAAATAATTTTTTGTTAGTAAAGATGTTTATATAATTATACCTGATTAATAATTTTTTTCTTTCATTAATGTATAAATTAATAAATTATTAAATTATATGTTAATTAATAATCCGATAAAATAATATTTTTTGGCGGTCCCAATAGTATTAATTTATATAGGTTCTAGTGTATTTCTTTTGCACTATGTATTTTTTCCTCTTTATCGTTCTTTTAGTATATGCTAAACTTGAAAATGACATTAATTTCTTCATCAACAAAACACGTCTATCTTAATATATTGTTTAAACTTTAAAGTAGTGGTTTTAGTCTTAAAGTAAAATACAAATTACCATTAATGTGGACAATGGTTTATACTATGTGTCACAGGGTTAAGCTTGTAGCGGAAATAGCTTACCCGTGACGGCCTGAGTTCACCAAGAACACGGCAACCTAGAGACGATGTCCCCGTACCCAGCACACGAACTCACACAGCCTATATTAATCTGCAAGCGTTTACAACATTCGTGAGCAGAACATCTCTCTTGCATCACTAAGGTTTACATCGAGTAATATAAAGACAAGCAAGTAAGGAAATGGCGGTTTACAACCCAAACCGCCAAGGACACGTATACAGTGCAGATCTGTCCACCAGGTGCGCATCCAACCGTCCAGCCCTGCCAATCCGTGCACACTCTAACCGCTAGGACGACGGTTATCCTTGGTCATGGGACACGCGGCTCGCCTACACTAGCGCGCTGCTTGACAGCGGTTATTCCCCACACGAAGACGCATGGCACGCGCACATTACATACGCGAGGCTCCCCAGCGGTTAACTCAACTGCTGCCCATACCTGCACGTGGCGCTTTGAGAGGGACTGGACACGTGGTGCGCGTGCGCTACTTTGGAGGCTGGTTCTGTTAAGCTTGCCACTAGTCCCACCTAACTGACCGAGTCCACTCCAGCTGCCTTGCATGTTTCCCTTGGCACGCTGCCTGTTTTTCCCGAGTAACTTGCCTTGTCCCGTGCGCCCAGCTCGCACACCCTTGCTCGATCCTTGAAACCTTAACCCTTGGTACGCCCCCTCGTACCACACGGCTCGCTATACATTGTTACCGTGCTATGTTAGGCCCTAGAAATTAGGGGCTAACAAACCTGCCACACCTAAAGAGACCGACGCCCTCGTCGGACAAAATCGAGGCCCACTGTTGCCTCCGATATTTTTGTGCTTCCTAAGCACGCCTTAAATTTGGGCCTCTGCCCAAATAGCAACCAACTTCCCTTGAAGTTAGTTTCCCGTTTGCAGCCCCGGTTGCCACCCGTGCTGCCCCATGCTTCAAACTTGGGCTCCTCCCAAATAGTGACCAACTTCCCCCGAAGTTAGTTCCCATTTGCAGTCACGACCACCACTCGTGCTTCCCTAAACCTACAACTTGGACCCCCGCCCAAACACCAACCAACTTCCCCCGAAGTCAGTTTCCCGCTTGCAGCCACGATTCCTACTCGTGCTGCCAAACGCCCTTGCTCGTCTAGGATGATGCGGAGGCGCCACCCTTGGTACCAAGGTCTGATTTTTTGAAGGAGCCAAACGTGATACTTTGGGCGCCACCACCACGTGCTGGGTTCTTTTTCTCCGGCTCTCCTTGCTTTCCTGAACCTTCGACGCGCGGGGTGGAGTTGCTAAACTTCTTGTCAATCACTTGCATTGCTCCGACCCGCACCGTCGGTCCGCCATCATCGCTAGTATCCGAGTCGTGGCTTTCCCCCGCCATTATGGCATTGAGTCTCTCGCGTCTCGGGAAATCTCGGGCTTAGTGAGGACCTGCACACAGAAAAGAGTCACTTTTCTTACGGCCTTGGTCAGAGCTCTCAGAGCCCTTGTTCACCCACTTGTGCCTTGATTCTTCCTCCGCGTGATCGCCCCATTTTTGGCGCGGCTCCAAGCCACGCTGCTCACTTGCACCGAAGGATTTATTGCCTCCTCGGTACTTGTCTTTCCTCGCATCCATCCCCGCACGGTTTTCCGTCATTGGCCTCCCATCGTTGAAATCGATCAGGCCATCCGCAGCCGCCATGGCAGTGGGCAGATCCTTCACTCCTTGGCGCCTCAGCTCTGTTTGCGCCCAAGGTTCCAAAACAGACATAAAATTAAAGAGCTTGTCCACCGCGGACATGTATTTGATGTCTAGCAGCAAGGAACTGTACTCCTTGACGTACTCCCGCACGGTTCCGTGATGCTTGAGTTTCTTGAGTGACTCCCTTGCCACCCACGCGGAATTTTGCGGTAGGAACTGATTCAATTCTTTCTTGAGACTCGCCCACGTCTCGATCCGGGGCCTCCTCGCACTTGCATCATCCTCCATTCGGGTGCGCCACCACATCTTGGCATCTCCGTTGAGGAACATGCTTGTGAAGGTGACATGTTCCGCCAGGGGGACATGGACCGCTTTGAAGTAATTTTCCATATCCCATAGGAAATTCTCCAATTCTTTCGCGTCTCTGGCCCCGTTGAATGGCTTTGGCTCAGGCACCTTGATCCTTGACGCAGAAGCACCCTCGGAGGGCGTTAGAGTCACGGTTGTGCTCAACGCCTTCTTGAGCAAGTTGACTTCCATCTCGAGAGCGCTAAAGTTTTCTTCCGCCTTCACAAGGAAGCGGTTGAAATCTTCAGCCATCTTGACGAATTTGGTCCCCATCTCCAGCGCCGCCTCCGTTTGGGCAGTCTTCAATTCCTTGAGCAGTCCCTCGTGCCGCTGCCCAAGGACCGCAAAACTAACAACATCCTCGTCGGCTTGAGTGCCACACATCTCTTCAATCCGATCCACACGTTCATGGAAATCATTCATCGTGGAACGAGTTTGCATGCAGCACAAAAGATCTCCCCTCCAATGCTCTGATACCAATTTGTCACAGGGTTAAGCTTGTAGCGGAAATAGCTTACCCGCGATGGCCCGAGTTCACCAAGAACACGGCAACCTAGAGACGATGTCCCCGTACCCAGCACATGAACTCACACAAGTGTTTACGGGCCCTTGCCCAACCAAACTAATACAACACTATATTAATCTGGAAGTGTTTACAACATTCGTGAGCAGAACATATCTCTTGCATCCCTAAGGTTTACATCGAGTAATATAAAGACAAGAAAGTAAGGAAATGGCAGTTTACAACCCAAACCGCCAAGGACACGTGTACAATGCAGATCTGTCCACCAGGTGCGCATCCAACCGTCCAACCCTGCCAATCTGTGCACACTCTAACCGCTAGGACGACGGTTATCCTTGATCATGGGATACGCGGCACGCCCACACTAGCGCGCTGCTTGACAGCGGTTATTCCCCACACGAAGACGCATGGCACGCGCACATTACATACGCGAGGCTCCCCAGCGGTTAACTCAACTGCCACCCATACCTGCATGTGGCGCTTTGAGAGGGACTGGACACGTGGTGCGCGCGCTGCTTTGAAGGCTGGTTCTGTTAAGCTTGCCACTAGTCCCACCTAACTGACCGAGTCCACTCCAGCTGCCTTGCCTGGTACGCCCCCCTCGTACCGCACGGCTCGCTATACATTGTTACCGTGCTATGTTAGGCCCTAGAAATTAGGGGCTAACACTAGGCTATACCATTGATAAATCCTTGGTATAAACTATAAATAAATAAATTTTGGGCTTTAAATTTGCGAGTTTGATCAAACATTTTATGTGATTGTGAAATTGAGCATTATCATTGCAAAGCATGTCTTGTAAGAATATTTTCATTAACTGAGATAATAATGAGAATATGTTTTTCCCATAAATATGAAATAAAAGTAGAGAACCAAAGTTTATAATGAGAATAAATTTTTTTTTTCATAAATATGAAATATAAGTATAATTGACCAAAGCTTATGATCGTGGGATTGTGATCTCTGCTCCGTTGACACTAACGGTGGCCGTACTAAATACCATGTGTTGATGCCGTTTTTTGGATCAAACACTGTTGTGGCCCAAGTTGTGGATTTGGGCCTGGCCCAATGTCGTTTGCTGACGTGGCGGGCTTTTTGTAGACTTCTGCGTGGGCCTTGGTTGGCCTTTGTTACGGGGATGACAGATTTGCTGTCTGTAGTGGCTTTTGCTGTCAATGATAGTTCCCTCTGACCCCCGTTGACTTTGGGATGATTGCCATTCTGTCGTCGGAGTGAGTTTTTAATTGGCCGATTCGGGGACTCTGAGTGGGTATCACTGGACTTTTCTTGGAACGAAGGTCTCGTGGCCGTTCAGGGTCCGAAGCGATCGGGGTGGCTCGCTACCTGTTACCGCAGAGTCTGGAGATGGCCAGGCCGGGTTTTATACAGGACCTGTTACCGCAGAGCCTGGAATTGACCAGGCTGGGTTTTGTACAGGACCTGTTACCACTGAACCTGGGCATGTCCAGACCGGGTTTTGTACAGGTTCGGAGTCCACGCGGATCGGGGATACCAGTGAACGGGGGAGTGCATTCGTCCAATATATGGGTCCAGAGATCCCTCTCAGGGTGATCCCTCGGTCGTCCGGATCTTAGAGGGAATTTCTCAGACCTGACCCTACGACCTGAATAGTGGGCCCCGTCACTTGTCCCCAGACTATCCCAACAGTCGTATGATAGACTGGAGATAGGCCGGACACAATGTGGAACGGAGCCTATCAGGCGGGTCGGGACCTTATGAAAATTCGTCCAGGGCTTCCGCTTTTATGAACTGTCTCACTTCTCTGAGCCTGAAAAATGTAACACCCGTGGTCAAGGGAAACAGGGGGGGGGGGGGGGGTACCCCCTGATTCACCTCCGACGCTCAACATTAGTATAATATTTGAGGGGCGGCGAGTATATCGGGGGTAGAGAGAGAGAGAGAGAGAGAACTCGAGTCGAGAGAGTTTGAATGAGTTACCGTTTTAACTTAACTGAGCTTCTATTTATAATAGGGTCCAGGGGCCCGATCGCAGTAAAATATTGTCCAGGGGGGGTCCCGGACAGTTTTATAATTGCATTTCAGTCCCTGGAAAAGATGGTCCGATCCCAGCCGTCCGCGCGAGATCGGACGGCCACCAAGCCCCCGAGGGAGGCCCGCCTTGTGTGAGACCGATGGGCAGGGTTAATCCCTGCCCTACACGTGGCCGCGGGGGCCCACCCCAGCAAGTGGGCAGGCGCTGCTTCCCGCGCGCCCTCATCAGGCCCATCAGGGCCCTTCACTCGTCCTGCACGAGGACCGAGGCCCGCGCAGGTGTGGGATCACGCCATTTGGCGTGATCGTGTGTGTGCTGCCCCCAAGTGAGGGCTGAGGAGACCCCGGGTGGGGCCCGCGGGCTGGTGGCGGCGCAGGAGGCCGCCACGTGGCGTGGCCCTGACAGCCGCCGCCCCTGTGGGTCCCGCGGGTGTTTCCTCGGCCGTTTTCGCTTCCGAGCGCGTCCCGTGTCCATTTTTCCCAAATTTTATGTCGTTTTTGGGGTTTTTCATATTTTTGCGAACACCGGGACACTTCGTTTTTTGAAAACGGGCCTCCGGAGGGAGTTTTGGGTTTTGAAATTGATTAATTTGATTAATAAAGATTTAATCAAATGTGTAATTAATTAACGGAAATTATGTTAATAATTCCCGTTTAATTAATTTATTTCGTAAAATCAATTCCGAGAATTACCCATAACATTAACCCCCCAGTTTTACGGAAGTTCGTGATTTCCGTGAAACTTCTATAAATTCGAGGTGGGCCCTTTCATTTTCTCATTTCCGAGGCGAGACGAGATCTGCGGTTTTACTTGAAGTAAGTCTTTCAGACCCGAGTAACTTTTTATTTTGTTACCCTTTTCACGCACCGTTTTTTCCGGAGTGTTGCGCTTTTAGTGGTCTTTGTCGCAGCTCGGTCTTTATAACATGCCCTTCGGATCGATTTTTGTAAAAATCGAGTGGAAGTCGAGTTGGTTCGGGAAAAAAACGTCTTCGAAAATTGGGCCCGGTGGTCTTTTCCCGCCGATGTCCGCCTCCCCGAGGTCCGGGGAGGTGGCGTGACTTGGTCCGTGGTGGGGTCACCCTCCGGGAGGGTGGCCAGTGGTCGCGGTGCCGAGGTTCCCTCTTCGGGAGCCGTCGGTCCCGCCGGGCTCCTTGTGGGCCCAAACTTTTTCAGTTTGGGTTCGGGGCAGGTTTCCGTTAGTGAGGGCGCGTTGATTCTGTTCCCTCCTTTTTCAGGTGGGGTCCGCGCCTTAATTCTTGGCCCGGGTGCGGGATTAGAATTTTCAGCTCCGGAAATATCCCGGGACTTTTCAGTTCCCGGGTGGGCCCGGCCTTCGGCGCCAGCCTCTTCGGCTGGCGTTGGCGGGCCATCTTCTTCCCCTCTCGGCGGGGTTCCGAGAGGGCATTCTTCGTTGCTGTCTCCGGCGGCGGAGCCAGATACCCGTTTGGTTGGTGCAGGTACCCGTCCTATGGCCATTGGCGCGGGCGGATCGCGTTATAGAGCCGTCATAGCAGGCGGGTCATGTCCGATTTTTCATCGGAATGTGGGGAGGCGGGTTGATCCTGATCAGGAGGCTCCCACCCGGTTTTGGTTTGACCCGCCTTTGGATTGTTCGGATATCGATGTTCCGAGCGTCGTTTCCCCCGATGATCTGGCGGAATTCTATCGGGATGAGGAGCTGGTCCCTGTCGAGGGCGTTTGTGCGCCGTCGGAGGGTTCATTGCCCAGCTGTCCTCCCGACGGGATGGTGGCGGTGCCTTTGGAGAGCATTCGCCTTGGATTTTCCCTCCCAATCCCTCCATTGCTGGAGGAGATTTTGGTCCGCACCGGCTTGCATCCGATCCAGCTAGGCCCGGATGCTTGTCGGTATATCGCCGGGTGTTACTCGATGTGGCGGGAGGAACGTGGTCGCGCCCTTTCGGCTGACCAACTTTTTCAGTTCTTCATGCTCCGCCTCTATTGGGGTACGCGGGGTCTCGAAAATTGGTGTGTCCTTGATTCCGATCAGGGCGTTGGCGTTGCCGGCCTTCATCAGTATTCGGACCCCGACTGGCATAGTCGCTGGGTGTGGGTCCCGCATGGTCTTTTGGGATCTGTTCCCCGGCGCCTAGTCTCGCCCCCGCCCCGTTCTCGCCCGACTTTTGGGAGTTTTGACTTTGGCAGCCTTTTTATGTCAAGGTTGTTAACTCCTGGGTATTTTGCTCCGTTTCTGGAGCGGTCGGCGTGGGTTTCGTCGGGGTGGCTTCCGGCCAATCGTTTGTTGGTACCGCGCTGGGCTTCTTTGGAGGGGCCCCAGTCTTTTCACGGTTTCTTTTTCACTTTGCTGGTTTGCCTTGTAACTTGATTCGTCTTGCTTCTAACTCTGTTTTTGCTTTTGCAGGTATGGCTGGAGAAGATAACACGGGCGACTCCGGGAGGACCGTCTCCAGGGTTTTGGTGCGCCGAACCCGTCGACCGACGCGGGCCACTGGAGATGATGAGGAGCGACGTCGGGTGAGGGGAACCCATTCTCGGGGGAAGGCCCCGAGTACTGCCGCGGGTGCGTCGTCGTCGCATGCGGCGGTTCACGAGCCATCCGTTTTCGACTATGCTCCTCCATTTGGGGAGCTTGGCGTGGCCGGGCAGACCCTGCCCCCGGTATTTTCGGCTTCTCTGTACGACTTATTCAGTCGCTCTTGCCTTTTTGTTTTGGCTCATCGTCCTTTGTCTTTTTGCAGGTACCCTCGGTGTTTCCTCCTAGCGGCACCGAGTTTCCGGTTCCACCTCGAGATCTCCGGGTGGATGCCGTGTATATGCAGGAGATTGCCTCTCTCCGTGCCCGGAACGCTTCCCTGGAACGCGAGAACCAGGAGTATCGGTCCAGGGCCGAGATCTCACAGGGCGGGATGACAACTGCCCTCCGTCTGCTTCATGAGGCTCAGGAGACTCGGGAGCGATTGGCGGGCCAGCTGGCTCGCGGCTCCGTGGAGTATCATCGGACGGCTTCCGCGCTTGTTTCAACGCGGAGTCTCATTGCTGCGCTGGAGGCCGATCTTCGGGACACGCGGAGCAGCATGTCGGAGGTCGCAGACACCCGTTTCTGGGAGGGCTTCGTCTCCGTCTTCATCTCCTTGGCGATGTCCAACCAAGGAGTCCCGCTCTCTGTTGCCTTTTTGATGGAGCAGTACCAGCTCCCGGCTCATGTTAGGGCGACGCTGGAGCCTTATGTGGCGGCGATTCCGGCTCCTCCTCCAGCGGTCCATCCCGATCCTCTGGCAGCGCTGGCGGGATTTGGTGATCCTGCCGCCGGCTACATAGGTGCTTATGATGCTACCGGTAGCAGCACGGGCGACTTTCCGCACTTCGGGGGCCATGGAGCGGAGTAGCGCGTTTCTTTGTACTCTTTCCCACCACAGGCGGTAGAGCGGAGTAGCGCGTTTCTTTGTACTCTTTCTTTCAGAGTTTTTGTAGCCTCCACCGCCTGTGGTGGGGTTTTGACTGACGCCTTCTAGGCACGGCTTGTATATATTTTACTTTAGTTGCCATTTTGTATATCACGTCTTTTCGTGCCTCGATTGAGGTTGCGCCGGCTTTATTTCGTTGTTCGTGTTGGTTTCCGCTTTTCTCGGTTTTACCCCTTCTTTCTTTTGCTGCAGGTGTCTACTATTCCAGACGGTTCGGCTCAGTTTCTGATTCTTACATCGGTGGTGGTTTCGACGTATCTGGCGTACTTTGCGCCTTTCGAGATAGATTTTCGACCCCCCGAGCCTTGTTGAGCTTTCTTCGGGGCGGTCTTTATCCGGCTTTCTGCCAGAGCTGTGTCTCCGGCTTTGTTCTTAGATGCCTGAGCAGGTGGGGTCGGGGTCCCGGCCTCACCGGGGCTTCGTGCCGCGAGGACGCTTGTGAGGCGTTTGGCTTCTCCGAAGTCGGCGCTTATGAGGCGGCTTACTGTCTCGGGTGCCGAGGTTGGCGCCTGGGAGGGCGGCTTATAGTTTAGGACTTAGCGCCTGAGCAGGCCGGATCGAGGTCCGGGCCGTGCTAGGACTTGTGCCAGGAGGACGCTTGTGAGGCGTTTGGCTTCTCCGAAGTCGGCGCTTATGAGGCGGCTTACTGTCTCGGGTGCCGAGGTTGGCGCCTGGGAGGGCGGCTTACAGTTTTGGACTTAGTGCCTGAGCAGGCCGGATCGAGGTCCGGGCCGTGCTAGGACTTGTGCCAGGAGGACGCTTGTGAGGCGTTTGGCTTCTCCGAAGTCGGCGCTTATGAGGCGGCTTACTGTCTCGGGTGCCGAGGTTGGCGCCTGGGAGGGCGGCTTACAGTTTCGGACTTAGCGCCTGAGCAGGCCGGATCGAGGTCCGGGCCGTGCTAGGACTTGTGCCAGGAGAACGCTTGTGAGGCGTTTGGCTTCTCTGAAGTCGGCGCTTGTGAGGCGGCTTACTGTCTCGGGTGCCGAGGTTGGCGCCTGGGAGGGCGGCTTAGAGTTTCGGACTTACCACCTGAGCAGGCCGGATCGAGGTCCGGGCCGTGCTAGGACTTGTGCCAGAAGGACGCTTGTGAGGCGTTTGGCTTCTCCGAAGTCGGCGCTTATGAGGCGGCTTACTGTCTCGGGTGCCGAGGTTGGCGCCTGGGAGGGCGGCTTACAGTTTCGGACTTGGTTGCCTGAACAAGCGGGACCGGGGTCCGGGCTTTGTTTAGGGCCTTTTTTTTTTTTTTTTTTATATATGTCTCTTTGCCTATTCCCGTTAACCCCCCAGTTTTTGAGTAATCCGTTAGGGTTGGGAAAAAACTATACAAGTAGAGACATATGTGATAGTCGAAATGACAATTTTCTATTGATTTGGCACTTCTTGTGGTGCCTTCTTTCACATAGATTGGTACATCGGAGCTATTTCCGGACCGATTAGGGTGTTCTGTGGCGGAGACGATGGTATCGAGCGTGTTCCTTGCGAGCTTTTCTGCTTGTGTTGGAGCCTTTTGTTTTTGTTTTTTCTTAGCTTCAACCTGGATCGGAACATTCCAGGGAAGATTTTCCCTAGACTGGTCGGGCTCCCGGTCGTCGCTTAGTTTGTTTGGTTCCGTACTTCGCAGGTTTCTCGCTCTGGGTGTACGACTCGTTTCTCGTCTCGTGCCGGCTTACTGGTAGTATTGCTTCAGATGCTCGACGTTCCAGGGACGGGGAATCTCCTTACCCCTCATCTCTTCCAGTCGATAAGTTCCGTCTCTGATGATCTCGGTGACGCGATAGGGACCTTCCCAGGTGGGCCCCAGAACTCCGGCTCCCTGAACTTGTGTGTTCTGCCCCACTTTCCTGAGGACAAGGCTGCCTTCAAGAAAGCGTCTCGCCTTGACTTTTGAATTGTAGTATCGCTCTACAATTCGCTTTTGGGCCGCTAGGCGGGTGTAGGCATCGTTTCTCCTTTCTTCAAGGAGGTCGAGCTCGGCTCTTAGCGCTTCGGAGTTTCGCTCCGGGTCGTAGAGTTCGACCCGTGGTGATGGCACTGTGATCTCCGCGGGGATGACCGCCTCGACGCCATACGTTAGAGCGAATGGAGTTTCACCCGTTGCGTTTCTGGCGGTGGTGCGGTACGCCCAGAGCACGGCTGGCATTTCTTCGGCCCATTTCCCTTTCTTCTCGTCAAGTTTCTTTTTCAGGATTGCCTTGATATCCTTGTTGACTGACTCGACTTGGCCGTTGGCTTGTGGGTAGACTGGGGAGGAATAAGTGTTGTTTATTCCGAGGTCTTGACAGAACGATTGGAGGTCCGAGTTGTTGAACTGTTTGGCGTTGTCGGTGATGATGGACTCGGGGATCCCGTGTCGGCACACTATATTGCGCCAGATGAAGTTCGTTGTGTTTGTCTGAGTGATCTTTGCCATCGGTTCTGCTTCGACCCACTTGGTGAAGTAGTCGATGGCGACTATGGCGTATTCCACCCCTCCTGGCGCCTTTGGGAGTTTTCCGATCAGGTCGATCCCCATTTTTCCAAGGGACGGGGGACCCTCACAGGGCAGAGTGGGACCGCCGGCTGTCGCGGGATTTGCGCGAACCTTTGGCATCTGTCACATCTTCGCGCCATTTCGACGGAGTCTTTCTTGAGAGTGGGCCAGAAGTACCCTTGTTTCAGGGCCTTCAGAGCCAGAGATCGTCCAACGTAGTGGTTTCCGCAAATTCCTTCGTGGATTTCGCGGAGGACTAGGTTGGCGTCTTCTTCCTCGAGGCATTTCAGGAGAGGTTGCATGAAGCCTCGTTTGTAGAGTTCTCCGTTGTGCAACACATATCTTGTTGCTCGGAGCTTGAGCTGCCTGGCTTCTTTGCGATCGGCCGGAAGAGTACCGTGTCTCAGGTATTCTTTCACCGGGGCGGTCGAGCTTTCGCCGGGTTCGCTTGCCAGGGAGAGGATTTCCTCGTCAGTAGTTGGGGTTGTTTCTTTCTCGAGCCCCTTCGTCATTTCAGTTCTGGTTTCAACGTCAGGGGATTCGGGCTTCTTTATCGAAGGCTGGCTGAGGGCTTCGATCGGGACTTTTTCCAGTCCTTCGTCGCCCGCCCCGGAAGCGGCCCTTGCCAGGGCGTCAGCTTCCGAGTTCTCGTCTCGCGGAATCTGCGTGATCTCGTACCAGGATAGTGGCTCTAGGCGTCGTTTCGTTTCTGCCAGATATGCCACCATGTGAGCTTCGTTTGCCTGGTACTCGCCTTCTACTTGTTTCACTATCAGTTGGGAGTCGCAGTGGATTCGCAGGTTCTTCACCTGGAGCTCGTGTGCGATTTGCAGTCCGGCTAGCAGTGCTTCGTATTCAGCCTCGTTGTTTGAAGTCTTGAACTCGAAGCGGAGGGCGTAACGGAGTTTTTCACCGTCGGGGTTGGTGAGGACCACCCCGGCCCCGGACCCGTGCATGTTTGAGGCGCCGTCGACGTGGAGGCTCCAAGTCGGGCCGTCGGGGGTACTTTTTCTCTTTGGTGGCTTGGGTGCTTCGTTCATTTCTTCCTCGGTTTCGACCTCGGTGTCGTATGTGAACTCGGCGATGAAATCTGCCACGGCTTGGCCTTTGATGGCCACCCTTGCCTGGTACTCGACGCCGTATTCTCCTAGCTCTTGCGACCAGATAGCCATTCGTGAGGAGGTTCCTTTGAGTAGTGCCTTTCGGACTGGGTGCTCCGTTCTTACGACTATCTGGTGAGCCTGGAAATACGGGCGGAGTTTCTTCGCGGCGGTGACCAGGGCTAGTGCCAGTTTCTCGATTTGCGTGTAACGCGTTTCAGCGTCAAGGAGGGCCTTGCTGATGTAATAGATCGGCAGTTGCCTCTTGTCTTCTTCCCGGACCAGCACAGCGCTTACTGCTCGAATTGACACCGAGAGGTAGAGGTAGAGTGATTCCTCCTCCTTTGGTTTCGACAGTAAGGGTGGTGATCCGAGGTAGGCTTTCAGCTCCTGGAAGGCGGCTTCGCACTTCTCGTTCCAGACAAAGTTCTTTTGAGACGAACCTTCCTAGAGCGTTGATTCTTCCGTTCAGGCTTTGCACCTCTTTGATCCGTTGCGGGCTTCTCATCTCGAGGAGGGCCTTGATCTTCTCAGGGTTAGCCTCAATACCTCGTCTGTTGACGATGTATCCCAGGAACTTCCCGGACTCGACCCCGAAGGCGCACTTGGCTGGATTTAGCTTCATCTGATACTTTCTCAGTAACAGGAATGTCTCTCGCAGGTCGTTGACGTGGTCTTCTTCCCGAAGACTTTTCACAATCATGTCGTCCACGTATACTTCCATAGTCTTCCCGATTAGTGGGGCGAAAATCTTGTTGACCAGGCGTTGGTACGTGGCTCCGGCGTTCTTGAGTCCGAATGGCATGACTTTATAGCAATAGAGTCCCCGATCAGTCACGAATGTCGTGTGTATCTGATCAGGCTTGTGCATTCGGATTTGATTGTATCCTGAGTATGCGTCCATCATGCTCATGAGCTGGTGGCCGGCGGTGGCATCTACCAACTGGTCTATTCTTGGCAGCGGGAAACAATCTTTGGGGCATGCTGCGTTGAGGTCGGAATAATCTATGCAGATTCTCCACTTCCCGTTTGGTTTCTTCACCATCACTACGTTGGATACCCAGTCGGGATACGTCACTTCCTTGATGAAGTCGGCGGAGATGAGTTTGTTGACCTCTTCGCTGATCGCCTGATATCGTTCGGGGTTGAAGGCGCGCCGGCGTTGGATCTTCGGCGCTCTTCCCGCTTCGATATTCAATCGGTGGACGGCGATTTCAGGGTCGATGCCAGGCATGTCGGCGTGTGACCAAGCGAACACATCCTTGAATTCTCTTAAGAATGCGATCAGCCTGGTCTTGATCATGACTGGGAGTTGGGCCCCGATTGTGACCGTCCTTTCGGGCCGGTCAGCCGAGATCGGGATTTGTGTCACTTCCGATGAAGGTTCCATGGTGGGCTTGCGCCTGTCATCCCGAGGGTCCAGCTCACCAAACATTCTTGCGTTCCTGGGGCACTCGGGAAGTTCTTCCTCGAGTTGGCATATCGTGTTGATAACCGACTCGTTCTTCCCGGGTTTTGTACCCTGGGCGTAGCAATTCCTGGATTCCTGCTGACTACCTTTCATAACTCCTACCCCATTTTCCGTTGGGAATTTTACGAGTAGATGAAAGGTAGACGCGATGGCTTGCAGTTTGTTGAGGCTGGGTCGTCCCAGAATGACATTGTAGGCCGAAGGTTGGTCTACCACCAGGTACCTGATCATCTTGGTGGTCAAAGCTCCGCCCTCGGATCCGAATGTCGTGGGTAGGGTGATGGCGCCCTCGGTGTAGACGGGCTTTCCGCTGAAACCGTAAAGAGGTGTCTTTACCGGTGTGGGGATCAACCCTCCGAGGTTCATTTGGATCAAGGCGGATTTGAAGATGACGTCGGCGGAGCTTCCGTTGTCAATCAGGACTCGCCGAACTCGGCTGTTGGCGACTAGTATATCAGTCACGATGGCGTCATTGTACGGGTGACAGATTCTCCCTCCTGGTGCCGGGGGCGCCGGGAGTTATCGGATCTCCTTGAACTGCCGTCACCACCAGATTCCTCGGGTTCGTGAGATCTTTCCCTTTTTTGGCTTTTGCGTTGCCGATGGTCTCTTTGTTGTCCGGTGTGGTCTAGGCGGTGCCGGAGATCCTCCTCGTCGCTCGGGGCATGCCTCTGTCGCCGACGTTCCCTTCGCCGGCTTCTAGCATTGTTGGTGGCACCTTCGTACCCCCCGAGCCGATCAAAGGCTGATCGCCGGGTGGTTTGTGATTGTGCTGGCCCCTGAGAGTTTTCAGGAACGGGGCGTTCTTCGTTTGCCTCTTTCTGGGTGAGTTCGAGGGCTTCTTCAGAGCTCTCCTCCTCTTCTTCGTTGGCGTGTTTGCCTTCGAAGTGTTTGGAGATGAGTCCTGTTAGCCGAAAAAGACTTTCTTCGACTCGGACCAATCTTTCCTCGTTGTGAGCTGACTCACGACGGGCGCTTGTCTCTGGCAGGATACGGACCTGCTTTCGACGAGCTTGGGTCTTGGCTCGAGTGTTTAGGGCGATGCTCTCTGTAGGGTGAGAGGGCGTGCCTTCCGTTGATTGGGATGACATTCTCTGATTTGTGGGATCAGAGCGTCGTTCTGCTGGTGGGGTTGTTCAGAGGACTGACTTCCTGGACACCCCCTCCTTCTAGCGCCAAAATGTTGATGCCGTTTTTTGGATCAAACACTGTTGTGGCCCAAGTTGTGGATTTGGGCCTGGCCCAATGTCGTTTGCTGACGTGGCGGGCTTTTTGTAGACTTCTGCGTGGGCCTTGGTTGGCCTTTGTTACGGGGATGACAGATTTGCTGTCTGTAGTGGCTTTTGCTGTCAATGATAGTTCCCTCTGACCCCCGTTGACTTTGGGATGATTGCCATTCTGTCGTCGGAGTGAGTTTTTAATTGGCCGATTCGGGGACTCTGAGTGGGTATCACTGGACTTTTCTTGGAACGAAGGTCTCGTGGCCGTTCAGGGTCCGAAGCGATCGGGGTGGCTCGCTACCTGTTACCGCAGAGTCTGGAGATGGCCAGGCCGGGTTTTATACAGGACCTGTTACCGCAGAGCCTGGAATTGACCAGGCTGGGTTTTGTACAGGACCTGTTACCACTGAACCTGGGGATGTCCAGACCGGGTTTTGTACAGGTTCGGAGTCCACGCGGATCGGGGGTACCAGTGAACGGGGGAGTGCATTCGTCCAATATATGGGTCCAGAGATCCCTCTCAGGGTGATCCCTCGGTCGTCCGGATCTTAGAGGGAATTTCTCAGACCTGACCCTACGACCTGAATAGTGGGCCCCGTCACTTGTCCCCAGACTATCCCAACAGTCGTATGATAGACTGGAGATAGGCCGGACACAATGTGGAACGGAGCCTATCAGGCGGGTCGGGACCTTATGAAAATTCGTCCAGGGCTTCCGCTTTTATGAACTGTCTCACTTCTCTGAGCCTGAAAAATGTAACACCCGTGGTCAAGGGAAACAGGGGGGGGGGGGGGGGGGGGGGGTACCCCCTGATTCACCTCCGACGCTCAACATTAGTATAATATTTGAGGGGAGGCGAGTATATCGGGGGTAGAGAGAGAGAGAGAACTCGAGTCGAGAGAGTTTGAATGAGTTACCGTTTTAACTGAACTGAGCTTCTATTTATAATAGGGTCCAGGGGCCCGATCGCAGTAAAATATTATCCAGGGGGGTCCCGGACAGTTTTATAATTGCATTTCAGTCCCTGGAAAAGATGGTCCGATCCCGGCCGTCCGCGCGAGATCGGACGGCCACCAAGCCCCCGATGGGGGCCCGCCTTGTGTGAGACCGATGGGCAGGGTTAATCCCTGCCCTACACGTGGCCGCGGGGGCCCGCCCCAGCAAGTGGGCAGGCGCTGCTTCCCGCGCGCCCTCATCAGGCCCATCGGGGCCCTTCACTCGTCCTGCACGAGGACCGAGGCCCGCGCAGGTGTGGGATCACGCCATTTGGCGTGATCGTGTGCGTGCTGCCCCCAAGTGAGGGCTGAGGAGACCCCGGGTGGGGCCCGCGGGCTGGTGGCGGCGCAGGAGGCCGCCACGTGGCGTGGCCCTGACAGCCGCCGCCCCTGTGGGTCCCGCGGGTGTTTCCTCGGCCGTTTTCGCTCCCGAGCGCGTCCCGTGTCCATTTTTCCCAAATTTTATGTCGTTTTTGGGGTTTTTCATATTTTTGCGAACACCGGGACACTTCGTTTTTCGAAAACGGGCCTCCGGAGGGAGTTTTGGGTTTTGAAATTGATTAATTTGATTAATAAAGATTTAATCAAATGTGTAATTAATTAACGGAAATTATGTTAATAATTCCCGTTTAATTAATTTATTTCGTAAAATCAATTCCGAGAATTACCCATAACACCATGTTTCGAGGTTGCCAGACTCACTCACAGATTCAAAAAACACACACCATCTACTATTGAGAGCTTACAAGACCAAGAAAAGCTCGCCGGATTCGAAGCCGGAGCTCTCGGAAAAACAAAACAGTGGCAGGACGTTACTCGGTCATTGTTTGCTTGTGCAATTATTTGCTAATATTGTTTAAAACTCATTTAGATAGTGTAACATAACTTACATATCTCTATCACTCTTTTAATGGACTTTCTGAGTATTTTTTTTTATACGTTATTACACTTTGTATGATTTAATAAAAATAGTCAAGTCATTGAAAGTGCCCAAAAGCAAATAGGGCAATGCAATCAATGTTCAAGTTATTGAGAAGGACTTACAAATGAGGCTTTATCGAGTATGGGGATTGCTTTTTGTTCATACATACTCAAGATGTTTCTCTTATCTTTTGACTCAATAATTTGTGGGATTTCCAAGTAGAAAGTTATGTTAGTTATAATAATAATAATGATAATAATAATAATAATAATAATAATAATAATAATAATAATAATAATGGCTTCGTATAATTTTAGGCAATAATAATAATAGAAAAAACTTGGTTATTGCTTGCCTTTTTGTAATTTTTTTAAACTAATTTGTGTATAGCGAAAGAATACCGTAATGACAAATATAAATATATATATATATATATATATTTATGAATAGAAGAAACTAAGACTATATGGAGTAATGATGATATCTCTTGAAACTACAAAGCTTGAAACTCTAAAACACTAATAATATTTATAGAAGACCCGAAACTCATATTATTGTGATTCTGTTCCAAGTTATATTAACATAATATTCACTTATGACAGAAGAATACCGTAACAAAAAACACACACACATATATATACACACACACGAAAGTTACAAACACAAAAAACTCCAGATAAACTCGTGAATACTTAAAACTGAAAACAAGAAAAACAATCCAACCGTCTCTAAGATAAGCGGTATATTTCCCGCGAGAGAGAGTACTATTTGAATATAGTGATTTGAGAAACTAGATCCGTCTCTCATGCAAAATATAGAAAGTGAAAGCTAACAATAATCTCCCATGTCATGTTCTCATCATCATACGCAATATTCTTTTCAACTCTCAACAAGCAAAGCCAAAACACACAACAAAAAGCAGTGAAAGTAATTTTATAAACTAACCTTTTCTTTCTATTTTCTATATTTTACTTTTCGTTTGTCATGATTTCACACCAAACCCCAACTCTTACTTAGTTAATTACTTATATATTTCAAACTATATATATTGAAAATCAAATACTGCTTTACATATTTGCTTATAGCTTCTTATAGATAATTTAAATATATAATCGATGTAATTTCTTAAAAGCAACCATGATGATTAATTTGATGATGAGCTCTTGGATTCGTATAACTAAACTAATAAAGAGAGCTACACAAATAGATAGTACGAATTGATTCATCATTAGGTCATATATTTTTCTAAAAATACTCGCCAATATACACCACATACATACACACACACTATGAATACTCGCCACGGATATACACCACATTCACACACACACACACACACACATATATATATATGTGTGTGTTATCTGAGATATGTATTACATAAAATTTTAAGTTTTTGAATTCGTGCAATATGAAATAAATATAAAAAGGAGAACTATATGTCCTCAAAATTCACAGTACCAAATTGTTTCACTGTTTACTTTACTTTCTTCTTTGACTGCTATAAATGTACAGAAAACCAAATCATAGTATAATATATATATATATATATATGTGTTGATGAATGATGATATATTTATATAACCCTAGCTCTGTGAAGAAGACCAAGAAACTTACTTGGGGATGTATTAGTTGGTGGAGTTGGGGGGAATGAAGCCTGGTCCGAGATCATTCGATGATCAAATTCAAAATATGATTATATATATATTATACACAGACCTTCGAACATTAAAATCTGTATTTAAGGTCGAATGAATGGTCTCGAACCAGACAGCATTCCCCTCAACCACATTGGTTCATGAGAGAGAGAGAGAGAGAGAGAGAGAGAGAGAGAGAGAGAGAGAGAGAGAGAGAGAGAGAGAGATGATATCTGATTTCTGGTTCAGCCATGCAATATTGTTATGACAATATGGGCCCTTATATATATAATATATATATACACGTAATACGTGAGCACATGAGGAGATCAAGTCTTGTAGTTGGGGTCAAAGTGTCAAACATCAAAATAATATAATTATAGATAAAATTATTGCACAATTGCCCCTCAACTTTGCTCGTTAGTGAACAATGAACTATCAACTTTTTTTATATATTGGAAAGATCACCTCTACTATTAAAAAAAAGTAGCACATTTTTAAAAGTTCATAAAGGTGTTAATTTATAATTAAAAAATAGTAATAAATCTTTTTTTTTGGGGGGTTGAAACCCCAACACATTATAAGGTGGTTCCGCCTAGGGCTTTTTGCAAGAATAGTCTTATTTGAGTTTTTATTTAGTTTTATTTCATATCATCGGTGAACAATTTTTTTGTTTCTTAACCAGGGGTATTTGGGGGTATGTTTCTAAATAAAATCCCAACAGAAGTCTTTTAGCAATTTATTTCTTCTGCCTATGGTTTAAAAGTATTTTCATCAATTTTATTGTCATTTTCTTCAATTTCTTAGGATTTTTTCATTTCACGGTTTTTTTTTATCACAATAATGAATAATTTTGTAATCTAGTATATTTGATCTTGTTATGTATACATTAACAGTTTTTGGAGCATATTTTAAAGTGTTTAAAACTGTTTATGTAAAGATAAAAAGTGTGTTGGGGTATAGTTTTGTAATTTAACAAACTCGGGTACTTTTTCAAAAATACATGCTCTACCGGGCATACAAACTGAAGTTTCCCTATATATATATATATATATATATATATATATATATATATATATATATATATAAATCTCTGTCGTTCTTACAGATTTCCACACGGTATTAGAAGTTCTTTTGAAGCTTTAACTTGCGTAGGCGTTGCATGTGCATGGTATTTGAAAATTTGACTCCTTCATATTTATATAAAAATATTACATCAAGGAAAAAAGATCTTTGATTTCTAGACTACCTAATGTGATATTAAAGAAATTTTGTCACACAACCATAAAAAGTAATTTTATTTTAATTACAAAGTGAGGTTTCCCAAATGTCAAAAGATCAACTCATACTTATATATATATATATATATATAAATATATATATATATGTATATACAGACATTTAATATGTGATATATATATGCATAATTAAGAGCATGTGTCGTCACTGAAAGTCGTGAAGAGATTGCTTGAAATAAAGAAGGATTTGATGAGCATGCAGGTCAAAGCAAGCTTCTTTAAGCATCAAAGTTGATAAAGACCTGCAAAGAAAAATACTAGTTTGCCCTCTCCAATCAATCTCTAGTCTACAAAAATATATATACATGTATGAGCAGTGAAGGACGTGGGCAATCCTATGGGTTACTATATTTTCAAATTTAAATCCAGAACTAGAAAAATTATGTCTTAGGAAAAATTCGAAACCAAAATAGTATTCAACTGCTCGTATTTAGTATTCAACTGCTCGTATTTACCACAATAAAGATCCAACCCTGCAAATTAAAAAAAAAAGGTATAAACATTTAATAAAAAAGAGAAGAAAAACCGTGGGAAATGCATATCACCGGTAGGTAGGGTTACAACCAGTCGGTTAACCTATTTATTTTTCACTATTTTCTGTTCTTAACCAAATTCCGGTTAGTCATGTTTTAATAACCTAAACCTGTTTTTAAAACCGGTTATCAAAATCTGATTAGCCTGATTAGTAACTTTAGCCTTTATTTATTAATTTTAAATATAACATTTAACAGACTTTATCTCAACGATAAAACATATCGGTCCAAAATAAATCGCAATAAAACAACCAAGTCTGAAAAGAAATATACTAGTCCATAACATAAATCCAAAAATACAACAATTATAAAAAAAAATAAAAAAAATCCAGTTTGGCAACTCGAAGAGGTTTGGCTGAAAGAAAGAAAACCCTATTTTAATTTAATTTTAAAATATTTAAATAAATAAATATTAAAACTGATTATAAAAATCGATTATAAAAATAACCTGTAACCTTATCTTGTTTGAAACTGGATAGGTTAACCTTAACTTGTTTTCAAAAGAATTTGGTTACAGTTATTTTAAATCGGATAATTTTCAATTACAGTTGTAAAATATGGTTACCAATTATTTTGCACACTTACTGATAGGCATGTCCGTCCCGGGTTTTTTTTTTTTTTTGCTAGCCAGTTGGGCCCACCCACATGTGGCCTTGGTTGCACATGAAATGTCTATGAGTGAATATAGTTGCATTTTTAATAAATAGTGAATTTTGTTCAACAATACTATTTAAATACATTATCCAAGTTGTAGTTAGAACTTAGAACTTAGAAGTATTAATTAACACTCAAATACAAATCATATATATATATACATATACTTATATTCTGTAACATGGCAAGTTACATATGGTGACTTAATATATATATATAGGAAAACTTCAATTTGTATGCCTGATAGAGCATGTGTTTTCGAAAAAATATCTGAGTTTGTTAAATTACAAAATTATGCCCCCAACACATTTTTTTGTCTTTACATAAACACTTTTAAACACTTTAAAATATGCTCCAAAAACTTTTAATGTATACATAAACACTTTTTGTCTTTACATAAACACTTTTGGAGTATAATTTTGTAATTTAACAAATTCAGGTACTTTTTTTAAAAGCACGTGTTGTCCGGGCATACTAACTGAAATATATATATATATATATATATATATATATATATATATATTCTAAGAGCATGAGTGTTTCTTTTTTTTTTTTTGCAAATTTTTACTTATGTTACTACAAGTAACTGTTTGCAATTGATCACTAATGAACTGCAAATAGCATTTTATTTAAGGAAAACTTCAGTTTGTATGCCCAGACAGCATGTGTTTTTAGAAAAATATCCGAATTTGTTAAATTATAAAACTATGTCCCAAAAGTGTTTATGTAAAGACAAAAAGTGTATGTATACATTCATAATTTTTGGAGCATATTTTAAAGTGTTTAAAAGTGTTTATGTAAAGACAAAAAGTGTGTATGTATACATTAACAATTTTTGGAGCATATTTTAAAGTGTTTATGTAAAGATAAAAAGTGTGTTGGGGGCATAGTTTTGTAATTTAACAAATTCAGGTACTTTTTTAAAAACACATGCTTTACCGGACATATAAACTGAAGTTTCCCTTATTTAAAGGGATGGAAAACGAAGCAGATCTGAGTCCTAAATTGGTGGTGTGATTCCAAACTTAAAACGAAAGAAATAGAGGTTGGCCTGTTAAAGCTTGAGCAAGAAAAGAAAAGAAAAAAGAGACTTATTCATCATAATTAGTGCAGAGTTGGTAGGGAGATTTCTTTTAAAAGTACCCAAAAGAGGATAAAAATCATCACATTATATATATGGTCAAGTAGTAAATGTATGAATTATTGAAGTATAAGTAGTATATGTAACTTGATTTAATATTCAATATGGTAAATAAATACGAGTAATATACTTAAAAATCATAAATTGATTGACTAATTTACGAAAAAATAATGAAGTAATTGGCAATAATAGTTTTGAATTTTGCATACCTTTACACTTCATTTTATTCCTTACACTGTATGGAAAAATATGTTAAGATACACATGACTTATTCAAGTACATTTCTAACTAAGTACGAGATGAGATTAATGTACTAAAATACGTTTATTTGATGTGCACACGTGTGAAAAATTTCTACACAAACGGAGACACATTGGAAAGATAATGAAAAAACATAAATTTCACGAGATTAGATACTCAATAAATGAAATTGAAATTTGGGAATATAAAATGCTATTTCAGATAAGTTTGGATACTTTTAGTGTAATTATCCCAAAAATGTTTTTTTTAATGCTCGACTACATTAATGATGATCAAAACGTGCAATCCAACAACACATGCAAAAGCCTATTGGGTTGGAAATGGAAACAATAATTTTCGTGGTCCTAATCAACAATAAATCACATTTGTGTATAAATAGTGACATATATGTAATTATAGATAGTATATGATTACAAACATTAGGCCAACAAGGAAATATAGGTTTCCTAAAGAATCCCAATGCCTCACATGGGAACAGATAAGATAAGACAAAAAGGATTGTTTGGTTACATGTGTGTGTGCAAGATATAATGTGAAAAAAAAGTCCACTAATTACAAATCTTTCTATTTCTCTTTCTTTAATTTAATTAATCGCTAATTAAGTTAATTTAGGCGTGTTACACATGCCACACGCCTTTCAATTGGATATGAAAATTTAGTTCAAAGTCCGGATTCAGTCGGGTTCTTTTTTCCGAAAAATTGAGCTTAGTTCGAAACTTTTAAAATCAAGTACTGTCTCGTATAGTTTCAAAATTTTGGTATTTCTTTATCTGAATCATATAATTAATTCATAAGAGTTGAGAGTTTAGAGCTTTATTTTAAACTTTAATAATGTATTTTTGAAGTCGATAACATGTTATTTTTTATTAGAACATATTTTTACTTATAAATAATAGTTTCAAAAACAATCCGGTCCAGGCTACGGTCAGGTTTTAGCTCGAGCAGATTTTTTAGCCTGCTTTTTATGTATAAAAAAATTATTTAAATCGGCTATTCAAAAACTAGGGCTAGGCCGAAAAACTGACAAAAGTGTGGTACAAGCTTGTCTCGGTTTCACCCTTACTCGGTTCTTAATTTTTTAACACTCCTTCAACTTGCAACTTAATAACTCTAATTACACGACGAAACAAGCAACTTAATTGATAAAATCTCTCCAAAAAGACTAGATATTTATAACACGTTATGATGATATAAAATAGTGGTCCAAGTTAAATTTGTTTCTGCTATTATCTCCCGCTTTTATAGCTAGTGCCTTATGGCAAGGGCAGCATATAGCCATGTTGAAGAGTGAGGGGCAAAAAAGCACAAGCAAGCAATTATTTTTGTCAATTTATTTAATGAGTGAGCAAATTTTCAAAGCATTAAAGCATGCATGTATATGTAGCAAATGTTCAAACATTAAAGCAAATAATACGTGTATGTTAAGTTTTGGAAATGAATAGTTGTGGAAAAAATACTCAAACTATTTTAAAATAGTGTGGCATATCCACAAGATTTAAATTGTGCTGATTAAATGTTGAGTTTTTCTGTCTCCATTGATGTTGAGTTTTTTTTTTTTCACTTGTACAATTCATATTAACATTTTTATTTTATTTCTTTCAATATTTTTGAGATTTTGCTTGTTAAATATTTCAATTTGATGCATATACGTGGAATTAAAAAAAAAAAACTCAACATTAATCGAGACACATGAGATAAAACCAATTGAGAACACAAATTTCACAATATTGGGTATTTAATCAGCGCAATTAAAAGCTTGGAAATATGTCGTGCTATTTTATAAAAAAAATTAAAAAAAAAAATAGAAGGTACTGTTACCGTAATTATAACTTTAAAAAATGTCCCCATTTTCATGAGGTTTCAACTGTCAACTTTCAAGCTATATTGTTGCTTGACGGCAATATGTTAGGCCATCTAACTTATTTTCTTTGTCCTTTTGGTTTGTTTGTACTTTGTAGTTTGTAGTATAGTCTTCACATTACACGCTTCAAAGTTGTTCAAAAAGGCAATAATAATAACACTTATAATAATAATTAGGGTTAATGACGGTGAAAATACCCAATGTTTGGTCAAAGAACTCCTCGTGTACTCAAAGTCTAAAAATAGTGGCAAAAATACCCAAAGTCGTATTTGGGGAGTTGACCACTTCATTCTCGTATCGCTGTTAACTTACCCGTTAACTATATTTTTTTGCCACGTGGACGAGCCCACATCAGCCTCGTTTACAACAAAATAATAAATTAAACTCCTAATTGATACAATTTAACACAACTAATTGAACCCCTAATGATTACACTTAAAAAATAGATTTGTCCACGTGACCAGAGTTAACAGGTAAGTTAACGGCGTTAAGAGAATGTAGTGGTCAACTCCCCAAATACGACTTTGGGTGTTCTTACCACCACTTTTAAAGTTTGGGTACACGATGAGTTCTTTGACCAAACTTTCGGTATTTTTGCCGTTATTAACCCTAATAATTTAATAAAGAATTTTATAAAATTAACATCAAAAGGGAAACATTTTTATATATTTGTCGATATATCATTGACAAACTCACAAACCTAGAAATATCGCGTGGATATCTAGTGGTTTCGTAAATTTAAATATAAAATTTAATCTTTTGGTATATATGCCCCAAATAGGAGACAAAGAAGAAGAAGTGGATAAATACTAAAAATATACTTATTGTACTTAATACTAACAGTTTACAAGATATGAAAATGTGAGTGATGAATCAGTGAAATATGCCGCCACTTTCATTTAACTTGTAGTAAGTATTTGATGGCAAGAATCTCTATATTTTTAAATTATCAGCATATTGGATGTTAAAAACATGTTTTTATAATATAAAATTTTCATTAAGTTATATAATATAATAGATTTACGTAGGAATCTCGATTAAAGAAGTAATGAACACCTTGAAGTCAGAAAAAAAAAAATACTAATACCAAACAAGGCCAAAATCCAAAGCAAGCAAACTTTTGACTAAGAGTTTTTTGCTTCCACAAATGGGACCAAGGGTTTACTTAAAAAGTCCTCTTTTGCCATTTAATTGCACCAACAACTAAATGCTCCAACTATTAATAACCATTGGTTTTCCATTCTTTTGCTTTAAGAGCTTTCTTTTTTATAATAAGCTAAACAATAAGTCAAGCATAATTTCTAATCTTAAAAATACATAGCTCTATGGGACCCTTAAAACCCTAACTTTTTATCTCTAAAATCATGGTTTCACATCACTTCCTCACTAACTACCAAGCAAAGCTTTCAAAAAAGAAGGTTCAATTTTGTGGAAGGAATTCAATTTCTTCTGATTAAGTATGGTCGGTTTTACATTGGAAAATAAATCAAAAGTGTACACATATCGAGTTATTCACAAAAACTTCCTTTGAATTTCGCACTTCGAACTTTATTTGGAGAAAATAACGGCATAAGTACTCAAGGTCTTTGAAAAGTTAATATTAAGGTCTTATTCTTTTTTTTAGAGGCGAAATGTGTCAAACTCTTATTTTGTGTATTCCGACGTATTTTCGTCTAGTACCGCGCCACGAGTCTCGTTTTTCAAGCCATTAAAAATACAATTGTTTATCATTCATAAATCAGTTTAATTTTTTAATTAAAAATAGTAAATTTAAAAGTTTTAACAACGTGACACGTAACGCGTTTCGAGCGGAAACATGACGGAAGACACAAAATAAGAGATTGACAACTTTTGTCACAAAAAAAAATGAAGACTTAATGTCAATTTTTCAAAGACTTTGAGTACTTATGCGGCTAATTTTCCTTTTCGGCTTTTTATACTTTTCTATTAGCGTAAGGTTTTTAAAGTAAGAATAAAATTTTGACTTTTGCCCAACACATTATTTACTTATTTTCATCAATTTCGATAAAAAAAAAAATTCAATATCATCGGACTTTATCCTAATAGATTTTGAATAACTACTCGTTGAAATATTTCGCAATAGTCCCATGGTAGAAAAAAAAATTAACAGATGATAATAACTCGACAAAGTAAATTTGGACAAGTGAGGGTTTGCGCATAAATTAACATGTTTCTGACTGGTCTCATTCTCATCATTCATCAATAGTCCAATAGTTCAAAAAAAAAAAAAGGTACAAATTATGTTTTCCTTGACAATTAGGCAGATATTTAAGAAAGAAAAAAACATTTATTTTGTACACATAAAACATATAAATTACAGATCATTTACACTCATAAATGACAAAACATATAAGTTATATGTGACAAAGTGCACAACACATTGGACTACTGAAAAGAAATCAAGACTCTTTCTCTTCTTATAAGTTATTAACTTAATAAAAACTTAGCTCACAACAATAGCGCCGTGGTTGTCACGGTTATGAGTGATGCCGTTTAACTCACCGGCAATAGTAGCTTCTTCTTTTAAATTACCGGTACTGTGGCGATTTCCGAGGCCATCGGTTCCTTTGGTTCTGTCTGTGGCATTGTTGCAGCTTTTTCGCCGGCCGAGTTTGGGAGATTTTGCACGAGTTGGGGGAGGCTGGCACGGAAGAAGCAAATATTAATTTATCGAGGAAAATTGTAGAGAAAGTAAAGTGTAGGAAAATTAAGAGAAAAGTTAAAATATAGTCAGAAACGTTTTTATTCATTGAGCGCTTCTTGAAGCATTAAAAAATTGCCGGGGCTAGCCCAGTGGTTAAATATTTTAACTTGTATTCTTGACATGCAAGGTTCCGAAGAGAAAAAAAAAAAAAAGGCTCACCCTACCAAAAGAAAAATGCAAAAACAAAAAGGGAAAGGGAAAATATTTTGATGTATGTTTTGTAGGAAACAAAGGCTTAAGCTTTTGGGTCGAAATATACCGAGTTCATTAGACACTTCGAAAAAGGAAAAAAACAATCAAATAAATGAACCATTAATTGCGAAAAAAGAAAGAAAATAACTGTTGAGACCTTTTTAAGCTCAATCTTCGGTGGAGGACCGTCGTGGTAGAAGCTCGGCATTGGGCTCGCCTTGAAAGTTAAACTCTTCCTCAGTTGCTTTATCGCTGCCTCGCTCTCTTCCTAAAATTTAACCCGAATTTTGAGCGGTCTATCTCAGAGAAATTATCATAAACACGCATAAGATTCATCGATACAAAACGAGAACAAGCATGAGACCTTCGTTCTTGCTTCACTTTGAGATTTCTGAGCCTCTAATGCTTGGTGTTTCTCCTCCAACTTAGAATAGAACTATAGAAGATATTTAGCCATATTACATCATCAATACTTATTTATACCATTTTATAGAGAATTTCTCATAAATTTGATTGATAAATTCGGATCAGGACTTTACCTCCCTTCTTTTTTCTGCACGCGTACTACATCTAAAAACCGGCGCCGCAGCAACAACCGACCGTTTGTGTGCAGAGACCACCGTTCTTTTGAATAAAAAAAAAAAAATTCAAGGAACAAACAGAAATCAAGGGTATCGAAGAACACGAAGAATAAAATGAAAACATATGAAGGATACGATGAAGTAACAGAACATGAATCTTCCTCGCCGGGATGCTTCTTGTTTTTAGGATGCAATGGCTTTCTCGGAACCGAGGGCAATATTGACTGCATATATAGTCAAAAACGACAATTTAGTGTTACTGCAATGTGTACAATATAATTTAAGGAGAAAAAAAAAGAGTTACCTGATTCTTCTTTAGAGAAATAAGATTTTGTGGAGTATTTGAGTTTGGAGATTTAGTCTGACTGTTGGCCACACATGAAGCGCGTTTCTCGGTTGCCAAGGCAAATGGCTGTGGAACAGTGAGCTTTGACTTGATATTTCCAGCAGCTGGTTTCATGAGTAAAGTCAACTTGTTTTGATCTTTCACCTCGACTTTCCCGGAAGCAAGGCCGTCTTCTAGATCAGAGCTTATGGTGTTTAATTCGGTATTAGATTTTTCATCAGTACATTCTTTCACTTCGTATTCTTTTACTTCGCTGATATCTTCCGAGATTTTTGGTTCGGGATCCACGGTGACTAGGCCGTATGATTCCGGGATTGCATTTTCACTGGGGCTTGATTCATGGTCCGAATCAACGGAAGTGTCTTTTGGATAATCTGACTCCTTATCCACGCAAATATCCATGACTTCCATTCCCATCACACTGCAAAACATATAAAGAACACTTAGCACATCATCAACATATAATTCACGAGTAATTATCAACTACGCCCCCTGAACTAGTTTTATAGTCTTGGTTTCCCCTGTAAATTTACTTTTTTTGCGTTTTCCTCTCTGATCGTTTAAAATATCCACAGTATCAATCGAATCTGAAAACATGTGCATTGCAAATGGTGGTAGATTTATGATAATTGCATCTCTAAGCATAGCATGTCAATTGAATATGGCTTTACATTTCACGAAATATTATGTCAACTTTTAAATTTTAGATGGGAAATTGCTAGAATTTACAAGTTCACCGGGAAAATACTTAGTACCGGGAAAACAAAGACATAAAACAAGTTCAAGAGGCATGGCTGATATTTACTCATGACACTCAAAGAAACACCAAAGACTTGCACTCATATATAAGCCACTCTAAGAAAGTACCTTATAACATAAAAATAATAATCATATTACTATTACTCCTAAACCATTCGCTAGATCACGACGAAGGCAAACCGCTGACAAGAATATGATTAAATACAATGTATCCTGATCAAATAGTTTGTATCATAAACTGAAAAATTGAAATTAAGGTATCCTTTACGCACTTATTCTCGTAGCCCGTATAGGGTACAAGTTCGAATTCTCAATTACCGACCGAGCTAACCCACATTGTATCGTTTCGATAACCCCAAAACTCTCGCCCAGTCGTCAATCATGAATAAACTATGTTTCGAGTAATCATAAAGACAAGGCTTGACCAAATACAGCAATCTGACATTTGAATAGCACTAACCTATAAATACACATGATTATATATGTATGTGACTCTGTTCTATACAAACCGAGCATGGCAGAGATCAAGATCCAAACCCCTAAACCAAACAATACAATCTTACTCTTCAAAAGCATTAATACCATAACTTCTATGTTTGAGAGACCGATCGGAAGCGCAAGCTCACCGCATTGGCCTCGTGCATGAACAGATTGAAGAACGAATCGGAATCGAAAGGGAAATGCAGAAGATTACTCACATTTCGTGGATTGATCGGCGAAGAAATTTGAACTTCGAAGGCTCTCACTGAGAGAGAGAGTGTATTGCGTTGATCGAGGTGTTTATTGTCTTTTTTCGATTTTATATATAACGCTGTGACCCCGTCGGCGAGTAACGCCGTTACTTCACGCCGTTTTCTTTTCAATTAAATAGCTACTACTTACGTATTTATGCTGTTATAATTCTATTAAAAAAAAAATAGTAGCTGAAAACTTGAATTAATTTTTTTTTTTAATGCGTAAGCGCACTGACACGACTTTTATTTTTATTTAATATATCCTCTAATTACTTTTATCTTTAAAATTTATAAATAAATTTCTTTGAAATGTTAATTTTTGTTTAATAATATTTTTATTCTTTTTTATATATCATTTTACAATTTGACAAAGCTGATAATGTCAAGAATAATATTCTAGAAAAGAAATACAAAATCAAAAATGAAGAAGAGATACAATTATGTTATGATTCCACAGATGTGTCAATCTCAGAGACTCTAAGATTCAAGAATCTACAAAAGAAGAAATCAGATAAACGGAGCTTAGGCGCATTCAAAGCTTCCCTTTAAGCAGATTCGGTCCCTCCAATGTTGAAGAACAAATTGATTATCTTATTCTCAGGGTACAGAGGTTATATCGCCGGATTAAAAACACCTAGAAACCGGTGACGAAGTTGAAAATAAAAAAACCAACAGAGTGACTCTGAAAATCGTTTATGTTCTTCTTTATTGTCTTAGAGTTTGGGTTGGGGCTTTATTTGTAATTATACACCTAAGAACGGATCTTAATTTATGAGTTAATGCCAAAACAATTTTTTGCCATCAATGTAAAACAGTTTTGATTGTTGGTTTATTGATTATAAGGTTTAAAGTTATTAGACGTCTTTAATAGTCAATAAACACTAAAAAATTTCATTTATAAGAAAATTAGTTCCTACTGATAATGAAGACCGGACGCTCGTGTAGAAGCAAGGCGGTGGAGTTCGGCAAAACCGATAGCGAAAGTCGATGGATTCAAGAGAAATCAATAACATAGGAATTTATATTTTACATTATTATTTTTCTAAAATAGATTAAAAAGAAGAAAAATATAGAGTTGTATTGTCAAATTATATTAAAATAGTATATTTTATTATTTATTTTTTAAATAAAATGTATATTTCGTAAAAAAAAATAGAAAGTACCAAAAGCAATTTTTTTTTCTTTTCAATATTGTCTTGTGAAGTTAAATTTCTAATATTTTCTCTACGAAAAAATATACTAATTTTGCATTTAATTTTTTTGAAATTTCATTTCAAATGTTTTTTTTTTTCTTCTTCTTCTTTGCATAAAATAAATCCGTAAATTCTCTAATCATTGGGTTCAATATTGTTGAGTAATTTTTAAAATATTTTATCTAGAATAAATAACTACTAAATTCTGTCCTTATGTATATGTTTGTTTGTTATATATAAAAAAGAAGTTTCCCTGCTTCACTAATCCACTAATAATTGGAATTCATTTTTAACATTTTTCTCTCTTGTACACAGACACGAGTGCCTTTTGATTAATGCGACCGACTTTATTTGGAGATTATTTATTGAAAGCAAAATATAATGTGTGCTTTTGTTCAATAACTTTGCCCTTTTGCCACAAAAATGGGCCCCTTTTTATTAGTTTCAAATTTATAGTTGGTAAAGTTAAATTATATATTTTCTTTGTCTATAATCAAAGTGGAATCATTTACAACTTCCTTCTTATCCATATTCGCTTTTTTGTTAAAATAATAATACCCTATTCTATTTGGAATTGTTATACATGCTATTTTTTCTAAGGCGTTAAAAGGCCGTGCCGGCTCAGGCCTACCCGATCTGTCTTAAAATAACCCATTTAGGTTGTTGATCCCCTCTTGCGATAATATAGGCAAGGCTTGTAAGTAAGGGTAAGCTTCGATAGTTCTTCGGAAACCCGCCTATTACGCTGCAAAACTTATGCATTCAACAACTTATGATCCGGTTCGATCCACTTTAGCATCTCTAATTTTTTTGGTGTGTACATTTCACATTTGCGTATCCAAATAAGTATTTTTTTTTTATTTAAACATTGCCATTTGTATTGAACAACAAGTCTCTATAGTCTTTAAAACACTTGATGTGTGGCATTGTGTTCTAAATTAAGCAAAAACATGTATATCTTATTTAATACGTGTATGATTCTTTATTTGTTGTTCATAGTTTGTAGGCTGCTCATTAGTCTCGAGTTTTGACGGTTCGGAACACTCTTCATTGCAATGGGGCATCGGCGTTATGTCGGTGATATCTTTTCACTTAATTCATGCTCGAACCACTAACCGTTTTTATTTCCATATTTTCCGTTTCATTCAACAAAAGATCGTGTCTTCTTCCATTCCACGCGTCTTTTTTATTTATTTTAAAATAAAAATAGCGTAAATCCTGCCAAGGATTGTGCTGTTTTAAGGTGAGAGCTTTAACTAACAGAATATATATACAGATCAAAACAATAAAAAAAATTTTTTGAACAATATTGTTTTCTATATACTAAAATATCAGAGATATTGTAGACTATATGTCCATTTTAACATGATCCAAAAAATGTAACCATTTAAGCAGATAGTATTAAATCATATGTAGATACGGTATATGTGATATGTCACCTTATTTATTTTAAATATCACAAGATTCATTTTGTGTTTTCCTTATTTATTATTTTTATTTGTGTGAGCGTGTCTCTGAGTTTTTTTCAAAATTACTTTACTTCCTCATTTAACTAATAATAAATATGTATGATTGCTAGGCAACACTTTTTAGGAAAGAATAAATATAAAGTAGTGGACTATCTTTCACCTTTTTTTTTTTTTTTTTTTCATGGCTCTTGACTTTGTAAAATTGATTATATCAAATATTCGACTGTGTATTTTCATTCTTACGTAGTCATTCTATCCACTGTAATACTATTTTTTCATCGACATTGTTGATGCCGAAAAATGGATGATAAAGTTACTGTTTTGTTATACTTTATCTTTGTATTATGTCTCTGTTTAGTCATTAATTTTCTACTTTTATCTTTGTGTAGCTATTGACTTTGTATTTTGTTCATTTAGCTCTCTAAAGTATCATGTCAAAAATATAAATTTCATACTTATGGAATGACTAAGTTATTTTACAAAATAAAGTGCTGTATTATGATCCAAAATTACTAAATAAAAAAATGTGTCCAAATATATATGTCCTAAAAATAACACCTACTTGACTTTCTTTATTTCATATCCCGCTTTTGCGATTCAAATATGCTTATAAACTATTAGGCAAAGGTATCATAGGGGATTAAACGTGATATTTTAGACACCAAAACCACATGGAATATAATTATTTTGGGGTGATAAATGAATGAAGCTTATAATATATGGTCAAGAAAGATGTTCATGTCTTAACCACAAAGCAATTAAAGAGAGAGGACGTTCCATCCATATTATTGCTTTGGTCCCATCTTTGATTACACTGCTTAACCCTTTTGATAAAGCCTTAACACCATCTCAACATTTAATTAATTAATTAATTAAATAACAACTCCATTTATTTTCATTGAATTCCAATTCCCAATATAGCCCCCCTTTGGACATTAATATAGCAAAACACACTTATTTAGAGACTCAAAATAGTTGCATATATGTATGTGACTTAAATATTATTGACGCACTAAACAAGGACCGGAAATAAATAACGACCTTTGAATTTCTATCTTTTGATCTTCGTTTTTCATGATACTATAAAAAATGAACGAAAATAATAAATAAAAATAAAATTAGATATGAAGCCAACAATATGACATTTGTATTTATGTCGAGGACTTACCACTCGTTCACTGTTCACATAATATTTCTAATAGGGTTGAAAAATTTAGCCTCGATTTTTCGTTCACGCTCACGCTCGCTTGCAGCCCAAAGAACCGGGTTTTCACAACAAATTGTGCACAAGGCGAGATTTTCAAACTTAATAAACGATCGATGCATGCTTTGAGAAGCGGACGGAACCCGATTTTTCTAAAGATAGGGAAAAAAACAATAGTGAGAGATTTTTACACTTCATAAACAAGAAAACCATGCATTCTATTTTATAATCTCACGTAATGAAATCACCAACCTAAAAAATGGAACAATTTGATTCTTGAGTATAGGGAACGGGACAAAAAAAAACTAAATAATATGCCATGCACATATGTCATTCACGCACTAATAATATATAAATATAATGTTATCAAAGGGCATATGAGGTATAAAGAAGGATTATTGTGGGTTATATATATAAATTATAATAATAAATGTGAGCTGTTTTGCAATGACTTCGGTTGGAGGAGAACTCATCTGCTAAGTGGAGTAGTAGGAGAAAGGGTACCACTTAAGGCATGCATATAATATATATATATATATATATATATATATATAATGTCTAGAATAATTATTAATTGGCTCAAATGCCCTCATTCTAAATGTTATAATTTTGTTGTCACATGAGAAGAGAGAAGCGTGCATGGATGAAAGAAATAAATAATTTAAGGGTAAACTCCGGCTAATGTACCCAATGTTTGATAGATTTCGGATTATGTATCCAATGTTTATTTTCAACGGCTAATGTACCCAAACTTTATTCCGTTAGATTTTTTCATGTTTCCGTTACTTTACCGTCAACGAGTGATTATGTAAAGTTTTTTTTATTTTTGGCATAACTCACTCATTTTTTGTCCAAAATTTATGCACGACCTATGGTTGGAAATATAAGAGATAGAGCTACAACTTTTATGTTGTAAGTTTTGTAAAAATAAAGTTCAAAAAATACAAAATTTCAATTACTATATAAAACTGGACATTAGTGTAATGCAAAATATTTGTTTTTAGCAAATTTTAATATATTTAATGACTTTTTTTGATGAAACATAAAACTTAAAAGTTGTAGATAATCTTTTATCTTTCCAACGGTAGTTTGTTTATAAATTTTGGACAATAAATGAGTGAGTTATGCCAAAAATATGAAAACTTTTTGCACATCACATTTTTTATATTTTTGGCATAACTCACTCATTTATTGTCCAAAATTTATAAATAAACTACCGTTGAAAAGATAAAAGATTTATCTACAACTTTTAAGTTTTATGTTTCATCATAAAAAGTCATTAGATATTAAAATTTGCTCGAAACAAATATTTTACGTTACACTAATGTCCAATTTTACATTGTAATTGAAATTTTGTATTTTTTTGAGCTTTTTTTTACAAAACTTAAAACACCAAAATTGTGGATCTATCTCTTATATTTCCAACCATAGGTCGTGCATAAATTTTGGACAAAAAATGAGTGAGTTATGCCAAAAATAAAAAAACTGTACGTAATCACTCACTGACGGTCAAGTGACCGAAATAAGAAAAAATATAACAGAATAAAGTTTGGGTACATTAGCCGTCGAAAATAAACATTGGGTACATAATCTGAAATTGATCAAACATTGGGTACATTAGCCGCAGTTTACCCATAATTTAAATAAATAACCATGTTTATTTGACCTAGTGGTAACACCACTACACCTTCATTCAAGAAGTCACAGATTCGAAATTCCATGGGACTCAAAAGAGTCTCCTTTACTTATATGTAAACTTGGTCATAAGTGCCACCTGTTCTTACACTGAATATATATAGTAATGCGAGAGTGCATTGTAACTTTGGCCGATAATGCCACTCCATTAAAAAAAATATAAGAAATAAATAATCATAATAGCCACGTGTCATCACATCAAGCCCTTAATCTTAAGTGAAGGGTCTCGTAGTCCCACTATGACCATGGTATTCACTATCCAAACCATTAAATATAAATCATAAATCACAATTCATCGCCTTTCTTTGGCAATTTATCCTTTGAAATACAAATTGGCAAGATAAAGTGTATATTTAGATGGCAATTTGCTTTTGCGCCTCTTGAGTTTTAAACCTATCTTGTTTCTCAAGAAAGAAGATAAATAACCTCTATATGTATCGGCGACAACTTAAACTCGAAATAATCTCATTGTCGAGGAGGTGTGAAATTACAACTACAACGGCGAAAAGCCGGAAAAAATATTTTCTTATTATTGATTTAATATCTAAAAGTTTTGGTGCAACATATTGATTGGTGTTTGTTTTCACAAAAACTCAAAGCAGATAGTGATTTGAAAGGAAATTATTCATGTTGTGGCAACAAACACTACGTGGGACATTTCTATCGCATCCATATTGATAACATGCAATAGTTTATAGATGTTAAAACTAGTTGCTATTATTGTTTTATTATTTTTATAAATGTGGACCGTCGAGTACACTTCAATTTGTACTATATTTATATTAATCGGTGTTTAAAAATGAAATAAATAACAATACAAAAGGAAATGAAGGGTTGTAACGAAATGTCGTCCTATAGTTGGGAGGGAAAATTTTGTTTGCAAAGAGTTAAGTGACGCTTTGGATTCCTTTACAGAACACAAACGCTTAACTCTTTTATATTTATATTTAAAATCAGAACCGGAAAAAAAGGAATCCAAGGCATCGTCCCGTTTCCCGAAAGCAAATGCCCTAATTCTAAATGTCTTGATTTTTTTTTCAAAATTTATGGGGTTTTTTTCTACAACGGATCTGTGACCGGAACCAGGGAAAATACGGAATCCGTGTACAAAACTTTCAGCAGTATTTTCTACACTAGAAGATATATATTTTATAAGAAAATTAAAAGTTAAACACATGTAGAAACAAAATTCCCAATTAAAAAACAGCATAAATGATATAAACTGTGAACGACAATAAGTAGAAAACAGCAGAAATTGGATAGAAAACGAACGACAATATTAAGCAATAATTATAACGCATATAATGACTAAATTATCACCAATAAACAAGAAGCACTAACAGCCCTGCAGAGGGTAAATCCGTCATTGCGCAATATAGGCTTTTCCCGCCTATTACAGCTCGCCCAGCTGCCTATACCGTTAGCTCATTCAACCGCCAAATCTTGAACCCAATCAGAAACGAACACGTGTCAAGACCCCATTCGCCGATCCCTTCCCGAACGAGCCTATATAAACCAGACTCCGACTCTGTTACAGTCTTCACTCTCAACATCACTCGCAAAAGCTTTCTCTGATTCCGATCAACAAGCACTTCTTCTTCTCCGATTCGATCGAGAGAATCTCGAAGCTTCGCTCGTCTTCATCAATGGCGGTGGAGAAGGAGGTTCAGGTTGAGGTTGTTCTGGCCCGCGGCGAGGATGTGAAGGAGGTGCTGAGCAAGCACGGGAACGCCGGACCCGTCGTCGAAGAAGACGCTAATGGCGGAAGCAAGACGGATTCGAATGGCTCCGACAAAATGGAGGAAGCGAAGGGCGAGAATAATGGCGCCGGAGACATCGGATGCGGAAGCGGCGAGAGCAAGACGAATTCGAACAGCTCCGACGAAGTCGAGCAAGTGAAGAACAAGATTCGGATCATGGTCTCCGGCCGAAAGAAGCCTCTCTTCTTCTACATCAATTTGACCAAGGTAAGCACAGATCCGCTCTGTCTCTTCTATACCTAATTTCGGAAGCGAATCTGGAATTCGATTACAAATTCCAATGATTTACAGTCTTTCTTGCTCGTTGAGCCATATGAACTGGTTTCCATTTTGTTCGTACTGTGGTGAACGTTAATGTCAGAATATAGCCCTAGGATTCTAAGTTATAAGGATCAAGAAAATGGAATCTTGCTGTTTCTGTCCATGCTTTGGTCTTCATAGTCCTATACAGATCGATATCTCTTGTGAATCAATGGTGAAAAAGCGAAGAAATGGTTTCTTGATCTTGTCTCTTTCTTGGTTTGGTTTATGCAGAAGTACTTGTCGAGGTCTTACGATGTCGAGCTCTCTGCTCTGGGCCTGGGTAAATCTTCAGCCTCTTCTCTTTTTGTTCCATTTCGATGCGGCCGAACATATGAAAAATGTTCGGTTTTCGGGTACGTTTTGACGACCGATCATCTCTCATTCCTACCTATATCATGCAGCTATTCCAACTGTGATAACAATCTCGGAGTTCCTGAAGCGCCACGGGCTCGCCGCTGAAAAGAGTAAGAGCATTCGAACTTTGATTCAAGAATATAAGTGAATATGTTTGTGCCAAATCTAATACAGTGTTGTTCTGCGAAACCTATAGATATACGCATCTCCACCGTCACCAAGCCCGTGGATGAGAATTCAAGGGCAATTGTCAAGGCTCAGGTTGGTTGCTTCTCTGACCCATCTATCTGAATCCGCCATTAATGGCTGTAATTTTTTCTGACTTTTTGTGATTCTGACAGATTGAGATTCTGCTGGGATCGAGCGATTCAACTGGACGTGGCCTTGTAGCGTCGTGAAGATACGGGTGTCTGGTGATGTGAAGTTGTGCTCTACTGTCGGAACCGAAGTGTGTGAGCTCTGAATACTGTACATTTTTGTTGTTTTGTTTTCCTTGTAGCATGGTCAAAATTCTGGTTTTGTTCTGATAAGACCTGTTTTTGCCATTTCTTTTGGCATGCTGATGAATAAATAAAATGCCAAGACTTTTCATATACATCTCTCTCAATGTAAATATGTATGTATATATATATATGTGTGTGCATGTGTGGGTGTTTATGTATCATATATGCTCTAGAACATGACTGAGGCTTGTAAATGACAGTTATCTTATTGATTCATAAATGCAAGCTGTTTCCTTCAGAATTAGCAACATAAAGGACAAGGCCGTAATTTAGCATCTCTGATTTTTATTTCCCCGTACATGAAAAAGCAAAAAATACTAGGACATTTATGCAGAAAATTACTTAAAAAATTGAGGACTGAAAAGAAATCCTTCTGGAAATCGGTTTTGCGGGTTATTAGCGATCAAAGGCGTGTCATTTGAGAGACAGCTTGGCGAGGGTCAGCGCTAAGACTTTAACGCCGTTAGATATGTCATCGATGGACGAAAATTCTTCGGGTTTATGGCTGTAACCTGTAAAAACCAAATTGAAGTCAATAATATATTAGCAAACCAAATTAGTGAATGAACTTTTGGATAGTTGATCGTAGAAAAAGGGCGAGCATCGAACCTTTGTAACATGGAATGAAGATCATACCCATCGGAGATATTCTGCAATAAAAGGATAGCATTTTCAGCTTCTAACCGCGAAAAAAGTCTCCTAATAACTTGGCTATTCTAGGGATTGAAACAAATCTCTGTTACCGAGCCATAAAAAGAGAATCGTGGTATGCCCGGCTTATCATCAGTTTGTGCGTAAGGTTAAGCTCTTTCGAAGCAGCTTGCATTGCCTGAATTACTGACTCTCCGGAAAGTGCAGGCGGATCCTGATTCACGATTTTGAATTCAGATAGTTTGACCCCACGGTTTTTAGCTATAGTGCTAGCAGATTTAAATATTTTCTTAATTATGACGTTCCTCCGTTCTTCGTCAATGTCTCTTGTGTCTGTAAAACAACCAGTGAATTTTAACTTTTGTGGTGCCTATAATTCAAAGCATACTTAACCGGTTATCTTAATCAAGTTTTACCGATTTCAAGATGTGATTTGCTAGGAATGCTGTTGATTGCTCCGGGATGAAGCTCCAAAATACCTTGGAGAAAAAGAAAAAAGAAGAGCATTGCATTGCTAGAGACATCATTAATAATTAATTAATTATATGTTTGAATTCAACTCAACTTACCAACTGTACCGACACTATCAATGGACCCGGATTCTAAAACGTGTCTTTCAACAGCTAAGGCTAATTCTGCAGCTGCGAGGCCGGCGTCATTTCTGTTCAAAATTATGCAAGCAAGAATAAGTATTGTTCTCGATCGTAGTATGTATTCTTTCCTTCTACAAAAGACATAAGATAGTTGCTAACAAACACGCGCCGGCGCACACACACACTATATATATTATACGGCATTAAGACCAGACCTTGGAAGAAACGAGCAGGACGAAAAATACTAGAGAAGGTAACAAAAATGTGACCTCTTTGGCATTAAGACAGCACCGGCATGGCCTCCATTGCCTTCAAACTCCACCTTTATACTTGCTGGTGCGGCGATTACCGTTACCACACCAATTGATGTACCTTCGTTGCCAAGTAATGTTGAAACTTGAGAGATTGAACTGTTAACGTTACAACAAATGAAAAGAAAGCGTAATTGCCTTCATTCTCCCTCTCAGGTTTGGCATCAAGTGCATTCAACCCCTTAGCGAATAGTGATATTTACGTTAACGCCTTATACACAATAACGGCAAAAGCGTCATTTATTTGCTTGTTGTTGGCTGACTAAGTTTTTCACGAAGAATTTGCATAAGACCCCAACAACTTTATTGATAAAATTGTCCCCCCTCTTATATTTTACAATAAGTTCATATAAACCCACCATGTTAATAACCTAAATTTCGATGGGATAAATTAAAAGATGAACACGCCAAACGCAAAGAAAAAAATGAAAAGGGGCTAAATGTGCCTTACACCAAACCGAGGGGGCATCGTAGCCAATACTCAAAAAGAAAACTAACCTTCTTCCTCGAGAAGAGGGCCCTGTTCGATGTGCAACTCCACAAAGGCCGAGTAGCTTCCCTTCTTCAAAAACACACTCGATAAGTCTTCTCCATTATTAGCATAACCCGCGGATCTTGCAGCATCGAAGAATGATACGTTCTGCCCATCCACCGTTGTCTTTAGGGTTTCCGCAAGTGCTTCACTCCCTGCCAATAAACGACTGCATCCACCGTTGAAGAATTAAAATAATCTTTAAGTTCACCTTAAAACATCTAATTGTCAGATAAAAACCCAGTTAAAAACCCATTTTTTCCTTCTTATGCAAAGTTCAGAACCCGGATCCAGATTTCCGCGCTTTGGAAAACAGAACACGCGTCTGGATTTTGATAAAATCTGATATTCGTATTTATATTCACACACAGTTTTGAAGAAAGATCCGACTTTACTCGGATGTGAAAACCGGGATTTTCCGGATCCGTGTTATAAAACCCAAATTTTCGAGCTTTTGTTTTACCCCCTAATTTCAATAGAGTTTCTTTCAAGAAATCCGGTTTATGACTTATTAGATATACGACACTAACCTTCCGAGGCAGCTGATACCAAAGCGTGTAGGCTCTTCGGAAGTGAATGATATAACTTCAAGCGACCTTTTCGGTTTGAATCCCGACCTGTGAATATCCCAAAAGAACAGCATGAACAATTAGTCGAATGAAAAACAAAACAACGCAGAAATGAAGAAAACAATCCAAAATGCCATGAGAGGAAAATTTCAAACCGTTTAAGCACTTTCATGGCTTCTATAGCGCCTAAAACACCCACAACTCCGTCATACTTCCCCGAGTACGGAATCGCATCGATATGTGAACCCGTTGCAATTGCAGAAAGCTCGGGCTCATGGCCTTCCCTGCAAATATTAAAAAAAACGCATAGTATTATTCGAAAGATTCAACTGATCACTGATTCCTCATACAAGACACAGTATTCAGGGAAATAAGATACTCGCCATCTTCCGAAAATGTTGCCAACCGCGTCCTCTCTTACAGAAAGACCAGAGAGCCCCATCAAATTCTTGATGAATCTGAAATTGAATAACCGAAAAAGAACGATCAAGACGGAGTTAAACACGGTTTCGCTCCGGTAAAGGGGCTAATTTTCTCACTAAAACAAGGTTCAGAAATCACTCAAAGTTCTTCAAATTACACCTAAAACAAAGTAATCAAAGATCAACCACGAACCTTCTTGCTAATACATCTTTGTCACTGTAGAGAATCCTCGTGACTGAAGGACCAGGCGTGTCTGAGAATCTCGAAAGCTCATCAATCTAATAAATCAAACAAATCTTGTTTTAATTAAATAAATAAAAATTACTAAAAAAAATACTGGGTTTTGAATATGAAACCTGGTTCTGCAGAGTTCGAGCATCGACGGAGAGTGACGACGAGTGAGCTTCGCGAATCACGTAGCCTGAGAAATCCTCCATGGTTCTGATCGTCGGGTCTTCGAGGTGATTCTCGTCCAACGATGTCGCTGGCGCTGCATTGGATTTGCACAAAAGGGAAAGGAAGAGCAAGAGATTGGCGAAGCTTGGGAACCTCGGAGACATCGTTGTTCTTCAGTTTGGAGTGAGCTTGGTCTTGTTCATCAATGGCGGAAATGGTACTGGAATCACTGGTGATGGTGATGGTGGTGAGTGCGAATCTGACGTGTGAAAAAACGACAATCCGAATCTGTCAGATAGATACTATTATAAAATTGTCGTTTTGGATTTATTGCCTTATTTGATTCCATTGATCCCTTAACTATGCGTTTAGGTTTGTCTTGCCCCTTGCTTTATTTTCTTTTGTCACTAATAGTCCTCACTTTCATAAACTAATACAATGTTTAAAAACTTATTAGTTCAATTATTCAATAATTACTAAGATAAAAATTGATTAGAAAAAGGTTGTTGAATATATCCTATAAAAACACATTTTAAGCATGCCATAATAATGGTTTTATGATAAGTAATCGTTTTTACGGCCAAAATTATTTCATGAAGAGAACAAAGAAAATGAGAAAAAGAAAAAGAGAGCGTATAATTTTTTATTGCTCTTGTATTACGTGCGAGTAATATTTTATTAACTTTTGAATGAGAGATTTTGTTGGTCAAAATTATATTTACTTGTATAACAAGATATGTTTGCCGCATTAGAATAACATTCTAACAGACACTATTAGTCCCGATTACAAATGTATACAATTTATCAGTTCGCTTGAAATTGAACCCGAAAAATCTCAAAAAATATTATATGGACTTAACACTAAGCCTATAAGCTTAATTTTCATTCTCTTTCAATTAGGGATGACAATTTGGGCTACGTGTCGTGTTAGTGCGGGGTCTTTATCGTTTTTTAGTTATTTTATGTAGACTCAGTTCCGCCCTCATTTATTAATAGTGTTAGATGATGAGGCCCAGACCCTAACCATTTAAAGTGCTTATCGTGTCTACCCGTTTAACCCATTTAACAGATTCACATATTTTAAAATGATAAATAAATTCAATTCATACTTGTTTAATTTTATTTATTTAATTATATTATAAAAAATTAAAACCTTACTTACAATTTTTTATGTTCATCAATTGAACAACGTAATTAATAATTAAAAGAAAATTGTACAAAATTCTTAATTTTGTGTCAAACCTTTTAAGAAATGCCCATTTGTAAGAATAGAAATACACACAATGGACATTTTTTTAAAAGGCATAATAAAATTTAAAAAAATAAATATCATGTATTGAAACACTTAAAACACATATAAAATGCATAAATGTAATTTTTTGCTCCTTAATCGTGTATATTTGGATGGTGTTATTGTTTTCGTGCCGTGTTACCCGTTATTTAATCATATTAATTGTGTTCGACATAGTTAAACCTAAATCCATTTTAGATAGACCCAAACTCGTTAAAATCGCGTTGTGATCGTTTCGTGTTTCGTGAATAAACATCATTCGGAAAGAAAAAAAAATTACTCGTAAAGATATTATCGAAATTGATTTATTATTTAATTTTTATTTTTTAGACAATTAATTTCTCTCCCTATAAATACCGAGTATAGAGTTGGCGGGAAGATTCCAAACCGACTTCTTCTCCGAGTCGAAACCAGAAACTCCATTGATAAGCTTCCCGAGGAAGCCATTTCTCTCAACAATGGAGGATCCCTCGCCCAGGCACACTTGCTTGAAGCTCCTCCTCCCCGACATCGCCGTCTTCGTCAAAGGCACCTGGTTCGACTCTCGCTTCCACCTCGCCGTCACCGACGGCCGCGACGCTTGGATTTGCCACGGTGATTTCGAGATTCGGCTTCACGAAGTTAGGGTTTCTGCGTAATTTGTTTCTGATTTGTGGTTTTCTTTCTGGTTTGAAGCTTCGGAAGAAGATGTTTGCGATCGCGCCGCTCAGTGGGACCTGCCGGCGACGGAGTACGTGGCGTTGGCTGAGAGGTACCTAGGGTTTCAGCAGCCGGAGTCTCTGTACGCTTTCTCCGACGCCGGCGATGGCTGCAAAAGAGTATGTGATCTTCTTCTTCTTCCTTTGCTTTTGGTTTGCTGTTGTGAGTGAAAAATGACGTTTTACAGGTTTTGATGCTGATTTGAACTCGATAGATTCATGTTTGGATTGAGAGTGTATCAATTGTATCAATATGCTAAAATTTGATTGTGTTTCCGATAAGCATGTTTTCGATTTTTTCGTGTTTTGATTGAAAAATGAATGAAAATTGTAGCAAGCTTGCTTTTGAAATTTGGAGATCTTAGCTGTGCGTGCTCGATAATCTCGCTTATGTAATTCGTCGTGCTTAGGTCGACAATGAATGAAATTTCGTACTTTCTTTCTAGTGCTTTTGTATTTTCAATTTTGAGTGTATTTCAGATGAGCTTGCTTTCGAGTTTTTATAGGCAGAACATGATTGAAGTTTAGGAAAAAAAAAAACATTGAACTTTTTTCGTGTTTAAAGTACACTGGTATTTCTATTTGAGCTCCTTAGTCTTGATTTATTTGATTATCCTTTGGTGTCGTGATTGACAGTTGTCGTGGACTTTCGAGAAGGCGGGGACTACGTTACAATGGCGATGGAAATGTCAACTTGCACCAAACTGTCAAGAAACTACTGCGGAAATACTGGACTTTCTCATGGACGCCAACATACGGCTTAGTGTAAGTTTATGCAACCGTAGTCCCCGACTCCCAACAATTCACATATTACTTGAACGCGAATTCATAGTCTGTCGCCACGGGAAATGAAAATCTGTGCTAATTAAAATGACTGAATTGTCCGACTCCGTATAAGTTGGTGTTGATACACATGTACGGCCATGCTCATTCAGATTGTAGCAGAGCATGAAAGGATATGATATTTTAGGCTAGTTTAAGATCTTGGGTTACTTATAATTAACTTTTTATTTTTATATTTTGGCGGGACCAAGATTCCGTGAATATTTTTTAGCTATCATATACGCTTTAAAATAAAGAAAAGCAGCAACGTTGCAATAATTTTTTCGTGGAAATCCAATTTTGGGAAGAAAGCCAAGCACGGGGGAAAGAAATTTACCGTGATAGAAAAGGAAAAAAGAAGTGTTACAATATAGAAGTGAGGGAGTATAGGAGTTAAAAGAACATAGCAGCTAGGTCTTTTTTTTAATCCTCCACATCAAAGCCCGGCCCGCCCGATCCCTCCCGCTTCCACCACAGAGCCCCCCAAAATATCCAAAAAAAAAGTGTCGCTCCACAAAGCAATTATCAATGGTATCATGGTAGATCTTTCAAAAATAAAATAAAATAAAATTAACAACTTAATAGTTGTATATAATCCGTATATTTGCAGGAAGAAGTTGTCGAGAAAACGCAAACGGCCGAGAGGCTGAAAGTTGAAGCCGAGAAGTGTTTAGAACAAAGCGAGAATATCAACAATGAATTAGTCGATTTTGAAGCTGATTTGTACGGAAAGGTTTGCTCTTAAACATTTTTCCTTTCCTCCTCTCAAATGTTTCATATGCCTTGATTTCTTCCATAATAATCAACTATTAGGATCTCCGGAAATATATTCAAATGTAACTGCGAACCTTCATATTCTGATCGTTATTTTCTTGATGAGTTTAAATCTCGCTTCATCATCGGATATATAATTTTGAATTTGTTTCTTCGGCCTGAATAATATGAGTTGTGCCTTAAATTCTTCTAGTTCCTTGTGGTGTTGAACTCGAAGAAAGCGAAGCTCAGAGAGCTGCGTGATCAGCTTGCATATGAGCTGCGTGATCAGCTTGCAAGAGAGGGAATTCGAGCTGGGAAGTTGCCCAAAAAAGAGGAGGAGTCCTCGGGGAAAACCGAAAGCTTCGACGAGAAAAGCGATGAATGGAAGAGCGAAGAGGAATCCCCAGAAAACGCGAGCGGCACATCAAAGAGAACCAGAGGTTCCCGTCGAGGTCTGAAAAGAGCGCCGAGTGGGTAGTAGTTGACACGTCAGCTGTGGATACAGGCTTCATAACTCAAGAACTCGGTTCCGTAAGATCGTTGCAGAAACTTTGATTCGAAATTTGTACCCTGTGAACACTCACATCACCATTTGCAATGGTTGTTGCTACTGTATTTCCTGTTCTTTAAATGAACTATAATACTCGGAGTAGTGTACTTGCCGATATGTCTTCTCTTGATGTTGAACCCGGGATTTGGATTCCGTGACCGGAGCCATCATGACCGGAATACACATGACGACTTTGCCTTTCTTTTGAGAGAGATTAAATGACATTAATTATAAAAAAAATAGAAATTTGATAAAACAAAAATTCTGGTAATTAAGGAAATAATCATTAGTGTCTCAATAGCAAACGTTTAAACCGGGAGATCAACCAACGGTAGGGACAACCCGTGGAACCCTCCCCAAGTCCTGCAAATGCTACCGGGTACAAAATTTTCCCATAAACAAAGGTTTGAAGCAAGGAATCGAAAATTGCGACTATCGGTCGATTATCGCTGGAAATGGGGTCCTTGGTATAAGATCGCTGGTTATCGTTATCTTTTTATAATTATCGCTCGGGAAAAATAATTATACTTGCCCCACCCCACCTCGCAACGGCCGGTCGGACGGCGGCGACGCGCACGTGTGGTGATGGAGCATTTGTGTGAGTTCTCTCGAATCCACAAAATCTTATGACCCAAAGGGCCCAAGCCCTTGTCCCAAAGATTTGGCATATAAATATCCCCAAACTCTTGTCATCTATCAATGTAGGACTCTATATAAGGAAGTAACTAAATACAACTAATTAAGTTGCGTAACTAATTATGTCATTAAACTTATAACTTATAATTTATAAATAATTTATTTGTAAAGAATAATTGTTATTTATTAATAATAATTTTATGACTTATAAATTTATGTTATGTTTTGAGTGTAAAATATGTATGAAAATATTTTATAGGTTTTCCAACGATTAATCCATCGATAAATTCGATAAGTTTCGATAATGGCAAACGATGACTTATATAGATTTTCCATCGATAAATTTATCGGCAAACGATTAATCCGTCGATAACGGAAAAACAATTTATCGGCAAAAACGACATTTCGAACCTTGGTTTGAATAGTACAAAATATGCGGTATGACATTCTTTTAAACGATAAGCGTTTATTTTATTTTATTTTATTTTTTACCGTAGATCTCGAGCCGTCCACTTCAAAAATACAATTTCAATTACTCAATTTCTGAAATGACCCTGTTTTGTAACCATAGGATTAGACTGGCAATTAATTTGACACCTACACACTCAATGTCGTTTCATATTTTTCTCGTCGTTCTAATGACCTGTCGTTTTACTTCTCGGACAGTAGGAGAGCAACTCAATAACTGTCGTTTTATATCACGGACATTTCGGCCCACGAATCAAACGCAAAGCCCATTTCGAAAACGACACCATTTTGTATCTCCTCTTCCTCTTCGTCTCCGTTTCCACTCGAGCTCTGTTCTTCATCGAGAGAGAAAGTAGAGGAAGAAGAAAAGCCTTGGAGTTCGCTGAAGAAAACAAAGGAGAGATTCAATCGAAGTCAGGTGCGAAGTTTTCTGTAATTCTCCATTGTTTTCTCAATCCAATACTTTCTGGTATTCCTTTGATATTGTTTTTGGTTTCAGTTACGAGCTTTCTTAATCATCTTTAACCATATATATATATATATATATGCATATGAGCACATCTTGTGGATTAGGTATTAGAATTTGTGATAAATTTAAGTATTAAATTTGTGAATTTTTTTTTAAATTCTTTGAGTTTGTGTTTAATTGTGTTGAATTTAGGAGCTTGAATTCGTGATAAATTGTTTTCAGTTGTGTTGCTTTGAAATTTGGAATGAATTTAGATTGTGTGTTTCGGATGAAAACGATCGATTGGACGATTAATGAATGTTAGGAGCTGGATCATTAAAATTTGATTTATGTGATGGATTTAATTTATTTATTGGTGAAAATTTTGACCCTTATCTCGTTTAAGCCCCGTCCCGTTTCCGACCGACCCGGCCAAAAAGATTGAGGTTATTTTGGCCCTCAAACTAAGAACCGTAGCATCTCAATTTCACACGAGTATAAAAAAAAAAATTATAGCCCCCTCTAATATTATTTTGTGGATCCGCCACTGACGGTAGGCCTCGGGTTTTGTTTGTCATAACAGATTTTGTTCTGTCTCTCCATTCAATTGTATCTCTTGAAGATTACTGGTATTAGAGAAACACATGAAGTATTGATCATGCTTGATCATTCTTTATAGGGACATTGAATGTTTAGCGTATAGTCGGGAATTTTGAAGCAATACTCGCTCCGGAAGTATGTTCGAAGGGTTGAAGTTCGTACCTCGGGAACAAATCGACAAGGTAATCCGCTGCATAATCTTGTACTTATAGTTGGTTTATAATATATATCAGCTCGGTTATAACAATTTTTTTGTAATTGGGTTTTAGGATAACAGCTCGGAGTATTTGAAGAAGGGACGGAAAAATTCAAAGCATCGGGAAGAAAAGCGCAAGGGTAAGAAGAAGAGTTCTTCTCGGTATAGTAGTTCCGATGAAGAGCTCGAGAGAGTGAAGAGAAGTTCGAAAAAGAAGTGGTACTCGTCAGAGGATTATTCCTTGTCTTCGTCTGAAGATGAAAGGAGTCGTCGCAGTGGGAAGAAAAATTCGAAGAGAGAGAGTAAGAAGGATAGAAGGAAGGCCAAAAAGAAAAGCGGCGGAGAAGAGCCTTCGGAATATGATACGTCGGGTAAATTATGCTCTGTATCTACAGATCTGTGGGTGAAAAATGCTAATACTATTCATGAGTAACAGTTTGTTCTTATGCTTTGTATAGATGGCAGTGATGCAAATGGCTCTTTAAAAGAGAAGGAGAATGTAAGGAAGGAAATGGGGTTAGAGTGGATGCTTAGACCCGAAGCAAATAGAGAAGAAAGACCAGCTCAGATTGAGCTGGAGGAAACTAAGATTGAGGAGGTATGTGTTAGACCCGATATTCGGGAACAGTTCTTAATTATTTATTCTTATTATTGTCTTAAGTCGTTAGTAGGGTTGTCAATCCTAGATATAGGTGCATAGTTTAGGTTCTTATGTCATTTTTTATTAATCAAAAGTTTATGAACATCATCGGGAGAGTTTCCCGGTTACATATCAGCAAAGTGTTAAGCCTTCATGTTTAATTTATATCTCGGGTCCTAGAATATGCTCTTAGTCCAGATTCTATATGTTTTATTTTCTTTATGTTATGTGGGTTTATGAACCCTTCACTATCTGTTTAAGTAGTTATTATTTTGTGGGTTTAAAGCCTTTATACAGTATTTTTACTTCTTCTTTGAACCCAGGTAAAGAAAGCAAATCCCAGGGAGTTGAATCCATATTATAAAGATAATGGTAGTGGTTTTCCCGAGGAAAAAGATGGAAGTGGCAACATTCAGCCTTCATCTTCTTCTGTTGTCGGAGACGGAGGTGCAAGTTGGAGATTGAAAGCCTTGAAACGAGCAAAAGAGCAGGCAGCTCGAGATGGACGGAAGCTTGATGAGGTATGAATAAACGCAAGAGCGAAAAGGACTTGTAGATTAAAGCAGGGTATTTTGGTAATTATCGCAAATAGGGTTTTTATGCAGATTTATTCGGATTTTAGCGATTATTTATCGGGAGAGATAGGACTATGAATTATTATCCAATTATCTTTCCTCTATTACCAATCAGTTTTTGTTAGATCATGTTGGATAGGGGGCATACACACGCAAAAATAAAGGCAAGGGCAGTAAGTACATTTCGATTAATTGGGAGTATTTTTTGGTTATTTATAAATAGGGTTTTTAATTGAAGTTGGGAGCTTTAAATCGGGGTTCTTTATTATTAGAAATCTGTTACGAGCCCGGGAAATTGAACGAGTGATTGGTCTGCTAGCTTCTTCCCTGTCGCCTTCTCCTTCTCCTTGCGATCTTCCTCCTCCTCTGCGTCCTCTGTTCCTCGCCGTGGTTGCTGATTTTTTTTAGCTTTGTGCGACAAATATTAATACGCAAAAGAAAGAGAAGAAACTTACTTCCAGAACCCTAATCCTTACGTAGGATGAAAGTTCTCTGGAAGCTCCCCTTTTTTTATTCATCAAATCTGCCTATTAATAGGCCAAAAATACAACGTAAAAATAGCTAACAAACAATTAATTAAAGGACTCCCTAATAATTAAAAAACGCAGAATAAAAAAGCCTAAAACAATTAATTAAAAGACTCCTTATAAAAATAAAACGCAGAATTAAAAACTTAAACGCAATAAAAATAAAACGCTAGCTTTGGTCCTCGCTTAGCCACTTGTTCCCGCTTTCTTTCTTCGGTGATACGTGAGCCGATATCTCGGGTCCGTATCATTACTCCCCTCCTCGACTATGAGCTTGTCCTCAAGCTCAAGCTCCGGGAATGCCTCTAACAAAGTCGCTCCATGTTCCCACGTGGCGTTCTCCGGCGAAGCTTCGTCCCATTGAACCAAAATCTCCCGCTCTCCTAGGCGTCTTCGTGCTCGGATCAGCTTTGTTGGACAAGCGGGAATGACTTGGCCATCAAAAATCTTCGGAAGTCGAGACATTACTTTTGGTGCATCTCCGCGGTGAGGCTTGAGTAGTGATACATGGAACACGTTGTGGATTCGGGTGCCTTCGGGTAAGGCTAGGCGATACGATACTGATCCCACGCGTGCGACAATCTCGAAAGGCCCGTAAAACCGCGGTGATAGTTTGTGAAAAGCTCTCCGTGAAGCCGTAAGTTGTCGATGTGGTTGCAAACGCAGCCACACCCAATCCCCGACGTTGAACTCCACCTTTCGGTGATGTCCGTCATATGTTGACTTCATCCGGTCTTGAGCCTCTAATAGTCGTGCTCTCGCGGCCTCCAGAAAAACCGTGCGTCGTGCTAAAGCCACGTCTAAATCTTCCACCACCGTGCTACCCGCCGTGTATTCCATTAAACGAGGTGGTTCGCGGCCATAAACCATGCGGAAGGGGGAGGTCTTGAGGGCGGAGTGATACGATGTGTTGTACACGTATTCGAGCCAAGGCAACCAATCAAGCCACTTCCTCGGTGTTTCTCCTGTGGCGCATCTCAAATACATCTCCAAGGTTCTATTTACCACCTCGGTTTGCCCGTCCGATTGAGGGTGATAAGCTGTTGAAAAACATAGAGAAGTTCCCGCCAATCGGAATAATTCACGCCAAAACGTACTCCGAAAGACTTTGTCACGGTCGGAAACGATCGAGGCCGGAAACCCATGCAAGCGGACTATCTCACGGAAGAAAGCATTGGCTACCGATACCGCCGTGTAAGGATGTGCTAATGGGATAAAATGGGCATACTTCGAGAATCTATCGACGATCACCATAATGACGGTTTTCCCGTGGGAACTCGGGAGAGCCTCCACAAAGTCCATTGAAATGTCCGCCCATACTCGATGCGGGACGGGAAGGGGCTGCAATAACCCCGCCGGTTGTAGCGCCTCCCATTTGTTCCGTTGGCAAGTTTGGCAAAGGCGTACGTACTCTTGGACCGTCTTCTTCCATCCTCGCCAATAAAAATCTGCACGTAGCCTTTCCATTGTCTTTTGAACTCCTTCGTGTCCGAGGTTGTGATACCCCGCGATGATGTCCGGAATGAGGGTAGAGTTGTTGCTCAAAACAGCCCGGTCTTTGTAGAACAAAAGCCCTTCCTTCGTGGTCCAATTCGCCGGCGCTTCTCCTCGTATGACGGCTTCCCTCCGTTCCTTTAACTCCTTAACCGAGGAGGTTTCGGCGAGTATTTTCTTCCGAAAACTAGCGCTGCCTATCCCAAGCGCATGGAGGGTACAAATCTCGTGCTCATCCTCGTCCTCGTGTCGCCTCGAGAGCGCGTCCGCGACCTCATTTAGAGCTCCGGCACGGTATTCGACCGTAAAGTCGTAACCGAGAAGCTTGCTCACCCAATGTAGTTGCGGGGGCGTGGTGAGGCGTTGTTCAAGGAGATGTTTTAAGCTCGAGTGATCGGTGCGGATCAAGAATTTGCGTCCCCAAAGGTACGGCCTCCAATGAATAATGGCCTTTGCTAAACCAATGAGCTCTCGTTCGTATGCCGCTAGTTTGGCGTGCCGATCCGCTAACTTGCGGCTAAAGAAGGCTACCGGGTGTCCATTTTGTTGAAGAACCGCACCAATACCGCTGCCCGATGCGTCGCATTCCACCACAAAATCCGCCGAGAAATCCGGGAGAGCAAGAACCGGTGATTCCGAGAGAGACTTCTTTAAAGTCTCGAAAGCCGTTGTCGCCGCGTCATTCCAATGAAAACCCGACCTTCGAAGCAGCCCCGTAAGTGGCGCGGCTATGACGCCGTAGTCTCGAATGAACTTCCGGTAGTAACCCGAAAGGCCAAGGAATCCACGAACTCCTCGGGTTGTGGTCGGCGTGGGCCATTTGGTGACCGCGTCTACCTTCGTCTCGTCGACCTTAACGCCCTCGTGAGAGATCACGTGACCGAGGTAGCCGACTTCGGTCCGTCCGAGGGCGCACTTAGACTTTTTGAGGAAAAGTCGATGCTCCCGCAAGCGCTCAAACACTAGACGTACGTGCACAAGATGCTCCTCCCACGTCTTGCTATAAATGAGGATGTCGTCGAAGAAAACCAACACACTCTTACGAAGCATGTCATTGAAGACGGAGTTCATTAAGCCTTGAAAAGTCGAGGGTGCATTGGAGAGTCCAAACGGCATTACAAGGAATTCAAAGTGACCATGGTGAGTCCGTAACGCCGTCTTCTCGATGTCGTCTTCGTGCATGCGGATTTGATGATAACCCGCCGTAAGATCGAGCTTTGTAAAATATCGTGCTCCGTGGAGCTCGTCAAGGAGTTCGTCGACAACCGGGATGGGGAATTTATCCTTGACGGTGACCTTATTCACTTCACGGAGATCCATACACATTCGCCATGATCCATCGGCCTTTTTCACGAGCAAAACCGGAGACGAAAAGGGCGAGGTGCTTCGTCGAATGATTCCTGCTCGCAACATCTCCGCGCATTGGCGCTCGATCTCGTCTTTTTGAAGGTGGGGGTATCGGTACGGTCGAACGGCCACGGGATCGGTCCCGGCTAGGAGCCGAATTCGGTGGTCGCATTCCCTCTTTGGTGGCAGCCCCGTTGGTGTGGCAAAGATGTCATCAAACTCCTCAATGAGTGCCGGAAGACCCGGTTCGGGTCCTTGATTTTCAACGGTCCAAAGAGCTGCCTTGTCTTGGCGATGGGCGAGAACCGCGGAGTCGATTCTTGGTGGCGAAACCGCAAAAATCTCCCCGTCGTCAAACCAAGCTTCTAAGTCTTCCTCGTCTTCCGTGGCGAAATAATTTAGGCTCGGTGTCGTGGCCTTGTCTTTGGCTTCGCCTTTGGCTTTGTCATCGGCCTCGCTACGCCACATTATCGGTTTACCATCCCACAAGAATTTGACGGTACCATCGTTGCCATTGAAAACCACATCTCCGATTGGATTAAACCACGTCATTCCGAGTATCACGTCAAATCCCTCAAGAGAAATCACAAAGCAATTAACCAAGAATTTAACGCCTTGAATAATTAAGGGTACGTTTTTACAATACCCGTCAATGGAGAGTCGACCGCCGTCCGGAAGTCCCACGGTGAGTCCCGGTTTGCGCACTATCGGAAGTCCGAGCTCCTCGACTTTGCTTCGGCGAATAAAATTGTGCGAACTCCCCGTGTCGAGAAGAGTCCACCCTTTCCCGTGGGCTATGTCCGTGCGCACTTGAAAAGTTTTGGCCGTCTTGCGACCGAGCATTGCACATGATGATATGAAAGCCGTCTCGAAATCTTCTTCCGTGAAATCCTCTTCGCCCGGTAATTCTTCCTCTAAAATCGGTCGAATATAAAAGAGGATTGGCTTGCACACATGTCCGGGAAAGAATTGGTCGTCACAATTAAAACAAAGCCCTTTTCCTCGTCTCTCGGCAATCTCCACCGGTGTTAAGCGTTTCCACACTTTCTTTGCGGGGGCCTCTGTTTTCACGGTATTCGGCCTCGTATCCGCGTTTGCCGGTTTTCGGACCGCGTTTCCGCGGCTGTTTCCTTGCTGCCCTCCCCTCGGGTAGCTCGTCTCTCGTGGTGACGGGGGCGCTAAGTGACCGTAGAACGTCTTGGGCCCGCGTTCGTTGGACGTAAGGTACTCGTTGTTCCGAGCAAGTTTCATAGCTCCAAAGATTGATGTCGGTCTTTGTTGCTCAACTATTCGGCGCAATTCATCGCAAAGTCCTCCACAAAAAAACCACATTTGAACTTGATTAGTTAATTCATGGTGCTTATTATTGTACCTCGTAAAAAGTTTGCAATACTCGTCCGCCGTTCCAGTTTGCCGAAGGTTTAGGATGTCGCCCTAAAGGATTGACCGTGTCGGTGATGCCGAAACGATCTATGCACACCTCCTTGAATTCGTTCCATGACAAGTGAACCTCCACGAGACTTCGGAGGTTATCGTACCATTCGTGGGCTGTTTCGGTCAACGCCCCCCTCGCTTGTCGGACCTTGACGTCGTCATTCGTCACGCGTTGATCATCGAAATAATCTTCGCACTTCTTGAGCCATATAGCCGGGTTGTTACCGGGTTCGCCATCAAAGGAAGGAAACTCACCCCGGGGAATGGGCGTGTCACTCCCTTTTGCTCCACCAATGGGTTCGGCCAGATTTGGGTCACCACTGCCGATTTTGCGAACCGGCCATTTACCTCCGGGATCCGTATAGCTTGGTTCAGAAGGAAACGCTCCTCCTCGCCCTTTGAGGACATCATCATACCGGAAATCACCCGGCTTGAAAGGATTTTTCGGGTAGACCGAACTCCCCTCAACCCCATTATTTGTTGGATTAGTCTTCGCCGGTGTGTTGTTCGGTGGCGTTTGGCTGACCGTACGTTCTTGCCATTCTCGAACCATTAATTCCGTGCGCTCTGCCCGTTCTTCATTCCGCTTATCCGAGGCCTTGAAAGCCGCCAAAATTTGCGAAATATTTTCTGTCAAGCGACCTTCAGATTCGATCACAGCCTTCTCGATATTCTTTTGCGTCGTGAATTCTTGGGCTTTGAACGCTTCGGAAATCTCTGCTCTCGATATGTCTCTTTCCGGGGATTTCTCCCTCAGTCCTTCGCTGCTACTCATCGAAACTCCTTCCCCGGGTGGCTCTGATACCAAATTGTTACGAGCCCGGGAAATTGAACGAGTGATTGGTCTGCTAGCTTCTTCCCTGTCGCCTTCTCCTTCTCCTTGCGATCTTCCTCCTCCTCTGCGTCCTCTGTTCCTCGCCGTGGATGCTGATTTTTTTTAGCTTTGTGCGACAAATATTAATACGCAAAAGAAAGAGAAGAAACTTACTTCCAGAACCCTAATCCTTACGTAGGATGAAAGTTCTCTGGAAGCTCCCCTTTTTTTATTCATCAAATCTGCCTATTAATAGGCCAAAAATACAACGTAAAAATAGCTAACAAACAATTAATTAAAGGACTCCCTAATAATTAAAAAACGCAGAATAAAAAAGCCTAAAACAATTAATTAAAAGACTCCTAATAAAAATAAAACGCAGAATTAAAAACTTAAACGCAATAAAAATAAAACGCTAGCTTTGGTCCTCGCTTAGCCACTTGTTCCCGCTTTCTTTCTTCGGTGATACGTGAGCCGATATCTCGGGTCCGTATCAAAATCAATTTGGAATTCAAAGTTATTCGTTAGCCGAGAACAGCCTACCTCTTGAATTGTAGGTCAACCATTGCTACAGTTTTATGATTAAATGCCTTTTTGTGGGGTGAAATATCAGTTCTAGTCCTATCATTTTTAGCGTATTAAAGTGCAATTTATACAGGTCGTAGAAGAGCGATGGGGTTCAGTTGGTGAACTTGCGGTATCGGTATCCTCACGTAGGGCTGCACCAGCCAGAGCTCATCTTCATGCCACAAATACAAGAAAAAGAGGATCCACCGAGGATCGAGAATCAGGTTCCGGAAGTCTACACGACAAGGATCATGAAAAGGTACTTGACAATTATCACGAGTTTTATTTACTCTCAACGTGTCTTTATTTTGAGTAATTGGCACCGATCACTCGTCAAATTTACTCATGGGTGCAGTTTCCCCCCAAACTTTGTTTTGGTACATATTTTGTTTTTCTCGAACTCGTATTATAGTGCAAAGTACCCATAATTAGTGATAATTTTTAAAGAAATCATTACTGTCTTAAATGTCTTTATCAAGGAAAAGAAACTACTATTAAAGTCAAGTAAGGATATAAAAAGCATATTTTTCTCTATAAAATAAAGTAATGCTGAAAACGATTTGTACTAATTTTATATAGAGAGAGGTATGTTGTGTTAAGATGAATGGTAAAGGGGCAAATTGCACTAAAATGAAAGTTATGTGTGTGGAATGGAACTTCAGAGATAAAGTTCACCAAAAGCAATATTTAAGCGCAAAATGCACCATAATGAAAATTTTAAAATCGGTGTGTACCAAAACAAAGTGTAGTGAGTAAATTTCAGTTGTTTTCGGCTTCAATTACTTTAATAATACTTTACATGGGATGCTATTTCTTTCTAACTATAAGCTAAACTCTACAGGATTCTACTCATCAGAACACCGGACGGGACTACCTGAAGGACCCATCTACCAAGCTACATAAGATGAAGGAGCCCAAATCTCGAGATTCACTATCTTGGGGAAAGAGACGAAATAGTCAAAACGTTGACCAAACTCGTCTTATATCTGATGCTGTCTCTACCATAAATAAGTTCTCAGATGATGGAAGCTTTATGCATGGACTTCTTGCCAAGCAGAACAACACTGCTCGTGATCCTGTGAGTGAAAATGCTAAACCAGAACCGGAGGCTCTATTACCAGGTGATGAACATTTGAGCGCTAATCAGCTCGCAGCTAAGGCCTTGCAGTTTCGTCTCAAAGGAAAGCACGAAGAAGCCGAGAAGCTCATGGTAAAAGATATAATTTCATTGCTGATTTCTTATAACAACCAGAATACATATCCAAGCGAAACAATAATGTTCTCTAACTCGAGAGCTAGATTGGGAAAACTCTCTTATGAAATTCAATTAGTACAATACAAAGACAATTAAACTTAGATCAAATGCCTTTATGGAGGATTAGAAACCCTAATCCATAATAATTTTGAATACCCCTAATACCCTTACCTAATGAAAATACCTACTTACATAAGTAAATAAATATAAGTAAAGTCTAAAAAATTTATCCTTTTCTAATTTGCTTTCTTCTTTTTATTAGAAACAAGTGGAGTATATGAAGACAAGGGAGGAAAAAGTTGATAGCGAGATTAAACCACGAAGAGAGGGAGGCTCGAGCCGGTAAAGCTGCAATCTCGTTTTTTTTTTTTTTTTTTTTTTACATTTTAAGCACCAATATCAATCTGATTAAATTTTCATATTTATGTAGACACGCGACACTGGAAGCGTCCCATCGAAGGAAGAAGAACGAGGATGACGGAGATATGAATTTAGCGCAAAAAATAACTCAAAACAAACGATTTAGTGTTATGGGTCAAGCAGATGAGGAGTATGACTTTGACGACGGCCCGGCCAAAAAGTCAAAGAAAAAACGGGGAGTCAACGATCAAGGTAGCCAGAGAAACGTTTCTGGAAATCGATTCTCGAACAAGCAGGAAGAATGCCTCTTTTGCTTCGAAAGCCAAAGGCGGCCCACACATCTGGTGGTGGCAGTGGCAGATTTCACTTATTTGATGCTGCCACACCGGGAACCGCTGGTGCCCGGCCATTGTTGTATCGTACCGATGCAGGTGACCATCCATCTTATCATTATTTTTAGGGTTGAAATTGGAACCTTGATTTAAGATTTTATTCATTTTTGTCACGGTTTCCCGAGGCCCGATTCTGTGAATTATCGATGTTTACAGGAACTGAGAAATGAGCCAAGTGATATTTTCCGGTGACTGGGACTAATAAACCGGTTGTTTTATCGATTTTCAAAATAAAACTAAATAAACAAACTCTTAATTAAAATACTACATGTTTAGTTTAGCCTTCAAAGCTAAAACAAATAAATGAGTGAATGAATTGGGTCTCGAATATTTTTTTTTTTTTTTTTTTTTTTTTGTGAATTCTAGTTGGGTATTTTTATTTATCTCAGTCTTTAAACTGTAATTAGAACCAATGTAAAATTTTCACTCATTTTTCTACTAGACCGCAGTGGATTTACGAATAAGTCAAGAATCATTATTTTTTTCTGTGGGGACATTCTGACAAATATTTAATCTGCGAACAGCATGTCACGGCCATGAGAAATGTCGATGATTATGTCTGGGAAGAAATCCGAAACTTCAAGAAATGCCTCATCATGATGTTCGGGAAGCAAGAGAAAGACGTTGTGTTCCTCGAAACCGCCGTGGATTTGGCCAAACAACGGCGTCATTGTATGATCGAGTGTATCCCTTTGCCCCGGGAATTAGCGGAAGAAGCTCCTCACTACTTCAAAATGGTCAGTTCTTCACATCATTACCAATCACTCTAGAATTAATCTTAAATTAAACGAAAAATCTTTGCAGGAAATTGAAGAAGCCGAAAGCGAATGGAGCCAACACAACGCCAAGAAACTTATCCGCTCCGATTTGAAAGGATTACGGGGATCTATCGCGGAGAATATCCCGTACTTCCATGTCGAGTTTGGCCTGAAATCCGGGTTCCTCCATCCGATCGACGATGAGAAAGAGTTTGCTGGAAACTTCGGGCTGAACGTCGTGAGAGGAATTCTCAAGCTTCCGGAGGAGGATATGTACCGTCGTCGGAGAAACGCTTCGACCGAGGAACAGATGAAAGCCGTGCAGAGTCTCGCTCGCGATTGGACGGAGTTTGACTGGACGAAACAGCTTCATTAATGACGTGGCATTCTGTAGTTGGTTTTCAATTTTGATGAGATCATTTTGTTTTTAGAATATTTTGTATATTATCAATATATCTTTGTTTCACTAAATATTTTTTTAAGTCGTTAACTTTATTATTGACAAAATCAATATCCTCAAATTCTATTTTAATTATGTTTTTATACCACGCTAATTTAAGATTTTAAAATTACTCTTTTCCCTTTTGAAACTTACCTTATAATAATGCTCTTTTTAATATAGAAATATAACGACTAAATTCATGATTGGCTGAGACGATGGTAGGAGGTGACGAGCAGCACCCGTACGGTGGCTATACTGGACGGAATTGAGGTCAAGAGTGTCACGACGATAGCAGTTTTGGAAAACACATGGTACATTTTTTACCCAAAAAAGAAAACTAGAGGATAAAAAATAAATAATAAAAATACAAAAAAATACAAAAAAAAAACGTTGGGCTTGAAGTGCTTTTCTAGGTTAACCCTTATTACTTTTGAATAGTCCCAAAAATGTGGATCCGGATTAAAACCCGGATCCACTTTTTTTTATAAAAAAAGTCGGACCCGGAACTATCCGGGTCTGGAAAAAGTCGGAACCGGAACTATCCGGGTCCGGAAAAAGTCGGACCCGGATAGGTCCGGTTCCGGCCTTTTAAAAAAAAAACAAAAAAAATTTAAAAGCTATAATCTGGGCCGTCGATCTCGCGATCCGACGGCCTAAATTAAAGGACTACACATTAAATAAACTATTTAAATAAATAAAAAAATATTTTTAAAAACCCGGAACCGGATTTATCCGGGTCCGACCTTTTCCGGAACCGGATAAATCCGGTACCGGGTTTTGGGCGGCAAATTTTTTTTGATCCGGTCGGTAGCCATTTTGACTCACATTTTGGGGACTGCTTTTGAATGCGATCTCTTGTTATTTCCAATTATAGTCAAACACTTTGACTCGATTTCAGAATATGATAAGCAATCTCCACCGTCCGATCATCTTTGCAACATGAAGCTCCCCATCTCACCGTTGGATCTATTAGGGTTTCTCGTGCTCACCTTTTACTCTCTCTTACGCCTATATATACTAAACCAGACTGAGAATATATGTAGATCATCATCTTCTTCGCTTTCTTAGTCCCTTTTATACATCTTCGAAGAGAATTGGTTCAGTCCACTTTCCTATACAAGAAAGTGACAGCCGAGTTATATATATATATATATATATATATATATACATGTTTGATGTTGAAAACTCAGCTGTATTTTCTTGTATAAGAGAATGTATTGAACCCAACCCACAAGTGTGATATACAGCATCAGAAACCGCAGATTCTCCTAACATTTTTTTTTTTTTTTTATAAACAAGATTGAATTTTTATGATTTATTTTCAGTGTGATTCAGGCGGTCTCGTGAGTACAACACGGCGGCGATGGAGGCTCTGGCGCCGAAACCGGTGACCGGAGTTAAGACTGAAGTGAAGAAAGAGAGAAGGCTGTGTGTAATTTTTGTTAGTAATCAGTATTAAATATTTATATTTTTTAATTTTAACTTGTTAAGTAATGATATTGAGCATATAATGTGGCCCTATACATTATGACAATCCTTAGAAAAAGATGCATTGCGAGTATTTTATTTTATCTAAAATGCTATAATGCTTTTTATTATATTTTATGTAGGGTAAATGAGCCAAATGCTCATTTGTGACTCAAGGTTTCGAAAAAATACCCATTTCTATTTATGGTAATCCAAACAACCTATAAATTAAAATATGGACTAATATACCCTTCGAATTAATTAATTAATATTTAGCATTTAAATTATGTTTAAAATTAATTAATAATTTGAATTAATTAATAAAATCAAAAAAAATTCCTTAAATCTAGCTAAATAGAATAACTGATTAATCTTAATCATTCCTTAATTATTTTTGAATTTTTTTCTCCCTATTAATTAGTATACTAACGAATATCAAACTGTATATATAAACCAATATCAAACTGTAAATTTATTTACCAAAATTGTAACAGCAACAATATTACAGGTATTAAACCGTAGAAATATTTACGAAATTAAACTGTAAACATATTTACGAAAGTATAAGAAACATGTAGTTATAAAACTGTAAATATATTAACAACTTTCAAAAATTGTAAATTTATTAACGAATTACGTAAATATGTTTACGAAATATTTACGAATCTTGTGAATATGTAAACAGTTAACATATTTACAAATAATGCAAATATGTTTACGAAATATATACAAATCTTGTGAATATGTAAACTGTAAACATATTTACAAATAACGCAAATATGTTTACGAAATATATACAAATCTTGTGAATATGTAAACTATAAACATATTTACAAAAATGGAATTCGGTAATTGTATTTACCCCCGTAGCCTTCGCCACCGCCCTCGCAGCGACCATCGTAGCCTCCTTCGCCACAGCAGCGGCCGCCTGCGTAGCCACCTCCACCGCCAGAGCCGCGGGACTGGGCCTCGTTGACGGTGATGTTCCTGCCGGCGAGGTTCTGGCCGTTCATCCTCCGCGAGGTCGCCATCCCACGCCGCCGCAGTCAGAAAGATAGAAAGATGGGCTCAGCTCTAAAAAGCAAAGCAAAAGACCACTTCTGTTTGGTTTAGCTTCTTCTCGCATCATTATTTTATAGAGAGAGAGAGGTTGAAGGAGGAAGTATGAGGATACGAGAAGGAATAGAGGAATTTTTTGAAATTTTGGTCAAAGTTACAAATTAAATGAAAATCTGATAAAAAAGGGAAGAAATCAACCATAATTTTAGGAATTTGAAATTAAAATATTTAATAATTAATTAATAAACGAAAATATAAAAAATAATTAAAATCAGGGTTAATATGGTCCAAATTATTTTTAAAATGGGTATAAATAAATGGTTTGAAAGTATGGGCAATTCCCTTAAACCTTATATGATTTTTGGGCATTTCATGGGTTTTCTTTTTTATGTATACTTTAAAGTTTAAATATTGTTTGCCTATGCATTGCCGGAAAGTAGTGGTGTCAATTGGGCTGGGCCAGCCTAATCCCATTTGCTTTGAGTTATAAAGAAAGCGGGTTTACCGAGCTCTATTTTTTGTGGGTTGGGTTAGGCCAGCTCATGTCAAACTGATCGTGCTAGTTTTTTGTTTTTCTAGGCCCGCATCAAACCCTTCTTGTCCCGCTTTAAAAACTCGCCTTGCCTTGCCCTCTGTCTGTTTATTCAATCCCTTAAATCATATTTATATATATAAACTATTAAGTTTTAATATTAATATTAATTATAATAATATATTAAAAATTACTGTAAGTAATTATTGTTATAATATTTAATAATTCTCTTTTTTTATTACATAATTTATTATTTTAATTGTTGTATAAAATTTATATAGTTCTTTAATTTTTTAATTAATCAATTTTAACTTCATTAATTAATTTTAAAATTCACTAATCGATGTGAACATTCTCTAATTTTAAGTTTGCTTTTATAGTGAAGTAATCAATTAAAACATTTTGTGATTTCAAGTATAATTACACAATTTCTTAATGAACTTTTAATTTACTAGTTTCAAATATACAATTTATATAACCTAACCCTAAACCCTATTAAAAATATATAATAAAATATTTAGATTTTGGTATAATATATATAATTTCTAAGAATGTGTTTGAATTTCTAAGCATGTGTCGAATTTTATTTGCATTAACCGAGTTGATTGAACAAATTATTCTGAAAAAGTTGTCTCTCGTGCGCGAAGTTGCCCCCACGTAGCAAAAAGGGGTAGGAGCAAGGTTTCGATTTTCGCGATAATCGAGCGATAATCGAGCGATTTATCGCTGAAAACCACTTCTCGGTAACTTATCTCCTCTAATCGTTATCTTTTTATACTTATCGCGATTTTTCGATTCGAAAAGCAAGTCACTTATCTCTCAAACTTATCAAGTGTATTTTCTCGAAAAGCAAGCTACTTTTCAGTCAAAAACGATAAGTCAACCCTGGTATAAATTTTTCTTTTTTTGCGGCAAAAGTTCCAACTTCTTTTAATTTCAAAATTTAAATGTATTTTTAGGGTTTTTTTAGTAGATCTTTAGCGTTTTGATGTTTAAATGTTGTATATGTATGAATCATGTCAATTTTTCACATTTTTATTCTATATTTGTATTAGTTACTTAGAAAGCTATTAGGTTGAATGAAAGTTAAACTTTGAGTTTCATATTAGTTTAATTGTACATTTTACGTTTTGAATCAAATGTTGTTGAAATTGATTTTTTTAAAGTATATGATGGAATATAGATGAATCAAGATGGTTTGCGTGATTTTTGTTGATTTTTTGCAGATTTGGGTTAAATTTAAGGGTTTATGCAAATTATTTCTAATTGCGACTAAAATACCAATTTTCATACAAATAGTGAATTTGAGATATATTTTAATTTTTTTTGTGTAATTTCATTTTGTAACATTGTATATAATTAAGAAACTGTTAGTTTGACATAATTATTTTTGTAATTGATGTCTTTCTGAATTATGACCTTATTGCGGCAAAAGTACATATTTTTGGAAATTAGTTAAGTTAAGCTAGTTAGTCTTTTTTTTATGTAAAATCATTTTATAACATTGTTAATAACTTATAAAATGTGAGGTTGATATAATTATATCTAATTTAACGTTTTCCCGAATTGCAACCTTATTGCGGGAAAAGTAAATATTTTTTTTGAAATTGGTCAAATTGAGCTATTTCTTTGGTTTTTCATATGTAACTTCATTTTGCACATTGTATATAATTCTGATACTGTGATTCTGACATAATTTGTTTTGTAATTTGATGTTTTTCAATTATTAAGGAAAATATACATATAGTATTTTATGTTATAAAAAATATTTTATGTATGAATATATATGAAAATATTTTATAAGTTTTCCATCGATAAATCTATCGATAAGCGATTAATCCATCGATAAGTTCGATAAGTTTCGGTAACGGCAAACGATAAATTTTATAGGTTTTCCATCGATAAATCCATCGGCAAACGATTACTCCGTCGATAACGGCAAACGATTTATCGGCAAAAACGGCATTCAAATCCTTGGGTAGGAGTCACCGAAAGGTGGAGTTGGCGTCCAAAGGGTGGAAGAGTCGTCGCCAAATGCAACCTTTTGAGTCGATTTGTTTTGAGATCAGGTCTCGTTTGATTCTGGGAATTGAATGGCTGAGCCTGTGAAGAATTGATTACGTTACTCGACTTTCAAAATAAGTATTTGAATACTGAGCAAACACAAAAAAATCAAAGGTGTTATTGTTCGTTACTCTATTCATTATCCTTTATGTTTATATTATTATATTTTGTATTGAATTTCATTTTTAAATTCTACTAAGAATATAAATAGGGGTGGCAATTTTGGGCCGGACATGAAACACGAAACGGTTACGACACGATTTAAACGGGTCTGGGTCGACCATAAATGGATATGGGTCCATCCGTGTCGAACACGATAAAATAACGGGTAAACACGGCACGAACACGATAACACGATGGGACCCAATTAGACACGAGTGAGAACTAAATAGTTACATTTTATATATGTTATTAAGTATTTTTATACGTTATTATATATAATATTTATGTTTTTTACTCACATATTACATTGTACAATTGATGAACATAAAATAGTGTTAGAATTTGTAAAATCTTTGATAATATAATTAAATAAATTAAGTTAAATGAGTATAAATTGAATTAATTTCACATTTTAAAATACATGAATTTGTTTTAATGGGTTCAACGGGTGGACACGATAAACACGGTATTTAAATGGGCCGGGTATGGGTCTCATCTTCTAACACGATTAATAAATGGGGCGGGTCTGGGTCTGCATAAGATAAGTAAAAAACGACTAAGACCCGGCACGAACACGAGACGAAACCCGAATTGCTACACCTAAATATAAATGACTATTCCATATCAACCCATAAAAATCTAACTCATCTTGGTTTGTGAAAAAGCCCACCCCCTTATATTGTGAGTTCGGGTTCATGGGCCGTGGGTGGGCCTTGATGGCTCTTCCAAAACCTGTCTCGTCCCACACATTGAACAGGACAAGACAAGACAAGACCCTTAATAGTTTTTCAATTTATATTTTTCCCTTGTACTTAGAGTTCTTAGACAAGTAATAAACTTACCTAATATATTATAATCCATTAAATTGTGTAATTCAAGAGATTAAAAATTATTCATATTTAAACAATTTTTTTATAATCACGATAAAACAGTATTTGATATCATGTTTATAGTGATAAGCATTAAGTATTAATTTTTTTTTTAAATAAGCGGATCGATAAATATGTAAAATAAATTTTTTGGACGGTTTTTTATTTTTGCGAATTTTTAAAGTTTAGATGAAATAAAAGTAAATTAAAATGACAAATAATTATATAACACAAAGTTAAAAGGCTATCATAAGATGTAAAATTATAAATTTATATCTATATGTTATTAAAAAAAATTAGTCCCCCTGTTTAGAATTCCTGGATCCGCCATTGACAAGACAAGACGTATATACATTGTAATGCCTCTCTTAGCAATTAGAGACCTGAAAATTAACGTTCACTCAATTTCCATTAACTAAAAGACATAATAGTGGTATATGTATCTATAAGTACACACAAAGTACACACAAAGTAGATTATATTTTAAGTGTAAACAAGACAAAGACAAATGTGCTTAAAAAAGATATTTCATTAATTCACTTTTTTTTCTTCATAAATTAAAAAGTGCAGCATCACTTCAATAATTTTATTCACTTGTTGGTCAATTTCTGTTTGGACGGAACCAAGCAAAGCTTTGACAGACGTTGTAAGACAGAACTGTCGATGTCGGAGCTCATGTAAGCTTTTGGTAATGGGTTTTTTCAAGCTTTTTCGTTAGAGCAGATTCTAAACGCGTTTTTAACAAGTAAGACACAACAATGTTTGAATTTGAAATTTAAGGGAAGTCGAATGGGCCAATAGAAACCTCACATGACATTTAACTCGCGGTTTGTGACTAACAATATCAACAACAACAACAAAAAGATGCAAACGGAGGATATGTTTTATCTTTAAGATTATGGGTTAATGAATGAAATGCCAATTTTGTTTTTGTTTTTTTTTTTCTTCGAATAGGGGTGGCATTATCGGAGGTTACAATGCACTATCGCATTACTAGATATATTCAGTGTAATAACAAGTGACACTATTGAGTAAAGCGGGCACTCATTTGAGTCCCATGGAGTTTGAACCCGTGACTTCTTGAATGGAGGTGTAGTAGAGTTACCACCAGGCCAAACTAGTTTGGTTATTTGTAGGGGTGTAACCGGAGCGGATATCCGGTTTTTGGGAACTATCCGAATCCGGATCCGAAAAACCGGATATCCGAAAATAGGTATCCGGATCCGGATCCGAAAAACCGGATATCCGGATTTCCGGATATCCGAAAATCCGGATTTCTGTTTTCAAAACCCGGATCCGGATCCGAATCCGGTTTTAAAACCGGATCCGGATATTATCCGAATATCCGGATCCGGTTTTTATTTATTAAAAAAAAAGTTAATTTTAACAACTAAAAAACCCGTACAAGTATACATATTTTCCCATTGTCCAAAAAACCGAACATATCTAATACATATTATCACATAATACATATAAAATTAAAAATGCATTCAAATCCCCGTCGTCATTCCGCACCATCTTTTCTTCATTCCCGTGCATCATCAAGCGTCAACATCATCATCAACTGCAAAAGATATGACAATTAAAAAAAAAGCATCACAAATAAATAAGTACTCCTAACATAAAAAAATAAAATAAAATAATTAAAATATTTAAATAAACCGGGTTTTAAACCGGATCCGGATATCCGGATTTTTAAATACCAAAACCCTTATCCGAATCCGATTTTAAATCCGGATCCGGATATCCGTATCCAGATTTCGGATTCGGATTCGGATACGGATTTTAAAATCGGATGCGGGTGCGGATGCGGATTTAAAACCGGATTCCGGGTTTTAATTACAGCCCTAGTTATTTGTGTCAAACCTTTTTGAAAATTTCTCGTTGTGTGTATTATTTACTCTCACAAATGAGTAGTTTTTAAAAAGAGTTTGACATAAAATTGGCATTTCCTACTATAATCTTATTATTAACCTTGCAAAAATTTCAATAGAAACATGCTTTTATTTTAATATGCTGATGGATGATATATATATATATATATATTTGACAGCAAGCCCATAGAAGAACTTCCCAAAGAAATAGTGACCAAATTGTTTAAGGATAAGAAAAGGCCGTACAGATAGATGACGCTAAGCCCATCAGACTCAGAGCAAACCCTAACTTGCTGCCCAATGATCTTTCATCTTTGGCTATAAATAGGCTCAAAGTCAGAATCTTTCTGATCTCACTCCCCGAACCCTAGTCCTTTCCTTTCTCTAGATAGCTTCTGATGCCATGGCGGCGGAAAAGGATCCACTCATCTCTTTATCCATAGAGACGACAACAGACATAGATAAGATACATACGGTCTTCTGTATATATCTATATCCATATGCAATCTGTTGTCTTTCTTTGGATACAAAGATGCATTGGATCCCCAAGGAGTTTTCTTTGAAGATATTCCCTCTAATACTGTTTTTGGTGTACTATTGCTGTTCAGTTACGAGTTTTTTTAATCATCTTTAACCATATATTTACATAACATATACATGTATATATGATTTCATTGTTTGACTCGGTTCGGCTCTGTACGTCTCGGGTTTAGTTTTTCATATCAGATTCCGTTCTCTCTCTCTATTCAATTGTATATTTCAGTCACTATTTGCCGGGGGATTACATTTGTTCTTGCCCGCAAGTGGATTATCTCGGCGTTAGAGACCGATAGTCTCCGAGCAACGCGGTTGATCAGCGGTTGAAATCTTTACGGCACGCAAGGACTGATTTTGTCGGATATTGGTCGTATGGCCCGATTACAAGTTGGGTTTCTAGAATTTGTATTGAAGTCGCTAATTATATTTTCCAATGGATTTTTGGTGTCATGATTGGCCGGAGTGGCTTGTATATGTTATCTTGAGGGACTGCGTCCCCTTTGTTTATTAATCTACGGATTAAATTCCCTAAAAAATATAGATAGATCAATTTCATGAAAACTTTATATTATGAGTTTATTTTTGAGTAATTGGCACCAATCACTCCTCAAATTTACTCATGGGTGCAGTTTCGGCCCCCAAACTTTATTTTGGTACATATTTTAATTTTATTCTTGAACTTGTATCACTCGATGAGGGTGTGCATGTTGACCGTTTCACAAAACACATGTACATTATTACCCAAAAAGAAAATTACTAGAAGATGAAAAAAAAAATGAATTGGGCTCGTGATTCGTGGGCTTGAAATGAACATTGTCATTCCAATTATAGTCAAACAATGAAAGACCAATCTCCACCGTCCGATCATCTCTTTGGGCTTCTCATGATCACCATTCACCGTGGTTCACTCCATTTTCTTATACAAGAAAGTTACAGCCGAGATATAGATACAAGTTTGACTCGGCTGTATTTTCTTGTATAAGAGATTGTATTGAACCCAACAAGTCATATTATATATAATTATATATAGATAGCATATTATATATATATATATATAGATAGAGAGAAAAGCCAACATTTTACTTGAAGATTGATTTTTTATAATTTATTTCAGCTTGAATCTGCAGATCTCCTCAAGTGATTGATTCTCCAAGAATCAATACTTACATATGATTATATTATATATATACTCGCATTATGTATTGCCGCCGCTGACTTGGCTCTGTTTCCAGCGGCGGCGGAAGCCTCGATTCCGGTGAGGCGCTCGCGAAGAAGGCAGTCACCAATATTTCAATGCCAAGAAAATGAAATTAAATATTAGATGCAATAGAAATTAAAAGTGTCTCTTTTTTTAATTTAGAGTATAGGTTTATTAAATTAATATTACTAATATAAAAATTTGATAAATTTTGAATAAATGAGCTTTATATAACCTTCATTTCAAATTAGCATTAATAAATTATTAGAAATTGTAAGAAATACCCATTTTGTGTCAAAGGTTTAAGAAAAATGTCATGTGTGAGAGTAAAAAATATACACAGTGGGCATTTTTCTTAAACCTTTGACACAAAATGGACATTTTGTATAATAACTCATAAATTCTTACTTATTTATTTTGACCAATGTAATAAAATATGGGTAAATGAGCCAAATGCCCATTTGTGACTTAAGGTTTACAAAAAATGGCCATTCTTATTTATGGTAATAAAAATCACCAACTAATTGAAATATGGACCAATACGCCCTTCTAATTTTCAACGTGTGAAATTAAGGTGTGAATTCATTCGAATATTTTCCTTAATAAGAATTAATTCAAAAATATGTTTAAATCTAACATATATATATATATAGGAAATTGTAAGTTCAATCGAAAAAATGTATTTGTAATTTGGAATCAACAAACTGTAAATTATATTTGGAATTGTATATAAATATACCAAATAGAAACTCTAAATGCAATTACAAGTATATTATATATCTACGAAAATTTAATACGTAACATTTATGAAATTCTATTCTACCAACTTACATAACTGTATAACTATATATATACACCAAAACCAATGAAGTTAATTTACTAACAAATCTGTAATTTAAATTGCGAAAAATATTGACACGATTTTGAAATTTCATATATATTTTCACAAATGCAAAATCGTGTAAATAACTCCGAAAAAGTGTAAAAATATTTACAAAATGCGTGTAAATCCATTTACAAATATATTGCCCTTCCAAGAGAAATTATCACTTCAAAATATTGTAAAATCATTTACAAAAATCAAATATATTACCTTAAAATTGTAAATATATTTACAAAAAGCTGTAAATAAATTTACAATTACAATCGAGAGATTGGAGAGGATGATTGCGCCGCAAATCGCAGTTGCCACCTCCTTGTTGCACTTCATTCTTATCCCGACGTGGCTAGCCGAGTCCCCGACAACGATGAAGGCCTTGAATCAAGTGGGAGTAGAAAAATATAATTAAAATCAGGGTTAATAATGTAGAGGGCGATTCGCGCCGCCGTACCAGCCATGAGGATAATCAAACAAACACAACAAAATATGAATGATTATCCCCGATTTATTTATCCCGAAAGGACTCGGTTTTTCCCTTTTGATAGCTTGGACACTCGAAGGAATAATAATATAAAATATGATTTGATGCCGCACCCCGTCGCCTTCGGCGAGGCTGCCTACGTACCCGTCGAACCGGGATCAGGTCATCACGTAGTTCAATGAATTTGGTAGATTCTCTTCTCTTTTCCCTCTTCTTTCTTTTCTATTTTCTCTCCTCTTACGGCTGACCTCCTCCTCAATGAGGTTTTCTTTTGTATTTATAGGCTTAGGGTTAATAGATGCTTTTCTCTTTGGGCTTTTTCTGCGAACTGGGCCTTTGGTGTTTGTTCCATCGTGGCTGAAAGTCCTCTTGTATCTTGCCTCTATTCCTATCGTTTTAATGATAAAACGACAAGTGTAGAGTTGAGGATGAATTTGACCAAATCCGACCTTAACAATAATATAGTCCAAAATATTTTTAAAATGAGTATAAATGAATTGTTTAAAAATATGGACAATTCCCTTAAACCTTAAGTGTTTTTTTTTTTGGTATTTCTTGGATTTTTCTATAAAATATTAATGATCAAAGCTTTCAAACTATATGGATGTTATATTGCATATACAGTTTGAACTTTAAATCTTGACAACAAGTCTTCTTCCTCGGAGGAATATGTCATGTAATTATTCGAGAGAAACAAGAGCGGCTTTGAAACGAGTTAATAAAAGTATTATTTGGATTATATTTCACTCGATAGTCCAATAACGAGTCTCTTCCGCAATAATTGACTCGCGTAGCGTTCTAATTATATAGCGATGAATATTTTTACCCTATTGTACTAATGACCACTCACTTACAAATATATGTTATTCTTATTTTTGCTTGATAATGTGCTCCGTTCTTGCTAAGGTCGTACACGTAGATTCAATGAAGTCCCACTTACATGGAAAACTTGATTTTGAATTTACTATTTATATAATTTTAATACTTTTATTTATGTGTTTATTATTTCTGAAATCAAATTTATTTTAATTATTTTCAGCATTTACTATATAAATTAATAGTTATTAACAACCAATTTTTTTACATAAAGTACTCAAGATTATCATGTAATAAGAAATATTTCTAAGATGGGTTGATTGGAAGAGATAAAAGGCAGAATGGAGGATCAAAAAGTAAGATTCCCAAGTAGGGTTGAAAAGAGCTAAAAGGCAGAAAGGAGGACCAGAAAGAAATTCCAAAAGATATAGGGACCAAAAAATAATAAGAAAAGAAAAAGCCGTGCAGGATGATGACGCCAAGCCCATCAGAATTGAGAGCAAACCCTAATCCTTGGCTATAAATAGGCTCAAAGTCAGAATCTTTTTTACCTAAATCTCCAAACCCTAGTCCTTTCCTTTCTCTAGATAGCTTCTGTCTGATGCCATGGCGGCGAAAAGGGATCCACTCATCTCTTTGTCCATGGAAACGACAACAGACATCATCGATAGATACATACATACATACACTCTTCTTCTGTGTATAATATATGAATGAATATCCATGAGCAATTCTGTTGTCTTTCCTTGAACACAAAGATGTATTGGATCCACCAAGGAGAGCTCTTCTTCAAGCTTCACGCCATGAGAGAGATGTAAAAAAGAATACAGAGCTTCGATTCTCTATTTTGCTTGCAGAGAAAGTGGCGGGACCCACATTTTTTATTTATTTATTTTATCCATTTTATTTATTTTTCTGCTAACTTGCTAGGACCCACTATATATATATAGTTTTTACTCTTAAGACTTTTGAAGAAGAATTTACTTTATTTACTGGTGAAATTATTAGATATATTTGAGTATTTTATATTTAGTTACTGTAAAACTTGATTCATCAATCCCTATGTTTATTTGGAATTAATTATTACTGTTTTAATGTTTCTTTGAAATTTCAGTGAAGCTGTAGCTTGGTAGTGCACTTAGATTATTGTGTATGAAAACAATGTTGTATATTTATTTTTTGATGTGATAGAGTTGTAATATTAAGTTAAGTAAATTACTGTATTGCTAAACTGCCAATTATTAGTGGAGTCGGAATTGCGGAGTGAATGTGGTGTAGCTGTATCCGGGCGGGTAATTGAGATCACGGTCCGGAACAAATGTTCTTTTATTTCCTGTTTTACATGTTTTAACTTTCAATATATTAGTTATTTGAGGGCAAAATAGTCCGAGTTAATGATTCTATTTTTGTCATAAATATTCCTTGAATTATTTTTCATTGATTTTGGAATATTTTTTATTATAAATTATTTAGTTTTAAAGAGCCCAATGAAGAGACTATAGCCCAAGCTCTTAGAGTTGGGCCTACATATGGCAATTCAAGCTATTACCCTACTTTGTATTTAAGAAATATATTGATTTTCACATACCATAAAGTCTAGGCATTAACCTATATCTAGGCAGGGTTTTATTAATAAATCTTCTTCTAATTGAATGAAGTAATGAACCTTGAAAATGTTTTATTTTTTTTCCATTTAAGACTTGAGATCACAACTCGTTAGGCCGGGTCAGCGAATGAGTGGGCTTCTAAACGGAGCGTGGAGGATTTGGAGCGGCCTTGTGAAATCATAACTCAATTTCACATAAAACGAGATAAGGAGGGAAAATCCGCTTCTTTACGTGTCAAAGTACTTAGGAATTAGGATATTTATATATTAGTTAAATTGCTCTTAGTATAGGAAGATATTTCATGAGTGACACATATTTTTCTCCTACATAAAATGATAAAATTGAAGTCCTCTAATCTTATCATCTTCGCACCTCTCTTAAATGATCGAGTCATTGAGAGTTTGGACTAGGCATAGGCGGAACCAAGATTTCTTGGTAAGGGGGGTTAAAAAATTCATAAGAAAAATTATTCATAAAGTCACTATAATATTTTATAAATATATTATTTTTCATAGACAAAATACCTTACTATGACAACTGCACAATTTATACTTGCATAAATTAATTTTTTTTTTCTTGGGTATTATAAATTTATCATTACTTTCTACACATGTATATATATTTTCATTGTGTTTTGAAAAGTTAAAGAGAAAAATTGTTTTTTATGTTATACGTAATACTAATAGTAATATAAGTATTAAATATAATATCTTAAAGTGATAAGTGTAGTAGCATAGCACACTTGCCAAAGTCTATGAACCACATCATACATTAGTCACATCTATATTCTTCAACCCAAACAAGAACATCTTCTTCTCCATGAACATAGCTCTTCTCGACGAAAAGAAACCATGAAAATAAAAAATAAAATTGATTTTTTGTTTTTTCAATGTGCCAAGTTTCCTTAGGGATATATGTATGTGACACTTGGCAGCTGATAATGGTCCCTGCCGGCCTAATTACAAGAATTGTTCGCTAACTAATTCTAGACTAAGATAATAAATTACTAAGAATATCCTTAGAGTATGCCAATTTTCTAGAGATTTTAAGCATGGCGACAATTATCTATATATATTTAATTTCCTCACATAAACATGGCCAAGTTATTTATTTGTTAATGAAGGCTTGTTAATAACGTATAAATAATATATCAATATATATATTATGTATACCCACGCATAGACAATTCAAAGCTGTTTGAAAAACTAGAAAGCACAAACATTTCTAAAAAAAAAAAAAAAAAAGGCAGCAATGATGAGTCTGAATACTCCATCGAATTCATGTGAAGGTAATATATACAAATATAAAGATACATAGCAAGCTATATTATTGATTACCTTGATTGAGAGTATTTCTCTAAAAGTCTATATCTGTTGTTCACGAATCCGGCAGCATTCCAAATCCCTTTCGAAAATTTAAAACAAAATTTCCAGGTCTGAAAACGAAACTGGAAATTTTGGCTCTAAATTTCTTCAGGAATTGGGATTCACGATTCCAGGATTCTTAAAAAATAAATATTCACTCATTTAAAAGAAATTATAACGACTAGTTAATCAAGATAGTCAAAACTCAAAATTCGTTAATATAGATAAACTAGCCCTTTAAAATTTGAAAGAATAGAACCGATAATTTTAGACGTTGTATCGGAGTCCCTGTTTTTACAGTATTTATTGTGTCTTTAAATTTACATTTATTAGGTAAGAGTTCCTGGCCAGAGCTAGTGGGAGTGAATGGTGAGATTGCTGAGAAGAAAGTGAAAGAGGAAAATGCTTCAGTGAAATCTACAGCGATAGTGCCTCCGGGCTCGTTCGTCACTCAAGAGTTTTGATGCGATAGGGTTCGCATTTGGGTCGACCAAAATGGCTTTGTTACTAAGGCTCCTATGGTTGGTTAATTAGTTATGATTCATGTAATATTATATGGCGATGATAGTGACAAAAATATCCAAAGTCATAGAAAACTTTTATAATATTATAGTTTGTCGCTCAAGAGTTTCGTTGTGCCTGCCTTTGGATTTGGGTCGACGAAAATGACTTTGTTACTAGGGTTCCTACAGTTAATCAAATAATATATATATATATATATATTAAAATCTATCAAGGTGCTTTGATCAATTGATATAAGAAGAATGTAATTTGCTTGTTTGATATAAGGAAAGTATTGTTCTTATTTTCTTTTGTTTGTGATGATGATGATCTAATTAGTGTAGATTTAGGTTTATCGTCTATTTTAGAATTTTGAGTAATACTGAAAAAGCCAGATGTGTGTTTTATGGGCGTAGTTTATAAGTTTTCCTCGATTATAGTGAATAATTTATCTATAATCAGTTCTATATATGTTTTTGGTAGAAGTTCACGTTTTGGCCTTTATATTCAGTTGTGGTCAATCTATGTCCGATTTTGGTTTAAAAATCACCTTATGAATCCTCTAAAAAACTAGGATTAGAACGAGAAAAGAAATAAGAGTGAGACCGAAACCCTGGTTTTCGGTCCCGATTTCATCTTATTTTGTAAGTCATGAAATACAATATTTAAAGAAATTTTGTCGTTTTTTTTTCTTACTTCTCCATACAATGTATGGCAACTTACTAATATGTATTATCGATATATTATCTTTCTTTTCTTTATATATCTTTGTACAAAACGGGTCACTATTTTCTTGTCGTTTATCTGTTGTCGTTTCCCATTTCTCGATTCTATGTTGTTTATAACTTTATATATTAATGCTCTTGTGAATGTCATGTCGTTTGCGCTATATTGTTTTTTAAACATTCATTCCTGTCGTTTTATAAAAGGTTGTCGTTTCCTAATGCACAGCTTCTAGATATTTACGTCAACTATTTTATAGTGACTACAAATAAATGATCATGCACTTTCGAGCACGTGGCTGTAGTAGAATATGATGTGAGATCATCTTGAGGCAAATTCTACATAACATATTATTCGTTATCTAATTTTTTAATTAGCTATCATCTGGAGCTTCGATTTGTTATGATAATACTCCCTCGGTTTTCAATATTAGGCCCTCAAAAAACATCAAGCGTTGCTCGTATAAAGGTTGGACTTTGTGATGTAGACTCAGATTATAGGAAAAACGAAAAACATTTTATATCAAAATAGATCGATATTTCATTCATAATCATATAATCTGCCTCTTAATATCACGTTATATATATATATATATATATATATATATATATATATATATATATATATATATATATAACTTATGTCTCGTCCTGCATCAATTTGTCTCCTTAAAGAAAATGAGAGACGCATTTAGAGAGACGGTTGATACCGCGTTTACTTTACCGTCTTGTTAGTTCTCCAAAACATCGCCGTTGGCTTAATGGATCAATTTCAGAAGAACACACATAAAAGCAAGAGAATAAAGTCAATAGGACTTAAATGTAGTCATCAAAAATATCAAAAAGAGATCAAAAAGAGAATATTACTAAAATTTTAGGGTTTTATTATTAAGCTTTTTATACCTCATTTAATGGTCAATTTACAAGGTGTGTTTGATCTAGTGGTAATTACAAATACATCACTTAAGACATTAGAGGTCTTGAGTTGGAGTCACTATGGGGTAGGAGTGAAATCCAAAGATCCTCATATATATAAAATAATAAAAAAGAAAAAAAAGGGTCAATTTACAAGGAAATAACAATAGCAAAAAGAACTTGACATAAATATGGTCTTATATAACTACAAAGCAGCAACATTCGTATAGAATATGAGAGACGATTGATCCCCTTTTGTTTGTTTGTTATATCTATTTATAATTATTAAAATAGTAGCAAATACCGGAACGACACGGCGCCCACTCTGTGATTGACCATAGGCAGTCGCCGCAATCACTCGCGTCCCTGCTCTCCTTGTAGATATCGAACCACTTCTTGCGGCCTCCAGTACCGTCCCAATCGAAACTACAGTAAAAGAGCGTGTTCGCAGCAATGGCTGGCCGGAAGGAGAACGTGTAGGTCTTCCCTGGGTCGAGACGGTGCATCTTCAAGTCGTCGTCCTTGGATTTGCAATGGACCTCAAGTACTCTTTTGTCTGGCAAGTCGTTTTTTATCGTTATCGTCTTCATGGAACGTTGGAATGACTCCTTAGGGTGTGTCAACTCATGGATGCCTTTTTTGAAGGCCTTTTTGAGGTCGAATCCGGCCACGCATTGCTGGTTCGCAAAGAGTAGCACGACGAAAACGAAAACGAAATGGCCTCTCTTCATCTTGGGATCTTGTTCTTGTTCTGGTTCTTCTTTTCTTCTGTTTTTCTTATATTAATAAGGAGTGGTGAATAAAATTTGTTGATTATTTTTGGATGTTACAATTATTGTGAGGTTGATGATTATCACCTGCCTTTTCTAGTTACTTATTTGGATCAATATTAATATTGGACGGTAATTAGGTAGTTAGTATTTATAACACAGACGAAGTTCAAGTCTTCTAAACTTAATCTCTCTATATATATTGATCGAGTACTTTTTGTGCTGTGAAATCTTAAGACCCCCAAAAAAAGTAAAAATAAAAATCAATCCTGATATTAAATTAAAAATAAAATTGAATTTAAGGATTTTTTTTTTCAATTAATGCAAAGTGCTCGGTGCTTAGGGATATATATATATATATATATAATATATATATATATATATATACACCGATGATCATATATGTGCTTTTTTTTAGAATAATACGTTGAAACTTGAGAATTATTTCCTTTATTAAATAATAAAGATTAGGGTATTATAGCGTAATAGCCAAATAAGAAGTTTATGTTTGCTAAATAGCCAACTCTTGGTTTATATTTATCCATAGCCAATTAACCATGTTAATAAATATAAATTACTTATATATCCTTAAATATCAAATTTATATATTTTGATTTTAATATCTAATTATAAATATCGATATTTTGTTACGCTAATTTATAATTCGAATTTATTTTTTGATATTAAATTTAATATCAAATTTTAATTTTAATATTTAATTAAATTAAATATAAAAAAAACATATTTAAATTTAAAAATCCCTCAAATAAGAGAATACACCCTCTTCTTAAGCATACAAGCGTACCACCGAGAAAGTTTCTCCGAGAAAAACCATAGTCATTCATCATCACCTCGCCGACTCATTCACGGCGATTATTCCCAGCTTCAACCTCGCCGACTGATCATTATTTACATTAACCGTTGATACTTAGGTTTATTTCGAATTGGCATATTCGCTTCTTGGTATATTAACTGTTGTTACTTAGATTTATTTTTAATAACGCTAAATTAACCGTTGGTACTTAAGTTTATTTCGAATATGCGTTGCCGATTCTTGTTTATATTTCGAATTGGCATCTTCGATTCTTGGTATATTAACCGTTGTTACTTAGATTTATTTTGAAAAAACGCTCTATTAACAGTTGGTACTTAGGTTTATTTCGAATATGCGTTGCCGATTCTTGTTTATATTAACCGTTGGTACTTTAGGTTTTTAGGGTATTAACCGTTAATTAACTTTTTCACGTTTAATGTTATAAACACATATTATTAGGGTATTAACCGTTAATTATCTTTTTTTATCACGTTTATTATAAAAAATATCAATATTACGTTTTATATTTAAAAAAATCAATATTAATAACAAATTAGTTACGGAATTTATACATATCTAAGTTTAGGATATTTCCTATTTAATTGTATGTATATTAACGGTTAATTCACTGGAAATTTGAACGTGTGAATAAATATAAGTAAAAGGGTACAATAGGAATAAAAATTGATATTAAAATGCCACCTCATACATATTGGCTATTTCAGAAAGATTAAGTAAATATTGACTATTTTACTAATCAAACGTTTTTGTTTAGCTATTTGAAGCAATTTCTCTAAAGATTAAACGTATCGGGTACGGGTACGTTATGATAGCATTTCAAACTAGTACTTTAATATTTTGAAGAAGAAAAAAAACACTAAGCTCCTGAAGACTAAAGACAATTACTTTAAGTCTCTCTAAGTCAAACAAAATCTTTAGTTTAGAAAACAAGTTTCAAATACCACCAAAATAATAAGAGTAAACATCACGTATAATACGATTACTTTTATTTGCCCTTTGAATTTAATGAAAAATACATTTCTGCTATCGTACTATTTTGGAAAATACCAAAGCAATAGTTAAATAAGGAAAAAAAAAATAGTGGCTAATAATGATAAAAATAGTGATCACAAAAATATCTACAGATCAGAAGTACCATTATTGTTGATAAAGTTTTGGATTTTGGTAATTAGTTTTTTGAAATCTAATTTTGATTAAGACATTCTTTTAAACTAAATTTAAAAAATTAAGACAAAGATTACGGAATACCATAAACACCCTGCCTTTTTTTCTTTCTACTTATTCAGTCCAATATATAGCACCATTTGTGCTTGATAGTAAAAAATTAAAAAACAAAACAATGTAGAAAATGAATGAACTGATCAATCTCAATCCATCAAAAATAGCTAAATTCTCTTTATCGTTTGACAAATTTTACCTTTGGACGCGAATTTAACGTAACAACCAAGGATTTCTTCGATATTTATAGGTACATTATAATGAATATCATGGTTGTTGTGAGTGATGAGATTTGTGGAATGATGAGAAATCAGCGACTGCTTCTCCGACCATGAGATAAACCCCAAAAGTTTCGAGAACCTTCGATTGCTTCAGTTTCTCCAGGACTGTACCCACGGGATTCGCCAACACAAGCTAAGCATTTGTGTTCGAATAACCACACATACGCTTAAGTGCATGTAATATTATGAAAATTGTTATTAGGGTTTGATTTATTACCTGAACGAAACTTTTGTCTAACATGTTTCTGAGCTCGGATAACATGTCGATGCCATTGGTGTCAATCGTCGTAACAGCTGAGATGATTGTGACGAAATATATACATTAGAATCTAATCTCGTTAAAGTAATATTTGATAAATTAATAATTTTGATTATTTTTATTTTTGTTTTAGTACTGAATGGGACCAGCATCACTAAATTTTCACTCGATAAATTAATAACTTCAAAAAAATAAAAATAAAAAGTCTATGATCAGTCCGGCCCTTAATTATAGATTTTATATATTGAACGTATATTCGAAGAGCATAATTCAGTGTTGTCAATAATTATTAAAAATATTATAGAACCAAGGGCATCTGCAGAATAATGAAGTTTAACATTCTCAGGGCATTTCTGTAACATTTATTCGCCTCTCTGTCGGACCGATAAAGAAGACCGTAGAAATGCCAGCACACATGACTTTTCAGTTCATTCTGCATAGAGATGAGAAAGCTTGAGACTTTGTAACATCGTAATGGTATAGGACACTACAAACTGAATTAAAGATTCAAAAATATTCTACCTTTAACCCCACCGAACAAGTTCGTATGCTTCTGGTTACGGTCCATGCAATTTAATGTTAAGCTTTGTAGAGGGCGTTTTGCGACGCCTTGTAGTCACAAAGATAATCGAAAATAACACAAATAAATATGAACACGAATATCTTTGATTTATTGTGATTCCGAGAGGACCCGGTTTCTTCCGTTTATTAGCTTGGACAATCGAAGATTACACACTCTATTTCTTGAGAGATCGAGAATACTATGAATAAGCAGACTCAAAGACTCAAGGATTATTCTCTCAAACTCACGATATTATGGATACTCAATGAATTTACACTGAGTTTACATGCATATTTATAGGATTGAAGGTTTCTAGATTGTTCCCACGAATTGTGCTAGGGTTTCATTCTTTCTTGCTATGATCGTTCTTGACTCTCCTTATTTGCGTTGGATATCCCACGAAATCCTCAACTGAATGAGCTGGCTCTCCTCCTTTCTCGCGATCTCGAATAGCTTCTTCTTTTTATTCGATTTGGTTTTCCCGATGAGACTCTTCTTCGATGAGCTTCTTCCGATGCGCTATCTTGTCGCGATGAGGTCTTGGGCTCTGGCAGATAATGACTTCTTGTGGGCTTCACCGTTGTTGGGCCTTTATTTGCTTTATCCTTCGATGGGCCTGGAATCTTCAAGTGATCTGGCATCTATTCTTTGTCGTTCGTACGTAAAACGACATCAATAGAGTTGAGGGATGATTTGACAAAATCTGACCTTAACAAGCCTTTCATTGATAAAGTTTCAAAATTACAAAGTCAGACACTGCATATGTAGTTGGAATGATGAGAAAATACTATGCAAAAATAACATATACGTACAAAGTGGCACCTTCTTCAAACGGACCAGAAGAGAAACCTCTTGTTCGCCAATTTATCGACCTTAATAAACACACACGAGAGAGCTAAACTCAGTACATATCCCTTAGAATATAATCATTATAATTAAAGAAGCAACTTACAATTTTTGGCTCTTTCTTGCGCACCTCGTCTATAGCTCTCTCGATAGAGCCCGATTCTTCCAATAATGAAATCTGGAAACAAATAATACAGTCAGCACCATACGCAATACATCACCGAAGCAACAAAATTGAGATAATAAGTAGAAAAGTATACCTTATTTGGCTTGGAATGACCAGAATATAGAATCAGCGGCCCTTCTTAATTATACTGCTTAGTTTCATTTGATTTCTGCAACAAAATTTCCATATAATTCTACGATGTCTACTGTCATCTCTAAGTAAAGGCGATCCAAAATATAAAAGAGAAATGTAAAAGATATTAAGCAAAATACTGAAATTACAGAGAGAGAGAGAGAGAGAGAGAGAGAATCTACATGAATTTGGCGTCGGAGTCGGTATCGGAGGCCGACGAGAACGACGAGACCAGGGCCGATCTCGGAGAGAGAGAGATAAGGATAGAGGGAGAGAGAGAGAGATTGATTCACGCCATTGTATATCTTGAGAGAGAGAGATTCACGCCATTGTAGAGCTTGATCTCAGAGAGAGAGAGATATTCACGCCATTGTAGAGCTTGATCTCGGAGAGAGAGAGAGATTGATTCACGCCATTGTATATCTTGAGAGAGAGAGAGAGAGAGAGAGAGAGATTCACGCATTGTAGAGCTTGAACTTGGAGAGAGAGAGAGAGATTGAAACACGCCATTGTATATCTTGAGAGAGAGAGAGAGAAAGAAAGATTGATTCACACCATTGTATATCTTGAGCAAGAGATTCACGCCATTGTAGAGCTTGATCTCGGGGAGAGAGAGAGAGAGTGGGAGAGAGAGAGATTGATTCACGCTATTGTATATCTTGAGAGAGAGAGAGATTCACGCCATTGTAGAGCTTGATCTCGGAGAGAGAGAGAAAGATTGATTCACGCCATTTTATATCTTGAGAGAGAGAGAGAGAGAGAGATTCACGCTATTGTAGAGCTTGATCTCGAGAGAGAGAGATTGAATCACGCCATTGTATATCTTGAGAGAGAGAGAGAGAGAGAGAGATAGAGAGTCACGCCATTGTATATCTTGAGAGAGAGAGAGAGGGAGAGATTCACGCCCATTGTAGAGCTTGATCTCGGAGAGAGAGAGAGAGAGAGAGAGAGAGAGATTCACGGCGCCATTGTATATCTTGAAAGAGAGAGAATCACGCCATTGTAGATCTTGATCTCGGAGAGAGAGAGAGAGAGATTCACGCCATTGTATATCTTGAGAGAGAGAGATTGATTCACGCCATTGTAGAGCTTGATGAGAGAGAAAGAGCTTACAGCTGTTGGGCTGGGCTGCATTTTATTGGGCTCAATGTTTTAGTTTTCAAACTCTTTTAATAAACTCTTTATTGGTCTGGTTATTTTTTTATCACTTGATTTTATCCATTTAAAAAACTTAAGAAAGCAGGTAATTATTAGAGATTATTAGCTTTGTTTTGATAAAATCAAAACAAAAGCATTGAAGGAGCCAATAAATATTAATTTTTTATATAAGCAAGAGGAGTAAAAAAGGCTTGGATATAAACCCTTATTTTTACCTGAATAAACAAAAGAAATTAATTAGTATGATTTGCATATATTGAGAGGGAAAAAAACAACATTTATTAATTTGGAATAAACGATGAGATGAAAGGTTTCATAAAATGTAACCATCTCTGTTATTGTGAACATTCATATTTAGAAAAGAAAAAGTAGAAAACCCACAAAATGCCCAAATAACACTAAATGTTTAAAAGAAATGCCCACAGTTTCATAAAACTGATTTGTACCCATTTATTAATCTGTTTTGACTAAATTACCCCTACTTTTAGTTATTAATCTTATTTTCGTTTTTAATTATTTATTTATTTATTTTCGATTTTATTTCCTATAATCACGGTAAAATATTTTTTTTTAATTAAAATTTGAATTTATTGTTTGACAGATTACCTCATTTATTCATGAATATTCTCTCACTCTACCATGACTTTTTCTTCCCTTTTTTCTCCCTTTTTTTTTTCCGTCGACCCCCTCACCATCCTTTTACCCAGTATCATGTTCGTCGCCAAGATAATCTCCACCGTGAAGATCATCGCCGCCGCTGTTACACTATCTCATTCTTCTGTCTCATTCCTCCATCGCACCTTTTTTCCTCCGTCGCCAAAATCACCCAGACTCCTTCTCTGTCGCACTGTCTCCATCTTCCGTCGCGTTGTCACCGGCGTCGCACCGTCTCAGTAAGTCCAAAATCGTAAATATAGTTACATAAAAATACAAAATACATAACCGTAAATATAATTACATAAATATAGAATCGTATATATAGTTACGTAAATATAATAACAGATTCGTAAAAATAGTTAAAGATTCGTAAATATAGGTACGTATTTATTGTTACGGTTTCCTTCTCTGTCGCACCGTCTCCATCTTCCGTCGCGTTGTCACCGGCGTTACACCGTCTCAGTAAGTCCGAAATCGTAAATATAGTTACATAAAAATACAAAATACGTAATCGTAAATATAATTACATAGATATAGAATCGTATATATAGTTACGTAAATATAATAACAGATTCGTAAATATAGTTAAAGATTTGTAAATATAGGTACGTATTTATTGTTACGGTTTCGTATTTAACGTAACGAAATTAAGGAGTTTTTAAAAAATAAATATTTTTAAAAATATTTTGAATTTAATACTGAATATACGATAATCTTTTGAATTTAATTAAGGAATTTTAAAAAATCAATCAGTTAAGTAAAATCAATCAGTTTCCTACATTTAAGGAATATTTTTTTTTTATTATTAAAAAAACGAAATTAAGATTAATTGGAAGGGCATATTAGTCCATATATCAATTTGTTGGTGGTTATTATTACCATAACTGAAAATGGGCATTTTTTGAAAACCTTAAGTCACAAATGGACATTTGCTTCATTTACCTAAGAAAAAAAGAAGAAAAAAAAACGTTACACAATTTTATAGCTAGTTAATTTGAATTGATCTGTTTTGTGAGCTATCATTGGTATTCTTAACTAATACTTTTTTTTCACATTTTTCCATTTAAAAGTAGTGGAATTGATATTTATATTACTAATATTTGTGATACCTCGATGAGTACTTTTTCCTTTAACTCATTTATCTAAATGTGCGGCTTTGTATTATTTGGTTAATTAAATGAACAAATTATTTTTCCACGGTAGGATAAATTAAGGAAAGAATGTTCAGGAACAAATGCTAATTATCAATGATTATCGTAAACAAATTAACGAATAATATCACAGCGTTATGTATATTTAGGGTTTCTTATGACGTTGAATTGTATATATATTTAGGGTTCCTGGTTTTTTGTGTATATATATATCACCTTTATATTTCTCTCCTTTCAAATACAGGGAATCAATATTACTATCATGGACTTCCTTGGTAATGATTTGTTGAAGGAGATATTCATCCGCGTCGACTGTCGGCAAGTGGCCCGATGTACCAGTGTGTGCAAGCGCTGGTCCTCTTTGATGGCAACGCCGACTTCGTCCGGTCATTCACATCTCGCCGCCACAACTCGACGATGCTGACATCCCCGCTGGGACAGTGGCACTGTTATTGTTGAGTCTGAAGCCTATTCTACACAAAACGCATTATGTAGCGATGGTATTTTAGACTGTTTACACGGGTTATTTGTCCTAGGTTTAATTTTTCGCATATAAGGCTTGTATCCGTCATTAGTGCGTTTTGTGGCACAAACTGAAAGAGGCGAGATTGAGGGTGTAAGCAGAAACTCCGATTGAGAGATTGATAGTGGAGGGATTTACAAGCGGCAAGTGGACGTACCTCCTATATTGAGAGCGAACCACTATAATTCTGGTGTCGATTTCAATTTCGTTTTATCGCTTTATTCGTTTTCAGATTCGGGAATTAGGGCGAAATTCTTAAAAGTTATTGCAGAGGTCCAATTGCATCACGGACTTCGGCAAGGAATTCTGCAATGTTATCGGGGAGGCTCGCGCATATGGAGACCGAGATCGCCTGAGTTTCTTGCCATTTGACAATGCGGTCATAAGGGCTTACTGCGACGACTTGCTTCTCGTCTCTCGGCCAAACAATGAATATGGTCAGTTATCATTCTGCATTTGCAATCCGACGACCAAGGAGTACCGATGCGACATTCCCGAGCCTCCGCAGCCTCACGGATCCGAACACACGTCCTTCATGACGTTTGTAAATGTGCGCTCACGTGCCGTGACAACCAAGGAAGCCACTCGTATCACGTGACACTCTTTTTCTTAACAACTCACAGCTCCTATAATGGTCAAAGGCTTAGTGTGACGGATTTCTCCCTTGAAACTGGAGGATGGAGCTCTCCAGTCCCGATTCAGGAGCGGCCTTGTATAGATATGAAGTTTCTTATAGGTTTTCACTTCTCATTGTTATCCGATTCGCTTGTATCTTGCAACGACGTTTTAGTCTATTGGAAAGTCTGGGATGACATATTCTGGTGTTGTCAATGTTAAGATAAATGACAGTATTCACAAATATTGTCGTTTAACTCTAAACGACCCTTAAGTCCTATATCTTGAAAATGGTGACGTGGTTAGATAAGTTTGAACGAAGAATATGCTGAAGACATTCCAACGGGAAGATGATTAGCAAGGATATTTTGACAGCTGCACAAGGACAATGACCAGCTCATTTACAAATATGCTGTAATTATATGATTGGCTACGTAGAAACCCTAATTGTTCATTCCTTGCTTATTAAAGGAAATGAACAGATATCAATAAATTTAAGCTGCTTTTATATTTTCCATTTTATCTATTTTCCTCTCAGTCAATGGGTCGCCGTATTTGATCCATTAGCACCTACTTTGCCGGACGGCCGCAAGTACTACAGGTGTTGGAAATCCCGTCTCGGATTCCGTAAAATTATCACGATTTGTACCTCCGAACCGTCAGGGTAACATTTAAAACTTATTTTAAAGCGGAAATACTTGTTATCCTAACAACGGTCCGAATATCAGATAATGACCATATCCCAAGATCTGATAAATATTATGTAATTTAATATTCATAAATCATTATTAATAGACTAGTCATAATAGGAAATAAATAGAAAGCAGTAAATGTTTGCATTTATTAACCCAATGCATAAGGCCGTACCTCGTATGACGATTTCCGGCTGCGCGCTCTGAATCGGGCAGGGCTCCGCCGGTGCTGAGGGAAACTCCCGTGATCTTCCGGGATATTCTCCTGGAATCCTCGTACCGAAGCGTGGGCTTCGCCGACAGGACTCCGTCGCAAAATCTTAACTGATGGTTCTTTTTAAGCTTCCGGAGAAATAGTCTCCTAAGCCGAACCAGAAGAAAGAGATAAGAGAGAAAATTCGCAGACCCTGAGGGAGAGGGAGAGTTCGAATTTTTCTCTGGGGAAAGGTGTGAAAAATGTGTAGAATGAGCTTCCTATTTATAGGCTCAAAACCGTAACCAAATTGGAGAATTTTCCTCCCTAATTTCGAATTCTATTAATTAAATATAATTAATTATCTTAATCCAATGGTCCAGATTTAATCTCATCTAAATCCAATGGATATAATTAATTAGGGATTTAATTAAATAAGAAAGATTTAGATAAATCAAAAATCCAATTTTATCTTCTTATCAGTATAAAATTCGAATTATCATATATATATATATATAATTCGAATTATCATTATCTAGATCCAACGGTTGTGATAAATCTTTAAACCGATCTAATGGATCAAATTAGTTTAGGATAAAAATCAAATAAAAAGGTTTATTAAAAACAATTTCGAATTTATCCTTAAACCATAATTCGAATATATATATATATATATATATATATATAATTAATTAATTTTTTAATCCGACGGTAAAGATTAAATCTTAGACCGATCTAACGGATACAATTAATTAATCAAATTCGAAAAATAAAACTTGGTCACCAAGTCATTAATTTCGAATTTATCAATATCCTAATCCAACGGTTGATGTTAAATCATAACCGATCCAATGGATAATATTTATTTTAGGGATTTGCTAAAATACCAAAACATTTGGTACTTATGCCGCAAATATGGAAATACCAAATCATGTCATTCGAATTTGACTAGGGTTTCATATATCAAACCCTAATTCGAATTTACACATATGAATATATATAAATATATATTTTTATTTATTAATATAAATCTATTAATTATTAATTAATTATTAATAAGATATTAATAATTAAATCCAAATAATTAATTATATTAATAAATCCTGATCTCAATATCACACATTAAAATATCATGGTGCCACACCATCATTTAAATTCGTGACATGTGATTTAATTTCAAAGTTTATCGAACCGATCATAAACTTAGAAAATCCATAAATCACTAACCGTAAGTCAAAATGACTTGGTTCAAAAAGCAAAGTTTCTTAGAATTTAATTTACAACAACATGGTGCTGATAGAAAATATAAATTCTAACTTTCTTTTATCAGTTAATTTCGTGTACCAAAATATGATACTTTTGCCACGCTGACGATAAAACTATCTGATGTCTGCCACATACCTTTCAGTTTTATAAGTCAAGCCAAATGATTAAACATTATCCAGAATGTATTTTAATCACGTATGTATCATCCGTTACGGAGCTATCCTGGGGACCATGGACCCGTATCACTTAAGCTCCAACGAACTGCTAGTTGTTCGTCAAACCTCGATGTGATTCCACTATAGACCCGAGGCTGCACTCTTTAGTGATACGGTATATATTATTCCCTTTATAATAGCAGGGTGTCCATTGATACAATCAAATTCGGGTTATTGATCTTTCACTGATGATTCACACACGAGCAGGCGGTTTCTACCGTTATGCCCCTCATTACATTTTCATCCTTGACTCAGTCAGTAATATTATGAGTAACCCACTTATGGTTTTCGATTCATAAGTTGCGCACGGGTACCTCTCACTTCTCACCACCGACAATCAAGGGAATCATCATCACTCTGAAGAGAGCTGTGTGATGCCCATGTCTATGACCAAGCTACCCTTACTGCTGACTATCATGTTCCCAAAATAATAGTGTTTCGTATTCTTTAACGGTTAAATCAAAGAACAATCAAGCCAGCAGATTGGACTCAAGATCACTCAGGACTTAGATCGAATATCCATTTGATCATCTACTAGTCACTCAACTCCAAGTTATTAGTGACGGTCTTATATGATAACTTCCGGAGTTTAAGTCAGGTGTAGTCCAGTATGAAGACACTTCATACTTAATGCACTTCTAGTGAGTGTGACACACACAAAATCCAGAATAGGATTATCACTTAGTCACATTAATGACCTTATACGATCAATGGGCTCCCACCCAGTTGATCAGGTCACGGAAAATTTAAGTTCATTTATTATGATTATTAATTCTTCCTCACATTGACTCTGTTGTGATAATAATAATATAATTGCATCCGTCATGAACTAAGGAATCAAACATTCTATTTTACTCTACCAGAAACTATAATAAGATTATCATAATAAGCATCATCTTTATTCAACGACTTGTCATAATCTTTTACAAATGGATAAAATATCTTGTTTAAGGACACATATGTCCAACAACAGGCTCATTCCTCGGCCGATTGAGGCAGGCATCCACGAAAGAATATCGGTTTGCCTAGGGGAATATAGAGGGAGGCTCCGGGCGTCCTACATTACGGAGGATATGGTGTTGAGAGTTTGGGAGCTGATCTGGAGCAGCGAACGCCGCGACGATGGCGCTTCTTGTCATCGGTCGATGGTTCATAAGTCAACTCTCGAGATGACAACTGAATGTCAGCCACTGGCGTTGCATCCCGAGGATGGCAACGTTATTTTCTTGCAGATTGGCAATCACACTGTTGTGCGGTACGACATGTCGCGTCAAACGAGCCAGACTGTTGGACGACTTCCTGTAATGATCCCGGGTTTCGACGCCTTGGGTGCCTACCCATTGTGCTCAGCTTGGCCGACACCGGTTCCATCGGCGGACGCATGCAAACCTGCGCCCCTAGTTTAAATTTAGAAAAGAAAAAAATGTATTTTATTTAAAAGTTTATTATGAATTTTAAGTTTCTACTTTATTTAAAAGTTCTTCACGATTTTTTTGTTTGTACTTTGTATAAAATATTGTCATGAATTTTATGTTAAAAGTAAGTTTTTGACTCTTTCGATCTTGCTCGACTTTGTCTAAGGTTCCTTAAGTTGCCCGATATCGTTTTGCCACTACTTTTTCTTCATTGAACAACATACATTTAAGATTGTAACAAATATTAAAATTTTGTCAATTCACATCATTAGTTTTCAAATGCATGCAAACGGTAAATTCATTGCAAGTTTAATTTACGAGTATATTGTCAACGCAACGATTACACCATTTGTACGATTTTTTTAAAACCGCAGCCGATGAGTAATCCTCAAGGATTTTGGTAACAAGCATATATGTAAAAAAAAAAAAAAACTAATATAAAGTAAAAATTATGCCTATGTACATGGGTTAACTTTGGTTAATGTATCAAATGTTTGAATTTTTGTATTATGCACTCAAGCTTCTTTTTTTTCTGGCTGATGTACCCAAGCTGCATTTTGTTACTTGATTTGGTTCACTCCGTCCGTTTTCTACTTTCACTGTTACATTTTGCGACATTGGTTCTCACGTCTATTTCATCGATTTTAAATCATAATAAATTAGCTAAAAATAACTTGTACTAAAATCGGACCTAATAGTGATGTCATTTTAATATAGAGAAATTGCACCAAATAGCCAAATTGAAACATAGGTTTAGCAAAATAGCCAAACTTTGGTTAATTTTGTAAACTAACCAATTAACCATTTAAGTGAATTTTTAATTTGGCTAGTTTACAAAATTAACTAAACTTTTGTAAATGGTTAACTGGCTAGTTTACAAAATTAACCAAAATTTGGCTAATTTGCTAAACCTATGTTTCAATTTGGCTATTACCCTTAAGAGCCCTTTAATATATATATATGTATATATATATATATATATATAACCGACTCTGTACTTATTTTTGGTAGGGGTGAAAGTTTTGTCCGTGAAACTCGGTTTGGCCGGCTTGAGCCGGATTTTAGATGATAATCAGGCGTCAATGGCCCACTCATAAAAGTAACATGTTCAAATTTGGGACCGAGCCTAGTTTTAGAAGCCCGAATAAGCTAGAACCAACTTGTGAGAATCGTTTATTCATATGAACAGATATTTCTTTCTTTCTTTTTCTTTATATCGTTTGACGAAACGGGTCACTATTTCCTTCTCGTTCCTGTGCTCTTGTTTGTTTTTTATTATCATTTATGTTCCATGTTTTTACTTACTTAAATATCGTTGTGTTGTGTGTTACGTCAGCTTGCCTTATTATCGTCGTTTCATGAAAATGTTGTCGTTGATGCACAGCTCTCTATTTTGTTCTGATTGCATGTACTTATATATCTTACATAGTTAATCTGCTAAGTTAATATTGTAGCTTTCTAATATGACTATTTAGAAGCTTTTCTTGAATTTAATCAACGCTTTGTTGGAAGCGACGTGAAATTTAACGGTTTATGACTAAAAAATAAAATATACCAATGACAATGAAACTTTTCTTATTTTGAGAACATTCATCTTGTGAAAATAAGAATTGAAATGTTCCGCCTACTTTCCAATATTTTTGGGTATTATACCGTTTATTTTTACCGCAGTCAAAAAAATAAATGGTAATTGCTTTCATAAAATCGTGTATCTTGCTTCCATGCAATATTTATCCTACGTGTAAAAAAAAAAAAAAAAAGCTTGACAAAATAAATAAACGAGAGACGATTTTCACTCGCAAATTGTAGGTAATTTTTATGCTACTTTGGTAGTTGAAAAGTAAAAAATAAAAATAATTTGGTAGAATTCGTTACAAGATTTTATATATAATATCGAATTCACTTGCATATATATAGGTGTATGTATACTTTTCTTAATTGGTCAACGATCAAATATAAAGCTTCTCTTCTTTGAGTTAAAACATCAATTCTATTTTTATTTTTATTTTTTTTGAATGGGAACATCAATTCTATTTCTATGTTACATATTGGGAATACAACTTCAAATCATATGTATGATTTATTCGAGCCAAAATTACTAGCATCTTAATCAAATATATATAAATATATATGCATAAGTATGCACTATAATATATAAAGGAATTAATAAGATTCATAATACAAATTGCGAAAAATAATAAATAAACTGGACTCGAATATGTTAAGTTAATTTATGATTAATTCCTATTAATGTTCGAAATTTATTGACCTTCACCGCAAAAGAACCAAATAAATCTCGAAATTTGTATTAAAAAAATAGCCATAGTAAATTAGCCTCCCTGAGAAAGGAAATAATTACAATGATAATAATTTACATTTTCTAGTGTATACTATTGAATGAGCTGATATCATGTGATTAATGTCACATAATTAGGTTATAAGAGATAATTAACACCAAATCTGCTAACTAATATTTTTTCAAAGAGTATATATTCCAAGACTTGCAATCACTTTGGATCGATCCGTTTGCGAAAAAACGACCTTCTAGCGTAGTTCTTCGCTCCGAACGGTGGACATTTAGGCCCTCCGCTCCCGGGAATATACGTACATCCCGAGGGGCCCGAGGGGGGCACAGGGCCTTTCGGGAGGGACTGAAACCGTAACCCTAGTTTCTCTATCGGCACGAGCTCATTTTCGCGATTATGCAACGCCCGATGACCTCGGTTTAGCTCGAAATGTAGAAGAGAAAGCAGTAGAAGAATGGCCAAAGAAGAGTTCATTAGAGACCTCATCTTTCCGGAATTCTATATGGTTAAGGAGACAAATTATGATGAATCAATTCATTGGAAGAGTTGTGATATTTATATAGTAGTCAATACTATTATATTATTTTCATTGTTGTTTTTATTATTATATATTTATTATTCTGTTGCTGGATTTTGACTGTTGACCAGGGGCGGACCCAGGCACGTTTGGGGGTGGCGGACGTCACCCCCGGCTCGACCGGGTAAAAAAATCTTTGTGGTATAAACTGTAAATAAAATTTATTTCTTCTATATATTTTACTATGTTCCAAGATAGAATCTGAAATAACTCTGGTTCAATGGACAAATGCTAGAGTATTATTTTCCTTCCCTATGCCAACCCCGAGATCGAGCTATGCCACTACCTTTTTGAACCCACTATTTTCTTTTTTGATATAATTCAGCGTAGTATTTTTATTACAACTCATTTATCTATAGTTTATTAGTCACCCAGCCTCTATATTTTATTCACCACACTTTTGCATCACTATATTCTTTTTATTTTGATTAATCTTTTAAAAAAGTATAGTTAGTGAATTCTTTATTTATATATATAATTATGAATAAAGCAATATGAGAATGAATTCTTTTATTTGTATATATATATATTTATGAATAAAGCAATTAGTGGCTATTTAATTTGAAAAATATTAATAATATTTTTTATAAAGTAATATTAGTAAATAAATGGTAATTAATTTAAAAAATTATAATAACAAAATACTTAATTTGATAGTTGTTTTGCTCTTTACTTAATAAAAATCATTGTTGAATTTAAGAGTCTAAAGAAGATATTATTTTCGTTCCCTACCTCGTAAGAATACAACTATACATAATTTATTTTATCTGTGGTTCGTCACCCTTAACTCAGAATCCTGGGTCCGCCCCTGCTGTTGACAATGGACTTTTTTTTTTCTTACCAAAAAAAAAAAGAAAAGAAAAAAGACAATGGACTTTTTGTATTATTTTGTTTACCAATTAGTTATCTTCGATTAAACAATAGGTACTTAGGGCGGATCCAATTAAGATGCAAATGTTGAAGGACTAATTAATATAATAAAAAATAATAATAAGGTATGCTTAATGATAATTACACAATATGATGAAAGTTTTTTTAATTAGCTAATTAATGCAATAATTAATGAGATTTAGTTCTTTTTAATGTGTATGCACGTACGTATGTTTAAATTATTGATAGCTATTCTACTTAATTTATTGAATAAACCTAACTCCTTACATTATGAATGAGAGGCTTTTGTAGCTTTAAGAAATTTCTTGAAACTAAAGAACCACTAAAAATCTTGTAAATAAATCAATGCGTACACGTTACTATAAAGTATTAAAGTGTATGGCTAATTATTAATCCAAATAACTATTTAGTCAAATTTTTATTTAAATAAAATAAATAATCAATATTTATCGGATAGAAGACGTTGATTGATTATTCAAAAGATTTGACATTAGTTGCCATTTCCTATGACAAATAGACAATGGAGAAAGAACGAACTCAAAAACCCTGAAGAGATCACAATTGATGACTTGTGAACATAAGACACCGGTGAAATACCGATGCTCTGACTTTTCGGATACCGGCGTGTAATTCTGAGCGAACAAATTACTGACTTTTCCGATCAGATTTTGACGACGGATTTTATATATGTATAAAAAATATATATATTTTCATGAAATGAATATATAATTAATACACTTCAATATTTATTTTTAAAAATAACCAAACTTGTTTGGCCTAGTGCTAGCTCTACTCATAAATGGAACTAGGATTTAAACTTCGGGATGGCTGATTTAAATTTCTAGTGTAAATAAAAGGGGTTTATTTGTAAAAGAAAAAAAAAACATTAATACTAAAAAAGATCAAAAAAAAAATTGGGGGTGGTTCTAACCCCACTACCCTTGTGGGTAGTTCCGCCAGTGTCTCTACTACATATATACCTATTGAAGAGGTCGCGGGTTTAGACTTTATGTGACTCAAATGAGAGCCCCATTTCTATACGCAAACTTTGTTGGTTTCAATGAATAAGATCTTCCAAAAGAAAAACATGAAGAACAAGAAACAAAGGAAAATAATTTTGGGAGAAGAGATTATCTGATTAATCGAAGGCAAAAATTACAATAATGGAGTTACAAAAATTAAACACTAACACTAGTATTTATAGGAGGGCAACAACTAACCCTAGCAGAAAAAATATATATTCTAAAATACACCTAAATCAAATCTTTTACAATCACACACGAATCTCAAGAGATCAGGAAACTAAATCCTCAAACTTGAGGAGCAAGTTTAGAACCTTCTGGAATGGGTTCTGCTGACTTCTTGTCGTGTGTCCCTAGTAGAGCTGTTAGGGTGCATTTCTGCCCGGGGCATTCCTGGTAGGGGCTCTTATGCTAGGGAACCACTTCTGCCCGGGGGCACACCTGGTAGGGGCATTTCTGCTCGGGCCATTTTCCGCTAGGGGAAGTTCTAGTGGGGAAATCTCTGGTGGGGAGATTCTTGCTAGAGGTTGAGCCAAGTCATGCTTAAACTCACAAACTTACTCAATAGTGTCCCATGTTCTTACATTGAAATATATCTAAGTACATTATAACATTTGCCCGTAGCGTCACTCCATTTGAAAGAAAAAAAAATCCATTTTTAAAAATAATATCAATACATAATATTAGATAATTTTATTGACCACCCTAGTGCCCAAAATTTAATATAATCCTGTCACAATTTCAAGGTTTAAGCTATGATTTCTTTTTTCCGTTTTCAATCTTTTAGAGTAGACTTTAATTTTTATTTTCTATCAAGCAAAATTCTCATTGAAAAGGCTATATTTTAGTGCTTTGACAATCACTCAAACAAAGTAGATTCCCTTTCTTTTCTTTTGCTCTCAACCTATATAACAAAGCTATACTTTTCATACCAAAAATTTAGGATTTTTTTTTCTTTCTACATTTGACCCTCTATTTTGTACATTGACAATATGACATCCTAACTCTATAATTATGTCTTGACTTTACCCTTTCATTATAATTCGGTTAGTTATCTTCTTTTTTATCGTTAATGTAAACGGAGAAATAGAAACAAAAATATTGACTCTTAAAATATTACTATTTAAACTACATTGGCGTTCACTTCCAGTTCCAACAACTCGTTATAGATGGATCTCGAGTGCAAGACTCCGCCGTGAAAAAATAACAAAAATCGAGGCAGATCCAGCGGCACCCGTAACTCAACGCGTAAGAGTTAGGGATTACATTCGAGTGGAAGGCCTTAATGATCAGACGATACCGAGTCAAATAAAAGTTATACTCGCGATAACATGCCGATCTTCCAGACGGGAAGGTTTGACATCCCGAGGATAAAATTTAGAAGGAATTAATGATATTTAATTGTAAAAAAATGATGAAAATAAAAGCAAAGTTGGGTAAAAGTAAAGTAGTTCATATTTAATATTGCCCTGTCAAGCCCATAAGACAAACAAAACCTTATCTTATAGCAACTTATGAAGAAAGTTAAATAAGAAAGAAAGAAAGAAACACTCTTTACAAAATGTTTTCTTATAAAAAAAGGCTTACAGCTTCACTCCAAATCTAACGAGCCCGCAATTTCTCCTCCTCTTAACGCATTATTACACGGAAAAAAAGGTTTTTTTTTTCTCCGATCAATGCCCGTTCGAAGGCCGGAACATTGTGTAGCCGTTTACCAAATTTGAGTAGTCCGGGTTATAAAACGGGTACGCCTCGCAATCCGGGTTCCTCATCACCATTAAGTTCATATCCGGTGAAGGCATCTGCCACTGATTCGGAACCATTCCGTCGATCTGACCATTCATGTAAGGATTAGGGCTAGCCTGAGGTATATATTCCCTGATGGATTCGTAGGGGCCTCCTTGGGAGCTATAATTCCTATTATACCCTTCTTCATGGTAACTCCGAGTCCGCTCAAACCGACACGAGCTTGTGGAGGGGCCGCCATTACCTGCAGCGCTCAAATCGCCAGGAAATGTGAATTGCCTGTTGAGCGGATTTGACCCATTGCCGATGGGGTCGAAACCTGGTCCCAATCCCGCTCCATTTTCGTCGTCAAGTAGGTCGTTGATGATGTCGAGGTGCGGAAATTCATCCGCCGACGTGCCCGGAGTTGGGTCATAACCGCCGTAGACGTTTCCGTACATCACGTTGTAGGGTTTGGGAAATTCCGGCTCCGCCCTTTCGGATGTCTGGGGCATGAACATCGGGGTGTGGGGAAACGGGGAGCTTGGGGGGGTGAAAGCAGCTGAGCTGGCAGGGACGTGGTTGTTTCCCATCATAGCGTTACGGTACGACTGCGGAATGAAACTGTGGGTAGCCGGAGACGGTTCGGGCCCCAATCGCCCGGCGGCGCTCATGGAGCGGGCAAGCAACGGCGATGTTGAGGGTGCCATGCAGACCACTGGAGCAGTGGGCCTTGGGCTTGGGCTGGGAGGGACTATGGGAGCACTGGAAGGCCTTGAAATCACGGCAACTTGCGGTTTTTCAGCCAGTTTCGGAGCTGTTGCCTTTTGAGTCTCAGGCTTGGTTGTGACGGCGATCGGTTGGGAATTTAAGGTCGGTTTCTTGACTTGGATCGAGTCTGATCTGGCAGTGCTAGGAGCCTCGGGTTTCGGCTGACTAGTCACTGCAGGAATTTTGGAAGGGCTACTAGAAGAGGGTGTTGGTATTGGAGTTGGTGTTGCTGTTGGTGTTTGTGCCGGTATCAGTGTCGGCGTCGGTGTTGGTGTTGGCATTGGCATTGGCGCAGGTATCGGTGTAGGTGTTCGCGTTGCCGTCGGTGCCTTGTCTTTGGCAGGTTTTTCTGTTTCGACCTGACCTTTGACGCACAACTTTTTCTGTAGCGTTACGACTTCTTCCTCCTATTGGACAAGTATCAAACACTCGAAACTATTAAAAATGAACAAACGGCGAAGTGTTACACTTACAGGCTTTCTAAGACGAGAATAAATGTCAAAGCCCGAGAAATTATAATAATAAACCATGTAGAGTGTAACGAATATCGCACAACATACATTAAATGCTAAAGAAGGAAGATAAATTAGAAGAAAGGGTATAAGAGGAAAAAAAAGTTGAGAGCAAAGATGGACCTTCTTGACCACATGATGCTCGAGCCATTGGATACGATCTTGCAAGGAGCTGACGATAGCCTCCGACTCAGAGTCCCCGGTCTTGACATCGACCGAGTCAGCAGTCTCGGTTGCAGCCATAGAAGACTGACTATCTGACTCGTTTGCCCAACTACTCCCGCCCGATGCTGCCATGCCTCGGTTCTTTCCCCTGAAAATTTGATAAATCAGTACAAACCATCTATTTCTTCCTATATTTTTTACCATGTATGTTTGCAGGAAAAAGATTAAGAAAATAAACTATAGTGAACAGAATGGGAAAAAGGCTTCTTTTGCTTACGTAAATTTTGTAAGAGCAATTTTTCTAAAGCTCGTTGAGTACCGAGCTTTTGGGAGGACAAAATATTTTCATTAGAAGTCAAATAAAAAACATATTTTCCTCTATTTTTACTCAAATTTACATCCATTATTTTCTTTTTTCTTTTTTCTTTTTTTTTCCTAAAGAAAGCAGGTAAAAACAATATTAAAAAAAATACCTGCTAGGCGATTTTTGGTGCTTAGAACTAGGAAAACTGCTCCCCTTGTAAGGCCCATTCATTACAACTGACGGTACAGAATCTGTGGAGCACGTTGACGAGCTATCGTCCATTAAAGATTGGCTCTTCTTATCTGATAATCCATTTTGGGCCGATGAGAGGCCTCTGCTAACGGTTTCATTGGAGGGTTGAACTTCCGATGTGTCGGTATCTCTGTCTTCAGAATCTGGCTGGGTATCGGCAATGCCGTCCACTGAATCTGAAACATCAGATATATCCTCTAATGCGTCAGGTTTTTCAACAGGGGTTAAAGAGTCTCTTCCTTCATCGCTAGGGTTTCCTAAGTGTTTGTCCCTCCCTTTATCCTTTCCTTTACGGTTGTTGCGTTTTTGCTTACTCTGTTGAAGAAAAAAAAAAGTGTTAGAACTCACCAAAATATCATACAAAACCAATTCGCTTTAAGGAAAACTAGTTAGCGAGGAGAGATATCTATAATAGCATAATCAAGACATGAAGACAAGTTTTACACAAATTTTTAATCAAAACTAAAATGGTAAACTTAACCCGTTTCTTCTACATCCTTATTTCATAAAAATCCCAATTGCCTTGATTCTCATCTAAACAAAAATATACAAATATATATACGTACCTGTTTTTTCTTTGATTTCTTTTCTTTCTCGGAACGCTTAGCCTTCAGCTCGCTTTCGGCAAGCCATGCAGCCTCTTCTTCGCGGATGAGCTCCTCTTGCCTCTTCAGTGCAACAGCTTCCTGATAAGCAACTTCTATCTTGTTGCTGCAAAGTATTAATTTTTCAAAAATTAAGTCCCGTGATTAAAATCACTCAAGGAAATCAATAGGATTATATATGTCCAGGATCGGTCCGACAGTTTGGGTTGGGGCGACCCATCGACCAAACCACATTTAAAAAATAGTTGATTATGACTTTACGTTTTTGGCTTTATGCTTGGTGTACGGATTTTTTATGGGTGTACTAAATGAATTGTGTGCAATAGTTAAGAAATTTTTTATTAGCATAAATTATTGGATCGCCCAAATCCGGCCTGGTCCGGCTTATAGCAACACCAAAAGCCCACCCCAAAGCAGCCCCAGGCCCAATCCAATCCTACCCGCCCTTTTATCGAATTGGTTCGAGAGCCATTGAAACTATCGGATTGGATTGAGCATTTTTGTTAACCAGAAACAAGCGGGTACACCCAAAAAACTCACGAATGAAATCATGCAATTGAAAGCAAAGTAAATAATATTACCGATGATATTGCCTAAAGGTTAACATAAATAATAAAAAGAATCAAATATTCGCACTAGAGCCAAATGATAATACCTGAAGATATGGGCAAGGACAAAAATCTCCACAGTTCTACGACCTAGTTCCGTAAGCTTCCTTTCATCTCGCTCAATAGAATCTTTGTTAAAATCCTCTCCAGAGTTCCCATCCTGGGATTCGACAAAATTATGCTCAGCTCAACCATCACTATTAAATCAAATTTTGTGAGCTTATGTGGGTCTAAAACATCATCTCAGTATGTTTAAGGAACACTTATGGCATTGACATTGACCGAAATATTATGAGATACCAGATAGGTTTCGCCCTTTAATATCATTATTGTCTTATGTTATAGGGGGATTTGGGGTATTTTTCAATAAATACGGGATTAGGAATACAGTAACCTAATCTAGGTTTACTCACATGCTTGATTAGTTGAGTTTCCTATTGAATGGGAGAATTCTCCTGGTTTAACTCTCAAATTAGAGGCTGAAATTTTGTTTATCAACAACATGTCCCCGTTTCTCTTGGATTTCTATTCCGGATTCTATCAGATGTTAAACAGAAGAATGTGAGAAATTACTAGCCAGTCTCTGCTAAAAGAAAGCCTCTTCCACATATAGACACCAGAACAACTCACTTTGGTACGATTCTGAGGACCCTTTTCATCTTTAGGAGGTAATGGTTCCATGGCAGCCCTCTCAAGAAGCAACAAAACATCATCCACCAAAACAAAAGTGTCTTTCTCGACCCGAATGATCGGTGCCGGCATTTCCTCCGCTTCCAACAACTTCACCCTCGCTTTCTTAGACTTACTAGTCTGGCCTTCTAAAGCTTTTAGTCCACTATATAACGAGTCCATCACTAAAGTAGATGTGACTTCTTTCTCAATAAAAAAGTTCTTGACAACCACTTTCAGAATTGAGTCCGTCTTCTCTCTTGACATTCGTCGCCGAGAATTTTGGTCAATTCCCAACCAGAACGAACAAAAGCTGCAAAACATATACACATAGAAAGTATCATCAAATCAATTGTTACAAAGTAATGGATTCCAAAATAATAAGCATGTGAAGTGTTGCGAGCAATAGCAAAAGATATTACTCTTAAGTCAGAGAATTAAAATGTAAATGAAGTTTAAGAAGGCCAAGACATGATACCTTGACCACCTAGTTTTATCGTCAATAAGCTTTCCGAGTTTGCTTCTTCTCTCCTCCATAAAACGGCGGCAAATCTGCTCAACATTTGTTAAATAAACTCTAACAAGCTCCCTCCTATACTGGCAATCGAGGCAACGGAATGGTCTCTCTGCTTTCTCCCTGCAAAACAATCAAAATTGCAGAAGACGCTCAAGCAAATTGAAACTAAAGAGTGAAATAAGTAATACTTAAGAATTTCTGTTATTACTTTCGGTTCAGGAGGCTGTAAAAGTCATCAATTATCATGTAAAATGACAATTTACCAGTTAACGATAGCATGTTCATTGCACGACTAAATTTGACGGAAACCACCACTTATGTAACAGTTAAGAGGAAATTGCTATAGTTAGGATGAAACTGCTTCAGAAAATAAGGGAGAAATTGTTACAGTTAGATCAGTTGAGGGGGCATAACTTTAAATTACGCTGACCGACATAAAGACCACAGCTCAAATAAGTATAGTCATAACCATAAAACACCTGATAACTTGAACTTGAGCCTTTATTATAAGAGTGTCGGAATCAATAAAACCGTCCAACACTTTTGACAGCTCCATAAATTTCTTCCATCCCCAATCATGCTCTTTCTTCCAGAATCGATGTAATGTATCTGGAAAATTTATAATTTTCCGTCAGTCCTTGTGAAGTGCTATGTCGAAAACATCGAAACAACTCATAGACGAATGAACCAACCAGAATACTTGGATTTCTTGGGATCTTTATTAACCACGGCAATGGTGAATTGGGCGAAGTGACTCCATCCTGTTTAAAACAAAGCTTAAAGACGTTACATGACTGCATCAGCAAAAAAGTCAATAATAAAGCGATCCAGGTCTTAAAAGAGTCAAACCAGGTAGAAGTTTGTCATGATTAGCGACGCAGAGGAATAAGGAGAGATGGTTACAGACATCGCAGCCTTGTGGGTAGATCAAGATGTACCTGTAAACAAAAAAGCTTGGGTCAGAATCAACAAGTATGGGTTATATATTATGTTTGTTACAACTATATATACAATACATAAATATAAATATATAATTTGCATAAATGAGCGATATATACACTACGTTAAAAATTTTGAGAATATTTATAGATTAAAAAAAAAAAAGAGCAGCTGGTGATAAAAGGATTCAAACAGAAAGACTATTTGCCCGTACCATTTGTAGCCGCCAACTTCAAAAGCATTACTACGAAGTTCCCTTTTGTTAAGCTGAGAAAATTTCTCTATCTTCCACGTATATTTTCCATACAACTCAGACGGCTTAAGCCCTATAAGAAGATAAAATTAATCTGTTAACAATTTATAAACCTAGCTTTAACCAAATTTACACAGCGAATAAGTAAAAAATGTATAGTACAAAGCGCCCGGGACAAACTTGAGTTGAAAACAGATGTTCTCGGAACAAAACAGCATCCAAAAAATCATTTTTAAGTTGAACATATAAACCAATGAAAAAATGGTACAATTAATAAACCCTAAACATTTTAGCATTTATCCGTGATTATATTGCACCAATAATTTATTAAAATGTCCCTTTTGTCTTTCCTCAATGCCGATAATACATAATCAAAGGACGGTCAAAATGCATATACTTGAGACAAAAACCATACATTGTTTGTACCAATGATTTAAACTTTTATGTTATATACTATATATAACCATACCACCATCATCGTCATCATCAGTGTCCCAGTACGGCGGTGATGTGGAGGGAGTCCCATTCTCCACCTGCTCAGAAGACCGCCACTCCGCCAACTCGCCGGATTGGCATCTTGAATTCCCGTCTGAAGACCTTCCCGCTCCAGACTCCTCACCAGCAATCCCGGCCATTTCCCGCTCCAAAACTCGTTCCCCAAACACTTCTTCCGCTCAATTCGAGCAAACGAAATATAAATAATTCCACCTGAAAAAGTACGTCAACACCCCGGGTTCTTAAGCCGCACTTCCGCAACAAATTCAGCACAGCTCAAAGCTCGGAAACGCGATAAATTAAATTTAAAAATTGTAATTTCTCTTCCAGAACAACTCAAATAAACACAGAAAATCAAAATTAATATTCAATAATAATCATATTCCGCTTCATATCTCGAATGAAATGAACCCCGAAAAACCCACATCCAGAAACACACTCCACGTCAACTGGAAAAATCGAAATGAACCAGACGAAGAATCAACCCGATTGATTCCCAAAACGAATTGACAAAACCCTAAAAAAACCCAAAAACATTTGCCGGTCGAATTGAAAATCCCCGAGGCGAAACTAAACCCCGGAACAAGGCGAACGCGACGAGCCGTAAGATCGGAGCCAAACGAGGCCGCGAAACCACAATCAGAAGCCAAACCCTACGAAATTACAGAGACGCCGATAGGGGAAAAAACCAAGGCGATACGAACGTAAGCGACTGGATAGGAGGAGCGAACGACGCCGTGTGGATCGAGCGGAGGCGATACGAACCTGGAGAGGAAGAGCAGAGGTTATCAATGGCCGACGAAAGCCCTGAGATTCTAGAGAGAGAGAGGAGAGAGAGAATAGAGATAGGTCGAAGGAGAGAAGAAGCAGAGAGAGAGAGGGGTGAAAAAGAGAGCAAAGGCGGAGCCCAAAAAAAGAAATAAAAAATAATTATTTTATTTATTCTTCTGTAAATTGAGTATTTTTTATTTATTTATTTATCATTAACTTCTTAATTTTTAACCCTTTTTTTCATTTTCATCTATTTATTGTGTAGAAGAAGAAGGTAGTTATGAAGAAGAAAGGCCATTGTATCTCTCTCGCAGCGGAGTCGAGGGGCGGGGCCGGGACCAGAAACCGGAGTTTTTGTTTTCTCGGTTTGGTTCTTGTTTATGTGGGTCGTTAAGAATAGATTCTAAATTAGTTTTAACTTTAAGTTAGAGTTAAAAAAAAATAGGTGGATACAAAATCGAGCTCTCCTGAAACAAGAGTGTTTTTGTTTTTGATGATAATCATTGTAGTACATTAACTATGATTAACTAATAAACAAATTACTAAAAAGAGGTTGATCTGATTTTGAAAGTATTAACTCACGCGCGATTTGCAGTCCGCGCGCAAAAAAAACAGCGCGCCAAAATTGCAAAGAGATAAATCTACTAAAATTAAGATATACGTAGTCACTATTTAATTTTAATTGCTTATACAGTAACTTCCTCATTTTTACCTTTCATTTTCTTCTATCTATACTTTAGAAGAAGGGTGTAGTTAAGAAGGGCCATTGTTTCTTTCTAGCGGTGAAGTTGGACTAGACGTCGGATTTTGGTTTTTTTTTTTAACGATTCTTGTTTATGTGGGTCGTTAAAAATAATTTTCAATCTTGTAAATCATTTTTAAGTTAGAGTAAAAAAACCGATTACAAAAATTAGATCCAATGAAACAAGATCGGTCTTGTTTTTAAGACAATCATTGTATTACATTAATTATGATTAAATAAAAGTAAAATATGTAATGATAGTATATTAATAAATAAATTACTAAAACGAGGTTGACTTGTGTTTGTTAGATTTAGCGCGATTTGCCGTTCGCGCACGAAAAGCGCGCCAAAATTACAGAGAGAGAAAAATAACAATAATTAAGCTATGTTATATAGTCATTACTTACTTTCATTTTTCTTGTCTATTTTATCTTTAATCAGTATATAAATGTAGACGATTTATTGGATTTTTTTGTTGTTTTTATCTCTCCATATATTCCTTTTAATTTGCGAGGGAAATTTGCGGCGAAAATCATCGAAGTCATTAAATTCTCACAAATAAATCACTAACGTCTATTTTTTGCGGCAAAAGTCATTAACGTCATCAACTGTTTGCAGATAACTCATTAACTTTTATTTTTGCGGCGAAAATCATCAAAGTCTCCAAATTCTTTCATATAAATCACTAACGTCTATTTTTTGCGCCAAAACTATGTTGAGTGTGAAGCCTAATCTACACGGAAGCTCTACCGAGACCCAACGCAGAGCAGTCAAGCTGATCGAGGGTAGTTTAGACTTTTTACATGGGTTATTTGCCCTATCTTTAATTTTCGCATATAAGGCTTGTAGCCGTCATTAGTGCGTCTTTGTAGCCCAAAACTGAGAGAGCGAGATTGAGGGTGTAACCAGAACTCCGATTGAGAGATTGATAGTGGATCAGGATATACAAGCGGCAAGTGGATGTACCTCCTACACTGGGAGCGAATCATTATAATTCTGGTGTCAATTTCAATTTCGTTTTATCGTTTTATTTCGTTTTTTGATTTCGGAATTAGGGCAAAATTCCTAACAAACTAACAGTAAGACTTTCTCTTTTACCCGCCTCAACCATTATCTGTGTAAGGTCATCAACTACAAAAGTAATCATCTGAATGAACATGCTCTATGTAATTTTGAAGTTGACCTTTGGAGCGTGCTCAGAGTTTAGTTCCGGAGCGTGTCCAGCTAGAAGGCCAACTTCAAAATTACATAGAGCATGTTCGTTCAGATTACTTTTGTGGATTAGAAAATTTTGGCGACCTTACACGGATAATGGTTGAGACAGGAAAAGAGAAAGCTTTTCAGTTAGTTTATCGGATATTGATGTGCTTTCACTTTACCTATTGCTACGGCTTCAACTGGGAGATCGTTGTCTTCTATAAAGTTTGTGAAGAATGATCTACGCAACAAAATGGGAGACGACTGGCTAAATGATCCTTTATTTACATACATTGAGAAAGATGTTTCCAATGTATCGGTGACGAGCCTATTATTAATAAGTTTCATAGCATGAAAACTTGTAGAAGACAATTATAATGTAATTTATGTTCTGTGTTTTAATATTTTTTTATTTTCAAAATTTAGTAGGTTCCCCCCCCCCCCCCCAAACAATTATGTGGCTCCGCCCTTGCTGACGTTAGTGACTTCTGGCCCAAAAAATAGACGTTATTGATTAATTTGTAAGAGTTTAGTGACTTTGATGATTTACGCCATAAAAAAATAAATGTTAGTGACTTATCTGCAAACAATTGATGACGTTAATGACTTTTGCTGCAAAAAAAAATAGAAGTTGGTGATTTATTACAAGAATTTAGTGACGTCGATGATTTTGCTGCAAATTAAATACACCATCTCATATAAACTCTTTGTTTTTAAGCATAAGTCCTAATTATATTTAAATAGTTATAATTATTTAAAGGGCGCTTTGGATAAATAGCCAAATCTGAAAGTGTGTTAAGCAAAATAGCCAAACTTTGGTTAATTTTGTAAACTAGCCAAACCATTTAAATGAATTCTAATTACATTATTGCCCTCATGTTTAAATAAAAATAAAAAATTCATTTATTTTCATTAATTGAAAATATATTGCTATTAATTGAAATAGCTATTAATATGGTAACAACCAAAACTAAACCCCCTTTTTTTTGTATAACTCAAATTTTAAATTCAAAACATTCATATAATTTTTGGATTTATTTTTTTCCAAAAAATATCAACAAATTAAAGACGCAAATTAACGTAAAATCAACAACGAATTAACGTAAATTAATAACGAATCGACGTAAATTAACAACGAATCAACGTAAATTAACAATAAAAAATATTATTTATTAACAATTTAAATACAATAATCAAATAATGAAAATATCTTCTTGTTCATATTAAAATTTATATACAATAATCAACGTAAATTAACAATAAAAAAATCCTATTTTGGTCATCGTCTCCGTCGTAGTCTGGTTCGACCGAGGAACTATCTTAGAATCCAAATCGCTCAAGCTCTTAGCCGTAGTGGTGGTGGTTAGATTCGTCGGAGAAACCTGATCGGCACTTTTCGGAATCGAAACACTCGGGTTAGCACCCGGAACCAAACTCGTGTTGTTCTTCGCCTCAACCGGAGGCCGATTCTTTGCCTTGAATTTGGACCGCAGCGAGTTCGATTGCGACACCTCTGTCGCCGGTGTAGGAGAAGGATACGAGCCGTTGGAGGAGGAACCAATGCAGAAGACTTTGGTGAGATCTATAAAAGGAAAAAATAGGAGAATATGGAGGAGAATTGAGATCTGTAAGAGGAAGAGGAAGAACCAGATGCTGAATGCGTTGGTGAGCCACGGTTAGGCCGAGTTGGGGGAGGGACTGAAGGCGAAGAAGACGGTGACGACTATGGAGGTAAGCATGAAGCCGTAGACGAAGGCCACAGTGCGGCGCTTCTTGTGGACGGAGACCCTCCTCCGCAGGTCAGAGATGATTGGGACGGCGTGCTTCACCGCCGCGCCGTCCGCCATGGCCGACAAAGCTCGGAGGAGAGAGAGAAGCTCTGATTATGGTTCAAAGAGAGAAGAAGAAAAAATACTCGAGAGAGAGGAGAGAGATGATTCAAAATTTGTAATTAAATTCCAAAATTTGTGCACAATTAATCATACCTTGATTTGTGCTGATAAGTTTAATTACCATTTTAATTAATTACGAAAATATTAATCTAAAATGATTAATTAAATGGTATTTCAGTAATAAAAATTGTTATTAATATGTCACCTCATGTTAATTGACTAGTTTACAAAATTAACCAAACTTTAACTATTTTGCTAAACTCATGTTTTAATAGTATTTAGAGCAATTTTTCTTATATAAATCACTCAATGTTAAAATTGCGTTGAGTTTTTATATAAATCTAAAGTCATAAGAATACCGAATAAAGTGGTACGCGGCAAATCCTCAAAAGATGAATATTGTAGTAGTCTCTCAACAATTGTTCTATGTGCCTTTCAAGGCAAAATTAAAATCAATCAATCACGTGATATAAATAAAATCATAAAATACTACACTAATCAAATAAAATAATCTCCAAAACTTTGTCACATGTACATGAAGTACATCTCAATGAAAATTTTTGTCCGTAAATACATACAATAAGATTATGTACAAGACGAAATCGGGACGAAACGTATTTTGCGTTTCTTCATCATGATCTCGGTTCGATGCAAACAAAATTCCAATCCTCTTATGCATGTAATTGTAATCAATTGTATCATTAGTTCTCACACTACTGATATATCTATCTATGATACGAATACATTTTGTTTTATCGACCGATAATATAAATTTAATATAAAATATTAAAGTTAAGTGATCAAGCTTCTTTTACTAAGGTCTATTCCGGGTTCGAGTTTATAATCCGAACTTCGTCACAAAACTTTAATTTTTAACCGGATTACGATGTCCTAAATGTGATTTTTGAAAACTAATGAAATGAAATAGAAAAAGATGGTTATATTATTAATATTATATGAGAAGAAAACGGTATAATTTAAATGTTGTCGTTTGCAGAGAGTCGGTGACAAGTGTTGGAAGGGTCAGCACAAGCTTGACTAGTTTTGGGGGTTGCGTAACCATTGGTCGTGCACCTCCGTGGGGACCACTCTCTCATTTTCATTAATTTTATTTTATTTCAGTAGAAAACTATTTTATTGCTTAATTAAATTAAAAGGGTTTGCTTAGGGCATGCGGCTCTCAAGATGACTATTGTTAATGGGCTTGGGCTTGGCTTTTGGGATATTTGGGTTCGGCTTTTATTTGGGTTTCATTGATAAGTATTTAGAATTAGGTTTGGGCTTTTATGATGAGTTTTCTTGAATGGGCATTCATAATTGGGTTTGAACTTGCAAAATGGGTTTTGATTAGTCATTGGAAATTTGGAATAATTTAAGTAAGAATTCGTGTCGAGTGTGAGTGTTTGTCTTAGTGGTTAGATGATTATGGTCATATTTCTCTTCAAACTTTTGAATAATTAAAGTATATCGTTGGAAAATTGAGAGGAGTAAAGTAGGGCTCAAAATTTTGTATCAGTTTCTCGATTTTTTATCGGTTATGGTATCGGTCCCGTGTTAGTTTTACCAAAGTCCTGAAATTTAGTTTAAAACCATCAAAAAATTATTATTGTTATATATTTTTTTTGTCATGGTTATGATGTTAAACTATATGTCATTTTTAACTTTTAAATATATTTTGTATTTTTATTGTTGTTTTTTATACTATGTGTAGTTTTTATTTTTCAAAATTAAATATCGTTTAACCCAACCACATTCAGTGTATGTAGTTTTGAATCGGAACCGAATAATTTAAAACGAAATAGTAACCAGTACCACATTATTTTCCTATTTTTTTCATAATAGGGAAAAAAGTTAATTTCTCGGTTCACGATTCCGATTTCACCCCTAATACCACATTACAAGTTCTATTTTATGTATAAATAAACTTCTAATCTTCTATATATTATAAAAAGAGAAACGTAAATTGGCATGGCAAGTTGTGATGAAGAAATTGGAAATTCAAGTTTTTTTAAAAAGAAAACTTACAAGTGACATGGCAAGTTGTGGCGAAAGTATTGAAAATTCAAGTTTTTTAAAAAATTATATAAAAAAATTAATGTCATAGAATCAAGGCATTAATATTTTATTATTTCTTAGATTTTATATTTTCTTTTTATATGAAAAACATAACTCTTCTTTTAATATGTGCTCTTACAATGTCCAACTCTTACTTTTTCATGACACATTAGTCTTTTGGTATTCAAGCCTTTTAAAGTTATTCTCATTAATCCATGAATTATATTATGCATTAAATTCATGTCTTCTCATCTATTCTATAACTTAAATCTAATATATATTAAAATCCCATATTACCACTCTCTGATTTCAGAGACTGATCATGGGCCAGTTTGGTATTGCTTCTAAAGAGGTGCTTTTGCTTCTTCCTTAATTTTAGGGAGAAAATTTTGTTTGGTAACCTAAAATAAAATTTATTCTCAAATAATTTTTATTTTTAATAAGCAAAAATGAAAAGCATCTATGCTTTTGGAGAAAGCTATCTTTCTTTTTGTTTTTTTATTATTTTTATTTAAATATTTTATTTTCTTGTTATATTAAATTTCAAAACTCCGTAACTTTAATTTATAACCCCGATTGATTTATAAAAATAAGCACTGGAAAGCTTGCGACGAGACGAATCCAATGATAGGTTGGAAGATATAGTTTTAATGTATTTTTAAATAATGTATTTTTTTCATTATTTTTAAGAAGTGATTGTTAGTAAATTATCTAACCAAACACTAAATTACTTGACCAAGTAGCACTTTCTGTTAAATTACTTGTACAAAGTAATTTTTGCAACAACACAACAATGCCAAACTGGGCCATGTCTTTTCATCTACTTATATATATACATATGAGATAGAAAGTGGCATAGTGATTCCTAGTGGAGATCAACAAGCTCTATTCTACTACTTAGAGATACATTTAAATCACCGTATGAACTATCGCTGCCCTAAAATTTACACCGGGCCGAACTCAATTTTAGCACGGAAAATGAGGTAGTAATTCGGACATCAATTCGGTGATTCAACATATCCCCTAGCCCAATTCAATCATTCGAAGTCCAATAACAACATCAATTTCGTAATCCAGAGCCCAAATCAATCTCAATTTCATCTTTGAACTTTTGAAACTAGGGCATAGAAATTGAAGCTTACCGGAAATTGGATTACAAAATTGTAATCTCCTTGGCAAGGGCTTCAAAACCCCTAATCCAATTTCCCGATCGGAGACAAACTTCGGCGACCGGCGAAAATATTGGTCATAATTTTTTGGATTTATCCCAAAAAATAAAAAAATACTTATGCCGCAATTAAGATTGAAATAAAGTCTTGCAAGTAGGGCTGACAAATTTGTACTCAGTTTCCAGTTTCATCCCGTATCTGGTACCGGATCATTTTTTTTACCATACCCTAAAAAAGAACGTCCCACCTCTTAAAAAAAGAAGAAGACGTCAACCGGAACCTCCGTCTCTCGCTGTAGCCCTAACCCGTTCGGTCGCAGCTTCCTCCGAGAAAGACGCCGCTCTCGCCGCCGTTCGCTCCTCTCCCACCATGTACGTCTCTTCTTCGTCTATGGAGATTTTTAGTCGCCGAGGATGATGATATACGGTGTCTGTTCGTCGCTTCTCCTTCCTCCATCTTTGACTCAATTCTCTTATCTCAGTCGCGTCGCTTTGCTTGATTAGGGTTTCGAATCAGTGGGCTTCATCAAGCATCTCTCTGTCATTGCACTCCGTTACAAGGTTTGAGCTCACAGTGATGATGAGCTTTCTTCGTCTCAGCTTTGATTAAAGCAAGTCTTCGACTCTCTCAACCTCCTCCAAGGTGAGCCGTGAGCTCTCTCAATCGTTGCTTTGCTTTTGGGTCAGTGGAATTTGCAGTGTTTCTTCTAGTTTTGGGTTTCTCACTGTGCCCACTACTTGTTCGATGAAATAGCCTTCAGAACAGTTGATAAAAATTGTGGCGTATTTTGATTTGTGCTGAATATAATACTCACTCGAAGTCCCGTTACTCGTCTACATCGAAAGTCTCGTTCATTGTATCGTTCTCTCCTTTATCATGATGTTGTTTACGTTGTTTTCATTAGGTCTTCGATTTTTCTTTGTCTCATTGCTCGGGGTTGTTCATCCTACAGCTCCACGACGTGCTCTATCATGGATGTACAAGAGAGTGACCTGCCATTTAAGGCAGGGCAACATGTTGAATCAAGATCATTCGAAGAGGGTTTTCGGGGCTCTTGGTTCCGCTCACAGGTACATTCAACGGTTTCAGCACAAACTGATGGGATGATCGATGATGCGATTAATTTAGGACGTTTGATAATTACATAAATCTCAATGTTAAGCATATTGAGGTTACACCTTAAAACTAATTGAAAATTAGTCAAAGCCCTATAAAGGAATACAGACCTTCACTTTTCCATTCCATTTCAATAACCATGAAAAATCACAATCCTTTTATATTATGTTTTCAATCTGTTTTACCGAAATATTGGACCCGTTTAAAATCTGTTATATCACGTCGTTTATTTGGATGTCAATTAATTTTATATTGCATTCTCTTCCTTCTCCTTTATTTATCTCATGTGTCTTCCTTTTTGCTATTATATTATTACATGCAAGCCTAGTTAAACTTAAACTTATAAGTAACTCAGTCTTATGTTCAAATCCCTCCATTCCCTTGTCAAAAAGATAATTTTTTCTTCCTACAAGATAATAAATATTTTTAATTTTCTCAGATACATAGCATTCACCGAAGGCGAAACAATGATTTGGGTTACAAGTTGAAGTTTCTGGACTTTCCTGATGAAAGTAAGCTTGCATAGCTAATCTTAGTGCAGATTTCTTAGAAGCCATACGATATGTGTGTTATACATATATGCATGTGTGTGTATTCCTTTATTTATACTATGCATCATTAACCATATATTTGGCGTAATCTTGAGTAGTTTTAGATAATGGTGGCAAAAGTATACCCTTTTGCAATCCTAAATCAGGAACCTTTCTTCGGCATATATTTATAGTCTTTCAATGCTAGGGTTAGAAGTAAAGTATACATAGTCGATATGTAGTTGAAGATGTTGATATCAATGCTTTAAAATGACAGTAAGTTTCAAGGTGTTTTTTTCTTCTTCCATGAGGACGCCTTGAGGCTTACCAAGGCGTAGGCCTCAAAAATACACATAATTCAATAAAATTCCAAATATCATTAATAGCAAACATATCATAAATCATAAAAGCTCAAATACTAATGTCTCAAACTCACACATCACTAAAAATGTATCAAAAAATTCAATACTAATATGTTAATATAATAAAATGAGCCTGAAAGTCTTAAAACATCGCATATGTGATATGACAATTTGGACGATTTAAATATCATTGTCCAAATCCTCATAAAATTAACAGCACATGGAGTTAGGATTGTTGACAACTTGAGATATTGATGATAGCATATGTTAAGAAGTTGAATTTCTGTTAAGTCGGAAGTATAATATTGTAATTTACCGAGTGAGAGTTCAAAGGAGAAAGTCAGGAGCCTCCAGAACTATTTGTCCTTGTTTTTATTTTACCAAGCTCTCAGCTCTAACTAGTTTTTTGTGTTATTTTTTTGGTTAATATCTTTATATTGTTTCCCTGTTCTTTCTACTGGCAGAAATTACTTGGACGAAGATATGTCAGAAACCCCCGGCTCATAATAGCAGAAAGTCTAAGCTGCAGAACCAAGTAATAATGGTGCGGCCTCGCTTTCCACCAGTCCACCGAGAGAGTCAAATGCCAGACGTCAATGCCATCTCAGAACCGATAGTTATAGCCAATGATGCGCTGAAAGTTGGAGATTTAATCGATTGGTGGACAGATGGTTGTTATTGGTCGGGAAGTATAACTCAGATACTGAAGGATGATAAATTCAAGGTAATATTTATGCTGCAATTCATAATTCCACTATCTATTTTTTCTCCCTGTTTTTGTGTAACAGCTAACTTAATGTCATAGGAAAATCGTGTTACATTCATAACATTATTCATAGTTTAAGTTTTGTTAGTTAAATATGTCATCTTAGCTGTTAATTTCTGTTGTAGGGTTTGTGTCATTAGGATATCGCGTTAGGTCCCAGCCCATTAGGTTTTACTTTTTAGTGAGAAGCTAGGCCAAAACATTCTCCTAAATTAGTTAGCTTAGTCTCCTCTCTCGACGGATAGAGGGATTTGGCTTGTTAGGAGTGATGCTAAAAAATGAAACCAAATACAATGACCTGGCAGAAAGCGAAATTATAATGTGAAGATGATTTTGTTTGTTTTTTTCTAATCTCTGGTATCTTTATTTTTGTAGATTCAGTTGTTACCACCGCCTCATGGTGAAGGAGCGTCGTACGAGGCAAGCTTAAAGGATATTCGTCCCTCCTTAGATTGGTCTCTGGAACACGGTTGGACTGTGCCCGCTCCTTTGGTGCGTCTTTCATTCTTGAAGTTCTCTTCTCTTATCTGACTGTCTGTCTGTTTGTTTGTTTCTTGCGTAATTGTTACTTGCTAATATACCTGATCTTTCCTTAAGAATTAGTTTGCCTTTTCAACGCACTGTTTTTTTTAGTAATACCCTCTATCCAGAATTCAACATTTTGCTCCTACACGTCAGAAGATGGCAGAAAAACTGTTTTAACTTGTAAGAACTACATAATTTTTTATCCGGGTTTTATTTGTGAAATTTTACCCCGAGTAAAAAAATGTTGTTTCAACCTTAAATTCTTGACTCACTCTACTACAATTCACTATCATTAATCTTTTAGCTTGCGAGATTCTCGATTTCTTGCAGCTTAAGAAAGTGTCTTTTTTGTAAAAAAAATTTCTTTCTTCATTGGTGATTTACAGGATAGTGATCTTCACAGCTGTGCTCGAATAATCCATCCTGCTAACTCCAAGCAAGGTAAAATAACAGCGAGAGTACTAGTATTAGCCTTGCCTCTTATCATATAGAGTAAACTGTAGTAATGGCCCTCAACTTTACTCGTTGGTGTATTTTTACCCCGAACTTTCATTTTTGGCAGAATTGCCTCTAAGCTTTCAGAAATTAGCGATTGCCTCTACGGATTACAGAATGACGGAAAATGTTAACATATGTGTAACACAAATTATTTTTATGGTATTATTATCAATTTGTATTTTTCTTAAATTTAGTGGCACTTCCATCTTTTCTTCTTCTTCTTCGAGACTTAGACTTCATGATTGCTTTGCAATAATCTCATAATCTAATAAATTGATCTTGTTCAATAACTATCCGATAATAATATTCTCAATTAGGTCATGTGTTGCGCTCGAGTTAACATTATCCATCATTTTTTTAACACGGAGGGAGCGATGTGCTACATTTTAAAAAGTTGGTGGGCATTGCCGCCAAACTTGTAGTTCACGGGGCATCAAGTGCCAATTACTCATCTTATATTACTAGTAAAATCTGAAGCAACTTGGATATCTGTACTTAGCACATTAAGTATATCGATATGTTATTATAATGCTTACATCTTTTAGATTGATATACGGTTAAAGCTGACAATAAACTAGGGAGTTCCATATAGTCAGAGTTTGATTAGATCGTGCTGTTTGCAGGGCCGATTCAGAGTTTGCCACCATGTACGGCAGGTGAAGAAAGAGGCGATTTGCAGGGCAAATCGGGAGAGTTGAAATCATCTGTCACATCCCGTAAAAAGTCAAAAGGCTTAGAAAGACGTGTGTCGGGTTCCGAGGCACAAAAGTCAACGCTCACACCAGAAGCAAATAAAACAGCCTCGCGCATAGAAAGTGATGCTGCTGGAAAATCCAGTTGCTCCAACACTGGATCAGATTCACATGTCCGAGCCAAGTCAACCGAAAGGGCCAGAGTCTCTACTAATGTCGGGAAAGAGAGGTTAGGGGAAGTTAAGGCGGGAAAAAAGACAGCTCAAAGCATCAATGGAACATCAGTATTGCCCGTTACTTTACCAAAACCGCAGAAAGACTGCAAAACTACAGAAGAACCACCTTTAAATGTGGAGCCGAGTAAGGAAATTGGCGTCAATGGCAAAGCGAGCGGATCGGGTAGTGATAATTTATCTCGTGTTAAAGTGAGTTCAATGGGAACTGGTGATAAAAACGCGCCTTCTCTTGTTTCATCTCGTTTGAGTCCAAATGGGAACAAGTTGGGAACGATGGGAAAGCAATCTTCGAGATTGGATATGGAACATGCAAAAGTTGGGAAAAGAGATGGAACGGATTTGGAGGAAGCGGAGAAAGAGGCGGTTGATCAAGGTGCTCCTTCAAAATTGAGATCGGGATCAATGGATTCGTCAAACAAAATTGGTGGTGCTAAAGAAATGTCGGAGTCGCCTTCTCTTGCTTCTTCTAGTTTGTCTAAAAACTTGAAGTTGGGAACCATGGAAAAGCGACCTTCAAGATTGGTCCCGGGAAAGGCAAAATTCGGGAAAAGAGACAAAATAGATACAGCCAAAGCGGTTTATCATGGCGCGGCCATGAAGATGAGACCGGGATCGGTCGAAACAGGATATAAAACCGGTGTTGCACAAGATCGATCAAATTCTCCTTCTCTCACTCCATCTCATTCGAATCAAAAAGTGGAAAATTTGGGAGCAGTGGGAAAGCAGCCTTCAGTTTATCATGGCGCGGCCATGAAGATGAGACCGGGATCGGTCGAAACAGGAAACAAAACTGGTGTTGCACAAGATCGATCAGATTCACCGTCTCTCACTCCGTCTCATTCGACTAAAAAATTGGGAACAGTGGGTACGCAGCCTTCGGGCCTGGTGGCCAAAGAGACGGCGGAACCACCAGGAATCGATTCGGCAAAAGTGGAAGTAAGGAAAAGAGGTGAAAGCGAGACGGAGAAAGAGGAGAAACCCTCGAAGAAGATGAGAATTGATCGGAATATGTCCACAGACAATATGTTATCCGACACGATAGAGTGTGTTAAAGCGGGTTCGATCGAAAAAGGAAACAAAGCGGACTCGCCTTCTCTTGCTTTGTCTAGTTTGACTAAAACACTGGACAAGTTGGGAACAAATGGAAAGCCTTCGGGCTCGATACCCAAAGAGGCGGCGGAGCCATCGGGAGTGGATTCAAAAAGTGCCGAAGTCGTGAAAAGAGACGAAAATGAGATAGAGAAAGAGGAAAATCCCTCGACGGAGTTGCTTTCTCTTGTTTCGTCTAGTTTGCCTAAAACAGTGGACAAGTTGGGAATTACAGGTAAGCAACCTTCAGACTTGATGCCCAAAGAGGCGGCAAAACCATCGGGTTCGATGCCCAAAGAGGCGGCAAAACCATCGGAAAATGAGACCAAGAAAGAGGCCGAACCCTCAAAGGAGATGAGAGATGTTACGAAAATGCCCGGAAGCTCAACATTATCCGATACTGTAGAGCCTTCGGTAGCGGCGAGCTCTCGTGGTAAAGTAGAGTCGATAGGAACAAGAAACAAAACCGGTGATGCAAGAGATATGGCAGAATCACCTTCTCTCGATTTGTCTAGCACGATTTATAGAGTGGACAAGGGGGGAACAATGAGAAAGCAACCTTCGGGTTTGGTGGCCAAAGACGCTACGGAGCCATCAGGAATGAACTCAGAAAACACCATAGTCGAGAAAAAAGGCAAAAATGAAGCTGAGAAAAAAGCGAAAACCTCGAAGAACGTAGCTAATAAGAAAATGCCCATAAACTCGAGGTTACCCGAAACAGGAGACAAAACCGTCGTCGTGAAAGATACATCGGAATCGCCGGTTGCTTTGCCTAGTTTGACCCAACATGTAGACAAGCTAAGAGAATTGGAAAAGCAATCTTCAAAATTGGTTTCGGAAGACGTGGAACTCAAGCAAACAGGTGAAACGGGCTCGGAGAAAGCAGAGAAAGAATTGGATGATCATGGCATAGCCGCCCGGAAATTGCCCAGAAACTCTATGTTCTCCGAAACGGTGGAATCTTCTATCATCGATCTTGAGGAGCTTCTTTGCATGGTCAAGTGGATGAAAGGCGTGTTACGAAACGATAGCACGTCGCAACCGCCATGGAAATTCGTCGGCCACAGAGCGTCTTCCACGCCGAGATGAGATTTCTCTGTCAATCCTTTGTAGATTTGCTGATTTCGTGAAATGAAAAAGTAAGATCTTTGAAGATCAACTGTGAGAAAGATGTAAATGTACGATTCCAAACAATGTCATATACCAAAATCATCAGTTTCTCTTCAGTGTTTGATACGTCATTAAATTTTTACGGTCCCCCGTCTGATGCCCGGCCCCGGGGACGGGCAGCAAGTGCAGGGATGCCCGTATTGTTTTTTTTTATTATTACTACCATAAAGTCTTAGCTTTATTTCTTTAAAGACGGCTTGCCCACTTGTGGCTTGGCACGTCGGGTGTAACATCTTTAATTTTACTACTGATATGTAGAAAGTAGAGCATAAATAAATTAATATTTGATAAATTAATAAGTTCGATTATGTAATAACTTTGTACGGTCTTGATTTGAGTTTTATGAGCTCAATTAATAATATGCTAAATTTATAAGATAATAGTTTTTTAAAATATATATCTCTATTAATGTATAAATTAATAATTTAATAGAAAAATGTTAATATTGTATAATTAATTACAAAATCAGTATAAATAATATAAAACATTACAAAAACTAATTATAAAATCACTTAAAAATAATAATAATATTTAAAAGGGAAACTTGCAAAAATAGCCTAAAATAACACTATAATTGAAGTTTTGAACCATATTGAGAAAATAAGTGTTTCTAAACTTTGCCCAATTTTAGACAAATTTACCCCTAATTAATTAATTACCACTTCATTTAACCCAAATAATGAATTTGGGACTTTTACCCCTGATTTTGCCCTAAACCCCCGACCTCTTCTCCTCTCCTCGACCTCTCCTCGCGTGGACTCAGCCCCAACTTCTCCTCCCGCTCTTCTTTCTCCCTCGCCTCTCCTCCCGTGGACTCAGCCCTCGCCTCTCCTCCCGCTCTTCTATCTCCCTCGCGTGGACTCAGCCCTCGCCTCTCCTCCCGCTCTTCTTTCTCCCTCGCCTCGACTCTCATCGCCTCTCAAAATCAGACCCTCACTCTCATCGCCTCGCCTCGCCGCGCCTCGACTCGCCGCGACTCGACTCGCCTCGCCGCACCTGAAGTTTGCCTCCGGCAAGGTCATCGCCTGGACTCACCTTGCAACCAAGGTCATCTCTCTTTCTTACTGATTTTCTACTGTTGTCACTCCTCCATGCTTTGGGGGCTGGTTTCCGACTTCCATTTCTCTGTTTCAGAGGTGTGATTTACAATGTTAGGGCTTTCAAAGTATGATTTAAGGTTGATTTTCATTTAGAATTAGGGTTTCCTGGGTTGATCTGTGTTTAGGAATCGGTATTTAGGGTTTAGGAAGGGCTTGAAGTTGTGAATCATTTGTAGTGGAACTTGTGCATTCCATCTGTTTGATAAAATGTCTTAATTATGGGCTGTTTTACAGGGGAAAAACCTGTTTTTAGGGCAGTTTTGTAGTGGATTGTTAGGGCAGTTTTATACTCGCATTTATCATGACGCAATCTCAGCCATCTCCGCAATCTCAGCCATCTTAGGGATCTCCGAGTGAAAACATAATGTTTGATGCATTGCTTCATGAGATGGAGCACCAAGATACGAACCAGCCTTCTCAAGAAATAGTTGTCTCTCCCCTTGTTCCGATACCCGTGCAAATAGTAGTTCCAAGCTGGAGAAATTTGGACACCGTATGTTTTGTTGTGAATGTCCGAGAAACGCATTGGGTTTGTGTAGTTGCTGACTTGAAATACTGGAGGCTTGAAGTCTACGATAGTGATCCATTGTGTTGCAGTGATAGTTATCTGGAAATGCTGCTAGCACACTTAGGCAACGGTATACTTGGGTTGCTTAAGATATGAGGATGCACGACGATGCACTTGAACTGTGCTGCTAAACCATTCAAAGTTGTGCGATTGAAAAGTGGCGTTGTTCCGGTAGCTAAAAGAAAGTAAGTCTAATTATGTATGAAAGAATAAAGATATTTACTTCTAATTGAATCTCGCTAATAGTATTGTGTGGCTTTTCAGCGGGGATTGTGGCATATTCGCATTGAAGCACGTGGAAAACATCATGCACGGCGAGCCAATGACTCAAGTCCACAGCGACAACATGAAAGATTTTAGACTGGCATATGCTGTTGATGTGTGGTTAGGCAAGGGAAGAGTGTTGAATAACATTTGTCCTTGAATTACTCGGGACAGTTTTTGTGTAAACCAGGACTAGTTTTTTGTTCACGCGTGACAATTTTTGTGTCCACCAGGGACAGTTTTTGTGTAGTCAAGTTATGGGACAGTTTTACAGGTTTATGTGTAGTCAAGTTATGGGACAGTTTTACAGTAAACCTGGGACAGTATTTGGGTAAAAAATGGGACAATTGTTATGTAAAAATGGGACAGTTTTAATGTAAATCTGGGACAATTTGTGTGTAAAAATGGGATAGTTGTTGTATAAAATATGGGACAAAAAACCTGTCACAATTTTTGTAGTAAACCTGTCACAATTTTATAGTAAACCTGTCACAATTTTTGTGTAAAGCCGGGAAAGTTTTACAGTAAACCTGGGACAATTTTTGGGTAAGATAATTGACAGTTATTAAGTAAAAAATGGGACAGTATTAATGTAAACCTGGGACAATATTCAAGCAGATTCATTCTTACTAAAAAAACGAACATAATGCATTTCCCAAAATCCACACAATAACTGACTTAGAGTAATCTTACAATAATTACCATGTGAATATTCCACACAATACTTGTAATAATTCCTCAAAATCCTACGAATAAGGCCACATAATTACCCCCCTTGATTTACATGTTACTCGGTTATGACCTAACACTCCACATTTCGAGCATTTTCGACGCTCCACAATGATTTCACCTTGCGACGGTCGACGCTTTGTCGGACGCCTTCCTCCCTTCTGTTTCTTTGGACGACCTGCTCGTTTTCTCTCTAAGGGAACTCCAACATGAATGTTCTTCAAATGTTCTGGAAACACCCAATTACACTCATCACCAACTGGATATATCACACCTTCATAGCAACTCCTACAATTTAAAAAATAGGACAGTTAAATAAAACAGTAGATCCTAACCAAAAAGGAAAATCTAAAACATTAAATATACCTGAATGTCTCGAGCAAATAAAACGGCGAACAATATGTGTAGTTGCCTAAATTGCGTTTCAGGGCAACAGCTGCAACGTGAACGCAAGGAATACCAATTGCTTGGAACTCCCCACATTCACACTCTTTTGTCCTTAGGTCTACAACAAAACTGCCCGACGGTGTAATGACTTCGAATTGAAGCGTATCTATATTATGAATTGTTAACGACCGCGCTGCATCAAGTGTGTCTTTCAACTCTTTCTCGAACTTGGGTACAAGAGTTGAAAGGTTATTTTGACCTAGGGTTCGCTTTTCATAAAACCAATGTTGGAGAGTAAACCGAAGGTATTCAAACATATTTGTTATCGGAAATGTCCTAGCAATCTTAAGAACAGAGTTAAAACTTTCCGCATAATTACTCGTCATGGCGTCGTACCTATGACCGCCGAAATGAATACGTGTCCAATATGGAAAGCCAATTCCTTCCATATATACTGCTACATCTGGGAAATGGTTCCTCAACAAGTTCCAGTAATATTCAAAGTCGCTCGTCCGAAAAGCGTACGCAGCGTTAAACACCAATTTGGTCGGAGCTTCACTTTTAAAAATATGGATGATGTTCCTTTTGAGGTGGGCCCAACAAAAACCGTGATGAGCATGAGGGAAAACGGTCTTCACTGCAAAAATTATACTGTCGTGCCTATCGGAAATAATGGCTAGATCTTTAACGGGCCCGATGGCTTCCTTTAACTTCGTCAGAAAATAAATCCAAGAGTCATGGTCTTCAATATCCACAACTCCATACGCGATAGGAAACAATTTTGTTTCACCATCAAGTGCGACTGCCGTTAACAATGCCCACCGTACTTGCTCTTTATGTAGGTTCCATCAACACATATCAATGGCCGACACGTTTTAAATCCTTGTAAACAAACTCCAACGGCAGCAAAGGCATATTTGAAACGACCTCCTTCTATCACAAAATCAGTTACCGATCCCAAATTCTTTTCCTCCATCACATGCAAGTAGCGCGGTAACTTCGAGTACGAATCCTCGGGTGTGCCCATTGCGCATGCCATGGCTTTTTCTTTGCATCTCCAGGCCTTTTCATATGTTAGCTCAACACCGTAATGCTTTTTCAAATCTTCTTGTAAAGCCTTTGGCGTGAACGGTGAGCCCGTAGTGGAAAACTTATCCTTATAAATCTGCCCAACAACTCGGGGAGCTACTTGCTTATGCTCTAGCTGACAACGATCAAGGGAGCAAGTATGCTCGTGGACAAACTTAGTTATCTTATACAATGGTGCGGTTTTAATAACTACCCGTGAATTCAATTTCCACGTGCATGTATTGTCCTTGCACCTCACATGCCATACTTCCGGGTTAGACTTGGACACTCTAAACTGAAAGTTTTTTTCAATCGCGTGAATAGAAAGTTTAGTCTGCAACTCTTTCAAATTTTTATAGATTTTTCCCTCTGAAAACTCAAACAGTGTACCTTTACACGACGAGTCGAGATGTTAATGTAAATCCTCCGCATAAAACCGCGGGTCAACCCATAAACTATCATCCACATCTTGCGTCGCGTTCGGGAAATTCTCGGGCACATGACTTCGGGGATCGGAAGAAGATGGGAACTCGTGCACGGGTCTTCGGGGCTGTGAAGATGATGGGAACTCGAGCACGGGACTTCGCTGTCTTCCAGATGATGGAAAATCAGGGACTAGCTGGACATCAAAGTCCACGATGTCATCATTGTGGTCTGCTAGATGAACTTCGTGAGTAACATTTTCTTCATACCGCTCTGAAGATGGCATTACAATTAGCTTTTTCAATACCGGAGTTACGTAGAGTCTGTTCTTTCCACGACGGACAATGTCAAGTATTTGACAATCAACATCCAACTCAACAGGTCGACATCCGTGCTGCAACAGTTTTATCTCGATTCTGAGATCATACACCCGCTCATCCACACCAACTTTTTCATACAACTGATCCATCAATTGGGTGTGACTAATGTCCATCGGCGCTAAGAAAAAACTATTCTTCGCATTGGTGTAGTTCCACTTCTCATTTTCAAGAACCCACTCGCCATCATGTTCGAGATATACATCCAAATCTGTTTCACACGAAAGTATAAAATGAATTAAGAAAAAGCAAGAACAATCATAAATAAATGGACATAAATAAGGATCAAATCATACCCATTGGTTTTGACGTTGTGCCGATGAGAATATGACAATGTTGATAAGAAACTCCAAACAAAAATCTGAAACAAGAGAGGAGAATATTAATCATACAACCTCCAAAAAAACTGCCACAAATCTGTCCCTAAATTACCAAAAACTGTCCCCAAATTTCAAATTACTGTCCCCAATGATCATAAGAAACTGTCCCATGAATATTACTCATACAACCTTCAAGCGAATTGCCCAGAACTGTCCCTAAATTACCAAAAACTGTCCCCAATTTTAAAAAAATGTCCCCAAGGATCATAGAAACTGTCCCATGAATATTACTCATACAACCTTCAAGCGAATTACCCAGAACTGTCCCTAAATTACCAAAAACTGTCCCCCAATTTCAAAAAACTGTCCCCAAGGATCATAAGAAACTGTCCCATGAATATTACTCATACAACCTTCAACCGAATTGCCCAGAACTGTCCCTAAATTACCAAAAAATGTCCCCAAAATTCTAATTACAGTCCCCAAGGATCATAAGAAACTGTCCCATGAATATTACTCATCCAACCTTCAAGTGAATTACCCAAAACTGTCCCGAAATTACCAAAAATTGTCCCTGAAATCGGAAGAAACTGTCCCAATTCGTCAACATTGATCCCCTTAACCTCCCAAGCCCATGCCAAAAACTGTAACAAAGCTCCTAAAAAGCCTTCCAGGAAAAAAAACCTAAACTTCATGCAACTTAATGAAGAAAAATTTCCAAAACTAACAAAGATTCCATAGCCTAACTTAATGAAGAAAAATAAACCCTAGAATAAAAGCAAACCAACCAGAAATCAAACCAAGCTAAATCAATCAAAAGAATCACAGAGAAAACGAACGAATCTCACGCATAATCAAACGAAAATGAGCGAAAGGAGAAGGGAGACTGATGGCGGACTCACGGAGAGGACGTGCGTACGGCGCACTCGCGACGGAGGCACGTGGTTCGGTGGTCAGAGGACGTGCGTGCTGCTCTAGTTGGTTCGAGTTCTGTGTGGGTCGAGTTCTTCGTTGCTTGCCTTGGTCGAGTGGGTCGAGTTCTGTGTGGGTGAGGGATGGGAAGGGAAGACACGGGAAGGGAAGGAGGAGAGGAGAGAGAAGGAGAGGGAAATTAATTGGGTTTAATTAATGTGAGTGTTGATTAATTAAGGGTAAATTCGTCATAAATTTGGGCAAAGTTTAGAAACACTTATTTTCTCAATATGGTTCAAAACTTCAATTATGGTGTTTTTTTAGGCTATTTTTGCAAGGTTCCCATTTAAAATAACTAATCATATACTTGTTTATTCTTTCGTACTCGTTTAAGGCATAATGACAACATAATTATTTAAAAGGGTTAATGGCGGCAAAAATATTTAAAGTTTGATAAAAAATCCCTCGTGTACCCTAAGTTTAAAAGTAGTGGCAAAAATACCCAAAGTCACATTTAGGGTCACATATGTCCAAGGTTTAAAATTTCGGGAAATTCGCTGCGAAATTCGCTCGAATTTCGTTTTTCGAGGGTTTGCGGTTCGAAAACCCTGTCGTTTCTCTTTCTTTTTACCAAATTTTGCGAAATTCGCATGGGCACGGGTGTGGAAAATCTTTTTTCGTTTTATAGTGTAAAAATTGTGAAATTTGGATGGAATTTCGCTAAAAATTATATTTTTGGTAGATTTTGGCAAAAATACCAATTAAACTTTCGCCAAAAATACTTATAGGGCCCAAACCCTTGTCCCTAATATTTGGTATATAAACATCACTAAACTCTTGTCATCTATAAATATGGGACTTTTTGTTATTCATTCAACTAATATCACACATTCACACTTAACATACACATACACTTCACCTAATAATTTAACTTAATATTATACACTTAGAATACATATTTACTTCACCTAACATACATATACGCTTAATATACATATTCATTTAATAATATACACTTCAACTAATATTAAATTTGTTAACATACATATACAATTAACATGCATATTCACTTAATATTACACACTTAATTAACATACATATTCACTTCACATAATAATTTGACTTAATATTATACACTTCAACTAATAAAGTGACTTAATATTATACATGTCACCTACATATTTAATTTACGAATATCTTGTATTTATTAAATATGTAGTTTTGAACTTATATAAATATCTTGCTTAAATACTCAAATATTTTTTTACTGAATATCCGTCGAAAACCCCATCGGCATGCGGTATGCCCATGCGAAACGTGCGGTATATGCGGCATGCGGTATTTCTTTTTGTTACAATTTTTCCATCGGCATACCCATCGGCAAGAGATATATCCGTAAAACGAAAAATGCGAAACGAAATCGGCAAGCGGCATTTAAAACCTTGCATATGTCTATGTTTCTCAGTGTCTTAATTTTAATGTCTTATTTTGATTCTCCTTAAAAATTCTATCCAATGGCATAATTTGAACTGAAGAGAAACAAAATATGAAGTGGACATTGAAAATATTGGTCATAAATAAAATTTAGAAAAATAAGTAGTTATGCCGCAATTAAGGTTCAAAAAAAGACTTGCCCGTTTGAACTACAAAATATTTCCCGCTCGTAATCAAAATTTATTCGCACAATCTCTCTCTCTCTCTCTCTCTCTCTCTCGGTGGTGTTCGTCGCTTCTCCTATCTCAGTCGCTAGGGTTTCGAATCAGTAGGATTCATCAAGCATCTCATTGTCATTGGATTCCCTTACAAGCTTTGAGCTCACAGTGATGAGCTTTCTTCGTCTCTGCTAAGGTCAAGGTCAGCTCTCTCAGCTTTAATCATCGCTTTGCATTTGGGTCAGTGGAATTTTCAGTATTTCTTCTGGTTTAGGGGTTCTCTCTGTGCCCACTACTTGTTCGATGAAATAGCCATGATAACAGTTGATATTGGTTGCTTTTCTTTTCTTTTTGTAAGTTGAATTGTGGCGTATTTCGATTTGTGCTGAATAATTACTCGCTCAAAGTCGTAAGATTCACGTTTTCGTTTTAGTTTTAATTTCAATTAGGGTTTTTGGGTTTGATTTTATATAGATGATGAAGTCTCGTTCTGATTCCGATTCTGCAGATCTCTCTTCGACTCCCATGGATCTCCGCTTGGTCATAACCAAAGGTCCTCGCGCAGGCGAAACCCTTGAATTCCCTCCCCGCTCTTCCGTCAGGATCGGCCGCATCGTCCGGGGCAACAACCTCGTTCTCAAGGACTCCGGGATCTCTTCTAAGCATCTTGCGATTGAGTGCGCGTCGGGGAAATGGGTCCTCCGAGACCTTGATTCCTCTAATGGCACGTTCGTCAATGACGAGCCGGTTGATCCGAGTGACACCGTTGAGATCCGCTCCGGCGACGTTGTGAAGCTCGGCGAGCAGACCTCGATCACCGTTGAGATTGCTGCCGGTGAGCCTGCACCGGTGCCGGTGGATTCCTCCCTGAGGCGTGGGAGGCCGAGGAGAGCTAAAGCTTCGAACTCCATTGTTGAGGAGGAAGAGTTGCCTGAGGTATCTGTTGTCGAGAAGAAGGTGGTACGGACGAGACGGGGCGTGGCACAGAAGCAAGAAAGGAATGAGGAAGTTCAGCTGGCGGATCCGGTTGAGGTTGATAGCCAATCACGGAAGAAGGGAAACACGCGGCCAACTCGGAGGGCAAAGAAGGAGGAGACTGCTGCGTCCGTACCCCCTCTCGTGATTATTCCCGAGGATTCGGAGTTGGAAATCGGGAGCGGGAAGGCCGGGGTTGTGAGAGAGAAGCAAAGCTGTACTCAGAGGAAGACAAAAATGCAATCGAATCCGTCTGAATGTGTTTCTGCTGCTATCGAGGAGGGGAATGAGGATGAAGCCGCTCAGAAAATCAAGGATGAGGAGGAGAATCTTTGCGGGGTTAAAGAGAACTCTGATGCTGCAGATAAAGCCGGTACATCTGGTTTGAAGGATAGTTCGGAACCAGTTAAGAAGCGTTATGATTTGAATACGATGACACTCGGGGAATGGTTCGATTACCTGGAGGTCGTTCTCAAGAAGCAGATAATGGAGGAAACTGAGGCGATGATCGGGGAGATGCGGTTAAAAGCCAAACGAGTTCATGAGTATGTCGTGCAGCAGAAGAACGAGAAAGCTAAAGCATCCGTGGTCTAGACAGAATTACCTCACGAGATTTATTGCAAGGTAATATACTGGAATCTAAGTCTGTTCTGTTATTTTTATTAATGGTTTTCATGTTTTGATTAATTATATATAGTAATTGATGAGTTTATTAAGATATAATGTAATCACCGAGTCGATGGTTACAACTTACAAGTAACTTTATTGCAAAAAAAGTAATAAGCATTTAATTACATAACAATTAACAACTAAATTACGGGTCTAACAAGATTAGCAGAAAATCCAATTTGGAATTTGGCCTAGTTTCACATTCTCTTGTAATAAAGATGCTTCTTTACTGTAATACATTTCGGGATTTCGATACTTTAACGGGACCCGAGAGCATGTAAATTCTCCGAACAAATTCTCAACCAAAATTTAGCTCCTCTGCTATAGAGTGGCCGATTCTTTTGAGATCTTTATTAATAAAAAGGACCCAATTATAGCTAGGTCACGACGAGGCTAAAAACGGAAACAAGCTTCATAAACTTATAACCAAGTTATTAAAAGGCCTAAAGAACATATCAAAGAAAGCGCCTAAGCCTAGGCATTTGGGGTTTAGCCGGATCCTCCTTATGCCGAGCTAGGCCCGTGCTTGTGGTTAGGGTTACAGTTCCAATGTTTGGCACTCTCTAACGATAAAATTGTTTTCTTTTTCTTTTTCCCAGTTTTGCTTTAGTGAATAGTGAGACTAAATTTTGTTGTTGCCGCTGACTCACGGTCTTATGCTCAATCAATCCTTTTACAGGGAACAACATTTTGAGACACGACGTAACCAAAATCCGTACAGGAACGAGCAGGGTCTAATTGCGGAATTACTATTGAGGATTCACCTCCATTTTTGTATGTATAGGCTTAATAAAAAGGTGGTTTTCTTTTTCTTGATATATATATAGAAAAATCACTGGTGAAAGTTTTGATCCCAGGTTTAGTACCTAGTATTTTTCTTATTGTAATTTATTATTAGCTTTTGGGTTTTTCATTTTGACTGAAAATGTGTAGTATTTGAAGTTGAGATTTAAGTAACTTATTTCCTTCCATATAATTTTTAAGAAATACTCCAGCCCGGTTTTTTGTTGGGTCAAACCGGGATCAGATGTTTTAGAAGTCCCCTTAAAACTTGGTCCGGGCCCAAAAATGACCGAAATTCCGGTTCCGGATCTGATTTCACACTAAAGAAGAAGCCACCTTATCCGGAGACTAAATGGTTTCATAAAATTCAAGGATGGTCAATATATTAAATAGAGAATTTTAATGAGACTTCTCTTCTATAATTAAATTGGATTTTTCTTCTCTCCGCAGAATTTTCAATTTATTTACCGTCAATTAATAATATATTTATTTTTTCCTACCTTGTTGGAAGAAAGTCATAGGGTAAGTTAGTGCCGAATCCACACACAGAGAATGAGCATGAACCGTGCTTGACCCGCTCATAACACATATAATAAATTGACCATTTGAGACCGGAAACCCTTTACCGAAGTCGAGACCGGAAACTCTTTACTGAATTTGAGACTGAGAAGTCAAAACCCTTACGAAATAAAATAAAAACCGAAACCGAATTTGAGACCGAAAACCCTTTATTAAAGTTGAGACCGAAAACCCTTTACTGAATTTGAGACCGAAATTCCTTTACCGAAGTCAAGACTGGAAACCCTTTACCGAATTTGAGACCGAAAACCCTTTACAAATAAAATAAAAACCGAAAGCGATCAACTGTTTTCAGCTTTAAACGACCGAATAATACAATCCACGTCTTTTTAATAGTAAAACCGAAAACCCTAATAAAACCGAGAAAGAAGACACTTTCCATGACTTTTCTTCGTTTGTGACTTGATTTGAAACTTCAAAATATCTGATCAACCTTTTCACTTTCTTGGGCTGAAAAAAAAAAAAAAAAAACCTTGAGCTTAAGTTAATATATATGTATATGTATATATATATATACATATAATAGTGGACGTACTTGACAATCATAATATACCGAAAACAGACTTCGGTATGTTTGACAATCATAAGCCTCTCCATGTGAGCCATGTCCACTCATCTTCGATCCTCGTAAACAGACTTCATCTTTCTCTTCACTGCTTAGCTTTCTCGTTCTTGGCCTACTACAGAGCAACCCTCTTCCTGCAAAACCATACCCCAGCTCTCCCATGGCTTCTCCTCTCCGTCTCCGAGCTCGTCCTCTTCGCCATCTGGCTCCTCGACCGCGCCTTCCGCTGGCGGCCCGTCTCCCGGACCGTCTTCCCCGAGAATCTGCCTGCAGACGGGGAGCTTCCCTCGCTCGACGTGTTTGTTTTCACGGCCGACCCCGAGAGGGAGCCGACCCTGCAGGTGATGAACACCGTGATCTCGGCCATGGCGATGGACTACCCGCCCGAGAAGCTCGGCGTCTACCTCTCCGACGATGGCGGGTCGGCTGTGACGATGAATGGGATGAGAGAGGCTCGGAGATTCGCCGGGGGATGGATTCCGTTCTGTCGGCGGTTCGGGGTTCGGAAGCGCTGCCCCGAGGCCTTCTTCTCTTCCGGAGATGACGTCCGGGATCGGTTCGCCAGTTCCGACGAGTTTTTGGCTGAGAAAAATAAGCTTAAAGTATGTTTCCGTTCCCTCAATCCTTCGCTCTATTTTTTTATTTCTTCTATTTATTACTTATTTTTTTTAAAGAAAATTAAAATTACTTAAGTTGACTATTTGTAATATTTTGGACTTGTTAGAAAATAGATGTATATATTTGTAAAAATAAAAATAAAAATATGAAACTACAGGATATATAAAAGAAAAAAATTTATAAAATTATGAATAATGGGCAATTCTGAATTTATAAAAAATTAAGATAGGACAATATAGAAATATCTTAAGATAGGACAATATAGAAATATCTTAAGTACATTTTAAGAGTTTTTTTTTTTTACCTTTTTTTGACAGTGTTTGAAAATAGAAAGTAAATATTCAACTTTTTTTTTTTTTTTTTTTCAGGAAATGTACCAAGAGTTTAAGGATCGTTTAAAAGGATTTAAAGAGACTTGTGAAGACTCAAGTGGCTTTAATAGTAGAGATCACCCTTCTGTAATTGAGGTGTTTCTTTTCCCTTTTTCTCTTTGATATCTCCGCGGTTTCTATAATATAAGACTACCCGTCTCAAATTTATTAAAATGGACGTTGCTTATTTTAGGGACGTTTAAAATATTATTTTGTGCTTGTTGATACGAGTCATTTTATACCAATGTTGCTACTATTTTTTTTAAAATTTTTTGAAACGGGGTCACTAAATGAACGATATCCGACTATTTTTAAGAAGTGAAAAAAAAGTAAGTGGTTTTGAGGATTCCGATATAATGTCATAGATTACACAGGTAATAAAAGGAAGCTCAAACGATGTCATAGAAGATGAAGAAGAAGGAATAATTCCGCTTCTGGTTTACGTGGCACGGGAGAAGAACCCTCATCATCCTCACCATTTCAAGGCCGGAGCTATAAACACTCTCGTATGAGCCTCTCTCGCGAATCCGTTTTCTGATTCCGACTAAACCAATCAATTAAAGAAAACAATGCATTAATATAAGGGTGAAGGTTTTGTCCCAGTGTCATGATTTTGTCCGGCTCCCGGGTATCACTCCCGGTTAAAGAGCCGGGAATTCAGGTACCGAGAAAAAATGGCCCTGCCCCGAGCCCATTTTCTCATTTTAGTTTTATTCTAATGTATTAATTAGTCTTTGAAATTTATTTTGATCCTTTTGTTTATGAGATTATTTGCAGTTTTTACTATTTTTAATGTGTCATTTTTTTTTTCTTCGGTTTTTAACAATTTCAAAATCTTTGCAAAAAATCATGTTTTTTTTCTTCATATAATTGACCAATTAAAAATTATATATTTTAAAAAAACGGTCTGGCCCGGTTTGCTAGTTACTCTAATGTTAAAAAAACAGGCTCTCCCAAAATCGGTTCGGAGCCTGATTTTCGAATACCTTATAAATTAGAACAGGGCCGAAAAGTGCAAAAAGCTCGGGACCCGTTCTCGGTTCCAGCGCCCATATCTACGATCTAGTTTTACATCACACGGTTTTCTTGTCCGTCGCAGCTCCGAGTCTCCGGCGTGATGAGCAATGCTCCGTTCATACTCGCGTTGGACTGCGACATGTACTGCAACGACCCCAGTTCAGCCAGGCAAGCCATGTGCTTCCACCTCGATCCCGACACGTCTTCCTCGCTCGCCTTCGTTCAGTTCCCCCAGAGATTCCGCAACGTCGCCAAGAACGACATCTACGAAAGTCAGCTCAGATCAACGTACTCGGTGAGCTCACAAAATCCTCAACCGTCGTTCAACGATCGAGATTATTCGGCTGAACACGTCGTTTTTGTTTGGCTCTTCTAGTTACTGTGGCAAGGTCTTGATGGGCTTGATGGACCGGTCTTGTCTGGTACTGGCTTCTTCATTAAGAGGGTGTCACTCTATGGAAGCTTTGTAGAACAAGGTAATAGCAATGGCCTATATATAAACCGTCACACGGTCTTCGGATTTTGAAGATTCTCCCTTCCGGTCCCGGTATTCCGAGAGCTTTAAAAACTCTGGTCGTCCCGGTATCGGTTTTGTAAAAGGTGGTCTTTTTGGAACCGGGGCTAGTAAAACGGGCAAATGCCAACTTGAACAAGAAAATCCTAATTTAAACCAGGATTTTACCTTTTTTTTTTTTTAATTATAAAAGTATATGTTAGTATAATAAAATAAATAATATAAAAAAGGAGCGGAAGTTTCCTGGTTTCGATTTGCGAAAACCGCCCTGGCCCCGGTCCTCATAACCGGGAAACGGAATTCCCAGTTCCGTTTTTTCACACAACAATCCGAATTTAAGCGGTATCTATGTTGGTTTAAAATTTTAAAACTTTAACACACACCCACACACACACATATATATATAGTTGTTATTTGCTAGTGTATGGATTGAGGTTTAAATTTTAACGAATATATAGGCGGTGATCCATCCAATGGATTGAAGAAGCATTTTGGGACATCAAACATGTTCATCAAATCTCTTCTTCCAAAAGTCAAAGTCAAAGTCAAAGTCAAAGGCTCAGAGAGTCTTGAGGAATCTCTTGAAGAGGCCTATTTCTTAGCTTCATCCACTTATGGGCATAATACCAAATGGGGCCAAGAGGTATATTAATATTTTAATTCATGGTATTTTAATTTCTTGAATAATAGGCACAAATTAAATAAAACAGGGGAGGAAAATATTCTGACCCACCAATTAAAAGTTGACTATTAAAACACATCATAATCCTAATAAACGAATTTGTTTAATTTAATTTAATTTGTCTATTAAATTGTCTTTTTTATTTTTTTATCTTCATGTTATATAGGGGTCATTGGAACAATTTTTTTTATTTATGTTACTTATCAATGAATTACCGGGGATTAATCGCCTCGGTGAATTCGTGTTTGATTATCGGCTTGGTTCCTGTCACATTCCGACGAAACTTGACATGCAAGCAATTTGCTCTCATTCTTTTGGAAATTATCAGGTTGGATTTCTGCATTACTCGGTGGCCGAAGATTACTTGACGGGGTACGTGCTGCAGTGCAAAGGCTGGAAATCGGTCTACTTGAGCTCGCCCGAGCCGCAGTTCGTGGGGTCGGGTGTGACGAACTTGAACGATCTGTTGACTCAGGGGACACGGTGGAGCTCCGGGCTGCTTGAAGTTGGCATCTCCAAGTTTTGTCCTTTCACTTACGGCCCCAAAAAGATGTCGTTTGCGGAGCGGATGTGCTACGCGAATCTATCGTTTTTCCCCCTCTACTTCCTGCCGTTGTGGTGCTTCGCGACCGTTCCTCAGCTCTGCCTGCTCAGTGGCGTATCCGTATACCCGGAGGTAAAGTTTTCTTGTTAATTCGAGCTTGAATTGTGAAAACATTTATATAACATATTAGTCTTGAATTTGGGATAAGAAATATAATTTGATTGAGATTATTAATTTATCGAGGATTAATTAATTATTTTTATTCGTCCTCGTATTCAGAAGTTGAACTCAAACAAAATCCTACTCTTTACAAACAGGCCTCAAGCTATTATTTCATCACATTCCTCTTCATCTTCTCCTCCGCGCTCGCTCATCACCTCTACGAAGTCCTCGCAACCGGCGGCTCGTTCCGTACGTTGATAAACGAGCAGCGCGTGTGGATGATAAAGTCGGTGACGTCGCACTTCTTCGGGTGCTTGGACGCCCTCATGAAGAGGCTCGGGGCGAGGGAAGCGAGCTTCTCGCCCACCGACAAAACCGACGATGTCGACCGCGTCACGCTCTACGAGCAGGGCCTGTTCGATTTCCGAACGTCACCAATGTTCCTTGTCCCCATGGTCAGCCTCTATGTGTTAAATGCAGTGTCGTTCGTCGTCGGGGTCGCCCGGGCGCTTCTTGTCCAGGATTTGGACGAGATGTTTGTGCAGGTTTCGGTGTCTTTTTATGTGTTGGCCGTGCACTACCCTGTGTTTGAAGGGATGGTCCTAAGGAAGGACAAGGGACGTGTTCCTATGTTTGTGACCATATTATCTGTTGCTCTTGTGTTTGTGTTAGTTTTCTCACTTTTAGGGTTTAGATTATTTATTATGTACTGATTAATTAAGTGATCGTAAGGTGTTTTTGTGGTAATTTAGAGATGAGTTTTAAATAAATGATGTAAGTTTTATGTATTAGAAAGAGGTAATAGCGGTAATAAAAGTACTCAAAGTTTACATCCTCAGGTTATCGGTGTATTTTTTTTTTTGGGTGAGAAAAGTACATACGTAAATTTAATAAAAGTTATATGACAATAGTTTCATTTATTTATTTTTATAAAAAAATTGATAAAGGATGACCCAAATAAATAAAACAATTATAACAAAACAATTTAAATTAAGGTAAAATTGTGGGGAGGTGACATGTCACATGGCCCACAGGATTCATTAGTTTCTTTTTTTAAAATAGAAATTGGACGGTCCGTTTACTCTTTAATTTTTTTTAGATTTGGGTACTTTTGCCATTTAAAAAGGAATTTGAAGACCTGCCAGCGCTTTAATTACAATTCGAATACTTTTACCTAGGGGTGTAAATAGGGTCTTCGGTATCGGTTTTATACTTAAAAAGACTTGGACCCTATTATTCGGTTTTTTGAAATTGTAAACAGAATACCCTATCTTTTAGAGCTAGAACCGTTTGTACCGAAAATCTTATTTAGGACCGAAATTCGGTCCTCAATTCGGTTTTGGACCTAATTAGACTGTCATTTATAGTAAAAACATATATTGTAAAAATTTATCTTCATCAATATTACTTTTTGATTATTTAATGATAAATAATGAATCAAACGTATTTATTGCTTACGAGAAAATAACTTTTTGTAATAAACGATTGTTTGACTTTTATGTTGAATAACCGTAATAACCCAAGTAAAACTAAATTTTACGAACATTAAAATCCCAAATAACCATAAACAAAATATGAAATAAAACAAATGTCTAGAAATAAAATTAATTTATTATGAAAGTTACTTTATTTTTATATAAATTTATTATAAAATAAAAATTAATATTTAAATAGGGTCTTTGGTAGAAGTGGGTCTTCGGTATCGGTTCTCAAAATTAAAACTGAATACCGAAGACCCAATCATGGGTGGATGCACCTTATAAGAAGGTGGGGTTGAAACCACCCCTTTTATTTTTTAAAGTGCATAAATGTTACCATAATTCTTGAAAATCTATTCAAATAAACCCCTTCAGAGTCAAAGCACAACCACTCCCAAAGTCCAACCAAACCCAAAACTCAAGCCCAATTATCTCTCCCGTATTCCTTCGACTCTAAATTTAGTGAGTTTTTTTTTTTTTAACCCCCCTCCCTCCGAATCCTAGTTCCACCACTGGACTCAATGCGGTCCAAATGGACCGACCCTATTATTCGGTCTTTAGGGTCTTCGGTAATAAGGTTTTTTGTCCCACAATTTAGTTTTTTCGATTTTTTTTTGTACACCCCTAATTTTACCCTATAAACACAGTTCTCCGAAATACAGAGTAACTGAAATTAATAAACCTTCATAATTGGCATTTGGGTGTAGTTCGAACCTGAATTTTAACATGCATGAAATGAAATATTTGACTTATAGTTATATACGAGGGTATTTTTATATATAAAAAAAGTTATTCATTTTTTTAGATTTTATTTTAAAAGCTTCAAACTGCTCCTGTCAAATTACAGAGTACTAGTGGTAAAAGTATTCAAGTTGTTAGATACTTTTATTACTCCTTTAAAAATATTTTTATTTGATTTTTTTAATTTATTTTAAAAGCTTCAAATTACTCCTGCAAAATTAGGGTTATTAGTGGCAAAAGTATTCAAATTATTTAGAAATAAACGGCATAGAGTCAATTTAAAAGAGGGTTAATTGCGGCAAAAATACCCAACCTTTGGTCAAATTTTCTACTGTGTATACAACCTCCGTAAATGGAGGCAAAAGTACCCAAATTTAGCATTTAGGAGCTGACCGAGAATATCTATCTATGTGGCAATGTCTTTGCCACGTGGCATGCCACGTAATTATTATTTTATTTAAAAAAATTAAAAATATATATTTTTTAAACGAAATTATTTTTATTTTTTAAACAAAATAAATTTTTATTTTTAATTTTAATAAATTTTTAATAATAAAAAATAAAGAATATTTAAATTTATATATTCATTATTGGTAATAATTTTATTTTTAAAAAAGTGGGTAGAACGAATTAATTTTCACCGCTCACGGTTCACTTGAACTCCGTTTCCGGTTCGGTTCAAGCGTCGAATAAAATTGTTTAATATGTTTAATAATAATAACTAATAAACACATACATAATATTTAAAAAGTCAAGACGTAATTATATACACACCACTTATTCAAAAACAAAAAATAGTAGTCATATTTATATTTAATGAAAAATTATTTTTATTTGTTTGCATGATATTTTTTTGTGTTTGCATTTTAGAATAATAATAATTGTTTAATATGTTTTTTTATTTATATATTATTCTTTTTAAAAAAAAATTATCGTTAAATAATCATATGATTATTATTGGTTATTATTATTAAACATATTAAGCGATTTTGTTTAACCCGTAAACCAGATCGGAGGAGGAGCTTGAGTGAACCGTGAACGGAGATTTTTTTCTTTATTTATTTCGTTTGATCCACTTTTCTAAAATGAATAAATATATTTAAATATTCATTATTGGTTTTTATGGAAAAATAATTTTATTTTTTAAAAAAATTAAAAAGTTTTTTTTTTAAAAATTAATTAAAAAAAATATGTATTTTTTTAAAAAAATATTTAATAAAATAATAATGACGTGGCATGCCACGTGGCGGCCAAGTGCCACGTGGCGTGCCACGTGGCAAAGGCTGATTGCCACATAGATAGATATTATCGGTCAACTCCCAAATGCTAAGTTTGGGTATTTTTGCCGCCATTTACGGAGGTTGTATACACAACAGAGAATTTGACCAAATGTTAGGTATTTTTGCCGCAATTAACCCTTTAAAAAATATTGTAAATTACCAAATTTACCTTTTTTGACAGTCCGGTATACCTCATCCGCCTTTTCGTTAGTGCATACCGCCTTTCCGTTAGTGCTTTTACTACTTCCGTCAATGATGACACTATACTTTTGCCACTAATAACTCCAAAATTAATATCGACTAAAATTAATAACTTGGCACAATTCTTTTATGTTATTTTATTATGCATAGAAAGCCCTGTTACTTTGATAAAGTATAGGAACTTTGTTGCCTAAAATAAGAGAAATTGAACCACCATATAAAGTTAAATGGCATTTTCTGATTTCCTGACATGCTCATTGGTGTTACAAGGCTTCTTGTCGTTCTGTCTAAACTGTCGTTTCTATCCCCAAACGACATAAAATATTTACTCAATTGTTCACGGAGGAAAAAAGCTTCACTTTTCTAAGCCCACAAATATATATATTTGTTATAAAGGCATGATTTTGTGGATACCAATTAGCTATAATCAACTATTGATTTCATAATCAAAGGCATGTAATATTCACACTAATTATGTTTGTCATATTTGTATTTCTCTACTCCCTACAAATAAAGGGGTTAGACTCTATTGTAATACACACTAAAGCAATAACATTCTCTCTTTCCCTCTTTCTCAAGCTCTCTTGTTCTTTACTTTGTAACACGTTATCAGCACGCTCTTATCGATCGAGGTATTAATCCTTTTGTTATACTTATTTTTCTATTGCTACGATGATGGCAAATGTGTAGTGGAAATTATATAATCCACACCCTAACGCCTAGTAACTTTCTATTTCTTTGTAATCGATTATTTTTACCAAGGCTTACAATCTGCTCTTCATAATCTTTGTTATTTGTTGTGCATTATAGCTATTGTTGTAATCATCCCCATTATATATTTTATATATATCATTTCTATATAATATATAGTGCATCAAGATTTTTTTTTTGAAAACAACTATATCTATATATGATAGTTTACGAATTAAGATACATATCTTATTTTAATATATATTTGTATCACAGTGATTATATATATATATATATATATATTATATATGTGAAGTATCTTATCCTTGTATATATTTTTATGTTCTGATTACAAATAAATTATTATTATACATCAAAATGTTCCATTAGCTATTTAACTGTTTGCGACAATTTTTTTTTAATTACGATCAAAGACTATATATATATAGTTATAGATACATTCGTCAAGTTTTTGAAATTCTTTTTACTATATATGTATATTATGTATATATATATATAATCTCCTTATATATACACGAATGATATATTATAGAGGTGTCAAGTGGGCCGGGTCGGCCCAGGCCCACCCGCCCCGACTCGTAAAAAAAGCGGGTTCACCCCGCCTCGCCCCGTTTTTTTGTGGGCCGGGCTAGACTCGCCCCTATCAAAAGGGTCAGGCTGGGTTATGCTTTTCTAGGCCCGCCCCGCCCCGCCCCGCCCCGTTCAAAAGCCCGCCCCGCCCCGCCCCGAAGCCCACATAAGCCCGCCCCGTGGCCAACTCGCCCCGCCCCGTTTAAAAAAGCCCACATAAACCATATTTTTACTTGTTTTACTGTTAATTTTTTTGGTATTGATCGCTTTCAAATGTTATTGTCGTTTTAACATATTCATTTAGATTTTATAATTGATTAGTTTCAAGTTTCAACTTTAGAATTTATAATTATTAGTCACGTTCATTATTCACTATTCTAATTTTATTATTCACTAATTAATTTCAAAATCACGTATTCTCATTTTATTGTTCACTTTCACTTTCATGTTCACTATTCAATCTTTATATCTTGAAATTCATGAATCAATTCAACATTCATTCATGCTATACTTTCAAGTTATAATTTGTTATTCATTCATTCATTCATGTATTTACTCTCCGTAAAAATCCAACCCGTTTTGGTTTATGAAAAGCCCACCAAATTCGACCCGTAAAAGCCCACTAAACTCGACTCGTAAAAGCCCACTAAATCGACTCGTAAAAAGCCCGCCCCGCCTTGCCCCGCGACATTGTGGGTTCGGGTTCATGGGCCGGGGTGGGCCTTGATGCCTTTCCAAAACCCGCCCCGCCCCGCACATTGAACGGGGCGGGTCGAGCCCGCCCCGTTTAATATGCGGGTTTAACGGGTTGTGGGCCGGGTTGGCCCACCCCGGCCCACTTGACACCTCTAATATATTATTAATTACCTTATTTCATATAACATATATTCATTGAATTGATATTGAGTGCTTTATATTCTGCCATAATTGTGCATACAGATTGTCCCATATTTATACTTATAAATGTATTTATTCTTCTCAATCGACGCATTTTTTTTTCATTTCTTAATGATCTATGTATTCATTTTAATATACGTTTTTGTGTCACTTAGCTATGGAAAATATTGCGAAACTCGAGTTTGTGGCCCTCGACATCTCGGGAAAGAATTATCCCTCATGGAAACTAGATGCGGCGATCCATTTGGATGCTAAAGGGCTTGGAGATACAATAAAAGAGGGAAATGAGGCATCAATCCAAGATAAGGCCAAGGCCATGATTTTTCTACGCCATCACCTCCATGAAAACTTAAAAGCAGAATATTTAACCGTGAAAGATCCTCAAGAATTATGGATCAATATGAAAGACATGTTTGATCACTTGAAAACCGTTATGCTACCAAAAGCTAGATATGATTGGATTCATTTGAGATTGCAAGACTTTAAAAGTGTGAGTGATTATAACTCGGCGGTCTTTAAGATCGTTTCGGAATTGAAAATGTGTGGTGAAAGAATCACGGATGATGATATGCTTGAAAAAACTTTTTCGACCTTTCATGCAACAAATGTACTTTTGCAGCAACAATACCGTGAAAAAGGCTTTAAAAAGTATTCTGAATTAATTTCATGCCTTCTTGTGGCTGAGCAAAACAATGAGCTGCTTTTGAAAAATCACGAGGCTCGGCCAACTGGCTCCGCCCCGTCACCTGAAGTGAATTGGGCAAATCATGGGAAATATGAAAGGGGACAAATTTATGGCCGCGGGCATAGTGGCGGCCGTGGTCGAGGCCACCATAATTTCCGAGGTCCTTATAATAAGAGTTTTTCTCATTCTAATAAATGGAACAACAATAAGCAAGCGAAAAAAACAGTGCTGCGAATCCTCCAATGCATATGGTCATTGTTTGTCATCGTTGTGGAGCGAAAGGACATTTTGCGCGTACATGCCGCACTCCGAAACATCTTGTTGAGTTATATCAAGCTTCAATGAAAAATAAAGATAAAAATGTGGACACCAACATGACTCTCGCCAGTGAAAATATTGAAGCCAATCATGCTGAAGGAAACATTGGATCCAATGAGGATTTTTTGGGTGATGTTGAAAACATTTTGGAGATAGGAGGCAAGAATGGAGATGGACACTTGGACGCATCTGATTTCCACGAAGAGAATATTTGAAGTTCCAATTTGCGGGGGAATCATCATTTTTATTGTTTTTCTTTTATTCAGTGTATTTGTTATCAATTGTTTTTATTTCTGCTTTCTTTTTGCAATATCAGACATTAGTCTTTATTTTATCTCAGTTATTGATGTAATTCTTCTTTTTTTTTCTTTTTTCAATGAAGAATATGGATTTTCCCCAGAAATCACTTGGATCCAAGTCAAAGAGTCACGATATATGCCTCATAGATTGCGCTACAATACATACAATTCTACAAGATCGAAAATATTTTGTCTCCCTGACTATGAAGAATGGCAGTGTTAATACAATATCTGGCTATGCAAATTTGATTGAAGGTTTTGGGAAAGCCAATATTATTTTACAAAGAGGAACAAAACTTGTTATAGAAAATGCACTTTTCTTCAGTAAGTCTCCAAGAAATTTAGTGAGCTTTAAAGACATCCGTAAAAATGGATATCATGTTGAGACAGTAAATACGGATGATATTGAATACCTATGCATTACAAGTATTGTAGAGGGAGAGAAACGCATATTGGAAAAACTACCCTCTTTTTCTTCTGGCATATATTACTCACACATAAGCACATTTGAGACTCATATTGTTACGAATAAAGAGTCAAAAATCCCAAACCCTTTTTACATATGGCATGACCGGTTAGGCCACCCCGGTTCAAGTATGATGCGAAAAATAATTGAAGACTCATTTGGGCATTCATTAAAAACAAAAGAGATTCTTCAATTTAAAGAATTCTCATGTGCTGCTTGTTCTCAAGGGAAATTGATTACTAGACCATCACCAGTTAAAGTTGTGACTGAATCACCTTTATTCTTGGAACGTATACAAGGAGATATATGTGGGCCCATTCACCCACCATGTGGACCATTTAGATACTTTATGATTTTAATTGATGCATCAAGCAGATGGTCACATGTATATTTATTGTCAACTCGAAATCTGGCATTTTCAAGACTACTTGCTCAAATCATAAAATTGAGAGAACATTTCCCAGATTATGCAATTAAGACAATACGACTTGATAATGCTGGTGAATTCAGGTCTCAATCATTTATAAATTATTGTATGGCTATTGGAATTACAGTTAAGGAGCCAGTTGCTCACGTACATACGCAAAATGGTTTAGCGGAATCATTCATAAAACGCCTTCAGTTGATCGCTAGACCATTACTTATGAGAACAAAACTTCCCGTTTCAGCATGGGGACATGCTATTTTACATGCAGCAGCACTTGTACGCATCAGGCCAATATCTTGTAACAAATTCTCCCCATTTCAGTTGGCTATGGGCCAGGAGCCTAATATTTCCCATCTTAAAATATTTGGATGTACAGTTTATGTCCCAATTGCTCCACCGCAACGTACTAAAATGGGACCTCAAAGAAGATTGGGAATATATGTTGGGTTTAATTCAGCTTCTATAATTAAATATCTGGAACCAATGACAGGAGATTTATTTACAGCAAGATTCGCTGATTGTCATTTTGATGAAGCAATGTTTCCAACATTGGGGGGAGAAAGTAAAAAGCTGGTAAACAATATAGTATGGAATAACTCGTCATTAACACATTTAGATCCTCCGACAAAGCAATGTGAACTTGAATTTCAAAAGATCATTCATTTGCAAAATATTGCCAACCAATTACCAGATGCATTTACTAATCCCAAACGAGTTACAAAGTCTTATATACCAGCGGCAAATGCTCCTATACGAATTGAAGTTCCAAAAGAACACATTATTGCATACAATAGTAAACCACAATTAAAGCGTGGCAGACCAATCGGTTCCAAGGATAAGAATCCTAGAAAAAGAAAAGGAGCATTTGATCAAAACAGCCAAAATATAGAGGCGAATAAAGAACCCGAAGGCGTGATAACGGAAGAAATCCCAATAGAGGATAAGGTACCCGGAAATGTTGAAAATGGTGAAATATCGATCAACTTTACCACATCGGGAAAAATATGGGACCGTAAAAATATTATCGTGGACAATGCTTTTGCATACAATATTGCAATAGAGATAACTACTCTAGATGATGAAATGGAGCCAAGATCTGTCAAAGAATGCAAACAAAGACAAGATTGGATGAAATGGAAAGAGGCAATTGGAGTGGAATTGGATTCACTTTCCAAACGTGAAGTTTTTGGACCTATAGGTAAAACACCTTCTGGTGTAAAGCCAGTGGGATACAAATGGGTTTTTGTGCGAAAACGAAATGAAAATAATGAAGTAGTGAGATACAAGGCACGTCTTATCGCACAAGGTTTTTCCTAAAGACCTGGCATTGACTTTATGGAAACGTATTCCCCTGTGGTAGATTCGATTACCTTACGGTACCTTATGAGTTTGGCAGTTCACCAAAGTTTGGATATGCATCTAATGGATGTTGTTACAGCATACTTATATGGCTCCTTAGATAATGAAATTTACATGAAAATCCCCGAAGGATTAAAAGTGCCTGAAGAATATAGACACTCTCAAGATATGTGCTCAATAAGACTTCAGAAGTCTTTATATGGATTAAAGCAATCAGGGCGAATGTGGTATAATCGTCTTAGTCAATATCTTTTAAAAGATGGGTATCAAAATGATCGAATTTGTCCATGTGTCTTCATTAAAAGATTTGGATCGAAATTTATCATAATTGCTGTATATGTAGATGACTTAAATATCATCGGATCTCTTAAAGAGATTATGCAAACATCAAATTATTTGAAGAAAGAATTTGAGATGAAAGATCTCGGGAAAACGAAGTTTTGTCTTGGACTTCAAATTGAACACTTGAACAATGGAATATTTATTCATCAGTCAACTTACACCGAGAAAGTATTGAAGAAATTTTATATGGACAAAGCCCATCCTTTGAGTACCCCAATGGTTGTAAGATCGCTTGATCCTAAGAAAGATCCATTTCGACCTCATGAAAATGAAGATGAAATTCTTGGTCCTGAAGTACCATACTTAAGTGCAATTGGAGCACTGATATATCTTGCTAACAATACAAGACCAGATATTTCTTTTTCAGTAAGTTTATTGGCAAGGTTTAGTTCGTCACCAACACGTAGACATTGGAATGGGGTTAAACATATATTTTGATATCTTCAAGGATCTATAGATAAAGGTTTATTTTATGCTAACAATTCTGGTCATCAGTTAATTGGTTATGCAGATGCAGGATATTTATCTGATCCACACAAAGGTAGATCTCAGACAGGCTATTTGTTCACCAGTGGTGGTACTGCGATTTCATGGCGCTCTACAAAACAGACGATTACTGCTACTTCATCAAATCATTCAGAGATCATAGCGATCCATAAAGCAAGTCGAGAATGGCTTTGGCTTCGATCAGTCACTCAACACATCCAAGAGACATGTGGATTACCTTCAACAAAGGAGACACCGACTTTCTTTTTTCCCCTTTTCTCTGGAAACTTGGGACTACCTCCCGCCAAATAAACTAACAAAACGACAGCTGATCTGAACAAACGACTGTCTTGGGAAGAAACGACGCAATTAATGTACGAGGACAACACTGCATGCATTGAGCAACTGAAGCAGGGATACACCAAAGGAGACCGGACGAAGCATATCTCTCCGAAGTTGTTCTACACACACGATCTTCAACAAAACGGTGATATTGATGTTCAACAGATTCGATCGACCGACAATCTAGCGGACTTGTTCACAAAGGCCTTACCTACTTCCACATTTGAGAAGCTAGTCCACAGGATTGGAATGCGAAGACTCCGAGAAGTTAAGTGATGTTGTCATCAGGGGGAGTAACACGCGCTGTACTCTTTTTCCTTTACCAAGGTTTTATCCCAAATTGGGTTTTCCTGGAAATGTTTTAACGAGGCAGCTTACACTCAATTATGCGTGTTACGATGACATTGACATCCAAGGGGGAGTGTTATAAAGGCATGATTTTGTGGATGCCAATTAGCTATAGTCAACTATTGATTTCATAATCAAGGGCATGTAATCTTCACACTAATTATGTTTACCATATTTGTATTTCTCTACTCCCTATAAATAAAGAGCTTAGACTCCATTGTAATACACACTCAAGCAATAACATTCTCTCTTTCCCTCTTTCTCAAGCTCTCTTGTTCTTTACTTTGTAACAATATTATTTTTTTTACAGCAAAAATATAAATTTCTTAGTATCGCCAATAAATCTATTAGTATATTATTAAGTTGTTGTAATTCACATGCATTGTCACAACAAAGATAAAAAGTGAGAACCGCTCTCATTAATTTTCTCCATCATTAATTAACCCCTCACAAGAATGCCGTTATAATCCATGAAAACCTTACTTTCTCATCAACCTTTTTTCCATTACAAAACCCTAGCAACACCGAACATACGCACCTAACACATCAAATATGTCTCAGATAGATCAAGAACACGACCAGCCGCGGCCACCGACACGTGTCCAGTTCCCACTGGACGCCGGCTCCTACAAAATCCTCGCCGAGATAGGCGTTGGAGTGAGCGCCGTCGTATACAAGGCCCTATGTGTCCCCCTCAATTCCGCCCCCGTCGCCATCAAGTCCATCGACCTCGACAAGTCCTACGTTACCGGCGACGTCATCGACAACGTTCGCCGCGAGGCGAAGATCATGTCGCTGCTCTCACACCCGAACGTCCTCAACGCGCACTGCTCCTTCACCGTCGGCCGCCGCCTCTGGGTGGTGATGCCCTTCATGTCCGCCGGCTCCGTCCAGTCAGTCATCGCCTCCGCCTTCCCTGCTGGCCTCCCCGAGCCCTGCATCGCCGTCGTCCTCCGCGAGATCCTCCACGCGCTCTCCTACCTCCACGCGCAGGGCCACCTCCACCGTGACGTCAAGGCCGGGAATGTCCTAGTTGACGGGGACGGCTCCGTCAAGCTCGCTGACTTCGGCGTCTCCGCCTCAATCCACGACGGTTCTCCGATCACAGACCTCGCCGGAACGCCCTACTGGATGGCGCCGGAGGTCATCCGCTCGCACAACGGCTACGGCGTCAAGGCGGATATCTGGTCGTTCGGCATCACCGCTCTCGAGCTGGCCCACGGAAGGCCGCCGTTGTCGCACCTCCCTCTCTCGGAGTCTCTGGTGCTTACGATCACTAAGAGGTTTCGGTTCTCCGACTACGAAAACTGCGGTGGCGATGCCACAGCTAAGGAGAGTAGCAAGAGATTCTCTAGGGCTTTTAAGGAGATGGTGGGGCTGTGCCTGAACCAAGAGCCGTCGAAGCGGCCGTCGGCGGAGAAGCTCTTGAAGCACTCGTTCTTCAAAAATTGCAAGGGCTCGGAGTTCTTGGTAACGAACCTGCTTCAAGGATTGCCTAGTGTGGAAGAGAGATTCAACTTTCTTAAGACTAGCATAAGCTCAGAGCACGACATCATGAAGAAAATAAACGGCGACGATGATGACGAGGACGAGGACGAGGACGAGGATGAATTAAAGGAGAAGAAGAGGAGGATCAGCGGGTGGAACTTCAACGAGGACGTCTTCGAGCTCGACCCGGTTTTCGCAACCTTGTCGGGCGAGTTATCCGACCGGCCGGGTCAAGAACCATATAATGGTGGAATCACCGACTCAGAACCGACTTCACTGAGCCAAGCTCTTGAGTCTTCCGAGCCGACTGATAAGAGCTCAGGCGGCGCCGATTCGGTACTGAGTTCGCCAGGCGGGATCGCTAGGGAGAGGCTGTTGAGGGACATTCTGAATCTGCGGAGGAACATAGACATGGAGAGAAAGACGGTGGCCGAGATTCTGCGCCTCATAGGTGTGGCGGAGACGGAGACGAGAGAGGAGCAATTGGAGAGAGCGGCGGAGATGGCGCGATTGGAGCTCGAGATCGAGAGGCGGAGAAACTCGGAGCTGGAGTTGGAGAACGAGTTTCTCAAAATGCAGCTTCAAAGAGAGGAATGATCACCAATGCTCATAATCTTGCATGCATGAGATTTTAGCATTTTGTTATCTTAATCAAATTTAATGTATCAATAAAAAAATAAATCTAATTCTCAATATAAAACTAAAACAAGTTAAAAACAGCATCACGCCAGAAAATTTCACGAGCGAGGCGACCAATCACAATTTTTTTTTCTCTTCCTACGAGAGTCGCCGTCATCTTTTTCACTACTTAGTCTGAACAAAATTAAAATAGACGCAATAAGAAACTTTACGATTAGAGTTTTCAATCGGAGTTAGCAATTCCGAATAACTTTATACCTCTTATAACCAAATTTCACCAAATTTAAAAAAATATTTCCTAGTGCTTCTCACCTCATCTCGTTTTCTTTTTAAATACCAAATGCATTATTCTCTAATAATACTCCTATAGTACTAACACATAAATAAATTCAATCAACACAAAATCCACTATTAAACTATAAAATTTTACTATTCTAATTAAATTAACACAAAATTATAGACCTAGAATTGACAATTTTGCAGAATCAACAATTTAATTTAGTTTCACCTAAAACAGAATTGATTGATGGGGCAAGAGTTGGGCCCATATATAGTAAGTATTTTTCATATTAATTGATCAATAATTAAATACAAACTGCTCTTCTTTGAATTATACATCACTTCTATATTACATATTGCTAATGCAACATCATGTATGCGTGATTTATTCTAGCCAAACTCACGAACATCTTTACACAAATACACACACACACACACACACATATATATATATATATATATATATCCATAATTGGTATAATACATTATACAGAGAGAGAATATTCTTCAACGGTTTTTCTCAATCTAAATTATTCAGACACTCGGGATTCAATGACATTTATAATGCGTAATCGGATAATATCTCCAAGAATGTTCGAAGGTCACTTGCCATCTTTGGGCGGTGTGGCGGGAAACGGCTCTCTTACGTCTTGCTTCACATTGCCAGGCAGAAGACACCTTGGCCCTCCGGAACCGGGAACATACGTGCATGATGAGGGACGTGCGGGGGGCACAAGACCCCTCGGGAGGGACTGATCAAATAGACTCCAGTTTACTTTCTTGTCTAGTAACACTCGATGAGCTCGGTTTGGCTCGAAATGTAGAAGAGAAAGAAGTAGAAGAATGGCCAAAAAATAACTCATAAAGGACCTCATTTTCTTAGGTAGCTTTGAAGAATATATTCATTTAGGAGTAAGAGCATCTATTTATACATATTTTTAATTGGAGTGATAGAAATAATTCATTGGGAGGGAACAACCAATGAATCTTGGCCAATTATTGTATCTTTGTTTTAGCAATTAGTTTTTTTTTTTTTTTTTTGTTAATTTGTTTGGAAAACATACACCCTCAATATTAAGAGTTAGGAAAAAAAGTGGCGTGTTTGTTTGGGCTTTTTTTTTTTTTTTTTTTTAAATTTGAATCATTTATCTTTTAGCCTATTAAATCTGTTACTTTGTTTCTATTTTGTTTTTATCAATAACTTAAAAATTTGTATTTTTAATTTAATAATTAAAATTTATTTATATTTTAAATATTATTAATATATGAAAATCCTGCCGGTATCCCCATCAAATTTCCGCTATACTCGTAAAATAGAATCAAAACATATTTCTCAAAATGCACACTTCGATGAGAAGATTGAGCAATGATCATAATATTGCAAGCGTGAGAGAATTTTAGCATTTTTTTTATCTTATTAAAAATTTGTTGTATCAAGTTAAAAACAACATTCTGTTAATGCGGGAAGAAATAATTATATCAATTATCAAGATCATCATCACACAGTAGACTTCTTTAATTTAGATTTGACGAGTCACCGTTACCTTTTTCACTATTCAATTTTTATAAATATCAATCTAATACGGATGTCTTTAGTATACATCCTTATTAAATTCATCAACTCAGAAATGTTGAAATCCTTATTATACATCTAATCCATGAAATTGAAAATATGTGGAAACATGACCCATTTGGAAAAAATATGTAAGAAAATTAAAAAAAAAAACTTAATTTATCACCTTCGTTTTTTTTAATCCTCAACTTTTATCATTTTTAATTTTTAATTTTTAATTTTTATGAATTCTTATGACATTATAAATGTTATCATTAACTCTCATAAAAGGGTTAATTTACAATTATAAAGTTATGGATAAAAAAAAGTTAATTAACGAAATACCCATCTTAATATATAGTATTTCATTCATCTTAAATTAACACAAAATGAACCTAAAAACGAATAATTTCATAAAATCAACATTTTATTTTCACCTAAAACGGAGATAGATTAAGGGGATGAAAATTGGGCCAAGCCTTGGGCTTGGACAGCCAAGTTGGCCCCGGCCCTGATCATTGTGACAGTAATATCTCGTTATTTATTTCGTTATTTATTCTCTCTATATATAGATAGTACAATAGTACATTATGTATAGAGAGAATATTCTTCAACAACCACCCAGTGAATCTTGGCCAATTATTGTATTCTTGTATGACCAATCAATTTTTAATTTTTTTTGTTAATTTGTTGTAAAACATACACCCTCAGTAAGGCAAAAAGTAGTGTGCAATTTGTTTGTACTTAATGGTGCTTTCAATTTGAATCCTTTAATCTTAGCCCATTTAAATTGTTAGTTTGTTTTGATTTTTCTACTAAGCACTAATTAAAACTTATTTTCTCTTATTTGGTCACGTCTTATGTATATATATAAAACATAAATACTATTAAGATAATTAGATCTCTTTTTCCCTTATACGTTCGTTTTGTTTTGTTTATTATTACATTTAGGGTGTGTGCTTGCATTTCATACATGTGTTTTTTTTTTCTTTCTCTTATTCAAAATTTTAAAATTGTATCGGGCACTCCGATTGCCTCATAAAAAATATTATTAGAAAGCATGCATGCTTCGAGAGGAATCTTATGATATGTAGGAAGATATGATTCTTACTTAAAAATAAAATAAAAATATGAACTATAGGAATAATATTAAATAAATAATATTAAAAATAAATGAATTTATCATCCTTTGAAGATTTAATGTGGCCTAATTACGATGCCATTTCATCTTCAATCGTTTGTTCTTGTCTATAAAGTGTGTTTATTGGTTGGATTAGACCGTTCCGAGAGTAAAGTTCAATCCAACCCGATTTTATTAAATTTTAGAAAATCGGCCAAACTCAATCAAATATTTAAGGCCCGATTCGACTCAGCAGAAAAAATTAGCATGATCGAGTCAGATTGAGTTGAGTTATCTTAGGTTGCATTGAAATAATTTACATTTTAAAATTTGAACTATAACAAAATAATTTTATAAATTCCAATCATGAAGATGCACTTCAAATTAAACATTTATCTTAAAACATTCAATCCTTATGTTTTTATCCGTAGATATCAAGAATCAAGATATTAGTAAATATTCAACTCAACCTAGTCATCTTTTAGATTGTTTTTGTCCATAGATTAAATTAAAACATTCCAATTATGATCTGTCCATCCTATTCAATCTTTTGGATCCGACCCCGATCAAATTAAATTATTGGGTTTGGTCTGATCCAACCCGATTATTTTTATCACAAAATTTAACATTAAATATTATAATGGTACTAATATATCACTAATTTTGAAATACTAAAAATTCAATATGTAAGAATATTTTCAGTGAAAATAACCCTTTAAAATATAATAAAAGATCTAAGATGGGTTGGTTCTGCTTATCAACACGTCCAAGTACTGACAAACCTCCTCACAAAAGAACTTTTGTGCCAAAAAGAACACACCAAATAAGTCCCTTTCCTTCACAGTTACTATCTGAATAATATTGTGGCCCTATATTATGTAGATCCTCACAAAAACATGGATTTCAAGCATTTTATTTTAATCTAAAATACTTGAGTATGCTTTTTCTAAATATAAATATTATAAATATTGTGCATCTATATTATGAATCCGCCACAAGATATTCATTAACAATATTTTATTATAATCTCTCATTTTCTTGAATATTGTTCCCTAAACATTATGAAATCCTCGATTAAATTTGTTTGGCCTAATGATAAACCCGCTACGCGACTCCATGCAAGGTTATGTTTTCGATCTTAGCGAGACAAAAAAATTACATATGTATGTAATTGCGACCAATAACGACATCTATTTTTACATTCTAAATATATATTGTAATGCCTCCATTAGCGATTAGAGATCTGAACATTAACTTAATTTTTCATTAAATAAAAGATATACTGATGGTAAGTATCTAAAATAGATCATATTTTCAGTGTAAACAAGACATCCTCTTAAACCTTGAAAATACACTATTTGTTTCACTTTTCATAAATCACAAAGTGCTACATGACTTCAATCACTTTATTCACTCGTTGGTCGATTTCTTTGTGGACGGAGCTAGCCAAAGCTTCGTCCGACACTCTAAAACCAAAATGTCAATGTCGAAGCACATGTAAAGCTTTCGATAACAGGGTTTTTTTTCAAGCTTTTCCATTTGAGCGGCGGCTAAACGCGTTTTGGGTAAGTGAGTCGAATTAATGTTTGAATTTGAAGGAAGCAACTACGGACCAATAAAAGTTAGCTACGTGACATTTTACGGTATGTGACTAACAATAATAATAAAAAGATGTAGACGGAGGACAAATTTTAGCATCACAATAATTATGATGCTAATTTTTATTGTATTTTTGAGTACTTATACCGCTGCATGCGCTAACATCTCACTATAAATTAGAGTTTCTCCGTTGAATGGTACGAATATTTGCAGATGAGTAAATATAGTCATATATATATATATATATTATATATAGTTGACAGCAAGCCCTAGCTAGAAGCTTGTTGATAAGCCACATGGGAATCATGGTACTGCAAAAATAATCTCCCAATAATCCAATGAAGTGGTCAATACGGCACCGTCTTACACTCAAGGCAAACGCTGTGCCTTTGTCTCTGTAACTATAAACCCACTTCCCTATTTCGATTCACTTATTGGCCTTTAGTCATTCACCCCATAATATATATATATATATATATATAGATATGACAGTAATGCCCTCCAAAATTTTGCATGGTGGTCACTTTGCCATCTCAACTTTAATTTTCAGCATAATTACCCCCATATTGCTTCAAAAAAAGTAGCACATTATTTATTTTTTAACTAAGCCTTAGGAAAGAAGAAAATATATCAACTTGCCATGACTAATTACTTGAAGATATATATATATATATATATATATATATATATATATTGATCAATATTCACTAATTTAGAAATTATATAGAGTAAAATCTCTATAAGTTAATATCGATGGATAATTTAGTCATGTTGGTTAGAGCTGGGACGGTACGAAAATATTATTTAATCGAAATAATTAATTTATCGAATATTAAATTCAACGAGGTTAAACTGTATTTTGAAGCAACAACTAAGTCGTAGTCAAGAACGGTTCAGAAGAAAGTCTCACGCTATAAGAGAAAAATAAAATACACTAAAAAAAATCATGTGTTTGCACACAAACTAAGTTTTTTCTTTATTTAAACGTGTACATAATACATACTATGGCTAATATGCTACTTTTTAAAACTAAGGGTATATTTTCTTTAAGGAAAATAAAGTTAAAGGAGGCAAATTGCAAACAATAAACAAAATTTAGAGGGTATCATATCTACACATATAATATATATATATATATATATATATATATATATATATATATATATATATTTGATTGGGAAGGATCTTTTGTCCATGCGGTTTTTCTGATGAAACTTTCACTCTCTTTTTGCCATAAAATGGAAACGATCAAATCTAGGGTTTGTGTTAACCGATGCTGTTTTTCAATATAATATATATTTGTTTGGTTGTGATGAGATTGAAATGAAGTGATCACTTGAATGCACCAAGTTTAAATGGCAGAGGCAGATTGGAGTGTACAACATAGTAACTAGATCGAGTCTCCAATCTTTGTCGGTTTTGATATCTGAAAACAGTCAGCCAAAAACCAACTCAAGCTTTAGGTTAAGCTTCAACCACATAACTTTAACCAAAACCAGTAACCAGTAACCAAAAACATAATAAAAAAATTGATAGTTACATTTTTTATCTAACTTTTGAACCAATATATTTATATATATAGACATTCATGTGGTAATTGGCGCAAAAATATCTAGCGTTTTGAAATAGTACGGCATATTATCAGACTTTTATTTACCCGTTTCTTTATCCGAAATTCGAAGAAGGGTCACCACTTTTATAGGATTATACATGTTTATCATGTAAATGCAAAAAGTATTATATATAGTAGAAGATGTTTGGTATATTTTTGGCCAACTTTTCATAACATGTATAAAGGCTTGCGTAATTTATGTATATTGAGTGGTAGCTATATAGTACTTACAGATGACTTTATAATAATAAATGAGAGCAACTAATAATAATTTATTTTTATTATTTTGTACTGCATAGGAATGATGATTTGTGTGGTAATTTGGATCAGAATTTGACTGTTTTTGTTCCATTTATATACGAAATTGAACTGGCAAAGACATTAAATATTACTGTACTAGTACTACATGGTCTGTTAGGGCATGATGGCTCTAATTTGCTTGCATTCTCGGACTATTTAATTAGATAACTAATTTGCTTACCAACAAGGTCATAAATAAGGACATAATTAACACATACAATATTTAATTAACATATTTTTAGTAATTATTGACTTGGTTTTTCATTCATGCAAATGTAAAGACATGAACTATAATGAGATATTTATTTATAGTTTCAAATGATATATGAAGCAATTAACAGATTGGTTTAAAGCGACGTGGGTATATAATTTTTTGTTTAATCAATAAAAAAACATAATTTTAGAGAAAAACAAAATATTGAGTACGTACTTTATGTCGCTAGTTACCGTGATATATTATCGGGAATTACGAAAGCATCTCTTAATACTCAAAGATTCGTAACTAAACCGAGTTTTCAAGTTGCTCGAGTTTTAGCTCACTGCATCAACCACTTAATCCTTCTCAGACATCTTCTCCTCTTGATATCCAGACTTAACCCTATTTATAATTTGATGTACATTTTTATTATCTAGTTTGTATATATAAGTCATTACTAATATAAATCAACTGCTAATTTTTCCTTCAGTAACTATAATATATTTATAAGTACTGATCAGCTGACCATTATGATTTTCATGAAAAGGATATATCTGATGTAAAATTATTGGTGAGTCCTTTTAGAAATTGGTGGCAATGTTATGATGGTCAACAGTTTCATGATAACTACCATTACTCTCCACACATGATCATGAGAGACCAAATAAATTGTAAAGAGATGTCATGAAGAACATCCACTAGATCTTTGCTAGATTCAGCTGAAATGGCATGTTATGATCCTTGTAGACCCACATTTCTATTTTTAGTAAGCTGTGACCATGCATTCAGACACATTTTAGTCTCTTCTTTACAAATTTCATGGCCTTAAATGCTATAGCAAGTACTCTCTCTCTCTCTCTCTCTCAAAGCCCAAAGCATCGCAACCATTTTTTTCAGTTTCAAATGAGGTGCTCTCTCTCTCTATAATATATACCTCTTTCTCTCTATCACACACACAAGTATTAACTAATAAGATTCTGTGTTTCTCTTGCTTTCATATCTTATGTGAGTATCTACATGTATGTATGTATGTATGTTAATATATATATAATGTGTCTTTGATCTTATTATCTTTCTTGTAGGTGTGTATGAGCATACTCCATGGATATCAGCAACAATATTACTAACAATATGAAAGACCACCATAGGATCTCGAAGACTACTAGAGACCAGAGTTCCAACAACAACACAACGGTGATCAAAAGTCAAACAACAAACCCTAACCCTAAAGGGTACTCGTGGAACTACATCTACAACAACAACAGCGATCAAGACCCGGAAGACTACATGATCAACGCCTTTTCGTGGCCGCCGATATCCTACACTTGCAGCTTCTGCAAGAGGGAATTCCGGTCAGCGCAGGCTCTCGGTGGCCACATGAACGTTCACCGCAAGGACCGCGCGAGGCTCAGGCAGTTGCCGGTGCATCTAAGGGATAATAGCATCGTTCATTGTGGCCGGTACGGTAGTGGTACTACTAGTACTACTACTTTTCTCAACCTAAATCTCAATCGTAACCCTAACCCTAGATTTTCAACGCCTAATTTGAATATATCGGCAACTAGTTCATCGTACTCGTCAAAACTGCCTATGTCCTCTTTGGCACCCACGCCATATTCGGTTCATACTGATGAATGTCCTTTGATCAATATCGACGGTGCGGACGCGACAAAAATTTCTACGTGCGGTGTTGGATCAGATGGTCAAGTGTTTGGTTGCAAGAGCTTCAAGAAGAACAAGAAGAGCGAGACGAGAGTTAGATTGGAGTTGGAGATCGGTCTATTTCATGATCACAAAGAGGAGTTCCACCGCGACTTGGATTTGGAACTTCGGTTGGGATATTCTAATTAAAGGGCGTCATCGGGTGATTTTGTCACCGGAACATGATCGCTGACAGTATCATCTGAGAAAGGAACGTCGGAAGGCTCGTCGGTTATGGAGTAGTATAATTATCTTATTATAGATCATGTCATGAAGACTCTCATATGTTTTAGTGACCATATATATCTTAGCCTTTATTTTTATGAGCTTTAATAGTTAGATATTTTCAGTATGTAAATGTATTTGGCGATGGTGGGATTCTATCCCCTATACTATATCCATTTTGTTATTGTATGAAGATGTATCTTCGATAGTTTTTTTTTTTATAGTTTATTATTATATCTTATGTTAATTACCCCTCGTGTGGCTTTTGCTCACACACACACATATATATATATATTAATGTATTGTGTTTATCATATCTTATGATATTTTTTTCTCTCTCTCATTTGTTTGGTGTGAAATTATTAGTTCAGGTCATAATTATTGTTAACCAAGCCTCTTTCAATATGTAAACCTAAGAGGACATAACTAGTTTTTATTAATTCCAAAGTATAGAAGTCAGTGATATACATGATGGGTCTCGTATGATTTTCTTTAACTTCTTTTGCTAATTATTTTCATTAATTATTACAAGATACAAGCCTAATTATAGATATTAATAATAATGGCAGCAAAAATTATATAAAAATGTCACGTAGAAATTAGAAACTCGCGTTAGGATGAGTCATCTAGTCAATTGATGGGAAAAGATATGTAAATCATAAATGTATATAATTGCATATATATATATATATATATATCCACATTAGGTCAATTGGCAGCTACTTTTCAATATTGTTAAGTACGACAGACACGAACCCCAACCAAATAAGAGAGATATGTGGATGGGATTCTTTTATTATGCAATATTACACACACACACACATATATATATATATATATATATTACAATTTAACTAATCTAAAATAAATATAGGAATTTTTAAGAGGAAATTACACAGGGATTCTTTTCTACACTTATTATCATAAGTTTCCATAATCAGGTCTATGACAAATATTATATATAATTTAGGTATTTTATAAAACAAAATCCATTTAAAAATTACAAATTTCTGCTATGAATTTTTGTTTCGTAAGTGCGCATGTAATATGTTAGTACATAAACCCATTTGCAAAATTTATTTAGATTTTATTGATTGCAACTCAGCGAAAAGTAAGCATTTGAAGTAATATTAAAGCAAAAATATGTTACACTTAATTTATATGAAACAATTAGAAAATACTCTACAATGACTCTTGCTACATATAGCTTATGTACATTTTTTGGAGCTTATTTTCACATTAAGCTAATTCCATGAAATTTCTTGTGTCATTATCAACTTACACAAGGGACTGAATTCTATCAGAGTAGCTGTAGCATGTGAAGGATTCGAAACGCTCCGTGAAACGGTTTTTTGAGTTTATATTTTTGTTATCGCCGAAATGTCACCGACAACTTAGTAGAGAAGGATCATCGAAATTTTGGCTGTCATGGATTAGCTAGGTTTGCTATCTTTAAAACGCTTTCATGTTCCTAACAAAAATAAGTGCATTAATGATTTTTAGATAACACCTTAGATTAAATACTTAAAGATTTAGTTATACTTCTCAAAAAGACAAAATGACAGTCATTTAATAAAATTCTTCGCTTGGGATTTTAATTATTTTTTTCATCTCGATCTCGTATTATTGAAAATTTTCAAGGTCCAAATTATTTTCACATTCGAGAACCAAAATGTCTTAATTCCCAATATTTCAAGATTTTTTGTTAATGTTGTTGCTATAAACAGGACGGACCGGCCAAAATTTGATTTTCACGGTCCTATGTATAATTGACATAAATAGTTTTATGGAATCCATATATTATTACATGAGAGTTGACACACAAGCAGCTTCATGGAATTGATACTGATACCTTTTCTGATTTCTCACGACCAAGGAAATTCATTTTTGATTCATCTATATTTACTTTTTTCTTTTATATAAATCTTAAACTTCATGTATATATATATATATATATATATATATATATATATATATATATTATGAGATAGTAATAATTAACTTTTTCGACCTTGAAAACACACAAAATGTAAGTACTTCCCACGATCATGATTGTTAAGGTCAGATTTTGTCAAATCTCTTTTTAACATTATTCGGTGTCGTTTATGTAACAAACGACATGAAATAGAAGCAAGATCACTTGAAGATTCCAGGCCCATTAGAAGACAGGGTGAATTAGGGCCCAACGAGCCAAGCCCATAAGAAGTCATCATCTGACAGAGCCAGCCCAAGACCTCATCGCGACAAGATAGTTCATCGGATAGAAGCTCATCGAATGAGAGTCTCATCGAGAAAATCGAATCGAATTAAAAGAAGAAACTACTCGAGATCGCGAAAAAGGAGGAAAGCCAGCTCATTCAGTTAAGGATTTCGTGGGATATCCAACGCAAATAAGGGAGGTCAACAACGATCATAGCGAAACAGAAGGAAACCCTAGCATGATTCGTGGGAACAATCTAGAAGATCCTCAAACCTATAAATATGCAGGTAGACTCAGTGTAATTTCATAGAGTAGCCAATATATCGTGAGCTAGAGAGAATAATTCTTGAGTCTTTGAGTTTGCTTATTCATGGTATTCTCGATCTCTCAAGAATCAGAGTGTGTAACCTTCGATTGTCCGAGCTATTAAACGGAAGAAACCGGGTCCTCTCGGAATCACAATAAATCAAAGATATTCGTATTTCATAATTATTTGTGTTATTTCGATTATTTTTGTGACTGCAAGGCGGTAATAATCGCCCTACAATGATGATATTCAAGAAGTATTATCACATATCTATCTTTCACTATGACAAAAAATTAAAACCCACTTGAAAGTCGGTAATATATATTATATAGTACTAGAAAATATAAATCACGAAACAAAATGAAAAAGGAAAAACAAAACGACAGGAATAAGTGTCGTCTAAATCTATTATGGACACACTTTCATGGTTTTGGTTAGACAATGTGTTGACTAAGATTCTAAGAATGGGATTGTCATCATGATCGTGAACCAATACACTATATATATATATATATATATATTTGAGATTAAAACGTCGCATAATTTCCCATGACTTTGAATGGGTTTTGCATGTTCCCAACAGTGATTTATCTGGAGAATTCAATATAGCGCTTCTCTCTCTCACTCTCAGTAAAGTAGTCACTACTATAACTTTTTATTATATCACAAAGTATTAATTTAATAGCTTCAATTAGTTAAATGAGATCCTACCAATTTTTTTTTATACATATTTTATACATAATATTTAATAAAAAAAATCTTATACTAAAAGAACTCATGTATAGTAATGTAATTTTTCTTCTTCTTCTTAAAAACCCTTAGAATTATTAGGCCGGATCTGGAGTGAGGTGGAAATGAAACATTTAAAACTATATATATATAAAATCATATTATATTGTTACTAGCTTAGCTATATAAAGGAAAAACGGAAAGGGCCTGTTCTTCACACATCAACATCTTTGGCTAGAATTTTTTATTTAATCTTCTCGGTATCTTTGGCTATATATCATTTACCTTAACTTTATTGACAGACCTTTCTTTCTGTCCCTAATTATCTTCTTTCTTATTTTCTTTTACTCTCTTCTTAAATTTATTTTTTTATTTTTTAAAAATGTAACAGAAAATATTGGTGAAGAAACTTGTTTGTACGTCTACATGTGATTATTCTTCCATAACCGCTTCTCAATTTCAATCTCATTGTTTCAGTTTAACGTGCCTTTCTTGGTAGTGAAAAGAATTGTATGTCATTGTTAAGGGTGTGTTTGTTTACATTAAGATCCAGACGTCTGAATCTTAATATACATCTGAATGATAAGACGTGACATCTAAATCTGAATGACAAATAATTAAGTCTTTATTTTTTAAGATCTGAATACATATCTGAATGTATTTTTGTAAATTAAATTTATTGAAAATTAAATAATTTTATTTTAATTTTATACCTATCATAAGGTAAAGATTTAAAACTATTTTATTAAATATTATGAAATATATATTTGATATAGTATTAGTTTTTAACTAATCAAAATATTTAGGATTTTATTCATGACAAATATTATTTAATTTTAATTTAAATATTATTTAATTAATAAAGTAAAAATAATTTTAAATTATTTTACGAATAAGGGTATTGAAATTTTTTATGAATAAATTAATTTGACAATTTAGTTAAATATATATATATATTCTATAATTTACTTAATTTTTTTATTAAAAAATTCAAATTTCATATTTTAAAAAATCATCAAAACCACCTGTCATTGGATTTTTCTCTTTGCAAGCATTCCGATGATATATTAAATAAGTCAATCAAATGCTCGAGAAAAAATTATGGGGTTTGAAGTTTTGAGGAAAAAAGTGAAAAATATATGAATATAAAATAGATAAATGGGTCAAACATTACGTGAAGAATGGAGAAATATGAGATGACATGTCAACAATTAATGGAAGAGAGAGAAATAATAGGTCTTAATAAGATTAAGATTTGATTTCACATCTGACCGAATAAGAGCCTATTCAGACTTATTAAGAACTTTTAAAAAATAAAAACAAATGCACTTAATAGATTTATATAAGACCCATTAAAATTCACATGGTTATTAAGTGCAAACAAACACACTCTAAGATTTTTTTTTCTTTTGTGATATATATATATATCTCGCTTCAAGAACATAGTTGGTTTCTAGACATTCCAATGAACAATTGACAATGTGAGGCTAGTGTGTTACAAAAATTGATGTGGTTCAACAGTTTCTAAATGCGACTCGTGTCGTTTTACGCGGTCACATGCATGCACGGGTTCGAAAATGGGTCTCCCAATCAATACGACTCCAACGACGTTATTGTAAACACATAACAACAATTGTACTCTCTACTTAAAGGCCAAGGGGTATCGATGGCAAAAGTAGCAAATTTGTTGTATTTGTAGCAGTTATATAGCCAATGTGATTTTATGTCAGCAACAATATTTAAAGTTTGCTAATCATCTTCGTCGCTGATTTCCATCCAATTAATTTCATCTCCGCCAATCAAATGGGGAAGTGGCACCGTTGACCGCCACGTGGCACACAATGTCTTTTTTTCTTTCTTTTAAGTTTTAACTTTTTTACTCTACTTAATTTAACATCCGTTGGTAAACTGGTAATGTGACACCGTTGACCGCCACACGGTTGTCCACTTCGCACGCCATGTCATTTTTTTATTTTTATTTTTCTTCTTAGTTTTAACTTCTTTTATTAAATTTTTTTATATCCACCCCGACACGAAAATTCAACCCGAGTCCAACCCAAAATAGTTAACCGGATCCAACCCGGAGAAGTAAACCCAATCTAAAAACTTCAATCCAAACCCGCCTAGAAAAACTCAACCCGAGCCCTGCCAGAAATAGTCAACCTTAACGTAACTTATAAAAGTCAAGTCAAGTCTCGTCCAAATAAATTGTCCGGATCTCGGCACTAAATATCACGCATGATAATCGAAATACTAATTGGTATTATAGTACGAAATTAGGGTTCATGACGGCGAAAATACCCAAAGTTTGGTCAAAGAACCCCTCGAGTACCCAAAGTTTAAAAGTGGTGGCAAAAATACCCAAAGTCACATTTGGGGAGTTGACCACTTCATTCTTGTAACGCCATTAACTTACCCATTAACTCTGGCCACGTGGAAAAATCTGTTTCGTTAAGTGTAATCATTAGGGGTTCAATTAGCTGTATTAAATAGTATTACTTAGGGGTTTCATTCGCTGTTTTTTTGTATACGAGGCTGATGTGGGCTCGTCAACGTGGAAAAAATTGTTCTGTCGGCAACCCATGTTTGTCCGCGTGGTCAGAGTTAACAAGTAAATTAACGGTGTTACGAGATTAGAGTGGTCAACTCCCCAAATATGACTTTGGGTATTTTTACCACTATTTTTAAACTTTGGGTACCTAAAGAGTTCTTTGACCAAACTTTAGGTATTTTTTCCATCTATAATGGGATAGGCCATAGGCAGAGGCGAGGGTATACAAGGCTCAAGGCTCATAGTGGACACGTGCACGCCCTCCCCTTCTCTCTCCATTTTTATTTTTTAATTAGTATTTTAATATAGATAAAAACCTTAGATTTGCCTATAAATAAGATTATAATCCTCTCTTATCCAACCAAGCCCAAGCCCAAGCTCACGACACTTCAAATTTATATATAAAAAAAATTAACCACTCTTCCAAAATCAATTTATCAGGTTAAGAGTTAAAATAACCAGGTTGCCTATGTACTATTACGATTTACGAGGTAAGAACATGTATTTATGTAGTTTCTTTAAAATAAGTAAATTTCTAATATATTTTTTACTGATTTTTTTTTTTTACTTTGATTTTGTTTAGTCTCTTGTTTTTATTATTTTACTCATCTCTTTAGTTCGTTTTCGATCCCAAAGATTTATTGGGGTGAAATAATATATTCTAAGAATTTCTGGTGTTTTTAGAAACTATTAAAGTTTTTTCTCTCTAAAAATTTAGATTGTGATTTTTTTCAAATTTAGTTACGAATAAGATTTTTTTTTATTTTTTCTTATTAATAAAATTACTATATATCTTGTGACATTGAGATTTTGAATTTTTAATATTATTTTGAATTTTTTATATTATTTAAAAAATATAAATATATATATATATATTAATGCCCATCCCAATTACAAAAACTAGTTTCGCCGCTGGCTACAGGGCATATTGGTCCTGGTCCTTATGTGAAAGGCGTGGGATCGAAGTCGAACATCCACCAGAGAAAAAACAATATCTCTAAGAGGCAGCGTGGGACCCCAACCATTAAAAATTACATAAAAAAAATATATAAAAGAAATTATGGTTGGTATAAAAAAAGTTATATTCTCGTAGCTTTATTTAGTTTTAGTTTATAACCTCCCATCATTTTCATTTTGTTTTTCAGAAAAACCCAAAAATGCTTCTTATTTCTTTACAAATTACAATTATGTTATTATATACCTCTAGTTTCATTTTGACAAAATTATTCAATATACTAAAATAAATAATAAAAAGAAATTTAGCCAACTTAAGGATATCCATTTTTTTTGACAGAAATTATTTACAAAGTAAGAAATAGAGGATAATATTGTCATATTACATTTAAAGGGTATATTTAGATATCAATTATATAGATATTTAAATATTACATTTAAAGGGTATATTTAAAAAGTATATTTTGAGAAAAATAAAAATAGAAGGGTATAATATTCAATTATATAGATATTGATATTATCATTATTAATAGTAAATTAAGTTAGTGAGTCAAATGTCTATTTTGATCAAACTTTTTTAACAAAATGCCTAATCATATATATGGCAATTAAAATTATCAGTTAATTTTTATGGACAATTATACCCTCAATATTAGTCTACGTAAGTCTTTCTTGATATATTCCTATTTAATATTTTGTAGCTAATAAAAATGTAACTAATCCCAATTATCCTTAGTTGCAGCAAATATAATTCCTCTAGTCATCCTTAATTATAGTCAACTAATTTTCTTTAATGGTAGCAAATTATATATGAACTAGTTTTAATAAATTAATGGTAGTACAAATGGTAATGTCGATTTAATTTCGTTTCCAACCATTAATGAAAATATAACTAAAGGTAATATTGATTAGTCTTCATATTAAATAGAATTAATGGAATAAACTGTTTAAAAAAAACAAAATAATAGTATTAACAATTTCGTAATTATAGTTATAAAATTTGTAATAATATATACGATACTGTAACTATAAATATGAAAACAAAATGACTAATGTACTTGTAAATTCAAGCACGAAATTGTAATTATAGTTTAAAAGTTGTATAAACAAAGTTCACAAACTATAAATACTGTTAAGACGTATTTTCACATTGCACATGTAATATGACGTTATGAGTGTGAACGATGGGAATAAAGCGAGTGCGGAAAAGTAAAGGAAAACCAATACTTTTGGGTAACGCAGTTCGGACTTTCTGTCACTACATCTGCGGGGCACTTACCCAGGTTAATCAACCAAGAGATTACAAATGAAGATTACAATCAGTAATACAAACATGATTCAAAGCGTAAACAAGAAACTCCCCCTTTTTGTCACGACAACATCTTTGACATCCAAGTAAACTTTTAATGAAAATGCAAGACCCCCTTGCAACAATCAGCAACAAACTTCCAGTCATTTTTCACTTCACTCGTGAATCTGCTGAATGACTTCTCCCGAAGATTAGAGATGCTCTCTATAAGTGCTAACGAAATAGGACCTCATTAGCCGGGACATATAGGAGCTGCACACTAATTCCACTCCATCAGCTCCTAAAATCTCTCCACTGATAAGATCAATCACGCAAATCTCTTCAATTATTCCAGCGTGATAATAACTAATAACTACAAGGAGATATCGACTCAATCACTCCTTGATTAAGGATACGACTTAATACTTCCTGAAATCAATCAGCAGCTGTCATGACATCAAGGATGTCAATACTTTCCATGAATAGAAAAATCGAATCATGAAATAATGAATACTTAATAATCGCAAATCATGATTCAACAAACTCCCCCTTTGGAAATTTATGGCACAACTGATTTCAGAAACTCGCGAAGATCTTCAGACACGGAAACGGCAAAGTAACAGGCAAGATGACATCTTTTTTCATGGCAGCGGAGGGAACATTAGATTTTGAGCACTTGTAGACCTGCATAAGATGTTAGTGTACCTGAAGATTTCTTGAAAACATTTCAACCACAATCATGCAACGAACAAACATTCATTCAAACAAAAACAAGCAAGTAGTAAAAACATACAAAAAAACAAGTTCTAGTGATGCATGAGTTTAAAAGTGAATAAAATAAAAAGGCTAAAAATGCTTGCACGACTGCGATTTCTCCCCCTTGGGCCAAAAATTGCCGAAGGGGAACCGACTCAAACTGGCTTAGGATGAGCGGGATAGAGATGACCCAGCATTGTAGTCATCATCATCGGTGCCGGCAGGAGACTTCTTCATGTTAGTAGGAGGAGTGGCTTCGTCAGATGAGGCAACTTCATCATCTTCTTCGGAGGTGACTTCTTCATTGTCGTCCTTGTTGTCGTCACTCTAGACATCATCGTCATCATTTTCTTTGACTCCTGAGTTAACAACATCAGTAGGTGCAGTAGGAGCGAAAGAGGCAAGAATATCCTTTGTTGGAAATCGGGGTTAAAATACCGACTCCATTACCACAAAATATGCCTTCGAGCCGTCCCGGTAACATTTAAAAATTATTTTAAAGCGGAAAAACTTGTTATCGGATCAACGACACGGACATCGGGTAATAACCATTTTAACAAGATCCGATAAATATTACTAATTTAATATTTCATAAACATTATTAATAAGCTAGTCGAATAGGAAATAAATGAAAGCGATAAATGGTTGCATTTATTAACCCAATGCATAAGGCCGTATCTCGGTTGACGTTTCTGGTTGCGGACTCTGAAGTTCGGCAGGGCTCCGCCGGGGCTGAGGGAAACACCCGTGATCTTCCGGGATATTCTCCTGGATTCCTCGTACCGAAGCGTGGGCTTCCCCGGCAGGATCCGTCGCAAAACTTTAACTGAGGTTTTTTTAAGCTAACGGAGAAACAATGTTCGCACTAAGCCGAACCGGAAAGGAGACCAGAGGCAAAAATTCACAGACCCTAGAGAGAGAGAGGGAGAACTCGAATTTTTTGCTCTGGGGAGAGGTGTGTGAAATGTGTAGAATGACTCCTCTATTTATAGGCTTAAGACCGTAACCGAATTGGAGATTTTCACTCCAAAATTCGAATTATATATATATATTTAAATACTTTAATTATTTCAATCCAATGGTTGAGATTTAATCTCATCTAGATCCAGTGGTTATAATTAAACTTGTATTTAATTAAATAAGAAAGAATTGGTAAAAATCAAAAACCAATCCTATCCTCTTATTTAAATATAATTTGAATTTATATATATATATATATATATATATATATTTGATTTCGAAAATTATTAAATATAATTAATTATCTTAATCCAAAGGTTTAAATTCAATCTCATCTAAATCCAATGGATACAACTAATTAGGGATTTAATTTAAATAAGAAAGAGTTGGTAAAATCAAAAACCAATCTTATCTACTTATTAAATATAATTTTGAAATATATATATATATATAATAATATAAATTTTGAATATTATAAATTATCTAGATCCAATGGCTTAGATTAATTTTTTACCGATCTAATAGATCAAATTAATTTAGGATAAAATCAAATGCCTTAAGACTTGGTAAAAGCCCTAATTCGATTTTATCCTTATCATTGTTTCAAAAATTATATTTTATATATTTAATTAATTAATTTCCAATCCGACGGTAAAGATTAAATCTTAAACCGATCCAACGGATACAATTAATTAAGTCGAATTCGAAAACCCTAAGCTTGGTCACCAAGCTTCTATTTTTCGAATTAGGGTTAGGTCAAAAATCAATCATCTTAATCCTACAGTTGACATTAAATCATTTCCGATCTAAAGGATAAGATTGATTTTAGGGTTTTGCCAAAATACCAAACTCTAAGTACTTATGCCGCAATTATGAAACCCTAGCTAGGTCAAACTCGTGTGGGCTAGGTCATATAGGCCCACATCGAATTACACATGTAATATATATAATTAAATATATATTATTATTGAATATAAATCTATTAATTATTAATTAATTATTAATAAAATATTAATAATTAAATCCAAATGATTAACTTATATTAATATTTCCTGATCTAAATATCACACATAAAAATTTTATGGTGCCACACCATCATTTAAATTCGTGACATGTGATTTAATTTCATAGTTTATCGCATTGAGCACAAACTTAGAAAATCCATAAATAACTAACCGTAAGTCGTATTGACTTGGTTCAAAAAGCAAAGTTGCTTAGAATTTAATTTCCAACAACATGGTGCTGATAGAAAATCTAAATTCTAAGTTTATTTTATCAGTTAATTTCGTATACCAAAATATGGTACTTTTGCCACGCTGACGATAAAACTATCTGACGTCTGCCACAGACCTTTCAGTTTTATAAGTCTAGCCAAATTATTAAACATTATCCAGAATGTATTTTGATCACGTACGTATCATCCGTTACGGAGCTATCCTGGGGATCATGGACCCGTATCACTTAAGCTCCAACGAACTACTAGTTGTTCGTCAAACCTCTAAGTGATTCCACTATAGACCCGAGGCTGCACTCTTTAATGATACGGTATATATTATTCCCTTTATATCAGCACGGTGTCCATTGATACAATCAAATTCAGGTTATTGTCCTTTCATTTGATGATTAACACATGAGCAGGCGGTTTTTACCGTAATGCCTCTCATTGCATTTTCCTCATTGACTAAATCAGTAATATTATGAGTAACCCACTTATGGTTTCGATTCATAAGTTGCACACGGGTACCTTTCACTTCTCACTACCGACAATAAAGGGAATCATCATGACTCTGAAGAGAGCTGTGTGATGCCCATGTCTATGATCAAGGTATCCTTACTACTGAATATCATGTTCCCAAAATAATAGTGTTGGGAACAGCGGTAGTATCTTGTGTTCTTTAACGGTTAAATCAAAGAACAATCAAGCCAGTAGCTCGGACTCAAGACCACTCAGGACTTAGAACTAATATCCATTTGATCATCTATTTGTGACTCAACTACAAGTTATCAGTGACGGTCTTATATGATAACTTCCTGAGTTTAAGTCAGGTCCAGTCCAGTATGAAGTCACTTCATACTTAATGCACTTCTAGTGAGTGTAACACACACACATAATCCAGAATAGGATTGTCACTTAGTCACATTAATGACCTTGTACGATTAATGGGCTCCCACCCAGTTAATCAGGTCACAGACATTTTAAGTTCATTTATTATGATTATTAATTCTTCCTCACATTGACTCTGTTGTGATAATAATAACATAATTGCATTCTCTATGAACTAAGGAAACAAACATTCTATTTTACTCTACCAGAAACTATAATAAGATTAATATAATAAGCACCATCTTTATTCAATGACTTGTCATAATCTTTTACAAATGGATAAAATATCTTGTTTAAGGACACATATGTCCAACATCGTTGGGGTTAGCAGTAGCAGGGGTCTTGGCACGGGCTGGAGATAATTGTGAGTCAGAATCGTCAATCTCTGGGATCTTGACCAGGGTGCGACCCTCACCAGAGGCTTTAACAGTCCTGACCCATTTTTTCAGATGCTCCACTTCATTTTCCAAGGAGAGGCGAATGACAAGATTATGTTCCAAGGTTTTACTGATGCGATCTAGAATAGAGTGAAACAAATCACCTCATTTGATTCCTTTAGCAGAGATGGCTGGTGTCGTTTCAGCAGAAGTGACAATAGTGGCACACTTGATCAGATCACAATTTTCTCATTTAAAGCTGGTCTTGTTGATCAAGATGGGCTCAACATCGATGGACATTTATTCCTTATTCTTGATACTAGAGTTCTGAGTCCGCAAAAATGGTTATGATGAGGCATGGATACGGCAGATTTGTTGACGTGACACTGGACTCACTGAACCGCATGATGTTGTCATAGATTATCTGACCCAGATCAATAGGCATCTTGGTGATGAGAGCAAAGAGAAGTTTCCCGCAGTCCATGGTGAGAGTGTTGGAGTTCGTTGATAGGAGAATGTTGCCTTGAACGAGCTTCCACAATACGTAGTGAAGGGCAGTGAGTTTGGAGGCTCTGAAATTCACTGCTTTGATTGGCCACTTGATCTTGTCATTCTTGGAGAGAGCACAAAGTATGAGCTGCGGATCTTGAAGAGAGAGGTCGCCTAATGTGATTACATCCTCAGGGAGTTCCTAGCTAATGGCCTCATTGATGACAGAGGGGGAGAAATCATACATACAGCTACACGCGTAAACTCGAGAGAACCACTTAGAGGATGGGTCACTGTGACTGCGCATCAGATTTACATAGAAATTATATACCACAACAGTCAAATGACGAGTGAGGGAAATGGCAACCTTCAGCAGAATGAGCTCCTATAGAGTGTCAGGGATAGCTGTGTTCTTGAATTTATCCAAGAGAATAATGCGCTCATTTGTGAGTTTGAGCTGCTTGTAGAAAAACATCCTTTTCTAAACTGTAGTGTCGAAGTATTCCATGTAGATGGCTTATGCTGGTACGGCACGAGTCACCTTTAGTTGAGTTGTTTTCTTCTTTTTCTTAGCAGGAACTGTTGGACATGTGTGTCCTTAAACAAGATATTTATCCATTTGTAAAAGATTATGACAAGTCATTGAATAAAGCTGGTACTTATTATGTTAATCTTATTATAGTTTCTGGTAGAGTAAAACAAAATGTTTGTTTCCTTAGTTCATAAAGGATGCAATTATGTTATTATTATCACAACAGAGTCAATGTGAGGAAGAATTAATAATCATAATAAATGAAGTTAAAACGTCCGTGACGTGATTAACTGGGTGGGAGCCCATTAATCTTGTAAGGTCATTAATGTGACTAAGTGATAATCCTATTCTTGATTATGTGTGTGTGTCACACTCACTAGAAGTGCATTAAGTATAAATTGTAATTCTAAGTTCTGAGTGATCTTGAGTCCGAGCTACTGGCTTGATTGTTCTTTGATTTAACCGTTAAAGAACACAAGATATTACCGCTGTTCCCAACACTATTATTTTGGGAACATGATAGTCAGTAGTAAGGGTAGCTTGATCATAGACATGGGCATCACACATCTCTCTTCAGAGTCATGATGATTCCCTTGATTGTCAGTGGTGAGAAGTGAGAGTTACCCGTGCGCAACTTATGAATCGAAACCATAAGTGGGTTGCTCATAATATTACTGACTGAGTCAAGGAGGAAAATGCATTGAGAGGCATTACGATAAAAACCGCCAGCTCATGTGTGAATCATCAAGTGAAAGAACAATAACCCGAATTTGATTGTATCAATGGACACCCTGCTGTATTAGGGAATAATATATACCGTATCACTAAAGAGTGCAGCCTCGGGTCTATAGTGGAATCACTTAGAGGTTTGACAAACAACTAGCAGTTCGTTGGAGCTTAAGTGATACGGGTCTATGGTCCCCAGGATAGCTCCGTAACGGATGATACGTACGTGATTAAAATACAATCTGGATAATGTTTAATCATTTGGCTAAACTTATAAAACTGAAAGGTCTGTGGCAGACGTCAGATAGTTTTATCGTCAGCGTGGCAAAAGTACCATATTTTGGTACACATAATTAACTGATAAAAAGAAAGTTAGAATTTAGATTTTCTATCAACACCATGTTGTTGTAAATTAAATTTTAAGCAACTTTTCTTTTTGAACCAAATCATTTCGACTTACGGTTTGTGATTTATGGGTTTTCTAAGTTTATGACGCGGTTTGATAAACTATGAAATTAAATCACATGTTATGAATTTAAATGATGGTGTGGCACCATGACATTTTATTGTGTGATATTGAGATCAGGAATTATTAATATAATTTAATTATTTGGATTTAATTATTAATATCTTATAAACAATTAATTAATAATTAATAGATTTATATTAATAAATAAAATATATATTTATATATATTAAATGTGTAAAATTCGAATTAGGGTTTGGATACGTGAAACCCTAGCTAATTAGAATGATGAGATTTGGATATTCCATTCTTGCGGCATAACTACTAAATGTTTTTATATTTTAGGAAATCCCTAAAATCAATTTAATCAATTGGATCGGTTATGATTTAATATCAACCGTTGGATTAAGATAATTGATTTAAACCCTAATTGTAATTCGAAATTAATAGCTTGGTGACCAAGCTTAGGTATTTTGAATTTGCTTAATTAATTATATCCGTTGCATCGGTTTTAAGATTTAATTTTTACTGTCGGATTAGAAATTAATTAATATTATATATTATATATATATATAATTCGAATATAATGAGGATAAGAATTCGAATTAGGTTTTTATTAAAACCCTAGGGCATTTGATTTTATCCCTAAATGATTTGATCCGTTGGATTGGTTTTAGATTTATTTTTAACCATTGGATCTAGATAATCATTAAACAAATTCGAATTTTTATATATATGTATATATATATTTTGAATTATATTAATATGATGATAAGATTTACTATTTTGATCTTATCATGTATTTATTATTTAATTAAATCCCTGATTAATTATGTCCATTGGATTTAGATGAGATTGAATATGGACAATTGGATTGAAATAATTAATTAAATTTAATTAAAAGAATTTGAAAAATGGGATGAAAAACCTCCAATTCGGTTACAGTCTGAGACCTATAAATAGGAGGGTTATTCTACACATTTTTCACACCTTCCCCAGAGCAAAAAAACTCGAGCTCTGCCTCTCTCTGTAGGGTTTGTGAGTTTTCTGCTTCTGATCTCTCTTCTGGTTCGGCTTAGGAGATATTTTTCTCTGGTAGCTTAAAAAGAACCGTCAGTTAAATTTTCCGACGGAGTCCTGCTGACAAAGCCCATGCTTCGGTAAGAGGAGTCCAGGAGAATATCCCGGAAGATCACGTGAGTTTCCCTCAGCATCGTCGGAGCCCTGATCAAAGTTCAGAACGCGCAGCTAGAATCGTCATTGAGGTACGGCCTTATGCATTGGGTCATTAAATGCAACCATTTACTGCTTTCTATTTATTTCCTATTCGACTAGAATATTAATAATTTTTATGAAATATTAAATTCGTAATATTTATCGGATCTTGATGAAATGGTAATTACACGATATCCGGGTCGTCGGGACGGTAATAAGATTTCCGCTTCAAAATAAATTTTTAAATGTTATCGGGACGCCTCGGAGGCTATTTCATGGTAATGAAGTCGGGAATCAAACCCCAATTCCCAATAATTGGTATCAGAGCCATGGTTCAAGGATAAATAATTACGTAATATAATTTAACGGTTTAAAGAACGAACTATTTGATGAATAAATTAAATATTAAAATTGAAATTGAATTTCTAGATATTTTAATATTAATTTAAAATTAGATAATTTCCCGACCCGAAATATCGGACCGGGAAATTTGGCCGGGCTGCATGGCGCCGCCCAACCTGCGGTAAGGGAAGACCAGGGGCTGCCGCTGCAGCCCCATGGTCGAATTTAATAACTTGGTGACCAAGTTTCATTTTTCGAATTTGGTTAATTAATTATATTCGTTGGATCGGTCTAAGATTTAATCTTTACCGTCGGATTGAAAATTAATTAATTATATATATTTATATAATTTTTGAATTATAAGTTAAGGATAAAATCGAAATTGTTTTTATTAAATATTTTAATATTTGATTTTATCCTAAACAAATTTGGTCCAATAGATCGGTTTAAAGATTTATCTCAACCGTTGGATTTAGATAATGATAATTCAAATTTTATTATATATATATTTATATATAAGATAATTCGAATTTTATAAAGATAAGAAGATAAGATTGGATTTTTGATTTTATCCAAATCTTTCTTATTTAATTAAATCCCTAATTAATTATATCCGTTGGATTTAAATGAGATTAAATCTGGACCATTGGATTGAGATTATTAATTAAATTTAATATATGAAATTCAAAAATTAGGGAGGGAATTTCTCCAATTCGGTTACGGTTTGAGCCTATAAATAGTAGGCTCATTCTACACATTTTTCACACCTTTCCCCAGAGAAAAATTCGAACTCTCCCTCTCCTTTAGGGTCTGCGAATTTTCTCTCTGATCTCTCTTTTTTGGTTCGACTTAGGAGACCATTTCTCCGGAAGCTTAATAAGAACCATCAGTTAAAATTTTGCGACGGAGTCCTGCCGGCGAAGCCCACGCTTCGGTACGAGGATTCCAGGAGAATATCCCGGAAGATCACGGGAGTTTCCCTCAGCACCGGCGGAGCCCTGCCCAATTCAGAAACGCGCAGCCGGAAGTCGTCATAAGAGGTACGGCCTTATGCATTGGGTTAATAAATGCAACCATTTACTGATTTCTATTTATTTTCTATAATGACTAGATTATTATTAATGATTTATGAATATTAAATTACGTAATATTTATCAGATCTTGTTATGTGGTTATTATCCGATATCCGGACCGTTGAACGGATAACAAGTTTTTCGCTTTAAAATAATTTTTAAATGTTACCCGGACGGTTCGGAAGTATAATTCGTGATAATTTACACGGAATCCGAGAAGTGATTCCCAACATGTTTTTGTTGTTGCACGTCTGTGGTTTAAATATTTCAGGATATCTTAAGGATCACTAACATTTTGCAGGTTTACAAGTACTAAAAGTCTGATGTTGCTTCCGCTGCCATGACAACATATTTCATCCTGCCTGTTGCTCTGCCTGTGTTCATGACAACATATGTTCCATAAATTACCAAAGGGGGAGTTTTTTGAAGCATGAATTTTGTTTATTGGGTATTTAATTATTCATGATTTCATTTTGTCTAGTTATGGAAAATATTGACGTCCTTGATGTCATGACAGTTGTGAGGTATTTAAGGAAAGTATATAAGTTGCATCCTCAATCAAGGAGTGATTGATTCGATATCTCCCTGCAGTTAATTATGGATATCACGCTGGAATTAATGAAGATAATTGCGTGACGATTCTAATAAGTGAAGAGATTTCAGGAGCTAGTTTATGGAAAGGAACAGTGTGCAGCTCCTATATGTCCCAGCTAATGAGGTCCAATTTCGTTAGCACTTACATAGACAATCTCTAAAACCTTCGGGATAAGTCAATAAGAGGACGTGACATAGCTGATTGTTTGCAAGGGGATCTTGCATTTCATCAAGAGTTGACGTGTTGGATGTCAAAGTTGTTAGTGCGACAACAAGGAGGAGTTTCCTTTATATGATTTGGGTCCATATGATTTAATGTTTTTAATATCTCTTGTAACTCTTGGTTGATTAATCTGGGTGTGTGCCCCGCAGAAGTAGTGACAGGAAGTCCGAACTGTGTTACCAAAAAATATTGGTGTTCCTTTACTTTTACACACTCGCTTTATTCCTATTGTTCACGATTATAATGTTATATTATATGTGCAACGCGAAAATATGTCTTAACAACAGTAATATTCATTTGCGGGATTTTCATTTTAGCATGAACTGTTAACAACACGTTTTTTCTTGGTAGACATGGTAAGGATTATTCTTTCTATGTTTGCATTTTGCCTATTGCGGTGGTGACCTAATTCACGGTTTTCACTAATTTCAGCTACCACAATGACTACGATATAAGATTCTATTCTTTTTCTCTCAATTAAAAAATTTCACGTATTCATTCATTTACATTGATATAGAACACTTATATGAATATCTCCTATTGGCGCAAAATAAGCGTTCCTTCATTTCTTTTTCCTCTTTTTATTCAGTAATTAATATGCCTCACCTCCAATTTCCTCTCTTCCAGCATATGCTCTTTTAGGTATAGATGAATATCTCCTACTGTTTGCCACTACTACTCGCATCAGCGTTGGAATCATTGGGAGAGCATTAGCTACTTCAATTTATGTATGCGCGTATAAGTTTTATATATATATATATGTGTGAGCAAGTATCTTTGGTCTGAATATTATTTCTTATTTGTCTGAGCGAAAGAATTTTACTTATAATGTGAATTTGCAAGTTTTGTTTTATTAGCATAATTTATTTAACCTGATTTTATCATAGTTTTAGGAAGTCCAAGTCATATGACCAATTTTGATTTGTTAATCATTCTATTCATCTATTAATGTGTCTATGGTGTTTACAACGACAAATGGCTCTTCAAGGATCTAATAAAGTTAATGACTTTGTTGACCTCAGTTTAGATTCTATTTTCTTGAAGCTATTAGTGATGTTGGTTTATAGTTTGAATTCGGAACTTTTTTAGATATGTTATTATCCGACTTATTACTGACTAAATTTCAGCATCAAACTTTAAGTCTCAAAGAAAATGATGAGAATAAAACTTGAATGTGAAAAAGACTTGATTTTTAAAGTAGAGTGTTTTTTTAAGGCAGCTTTGCTAGAATGTTTTCATAAGCAGTAGCGTATTCTTTTTGAATGTCCATCGTTCCACAATGGACCATTCTAGATTTTATTTGTATTTAGAAAAGATAAAAATCTGACAAATTAATCCTCAGCGAATAGCTTTTCTTTGCAGTTGGCTTTGTAAAAAAGATTTGCAAAACGTTTGCAAAACAGTCTTCAAACATTGCTCTTCCAATTTATTATACGCGGTTAAGAGTTCCCTTAAAACTGCCAACTTAGAGATGTTATTAGCAAGAATAGCAAGTTCAGGCCAGTTAAGTACTCGAGCCACCGTCTCCGTGTAGTGTAGGTAGTAGTAAGTTTTTTTTTTTTTTTTAATCTGTTTCTTATTTGTTTTTATCAGAGATTATATACGCTTCATGTCCATACTGCCTCGGGTCGCTATCATGTAAAGATTGTCCTTTTTCCTTTGCCTTTCTTTCTATACACTGCTCTCACTTCTCACGGTGGACTATTTTTGTTATTTTAATTTTTATATTTCTGGTAGAATAATTACACCACGCTTCTGTTAAGCCCTACTTAAACTATATTAGAGAATGTTATTGATTTTTTCATCCTTTTATCTTTTTTTGCTTTAATGATTTCAAGTTTCTTTGATAAATTATGAATTGCAGCCAGTAATTTTCAAGGCTAAAAATGTAAGGGAACAAACCGCTTTAAAGATATTGACCGTGTGTTTTGTATATAGTTTCTAAAGGAGCGTAACTGTTTAAGTAGTGATATAACCAGTACCGGCTCTGAGGGTATACATGGTAAACCCAAGACTATAATAGTTTTGTAAATTAGGAGCCTTACGACGGAATAAAAAAATATTAAATGTATTGTGCTCACGTTTTACTGTTGTGAGGATATATAATAGAATAGAACAATTCATATTTCATGATAAAAGTGGGCTTGATATAAAATTGGTGCCCCAAAATTAGTGGGCTTAATATTTATTTTTATAACTACGATAGGGGCCCCAAAATCGTCTTCGCATAGGCCCCGACAAACTCAGGGCCGACCCTAGATATAACATATATATATATCGGTAGTAGTATATCTAAAAAAAAATACTATTCGACTAAAAAAGAGACCTTTCTATTATTTCAATTATTTAGAAAAATAACGTATGCAAATTGACAGTTCAAACACATATGATCAATCATTTAAATTATTGTGTAATTACAATTTACAAACAGTTAATCGACTAAATGCTTAAGAAAAATAAGAAAAATTTGCTGATCAATGTGTTACAAAATAATTATCCCACAGATAGCATTACGTGATAGAAATTGAGAAATTGACAAGCATTATGTGATAGTAGAAATAACGTTTTCATCAACTGTTAAATCAGTTATTTCAAATTCAAATCAGTTGCTAAAAAGTTTTTAAAACTGAAAAATCACTTTCTAAGTTTAGTTAGTAATACCTTGTGGCAAAAGGTACATTTAACAACTGAATTTTTTTAGTTGCGATTTGTGCTTTCAGCAACTGAGGAAAACTAAATAATCAGTCTCCAAAAGTATAAGTTTCCGGCCATTTTTTCGCCGGAAAAAGACAATCAACAACTCAATTATCAATTTTGAAAAAACTTTCCGGTGTGCATATTAGCAACTGAAAAATCAATTTCCGAAATGAAAACTTTCCGGTCATTTTTTCGTCGGAAATTTTTTTATCAACAACTGAAAAATTAGTTTTAAGAACTTCCCCATTGTATTTGTCAATTGATTAATCAGTTGATGCAAGTTTCCAATGAGTAATTGACAACTAAATAATCAGTTGCTAAATATTTTTAATCACTTGAACATACCTACGTATTGGTATTTGGTAGCTATAGTTACCGATTTTTTTGGAATTATTATTAACAATTAATAATTCAACCTCGTTGACATTTTAAAGAACCTTTGTTTTCTAACTACACAATCAAACAAACTCTTTCATATAATCAAAATTATAAACTACGAATAATAATTAACATTAAAAGTTAACTATATTTATGTGTTGTAACAATTAATAGTAAATACAAGAATAGTTAACATCCAATAACTTAAAATAAAACTAAGTACTCCAATCTTGAGTGTGAACTTCCTCTTCTAATTTATTCTTCACTGTCATTTGAAAATGCTGCTTCCTAAATTCGATTAGTTTTGCTACTTCTTCACTGCAAAAAGATAAAAACAATTTATTTATTTTCAGAATAAGCATACGTTCAGATTCCTAGAGTCCAATGCCGAAATCCACAGCAAAAACAGAAATTGATAGACACCTGAACTTCCCCAATTCCTTTAGGAAGAACCTTCCCCATCTCGAGTGACACAAGCTTGCCGAGATGATCCAGCTTGGCTATGAAAGCGTCTCACGATCTCGCCTCTCTTCGGCTCAGGAACTTGCAGGAATCATTCCAAACAGCTTCTCAGAAATCAAACACTCAGACTGACGATACCAAACGAAGCGAGAAGAAAGCGAACTAACAGTCATCCATGTCTTCGACGCTTCGTAGCAAGCAATCAAGCCCTCATTGTAGTCCTCGTCCAAAACTTCTTCCACTTCAACGCTTTTCTACGTCCCAAAAAACCCAATCAACGAAGATAAAAGATCAACACAGTTAAGGTAAATCGCATACATAATTCCAAATTTTCGCAAGCTCAGTCAACTAGCAATTACTTCGCTCACGCCGTTGGTTCTCCATCGATAACCTGGATCTTCGTTGAGGTCAGGATCGATCTCGGCCAGACCCGCGGCTTTGAGCTTCCACGAATCCCTCTTCGTTGAGTCCAGCGGCTTCTGGCTCGAACCCTTAACGAAAGCTCCGGATCTCTTGGCGACGATTCTGATCAAATGAAAATCTCAAAATCGATGAAAAGTAGAGGAGTCAAGAATGAGGTTTCATACAGTTTTACTCGATGGTGGGTGGTGGACATTTAAAAACTCTTCAAGTCTTGAATGTTTTTGTCAAATATTTCAAAATTTATCCCCGCCAAAATGTTCCCTCTTTTTTTTTCACTCTTGGCAATTTATCACCGGGGGGAATTAGGCGTGAAAATCGCAAGGTTCTTAATTTTTATCTTATTTATTTTATACTTGTGTTTTATTTTGTAATATTTTTTTATAATATACGCTCGTTTGTTTTATAATATATATATATATTAACAATCGGTTTTAATCTCGAATTTTTTTCCCAATAAAAATACTAGCAATTTTTGCTTTTAGACGCTAAAAATTAATAAGTGATAGGTATTAGAGTCAATGCTAATATTTAGCGACGTAATCGGCAGACTCAAGGTTATCGGCAACATAATCGGTGCTTTTTAATGGTGTCGATGAAAAATTCGACGGACTCGGCATTCTCGTACGGTATCGGTGATGTACTTGATGGACTTGATGATGTTGGCGACATTCTCGTACAATATCGGTCACGTATTCGACGGACTCGATTATGTCGGCAATGAACTCAAAATACACAATTTTAAATGAAAAGGTTTTTTCCTGGTTTAATATAAAAAGTGAGTAATTAATCAATCACATACCATCTTAATTATATCTATAACAAATTTTTTTATGATATTATTTTTATAAAATATATATATTTATACTAGCTACACCATTTTATATATTATTCTATATGTAACACTCTAATATATATATAACTATAAAAGTAATCATACTAGTAATTAGAACCTTATAGTATAAGATCATGATTCAATCACTATTTTATTATTTAATATTTGATTTGGTGGTATCACATTGCAAATGCATCATTCTCTTTTGAAACCCAATTAAGCAAATTTTCTTATTATATTTATATTTACACATTTACACATCGACTCGTGATATTTCTTGGATCTCATGTTTCATTCCATACTCACAACTACGCTACTCCTTCTTGATTTAACTTAATTTGAAGTTTATCGAGCTTTTATACTTTTATCAACTGATTTTTGACTCTTACTAACTAAATAATCAGTTACCTAAAATAAGAAAATAGATTTTACATGTTCAACCACTGAAAAAATTGTTACTAATAATTGATTATGTAGTTGTTAAAAGCTACACCAATCGCAACCTAATATTTGACATATAGCTATTGAAAATTCAGTGGCCAAAAATTTAAAAATCATTTTTAAAAACAGATAAATACTAGAGAAAACTCTTGCCGGAATATGTATTGGCAATTGATATTATAGAAATGGATACTAAAAATTTAGTGGCCGAAAATAGAAAAATCATTTTTAAAAACTGATAAAATCGGTAGATAAAACTCTTGCCGGAATATAAATAAAACACTTATTTTAATTTTTCAACCACTGGAAACTTTGTTGTTAAAAATAGATTGATCAGTTGATAAAAATAATCGCCATTGGTAACTGATTTTGGATATATACCTACTGAAAATTCAGTGGCCAAACATCTAAATTATTTTTAAAACTGAAAAATCGATATAAAAAACTCTTGCCGGAATTTAAAATTTTCCGTCGAACATAATGATCATCAACTGATTTAAATGTTTTAGAAACTAAAAAATCAGTTTTTAAAATTCGAAAATTTAGCGCCAATTATTAGTTGCTTAAAGTTAGAAATCAGTTACCAAAATTTTAAATTTTAAATAGCTCAACTGAACTCTTTAGCAACTGATATATCTTTAAAATCAGTGTCTATAAATAAATTATAACAACTAATTATTCAGTGGATAAAAGTTTAGTTTCTAGAAATCATATTTTTACTAGTATTGAGAAATTGATCTTCCAATACTGATGTAAGTTTTTCAATAATAAGACAATTAAATTTTTCACAAGTTTTGAATAACTTTAGACCATCATTCGCACAATACCAATTCATGAAACTGAAAATATAAAGAGAACAAAAAAAGTCTTAAATTAATCAAAAAATTAATTCCGATAAATCTTTTTTTTTTTAGGGAAATTCCAATAAATCTCTATACAAACGTTTAATATATACTATTCTTGGATGATGTAAAAAACGTATGGTAAATAGAATAGTTTTAGTATTATTGGTTTCATTTTATTGGTCATTGCAAATATTAATTAAATGGTGGATTATTTTCGGTTTCACGAAATTTATTAAGGAGAGAGACAAAAACTTTAAGAAAGAAAAATAAATGGCTTCAACACGTCCACAAACAACACAACAGTACAACAAATATGATTTTGATTATAAGTATACAAATAAATTACAATGTTTGTAATCTTAACCATGGTTTTTAACCAAATATCATGGTTGAAACCCAAAAAACAGACAATAACTTTAGGCAGATTTTTATTTCTTTCAAGATTACGACCAACTTTTTCCTTGAGTTCAAAGAATTTTACACACATATATATATGGCTTACCATACATAACCTTAACAATATCCAAAAACAAACAACATAATTGATCGATCGCTTTATTCTTTCAACAAATTTGTAATTAATATTTGCAATCTATGTTTTTACATAAACATTTACATTGAGGACAATATTTTAGTTATTTTTTTACCAGAAATGTTTAACTTATTGTTAATTAATTAAAAAAAAACAACAAAAAAAAAAACCAAAAAATTAGTTTAGTTTAATGATATGGATCTTTCATTTACAACTAACATTCGAAGTAAAAGCTTGTGATTTTTTTTTAAATAAAAATAGTCAAAACATTTATCACCACCGCGCGAAACGCGGTTCCCGTCCACTAGTTAAAATAAAATAAATGAAATAGATTTTAATTAATTGAATAATATCATCAATGCTAATTAAAGGAAATAAAATTTTAATTTTTATATATAAATTAATAATTATGAGCCAATGTTAGTTTAAAAAAATATTATAAATGACCAAAAAGAGATCTAATGAAATTATGGATAATTTTTTAAAACTTTAGGTATTTTTTAGACATTTCATATGATTTGTTTTATTAAAATAATTCATTATATGACTCATATGAATACATCTAGTTTTAACAAAAGATCTTGTTACCAAAAACAGAAATTTAAGAGGCATTTATAGGTAATTTGCGACGAAAATCATCGAAGTCACTAAATTCTTGAAATAAATCGCCAACGTCTATTTTTTGCGGTAAAAATCATTAACGTCATTAATTTTTTTGCAGATAAGTAACTGACATGAATTTTTTGCGGCGAAAATCATCAAAGTCACTAAATTCTTGCACATAAATCATTAATGTCTATTTTTTGCGCCAAAAGTCAGTAACGTCAGCATGGGCGAAGCTAGGAATTGTCAAAAAGAGGGGCGAAAACTATCATACTAATTTTTGAAAATAAATATTAAAATGCGGAACATAAATTACATTATAGTTGTCAAGAAAAAAGGGGATATAGCGAAATTGGTAGACGCTACGGACTTAATTGGATTGAGCCTTGGTAAGGAAACCTACCGAGTGATCACTTTCAAATTCAGAGAAATCCTGGAATTAAAAATGTTCCTCTACGAGTTTTCGTGCTCCAAAAATAATTCATAATGGCCTCATCATCAATTTCATTGAAAACATCTTTCTCAATGTAAATAAAAGATAATTTAGCCAGTCATCTCCTATTTTGTTGCTTAGATCAGTCTTCACAAACTTCATAGAAGAAAATGATCTCTAAACTGAAGCCGTAGCAAAAGTAAAGTGAAAGCCAACGTCAAGAGACGATAAACTAACGAAAAGAATTTCACTTTTCCCGTCTTAACCATTATCCATTTAAGGTCGCCAATTTTTTCTATTACACAAAAGTAATCATCTGAACGAACATGCTCTATGTAATTTTGAAGTTGACCTTCTAGCCGAACACGCTACAAAACTAAATTCTGAGCACGCTCCGAAGGTCAAATTCAAAATTAAATAGAGCATGTTCAGTCAGATGATTAATTTTGTGGAATAGAAAAATTGGCGCCCTTACACGGATAATGGTTGAGACGGGAAAAGGGAAAATCTTTTTGTTAGTTTATTGGGTCTTGATGTTGACTTTCACTTTACCTTTTGCTATGACTTCAGTTGAGAGATCGTTTTCTTCTATGAAGTTTGTGAAGACTAATCTACACGACAAAATGGGAGACGAATGGATAAATAGTCTTTTATTTACATACATTGAGAAAGATGTTTTCAATGAAATCGGTGACAACTTTTAAAAACTTAATATTTATTTTTTTCTTTCTGACATTAATGACTTTTGGTGCAAAAAATAGACGTTAATTATTTATCTGCAAGATTTTAGTGACTTTGATGATTTTTGCGCAAAATATAAACGTTTATGACATATCTGCACACAATTGATGACGTTAATGACTTTTGTCGTAAAAATTGAAGTTAGTGATTTTTTTGCAAGAATTTAGTGAGTTCAATGATTTTCGCCGCAAATTTTCGGCATTTATTATGGATAGATCATGTACTAGAGTGAGGCCATAGAAATTTGACGTTTTCATAAATTTTTAGCTCTATATAATGTTACTCTAGTCCAGCTTTTTTTCACGGGCCGGAAAAAGGAAACAAGTTAATACGTAATTGTAAGCCAATGTTCTGTTTGACTACTAGAAAGAATACCGAACTTTTGAACAAAGCAAATTATCTTTCCACTAAAAAAAAATAAAAAAATAAGTGTAAACTGCGCACCCAATATTTGATGTTCTGCGAATTATGTGTCCAATTTTTATTTTTGGCGGCTAATTTACGCAATGTTTGATCCGTTACATATTTTTGTGTTTTCTGTCACTTGATCGTTAGAGAGTTATCCTCCTCTATATGTACACTTTTCGTATTTTTCACATAACTCACTCATTTTTTGTCCAAATATTTTGCAAGATCTATGGTTGGAAAGATAAGAGATAGATCTACAACTTTAGTGTTTTAAGTTTTGTTAAGTCAGTTTTTGAAAAGTACAAAATTTTAATTACAACGTAAAACTGGACATTAGTTTAATGCAAAATATTTATTTCGAGCAAATTTTAATATACTTAATGAATTTTTATGATGAAACGTAAAAACTAAAAAGTTGTAGATAGATTTTTTTTTATCTTTCCAACGTGTGTTTATTTATAAATTTTGGACAAATAATGAGTGAGCTATGCCAAAGATATGAAATATTATTTCATATCACATTTTATGTTTGGCATAACTCACTCATTATTTGTCCAAAATTTATAAATAAATACCCGTTAGAAAGATAAAATATTTATCTACTACTTTTTAATTTTATTTTTCATCATAAAAAGTCATTAACTTTATAAAAGTTTGCTCGAAACAAATATTTTGCATTAAACTAATGTCTAGTTTTACGTAGTATTTGAAATTTGTATTTTTATAAAACTTATTATACAAAATATAAAACACCAAAGTTGTAGATATATCTCTTATCTTTCAAACCATAGTTCGTACATACAATTTGGACAAAAAAATGAGTGAGTTATGTCAAAAATATGAAAACTGTACATATAGAGGAGGATAACTTTCTAACGGTCAAGTAACGGAAAACACGAAAATATCTAATGGATCAAACATTGGGTACATTAGCCGCCAAAAATAAACATTGGGTACATAATCCGCAGAAGATCAAACATTGAGTACATTACCCGCAGTTTACCCAAAAAATAAAGAAGAGTTGGCAGAAAGAGCTAACGGATACACAAGTTATGGAGCTCGAGTTCTTCTTTATTCACGAAACCAACGTATGGAAATATAAAGGGTCCAAAGTTCCCCAAAACTATACAGGAATTGAACCATATATAACGATATCAAGTGAGGGACAATAAACAAACGCAAAAAAAATAAAGCAATAAAAGATGATTTGTGAAAGCTCATCACGGGATCTTCACATTAAGTCCCGCACTTCCAGTCCTATGAACGCCATCACGATAATTGCGGCATCAAGAAGGGGAGGAATTTTAGTACACGGAAGATAATAATCCTATGTTCTAAGCATCCAAATAGGTAGCTGACCGTCTTCACAATAACTATCATGCATATCAAAATATTTGATCGTTTTTTGCTTCAAGCAATAGACTCCCATATCAAGCTTTTCAAAAAACTTGCGAGTCGCAAAATGCCACTCGTTACCAAGATGGCGTAAGTCGGTGAAGTAGATGGAATTTCCTTTCCAACCCGATAAAGACGCTGATTCATTCCTTCCTATGAAGAAGGCTATGTCATCTCCCAAACTCTCCACCCTTTCCCACTCCTCTCCGCCTCCCAAGCAAGACTTGTACACTTGGAAATCGAAGGTCTTGTATGGACCTGGAATGTTCCAACCAATCAGCCTCCTCACGAGAAATAACTCTCCCTTTGACTCGACCAAGTAACTATAGGACCACTGACTCCAGCGAAAACTCGGCCAATGATCCATAATTTCATTAGAAGGGATAAAGTTCATCACCTTGCTCGGACCACCATTGTTGTTTGGAATGAAGTCCCAAGCTTCAACTGAAAAAGAATCCGACAACAAAAATAGTCGTCTTTTCTTGGCCACCATGTCTAAGTAGCGCCCACCTTCACCCAGCGTCTCCCACTGTCGCGCCCCGGCCATACAGTAGACGCAGTGTTTGATACGCTCCACGAGGCAGTAAGTGAATGCAAGAACTCGATCTTTTTTCTCGGCCAGTTCCAAAATTACTATATTCATAACTAAAGGATTCTTCAAATCTAATAGTGAGAAGGCCGGAAAATATAAAGTTTCTCTGGAAAATGGGTCGATCACGACGATCTCGGAGGGCGTCTTCTTGTTAATAAGCACCGACATTCCTTTCGATGATCCAATGCAGAGAAAGTCGCAATAGTTTTCTCTGAGAGAAATGGCAGCATTGGCAACGTCCCTGCTCAACTTGTCCTCTTCAAGACTAAAGAGGTTTAAAGTAAGTCTGCTCGATTCTTTCTCGTTCCAGGTAAACAGTTGTAGAAGAGGTTGAGATAAAATCTCAGAGGTCTTTGCAGCTCGAAGCCATGAAGTGCAAACAACGGAGAAACGAACTGCGTCGGGGTAAGAGAGCTTTCTCACTATTAGCTCCAACAGGTCGGTCAAGAGTGCTTCCCACATTGCTGACCTAGGTACAAAGAAGATTTAATATTATAGTGTTTAAACTTTAAATCTTATTTTATAGTGTTTATTCCTTCTTACATAACCATTTTTTTTTAAATTGCACGAAATGTCCATATTTTTCAATATTTCCTTAACATGGATATTAGGATTGAAGTATATTTTTTAATTTTTTTATTCTTAAAATTTAAAATTTTAGCGAATTGGATCCGGGTTTATCACCGAATTCGCTTTGAAATCCGAAGCCATATTCAGATTTTAATTTTGCAGAACCGGGATTCCGATTCTGAGTTCTAGATATCACAAAAAATCTTTATATCCTAATTGTCTATACCCCTTCACAAAAATCTTTATATTATGATATTTCTTAATAATCAAAGAGACCAATAAATGAATTCAAAATCAAATTGCACAACTAATATAATGTTTATGGGATCAAATGTGGTATTATGCACACTTGCTCAAATGTGCTCCGGACTTTTTCTTTTTTTCTTTTTCAGTAGAATTTGCTACGAACTCATTCACGATCCGAAGATAAGGGTTTTGAATTTCAATTTTAGAATTATTTTAAAAATTATCAAGGATAAAATCTGCGAGCAATTTAACTATTGTATCGTTTTTGAAAAATTATTTTAAAAAACTTGATTTTGACAAGCAAGATATTAATGGAAAATCCCACACCAATTATATTTAAAGCCTTAATTTTAAGCTAAATACAAATATCAAATGCAAGTTATCACTAACTATTTATAAACTCATCTTAATCACCTGAAGAAGAAGAAACACGCACACACGCGCATATATATATATATATATATATATATATATGAAAGGCGCAGAAATTAATCAACGATGTATAATAATAATTTCACCAAAAACTAGCATACCTGAAGAGCGCTGCGAGTCCTAATCTGGGCAGCCCAAGGCCTCCTAGTGAGAAATAAAACAAGTCAGTTCCATTCTACAACGAATGTAACGACATACATCATAGAAGCAGAGCACACAATGTGAATGCATCACTAAGATATCCTAACACGCATCACCATGCTTTCTTCTTCGCAGAAACTTAAACTGGAACAGTTCCAGTCCAAATACCCCAAACAGGAGAGCAAAATCTCAGACCTTTGGACTTGTCGACGAAGAAGACTTCTTCGGTCGGGACGGCAGAGAGAGAGCCGCCGGAGAGAGCGTCGTCGTCGATGTCTTCGGTGCTGATATTAGCCCGCCACGCCTTCTTTCCCGTCTCCTCGCTGCTCAAAGTCAAACCCTAATTCGAGCTTGCAGATGTCTGTCACTTAATCTGTTTCAATGGAGTGTTAAGATACGATATGCCAGGCCCGGCCCAAGCACTGGGTTGGCCCAAGGCCTCTTGCTGGTTTAATCACGTTGTACTTTGCATGGCACATGCATATTAACGTAATTTTATTTGTATTTCTTTTTGGTAAAATAAGAGCAGCGTATGCCTAGTCTTTAGGAGAGTCATTAGAGTAGTTGGACTAAGGCAAAAAGCAAAAAACGATCGTTGGGATCGTGGCTGAGGAATAGGTGAGTGGCGATGAAATAGGAGCCAACTAATACCATGATTTATTTTCTTTTTGTACTCAATAAATATTAGAAAACGCTGCAACGTTCATTAACGCAGCACCAAAAAATCGACTCTCTCTCAAAATATCTCGTGTTTATGTTTACGCTCGGTGGTGTGTGTGTTCACTACTCCTCTCTCGCTCGTCTCTGCACCAACACCTCTTAGTGAGAAATAATTGAACAATTCGTATTTTAGGCCCATATAAAAAAAGAACTCACTAAAGAATATCTACAAGTTGTGATACAACCCTCTCTCATATTTTATTGGTTAACTTCTCTAATTATACAATTTTTTAATTTAATATTCCTTATTCAGTTCCATACCTTAATTTTCTTATTCCCTAAATTATTAGTGAAGAGTTTAAAAAAAACTTAAAACATAAACACTATCTTTTCGGTTTTACATTAGATAATTTACTTATTCATAGAAAATTTATTTTCATTTTTCTATAGTAAATATTCTCTTTGTTATGTATATATATATATATATATAAATATATATAAACAATTAAAATTATTCTCTTATAGTATACACGAGGTATATAACCCGCGCGTTGCGGGGGTTTTTTTTTTCTTAGCAAAGAGAAATTTTGATAGTTTGAAGTCTGTATGATTTAGATCAAATAAAAGATTTTTACATTATCGATTTAAAAAAAAGTATTTCTCATAAATATATATACAAATATATACATACACATGCATTATTCTATTAATAATATTTGGGCATATATTTAAAAAGTGTTATACTTTGTTTGGTTGACTTCTGTTGCTGCAAAATCAAATTCATATAGCTCTTATAAGCATCACTGTTTGATCAAATTATATATGTTTGTAAACAATTTAATGCAGTATTGTAGGTAATAGTATACTTAAAAAAAGATTGTCAAATGAGATTGTCAAACAGTATACTAGCAAATGTGCTATGCACATCCGTTCTTTTGCGTCTATTTAATAAGTAACAACAATGAATAATAATCATTGTTTATGTTGTTTTATTTATTTTCTACTACTTTATATATTCAAGTGAGATTGTCAAACAATATATGAAACAAATATATTTCATATCATTGTTTATATCGCTGAGATTATCAGTTAATAGAATAGTAAGAGGAAATTGATAACTAAAATGTTTATATTTCATTGAGTGATTTTATCAAACAGTATAGTTTCATCAATTCCAAAATTAAAAAATAATACACTTTGTCATATTTCCATCTCATTAACCACAATAAAACAGTGTAAAAGTCAATTAATCTCAAACACTAACAATTCAAGCAAAGAATACGAAATGAATAATCTCACATAATCATCAACACAGAGGAAGAGATAGAAACCAAAAAAAAAAAACTACGCTTGAAAGGTTTAAGGATAATATCAACAAATGGATTGAGAAACAGAGGCCTACGTACCTCCGCCGGTGGAGATTCAAGGGTGCGTCTTGAACTGATAATCTGAGTTTTTTTTTTCAGTTAACCTCAACGTACATCGTCGATCGAAGTTCGGCAAGAAAGAGAGTGTGTGAGAGGTGAAGAAAATAGTCGAGATAATCAAAGAAAAAAGTATATGAAATGCAAAGAGTAGTCTATTAATGTGTTGTATAAGTTTTGTTATATTGTATTGCAGACTCTAAAAAAAATTCTCATATTAATGATTCGCCCAAGGCCCCGAAAAGGGTTAGGCCGGCCCTGATTTGGGTACTTAATAATATATGTGTAAAGATATATGTATATATGTTACAAAATTCGGTTTGACGTACACGTATAAAGTCTGTTTTGACTTCGTAAAAGCACATTTTAAATCGCATTCAAACTTTCTGACCTTTTACCAGGGCTCACAATTTTAGTGCTAACATTTTATTAGAAAAACATATGTGCTTTTGGGTTCCAATGCGCCAAAGCGCCATTTTGGCGTCAGTGGAGAAAAAATTTCACTCAAGGATTCGGCGGTATAGAAATGTTGGAAAATTTGCAAAAAAAAGTGCAAATAATGGCAAATAATTGCAAATCAAAAGCATAAGTGCCAAATTGAAAACGAACATTCGTAATGAGGTAATACCAACGTTGAGGTTGTGATTGCTAGGATAGTTTAGTGGTAATTCTATACTACTTCTAAAGTGGAGGTTGTAAGATTTAATCTATCTGCTTGTATCTTTCTCTTTCAGAAGACGAATATTTTCCTACAAAGTAACTCACTGTTTTTGAAATAATGTCTTACTAAATATAATAACACATTGTTTAGAACGGTATAATTTTTTGCGAATTGAATTGATACTATTGGATGGTGATGACTAAAGATCAATTAGAAATGATGGAGATGACGTAAAATTATATATATTTTTTAAATGTAATGGGTGTATTACTGTTTATTTAAAATTTAGGGTAAATTGCGGCTAATGTACTCAATGTTTAATATTCTGCGGATTATGTACCTAATGTTTATTTTTGGCGGCTAATGTACCCAATGTTTGATCTGTTAGATATTTTCGTTTTTCCGTGACCGTTAGAGAGTTATCCTCCTCTATATGTACACTTTTTGTATTTTTGACATAACTCACTCATTTTTGTCCAATTTTTATGCACGACCTATGGTCGGAAAGATAAGAGATATATCTACAACTTTGGTGTTTTAAGTTTTGTAAAATCAGTTCTACAAAAATATTAAATTTCAAATACAACGTACAACTGGACATTAGTTTAATGCAAAATATTTGTTTCGAGCAAATTTTAATATACTTAATGACTTTTTATGATGAAACGTAAAAGTAAAAAGTTATAGATAAATATTTTATCTTTCTAACGGGTGTTTATTTATAAATTTTGGACAAAAAATGAGTGAGTTATGCCAAAAATATTAAAGATGTGATGCAAAATAATCTTTCATATTTTTGGCATAACTCACTCATTTAATGTCTAAAATTTATAAATAAACACTTGTAAGAAAGATAAAAATTTTATCTACAACTTATTAGTTTTACGTTTCATCATAAAAAGTAATTAAGTATATTATAATTTACTCGAAACAAATATTTTGCATTAAACTAATGTCCAGTTTTACGTTGTAATTAAATTTTTTTATTTTTCAAAAACTGTATTTACAATACTTAAAACACCAAAGTTTTAGATCTATCTCTTATCTTTCCAACCATAGATCGTGCATAAAATTTGGACAAAAACTGAGTGAGTTATGTCAAAAATACGAAAAGTGTACATATAGAGGAGGATAACTCTGTAAAGATCAACTGACGGAAAACACAAAAATATCTAATGGATCAAACATTGGGTACATTAGCCGCCGAAAATAAACATTGGGTACATAATCCGAAGTAGATCAAATATTAGGTACATTAGCCGCAATTTACCCTAAAATTTATCAATACCTTTAAAGATAGACCCTATGTGGTTGAATTTTAATCCTCTCTTGTATTTGACAATTTGTGTTAATAATATATTCACTTTGTTTAACTGATTAAATATTTATAAGAGAAATATTTGAATATGTTAATTAGTAAAGTAAATATATAAAAAAAGAGTAAGTATATATATTCATATAATATAAAGTTAATTAGGGGTGAAAATACCCAAACTTTGATCAAATTGTCTTGTGTTACCCAGACTGAAAAGTTGATGGTAAAAATACACAGATTACGTTTTATTGGTTTGACCAGTCCATTTAGCTAACCATGTTAACAGATCCGTTAACATCGCTTATATGGCTGCTACATGTACTTGCCACATGGCACTAAAAGTACCCAAACAATTTTTTATTTTATTTTATTTAAATTTTTAAATACAAATATATTAATAAGTGGCATATTAGTGGAAACATGACATTTTTAGACTTGGTTCGGGTATAGTTTTTGAAGGCGGTCTCAGGGTGACTTTTTGGGGCGGGCTAAAGTTGACATTTTCGAATGCTTTTTATTTTTATTTTTATGGTTAGGGTTTGAATTTAATAGTATTTTAAGGTTTAAGGTTTACGGATTATGTACCAAATCTCATTACTTGAGAGAAATTCTTGTTAATTAGATTGGACACCTAACTTGTTTAAAAGAAAATAAATTATCTCGTTTCAAAATACTATTTTACAAAAGTTTTTTTCCGTATATATTTGTTTTAAAAATTAAACTATTAGTAAAATGAACTGTTAGGTCATTTATGTTATTAATTCATATTTAGATTTAGTACCATACAAATAGTGCACCGTCATACAAATACTATCTTCTAAAAATGAAACCCACGCCAATAATGCCGAAGGTGTTATAAAAATAAAGAGAAGACAATATGATTGTAGAGAACATATGAACAATGGAGAGAATAAGGGAGATAATTGTATTGCTTGTGTATTCAACATGTTACAAGTGCCTCTATTTATAGGCTACAAGAATACAACTAAAAGGACAAAACAGTAAATACACTTAAAAGGGGATGAACCTTGGGAAGTCATCTTCATGCACCTTGGTAAATGTTTGCATGCACCTTGGGAAGTAATCTTCATGTACCTTGGGTAAAGTTTGCATGCACCTAGGGAAATCATCCAACAAATAGGTATATGCATAACACTCCCCCTTTGGATGATTCGTACAAACATTATGCCTCGTTAAAACTTTACTAGGAAAAACCCTATGGGAAAAACCCTAGAAGGAAAAAGAGTACACAATGTGTAAAATACGCATAAATGTTACCTCATTAAAAACCTTGTTAGGAAAACCCAATGGGATAAAACCTTAAGCAAAGGAAAAAGAGTGTAACGCGTATTTCTCCCCCTCATATAAGCATGTCCATTAATTTCTGCATGCATCATAGAGAATCTCATGCCGATCTTATCAACCATTTTCTTAGAAGAAGCACCTTAGTGGACAAATCTTCAAGATTGTCACAATAACGAATTAGCCATACATTATTTCTCAATTTCATGAAGATCTTCTTTAAAGAACAACCTTCTGAGAAATGTGCTTCGTTTGGTCTCTTTTGATCTGGGCTATATAGGCTATGTTATCTTCGTAAAATATAGTGAGACTTCCGACATTTATTTAAAGGTACCATGATTCTCAGATATGATAGATTAACGACCTTAGCCTTACATATTCACGACAAAGCTAACAAAGGCATGATTTGAAAAGTGGCTATGTCTAGAGAGCCAGGATATAGCGGTACACCATATGTAAATACATGGCCATTTTGTGACCGCACTTTGTAAGGAACATAAAAATATCCGGCAAATGTATCCAATCACTCCGGACTTCAGGTCCTTTGAATAAAATAAGCTCATATCAATTTTCCCCTGAAGATATCACCAGTCCCATGTCTTCGAGTTACACAAAGACTAAATCTTTCTAGGAAATTAACAAAAATATATATCATTATCTCTTTTATTAGCAAGATGTATAAGCGCTTCAATGCCACTATGATATGGTACTTCAGGACCAAGATGCTCTTTCTTTTCATATGAAAATAAGATCATTATTCACATCAGGTGATTGAGCATTTATGGTGAACTCAAGGGATATTACTTATCCATATTACACAGTTTAAGGATTTTCTATAATGATTTTGTAAGGTTCATCAAGAATATATTTCTTAAGTATTTCATTGGGGTACTCAATGAATACTTCTCAACTTTATATAAGAACTTATCAACTCTTTTTTTAATGAGAGAGTTGAGGGGAAGTTATACTTCTAGAGTTTTATTCTTCAACTCTTCGTAAAATAATCAATCGAATTCTTCGGGAATTCTTATAAACTACATTCATATCAAATTAGAATTTATCATCGGCATTTAATCAATGCTTTAATATGTAAATAGGAATCTTGTTATTCTTTGACTCTTCGAGGTCTATTAAGAATACATCATAAACAATTCCTTGTGATCACATTTCGTATATCCACCACATAGTGTCATCATGTGCCATGATTCAATTCACTATAATTTCGCATGAATTTTGTACCCCACTAGCATGCCCATTCTCAAAGTGTTTGGACTACATGTCCAATATTGCATCTTTTTATTTAGCCAGCTATACTAATCAAATTTAAGATTCTCTAAAGTATTCAATATATAGTGCCACTTTTTATAATTTGCTGTCCACAATTTTTTATCAATATCGACTCCGAAATAGAATGACATAACATAACATTTGAGCTCTTTTCGAGTTTACTAGTCTTCGGGTACCTGATAATCTTTTTAAGATTAGTTATGTCAATAGTCTCTTCAGGAGAACATGCCTCATTAATATGACCGTCTTGACTTTTTGCTCCTTTGCAATTTAGTATTGCTTATGGGAATCAAGTAGTATAATGTTTAATATATTTCAAACTAAAGATCCTTATAGTATTGGAGCATAACAATGGATATACATTTATCAACTCTTCTGGAGGATTTGGCAGTATATATGTATGAGGATCGTGATATACTTATCTTGATATCTATATGTATATCCAATTGTGTATTTTCTCTCCCTGATTATGAGAAAATTATCATATGATATTCTCTATTTATTAAGAGAACTCATCTTATGTGCGTTGTGGTGGAAATATTATTTCGCACATTATAAATATCTAAAAAAATTGGGCTAATGCCAAAATCTGATCGGGGGATTATATATGTTGGCTTGATACAAATAATACTTTCATAATCCATGGATAACCTTGTTTTCATAAATTATGATCTACAGTCGTTTGAGGCATTTGTACTTGACTAGACCAATAATAATAAATTTTATATATCATCAGATATGATATTTCGCTTAGCAATCAATGGACTTTCCTGCATAATCTGGAATGATCTTGCAAACTTCAGGTTGCTACTCAATATGTACTTCACGACCATATTATAGATGCATCTATTAAAAATATTAGTGGTCAATATATGGGCCCATCTGAAATTCCGGATAATACAAGTCACAACATGCTATTATGCTTTAAGAAGCAATTTACTGTGAAAACAAGTCATTTGATGAGAACTCTTGAGTCATATAGCTCTCAATGAATTAATTCTCAATTCTTTTTGCATCATTTGATCCGGGATATTCGAACCGGTCACGCCAACATTATTGAACTTTTGGTTCCAGTGGTGAACTTATGGTTCACTTTCTCTTATGAAATCATAATATGCATGGGGTGTACTCATGTTTTCATTATTTACGAAGCTCTTGAAAATCTTATTCCAGGATGATCACAAAGCTCTAGTTTCGAGCGTAATAGAACTTTTCTGGAGTTATTTAAAATATACCACGAGTTCCATAGATATTCGCTTCGATGATACATGTATTATCTAAAGCATGATACTTTCTTCCCCTTTCACGCATGAGATTATGCAATTAGTTCATCGCGTGAACAATGATCATGTTTAGATAATCAAGCTCATAATATTTTCATTTGGGGGTGAAAACACTATACGTGCTCATTTTTCATAAACCTCAATTTAATTTTTTCTCATTAACCCCTTCCATATCAATGCAATAATCACTTTGTGATATGCTAAAATATTAATCTTTTAACAATTGCTAAAAGAGAAGTTATAATCCAATATGAGGTTTAATAAAAGAATATATAATGGACTATACTAGTAAATATATATATATATATATATATTATTTTTTAAAATAATGGAACATGCTCAGGGAATGTAGCCATTTATCTTTCACTTGGCGAAATTGTTATTCCAAATGAATTTGGGTTCATATCTTGAACCATTTATCTATCCTTATAAGGATTCCAAGTGAACTTTAATTCAATATATTTACCATTCTCTTAAAGGAATGATTTTCTTGACTCTCTCTTGCATAAAAAATTATGCATGTAATCACTTGTAAATTGTTTCTATCTTGCAATTTACTTCATAATTCTCCTTCAGGAGAATAAGATTCAAATTTAAGTCAATAGTCAAGACATAAATTCCCATCTATAAATTCAAAATATGAAAGTTATACCATTCGCTTCGGGGAACGACATTAACTCAAGATTGGGAATTCTCAAAATATTTCATAAACTCATAATATTCACTTTAGGGAATATTTATAGACAAATATATGTATTATGGCTACTTCATGAGCATTTTTACGGGAACTATATATTCAGTCGCAAAATATGTCGGCATTCACTTCTGAGAAACACCATTATGAACTAATATTTTTATATTCCCGGATTAAATCTGTCCATTTCTAGAATAGGGACGTAATTTGAGCGAGATAGATACTCCTTGATCTCATAATATTGTCATAGACTCTCGCTCTTGTGACAACTACTTCGGGAGCATATCAATCATGAATATAAAATATAAGTTTTCTAATGTATCTCTATCATAGAGATTTCACCGTGCAACTTCAATTATCTAATAATCAAACATATCGCGGAGTAATAATTCTCACACATGCTTTATAATCTCTCCATAATGTAGTTCGTATTATTTCGTAAAACTGACATTCAATTCTGGGAATGTTATGAACTTAAATCATAAATATTTTATGAAATCTCATATTCAATACATGCTACTTCGGGAGCTTATGATATGAGACATTGAAAACAAATTCTAACCACTGTAGCCATTGAACTTTTAAGATCCAGTGTAAATAGAATAAACATACATATAAATGCAAGTTTCCTTCATTAACCTTTTTTATTCTCCATAAACGAGATTTATAATCAATCCAACATGTCATCACACATATCATATATATATATATATATTTAAGAAAATAATCTTATAGGTAATCAATAAGCCACAAACCAAAATATGGCAATTAGTATAATTATACCCATGCATAAAAATCTGAAATATATTGAAGATAATTCAACTTCTACTTGGGCATGCGCAGAATGTTTCTTTTAATAGATTCAATTTCAATGTGAAGCAAATTAAATAGCATGAAAATATGTATATTAATAGTCAAGTGTATGTATAAACACATTATACGAGCATAGAAGTTATGCTAAGCAAATTAGAGTGGACTTATTAAAAGTACCATCATCCGTAGCCATCATTGCATTACAATAAAACAAACAAAATTCATAATACGGAAACTATTAAGAATCGTGTTTTGTAAGGTATAGCAAAATTTTAAAAATAGACATAAAATGACTTAAATTCAAATTATATTATATAGAGCAAATGTTAAGAAGATGGAGACTACACCTATAGAAGTCTTAGTATATGTGCATAGCAACGAAAAATGGGTAAACATGTGTACTGTTACCATATTTACATATAAATCAATAAAGTCATAAACATTTTCAATTTTCTTAATAATTTTATAGCATAATAAAGGGAAAATATAGCAACAGTACATAAGTATATGTAAAAAAACACTAACATATAGATCCATTATATTCGAGTGTTAAAAAGAACTTCCAAAAATTGAGCATTCAATCTAGTCATGTTATAAAAAATATAATATGAGACAAAACAAATATAGAATGGAATATGACCATGATAATGGATTTTGTCGTACTCAGTATATATAGTGATATAAATAGACATTGTTTTTTTTTTTTTAGGATTTTGAAAGGATTTCTCTAGTGAATCCATCAATACCGTCATTGCAAGAATTAGACACGAGAGGAATTTTGCTAGGCTATTCTGATTGGGTCTCCAAAAGGATTCCATCGCAACAATATTAAGGAAATTAACTTATAATACAAAAGATCATTACCTCGATCGGTAGAACCTCATGCGGATAACGTGTTATAAAAATAAAGAGAAGACAATATGATAGTAGAGAACATATGAACAACGGAGAGAATATATAAGGGAGATAATTATATTGCTTGTGTATTCAACATGTTACAAGTGCCTCTATTTATAGGCTACACGAATACAACTAAAATGACAAAACAGTAAATACACTTCAAAGGGGATGAACCTTGAGAAGCCATCTTTATGCACCTTGGTAAACGTTTGCATGCACTTTGAGAAATAATCTTCATGTACCTTGAGTAAAGTTTGCATGTACCTAAGAAAATCATCCAACAAATAAGTATATTCATAAAAAAAAGCCTGTTAAATGCCACGTTGGATTGTCAATTTTGATATGTGATTCTCTTAACTCTTAAGACTCAATCTTAAGATGTATATTTTTTTATATTTGAATTTCTCAACTTGGTTATTTTTATATAATTATCACATACTGACTTGCAGTAAAGTGATTTTGTGTGGTAAGTATGAAAATGTGGTCTAATTTTAGAATATGTCAGATTATTTAGTGATGATTATGAAACATGCATAGTGGGCTCTTTGGATTGAAAAACATCATTAATTATGGATTTCAATCGCACTTCTTAATGATAGCAAAATACAAACGTTATTTAAAAACCTAAGTACTGACAATAAAATACATGACTTCATTGAAGTTGTGCTTTAATACACTGACTTTCAATTTGTTTAATAATTTAATTTAATTTAAAATAGGGATTCGTTTTGACCCATATGTAATAATATATGTATAACCACTTCTATCTTGTTAATTGATTTTATTTTAATATTATTTTGACTACATAAATTAATACGATAAATATATTAATAACATAGAATGATAACATAATAAAAATATTCATTAGATAGATAGATAGTGCGATAAATAGACTGGACGAAATACATAGACTCAATTCCAATTAAAAAAAAAAAAAAAAACAATACATAGACTCGATACATGCATAGTGCGATACATAGACCCGACGCATTACATAGACTCGATACGATGCCCCTCCCCGCTCCCGCTCCCGCTCCCGCTCCGTCCCTCGCCTCTAGAAGATCTCCGTGAGGGCGAAAGAAGTCTCATGCAACTTCCATCCACGGACTCGGCGGTTATTGAAGGGTCCTGCTCCGAGCGCGACTCGCACCTCCATTGGTCTTTCCTCCACCGGTGGGATACCACTCATGAACTCTTCGAGGACGCCGGCTTCCGCATCCAAGAAAAACGGGTGGTGCAGCAACTGCGCTGCTGAGTTTCTACCCTCCGGATCTGCCGTCAAACACACTTCGACAAGATCCTTGAAAAGTCTTGAGGGTCTTGGAGGAGTTACCTCGTGGTACCCTTGCCACCCGATGAACCGGTCTTGGAACTTCGAGAGAAGCAGCTCCGATGCGGGTTGGCGGTGTGCGACCGGCGGACCACCGAAGAAGAGCTCTAGAGCTGTCACTCCGAACTCCCACATATCGGACTTGGACGTATACACCGTCGCACATCGTGCCGTCTCAGGCGGAGTCCAGTAAGGCACGTCATCGTTGGGATCGTCGAGTCCAGCATCACGGCGGTAAAACGTTTTCCCGATGCCGTGATCCGCCAACTGGACGGTGAAGTCGCCAACGCCGCCGGAGATGAGAACGTTCCCCGGCTTGATGTCTCGGTGGGCGATACCGAGACCGTGGAGGTGTACCATCGCCTTGAGGACGCCTTTGAGGACGATGGCGATTGTCTTCTCGTCCATCGCTCTCGGAGTCTTCATGCTCGAAACAGACGTTATCGAGCCCCCCGCGGCGAAAGGCAAGACGAAGCAGACAGAGCTCGAAGAGCCGTCGTAGAAATGGACAAGGGGAGCCAAGAGGTTGGGGTGGGGGGGGGATTAACGTGATCGGTTGGACAGTCCCATGGCCATAGTATCGGAGGGGGATGGTTTTGACAGCGACAGTGTCGAGGGAATTGGGGAACTGTGCCTTATACACCCGAACATCGTGACGAGACTCATTAATGAGACGGCTGTTTACGAAGTGGTGGAGGTTGAGATTGTTTTTGGGACCTTGACTTGCCATTTGGGATGTGAAGTGAAGTGAAGTGAATGAGGCTCTGGGTGGTATAGGTTTACGATAAGAAAACGTGAACGAGAGAGAGAATCACTCGCTCTAACTTATACTTCTTGCCCGTGCCAGTGCCACTAATAAGTGTGACTGAGTGATTCTTAGGACCAGTTGATTATAAAACTATCCGTTGCCGTGTTCGTTGGTCAAAATCTGTTCTCATACCTCATAAACAACGTGAGTGTACTGTGTACCATTCGATTCGATATGATTCGATTTGATTCCATTTCAATTCCCACCATTACGAATTGTTTTGTGTAATTGTATTGTTTAGAATTTTAAGTCCAAATATAAAATTAAAAACCGTAATTATTTTCACGATCAGAAAAACACAATTTGAGAATTTTCTTGAAAGTGGTCAATCATTAGATAACTCCTCCAATTCCAATGAATGGCGGTGGGGAAATAAAAAGTTGTAGGGTTATAACCCTAAACCCTAGCTGTAGGGTTATACACGACTCTACGGACTATGGTTCGAAGTTCAATGCAGAGAGAGATCAAATATATTTTTGATCCGGATCAGCTACAAACTAGTCATAATTACCTCTCATAGAGCTACAACTAGGGTTACAAATATTGTTTGTTTTTACCAAATACCAATACTTCATATTTAATTGACAAATAAAAAATTTGCTAGCACGAGCACAATCAAAGGATTCATTATACTGCCACTATTCCACAACTTTATTTTGTTTTAATAAATGTCTTTCGTGTTTTATGACCTTTTAAATGCAGCATTTAAAGTTTAAGTATCTTGCCTAGTAAATTTGGCAGCGCTACTTATCTTACGAAATCGCAATAATATATTTTCAAAGCACAATTTGATTTTTTTTCCTTCCCTTTATTATTCTAGTTTTTTAAAATTTTAATTACTTTTTTATTTATACATACCGACTAATTTCATTTCTACAAAATATATATTTCAGTTTGTACAAGGCCCATGTGGATAAAAACAGCAACAAATTAAATCAGTTACTTTAATTTTTAAAATATCAAATTGTTTGAATAAGGATTTTAAAAATCGACGCACGCCGAGTATACTGGAATAGATACAAAAACCTCAGATAAATGTCAACTAAACCGATCATATACTGCATAAAAACCGTAAAAATTGTATAATAATTCTAAAAAGCAAATAAACTTGCATAGAATCCTTAAAATGATATGATATGATATGATTTTTTTTTTTTTTGAGGAAGTAAAAATGATATGACTAATATCCTCTTTGTTTTAAAAATCGTAAGGTACTGAAAAATTTATCATATTATTTGCAGTGAAAATTATAAACTAGGAATTACTTTCTTTAAAAATTAACAATTATCAACATATTTCTTCATCTGTTTATCATAAAACAGTAGCTTAAACGGCTGAAATAATATAACCCTGCTAAACGCTAAAAAAAGTTGGATCCTCAAAAGTTAAAGCGTATCTTAAGCATTTTATAGTCTGAAAAAATAATTATAGAGAAGACCCTGATCTATATAGTACTCAGTACTAACAGGATAAGAAAACGTGAACGAGAGAGAATCACTCTCTAACTTACTTCTTACCCGTGCCAGAAATTAGTGCGACTGAGTGATTCTTAGGACCAGTTGATTAAAATCTGTTCTCATACCTCATAAACAACGTGAGTGTACTGTGTACCATACGATTCGATTCGATTCGATTCGATTTCAATTCCCACCATTATGCATTGTTATGTGTAACTGTATTGTCTAGAATTTTAAGTCCAAATACGAAATTAAAAACCGTAATTATTTTCACGATCAGAAAAAACAATTTGAGAATTTTCTTGAAAGTGGTTGCTCATTAGATAACTCCTCCAACTCCAATATAACCTAAACCCTAGTTGTAGGGTTATACACGAATCTACGGACTATGGTTCGATGCAGTCTTGCAGAGAGAGATCAAATATATTTTTGATACCTGTATATTGATCCGGATCAGCTACAAACTAGTCATAATTACCTCTCATAGAGCTACAACTAGGGTTACAAATATTGTTTGTTTTTACCAATACTTCATATTTAATTGACAAACAAAAAATTTGCTAGCACGAGTACAATTAAAGGATTCATTATACTGCCACTATTCCACGATTTTATTTTGTTTTAATAAATGTCTTTCGAGTTTTATGACACTTTAAATGCAGCATTTAAAGTGTACGTATCTTGCCTAGTAATTTTGCAACGCTATCTATGTACGAAATCGCAATAATATATTTTCAAAGTATAATTTAATTTTTTTCTTCCTTTTATCATTTTACTTTTAAAAAAATTAGTTTACTTTTTTATTTTTACATACGGACTATATATTTCAGTTTGTACAAGGCCCATATGTGGAGAGAATCACTCCTAAGTCGTAACTTACTTCTTATCCTTTGCCGTGGTCGTTGGACAAAATCTGTTTTCACACCTCATAGTACCATTCGATTCGATTCCATTCCATTCAATGTGATACTTTGAAATTTCAATTCCCACCATTAGTATTACCAATTGTTTTGTGTAATTGTATTGTCTACTAGAATTGCAAGTCCAAGTATGAATTAAAAACCTTAATTTTTTTCCTACACGATCAGAAAAAGAAAAACAAATTGGGAAATATGTGGAAAGTTGTTGATTAGATAACGTCTCCAATTCCAATCAATGGCGGTGGGGAAATCAAAAGTTGTATAATAGGGAATAGGGTTAGACACGAATAATCTATTAGTCGATGCAGAAAGAGATCAAATATTAATACGTGTAGTAGTGTAATGTTTATTTAGGGGTGATCAGGATCAGTTTCCTTTGTCGTTATTTACGACTAGTAATACTAATAAATAATAATTACCTCTCTTACCTATGTATGTGCATTCTTTAGTTTTACCAATAATTCATTTTATTTTTAATTATTTATTTCGTGCAAAGATCGTCTGTTTTTACCTCTCATAATTACCTCCATAATCATACTGTTTGTTTTTACCAATACTTCATTTTTAATTGACAAATAAAAAAGTTGCTAGCACGAGTACAATCAAAGGACTCCATGTCTCAATCCACAATACCACAATACCACATCTTTATCTTGTTTTAATAAATATATTCCGTATTGTATGACATTTTAAATGCAGAATTTAAACTTTTATAAAAATATATTTATTAATATCCAGAATTTTTAGTTTGCCGGTTTACCCTAGTAAATTTTGCCACACTTACCAAATCGCAATAATTTATTTTCCAGGTATAATTTAATTTTTTCTTCCTTTAATCATTTTAATATTTAATATTTAAAAATTTCAAATTACTTTTTATTTTTAATATTAGAACTTTATATTTACACCCCCACTATTTTCATCACTACAAAAATCTGTATTTCAAGCATATGCCGAGTCACGTAGCATATTTTTACACCCCCACAAGCATATTTATCGTATAAAATGTGTTACTTATTTATAAGTATTTATTCTATATAAATATATAGGGGTACAAAATATCGTGCAAGTGGAGCTTGGTACTTATCAGTTGTTTCTCAAAGATTTTTTTGATAATTTATTTTAACTATTTGGACATTCTACATAAATCTGATTTTATCAATTAAACTATATAAATTGTTACTCTTTTCGGTACTTATGAGTTGTTTCTCAAAGATTTTTTTGATAATTTATTTTAACTATATGGACATTCTACATAAATCTGATTTTCTCTCAAGTATATTGCTTTTTATTTCGTCATATACACACATATTTTGAGTATCTCTCTGAGTTTATCATTCCATCTTAAGTGAAAATAATTATTGATTTTTACTTCTAAGTCTAAAATCGTTTTATTATTCCAAAGTTGTAATAAAAATAGTTTTTTATTATTATTTTATTAATTAATTATTTTATCTATTTGGACATTCTACAAAAATTTATTTTCTCTACAGTATATTAGTTTTTATTTCGTCATACACACACATATTTTGAGTTCCTATGTGAGTTTATTATTCCACCTCAAGTTAAAATAATTATTTATTTTTACTTCTAATTGTAAAATCGTTTTTTTTATTCCAAATCTGTGATAAAAATATTTTTTTAGTATTGTTAAATGTTAATTGTTAAAAGTCTAACTTATGTCTTCAATTATCTTCACGCGTGTCTAAATATTTTGACTAATGTATGTATATTGTTCTTTCATTTATTTCTTTTAAATATAGTGGTTCTTTATCTATTTTATTTTATTTTATTTTAATGTATCTTTTTATACATGCTCATAAATATTGCGTAGATATAAAAAGTCGAATTAAGTGTAATGGGTAAATATTAAACGTGCTCAAAAGACAACCATGCTTTATAATCATAATAACATCATAAGCGATACAAATAAAGGCTTCAACTAATATTAACAAACAAAGAAGACACTAATCAAAATCAAACGACCAAAACTATACAATCGTATACATGAAAGTTTTACCCAGAAAAAATACATACCCGCGGTCAACTTGCCTCAATGATTTACCAAGTAATCAAATGTAAACAACTCTGCATGCTCAAAACATATTTTAAAAATTTGCAGTGTAACTTTAAAGATGAAACCAGTTTTGAATCACCAAAAAATCAAACCATTCGCTAGAAAGAATCACTGAACGAAATCTTCAAAAGTAAAAAATTACAGGCAACACAAAAATAAACTAAAATGTGTAAAAACACAGTCCAACGTATATTCAGTTGTAAGCGATAGTAACATAAAAATAAACTTTTGTGTCTTATGAAGCCCTGGATTAATGAACAGATTCACTACTACCTATTTTATATGAGCTCTTTGTTTATCTGTTTTTCCTATATTTTCCAACTATACATTAAAAAGAGAAAAACTTGCATATCCTAACAAAAGTCACCTCGTGCACACCAACCACCAACGCATTTTTATTCAGAAATTGATCCAGTCGTCAATATTCAAGAAGTATATTTATAAACGGAAAAAAAATCAACTCACATATGTTGTAAATAAAGCCAACGATTCAGCCGGAAAACCAAAGATGTTCGGTTAAGGCAAAAAGAGAGGCAATAAAAATGAGTTCAAGAGGTGGTTGTTAGCATAGCCTAGTGGTAATCCCACACCACCTCCAAAGCGGAGGTTGTGAGTTTGATTCCCACTGCAACAAAGCTGCCTTAAAAAAAAAGAGTTCAAGAGGGAGATACATATGATGAAAGAGGAAAGTGATGTATGTTGGTTCCACTCTCGATCGATGCCAAAATCCGCAACTTGTAGTCACGCCAAGTTTCCAAGATAGGAAACAAACGACAAGAAGGCTTCCACCTTAGTGGATTTTGGTGGCTTCAAAATAAGCAAAAGAAAAGAAACTGTATAGGAAAAGGTTGTGGAGGAAAATGATTTTCTCTATTTAATGTTGAGTACAAGAAGTGGGAGTGCCTTATTCACAAACTAAAAGGTGCCTTTTTATAGGCATACATTTACTATGAGATTACTATTATAACCTCACATCCTTGGTGATCAAGAAAATAAAAACGTCATGCAATTGCTCAGCAAGTATACAAAGTAATAATAAATTATTGTAACTAAACTTGCTAGGCAAGTAGACCACAAATTGCCCAATCAAAGCTTATCCTCACATTCTCCCCTGTAAGCTTGATTTGGCTCGATATTACTCATGCCGAGCAGTTGTCGCATCTCTATAAATTTGACTCTTGTTAGAGCCTTGGTAAGAATGTCTGCACGTTGCTCTTTGGTGCTAACAAACTCCACGGCGATCTCTCGATTTTCCACACACTCGCGGATAAAGTGAAAGCGAGTGTCAATGTGCTTGCTGCGTCCATGAAACACCGGGTTTTTCATTAGTGCGATCGCAGACTTGTTGTCGACGTAGAGAGTCACTGGTTTTTGCTCGGCTCCTGTTATTTCACTCAATAAGTTCCTTAGCCACAATGCTTGACAAGCCGCTGCGGTCGCTGCCATGAACTCCGCTTCACAGGACGATAAGGCCACAGTTTTTTGCTTTTGAGACTGCCAGGTGATCAAATTCTCGTTGAGATAAAATGCCATACCTCCGGTACTTTTTCTGTCATCGATGTCACCGGCTAAGTCACTGTCGGTAAAACCGACTAGTTCTTCAGCTCAATTTCCTCTTTCGTACTGGATCTCGTAGCTCATCGTTCCCTTCAGATAACGAAGGATGTGCTTCACAGCCTGTTGGTGTAGACTGGTAGGCTTTTCCATGTGACGGCTCACCATGCCAACTGCATATGAGATATCAGGTCGGGTGTGGGTTAAGTACCTGAGACACCCAACGACACGCCTATACTCCGTGGGATCCACTGGTTTTCCATCTGCTCTTTCCCGAGTTTTAACTTCGGTTCCATCGGATACTTGCTCGGGTTGCAATCCGCCATCTGGAATTGCTGCAGAATTTTCTTCGCGTAAGCCGTCTGCTTCAGCGTGAGGAATTCCTTCTTCTGATCGACCTCAATGCCGAGGTAGTACGAGAGCAGTCCAAGGTCGCTCATCTCGAACTCCTTCATCATCTGCTTCTTGAATCCATCAATGACTTTTGCACTGGATCCGGTCACGATCAGGTCGTCGACGTACACACCGACGATGAGGGCCTCCTCTCCTGAGTTCCTCGTGTAGACTGCCTGCTCCTGGGAACATTTCTTAAAACTAAGACTCTTCATACTCCTGACGAGTCGAGTGTTCCATGCGCGTGGTGCTTGGCGCAGCCCGTAAAGAGCTTTTGACAACTTGTACACCTTGTGCTCTGCGGTCTTGTCGACGAAGCCTTCCGGCTGGGAAACGTAGACTTCTTCCTCGAGTTCACCATTCAGGAATGCAGATTTGACATCCAGGTGATGGATCCTCCAGCCTCGGTGTGCTGCGAGGGCTAGGATTAGCCTAACTGTGTCAAGTCTGGCTACTGGAGCGAAAACTTCCTCGAAGTTTACTCCCTGCTTCTGCACGTAGCCCTTTGCAACCAGTCTGGCCTTTTGCTTGAGGACGTTGCCTTCTGAGTCCTTCTTCAGCTTGTAGACCCACTTCAGACCAATGGACTTGTGACCTCTTGGAAGGTCGACAAGCTCCCACGTATGATTCTTCTCAATGGATTCCAGTTTTCTCTTCATTGCTTCCTGCCATTCCTTCTCGGTGGCTGCCTCACGGTAGCTAGCTGGTTCCTAAACACTTACTAGCAGGAGCTCTTCCGGGCTCAAATCAAGTTCCCGTGCTTCTTCGTAGACGTCAGACAGGGTACGGAACCCTCTTGGTCCGTCCTTGATTGATGAGTCTCCCGAGCTGGTTCCTCCCGAACTAGCTGTCATTGGGATCGGGGTGTTCATTCCTGATCCTGGGTTAGGCGAGCCTGGTGGTGAGCTGGTTCCAGGCGAATTGATTTCCGTCGAGCTGGGCGTTGGTAGCCCCTGGAACGGACTATCTCCCTGATCGAGCGCCTCTTCGTATTCGAGGATGAACTCCACCGAGTTCTGTTCAGGCTCTCCGTTCTCGTCGCGCCAGACCCATTTTTTCTCCTATTCGAACACGGTGTCTCTGCTCACATGCACTTTGCCGTGTCGGGGGTCGTAAAACCTGTGTGCCTTGCTCCCTTCCTCGGCGCCAAGGTACACCATCGACTGACTCCGATCATCGAGCTTCTTAAGGTGTGGTCCCACAGTATTCACATGTGCGGTGCACCCAAACACCTTTAAATACTCCAGATGAGGTTTCTTCCCTTTCCAAGCTTCGTAAGGGGTGCGCTCGCCTAGCGCCTTCGTCGGCAAGCGGTTTAGCAAGTAAACCGCGTGACGTACTGCTTCTCCCCAGAAGCTTGCTGGGACTTGCATGCTTTTTATCAGGCTCCTTGCAGTGTCCATGACGGTTCGATTCCGTCTCTCCACCACGCCGTTCTGCTGGGGCGTGTATGGTGCGTTGAGGTGTCGCTATACACATTCTTCTCCGCAGTACTCGGTGAACTTTTCAGACGTGAACTCTCCTCCACGGTCTGTTTACAAAGTCTTCAGCCTATGTCCTGACTGGTTCTCAACGAGCCGCCTTAATTTCTTGAAGACTTCAAAGGCTCCTGCCTTCTCTTTGAGCGTGTACACCCATATCCAGCGACTGTAATCATCAACAAGCAAAAGAAAGTACTTTTTACCGGCTAGAGTTGCTGGGGTGATTGGACCACACAGGTCAGCGTGCACCAGTTGGAGGGGTCGCTCTGCTCGGAACTTGGCCTTGATAAGAAATGGCACTCTTGCCTGATTTGCGACCATGCAGCATTCACACAGCTGGTCGGGTTGTTCAATCTTTGGTACCCCAAAGGCCATATCCTTGTCGCCTATCATCTTGAGTGCGTGAAAATTCACGTGCCCAAGTCTCGCATGCCATAGCCATGCTGGGTCTGCGATCGACGCCATCAAGCAAATCGGTTGATCTACCACCAGGTTGATCTTGTACAATCGACTCGGTGATCTCTTCACCTTCATCAATAGTGCGCTGTCGTTGTTCCACATTTTTAGGAACTCTCCGGATAAGATCACTATGTGACCGATCTCCGTCATTTGTCCTAAGCTGATGATGTTACTCTTCAGCTTCGGTATGTAGTAGACTTCGGTCAGTAGGCGCTGGTCCCCATTCTTGCACTTGAACAGGATGGACCCTCTTCCTTTGATGTCGACAATAGAACCATCGCCGAACTTCACGTTTCCTGTGATCTTCTCTCGTCGAGCTCTTCAAACTTCGCTCGATGACCCGTCATGTGGTTGCTGGCTCCATTGTCTAAATACCAAATGTCGGTATAGACCTTCTCTTCGCCATCTACGAGTAGGTTGGCGACAACCTTATCTTCATTGAGCATCACCTTCCTGGTTTGCTCGTCGTTCTTCCTGGTCGAGCTTGGCTTCTCTGCCATCATCAGGTCATGCACTCGGCTCGGTACTTGGTCGTCAGGTACCTCCTCTGTGGATACCTGGTCGTCAAGTACTACGTCGACGCGCTCCTGCTCGACGTGTGTCTCGTCGACCACATCCTGGTCTTCGTGCTTGTCGCTACTTAAATCGACCATCTCCTCGGCGAACATAAGTGCGTGCTCGTCGTCATCGAATCTCACCAGATTCGCTTCTTCATCGCGGTTCTTAGTATGACACTCATTTGCGTAGTGACCATACTTTTGACATTTATAGCACTTCACTGTGCTCTTGTCCTTGCGGGTGGCGCCGTCTTGGCGGTGAGTGCTACTGCCTCGACCACGCTGGTCGCGACCATGTCCTCGACCTCGGCCTCTGCCACGTCCACGGCTCTCGTTGCCGTATCCGTTGTGACTCGAAGAGCTTGAAGAAGAACCTTCTCGCTGGTTCCATTTCTGCTTAGCTTTCCATTCTTCATGCGTGAGCAGGAGGTGTCGTCTCTGTCGCCATAGCCCCGAAGCCTCTCCTCGTGGACTTTTAGACGACCGACAACCTCCTCGACTGACATAGTCTTGAGGTCACCGAACTGCTCGATCGACGTCACGATCTGCATGTATCTGTGAGTTACAGATCTCAAGAATTTCTTTACCACGGTGGTCTCGTCCACCGGTTCGCCTAGTGAGCGGATACCCGTTGCAAGAGATGAAAGCTTCATAGAGAACTCGTCCACAGATTCACCGTCTCTCATTCGGAGAACCTCGAACTCGCTTTTCAAGGTTTGAACCTTGGCTTCTCTGACGCGTTCTGCGCCCATGTGCATCGTCCGCAACGTCTCCCACACCTTCTTTGCGGAATCCTTCTCGCCGATCATGAGAAGGATATCTTCCGGAACTCCCTGATAGATGGCGGCGAGAGCCATCCTATCCTTGTGCGCTTCGACATCTCCGCCTTCTACAGCCTCCCAGACTCCTTGCGCCTGCAGGTTTACTCGCATCTTCAGCGCCCACACTGCGTAGTTGCTCTTCGTGAGCAACGGGTACTGCAGCGTAACGTTTCCTCCGGTTGATTTGCTTGACGATTCCATGTACTTCGGCATAAAGGGAACTCGTACTGTATAATCTCAAGAAATCGTTTCTGATGTGGAAGATCATTCAGAACCACAACCACAGAGCATACTAAGAATTTCAAGAGACTTGACAATAACGATAACCCCGCTCTGATACCAAATGTTGGTTCCACTCTCGATCGATGCCAAAATCCGCAACTTGTAGTCACGCCAAGTTTCCAAGATAGGAAACAAACGACAAGAAGGCTTCCACCTTAGTGGATTTTGGTGGCTTCAAAATAAGCAAAAGAAAAGAAACTGTATAGGAAAAGGTTGTGGAGGAAAATGATTTTCTCTATTTAATGTCGAGTACAAGAAGTGGGAGTGCCTTATTCACAAACTAGAGGTGCCATTTTATAGGCATACATTTACTATGAGATTACTATTATAACCTCACATCCTTGGTGATCAAGAAAATAAAAACGTCATGCAATTGCTCAGCAAGTATACAAAGTAATAATAAATTATTGTAACTAAACTTGCTAGGCAAGTAGACCACAAATTGCCCAATCAAAGCTTATCCTCACAATGTATTATAAAAAGAAATTAAAAGCAGCATAAAAAAATAATGTTCCAATTCAACATATAAAAATAGGCTCATGTAATAAGGGACAAGGGTGAAGTATAAAAAGAGCATACGTTTTTCTTAGTATTCTAATGTTGTGACGAAATACACGTACGAAAATAATACTTACAACTTCCATTTTAATTGAAGGAGAATTGAAAATACAAGAAGTTGAAAACGTTAAAAGGCCATTAAAGGAGAATTGTATAAATGAGAGAGTTATAAAAAATAAAACCTTAAAAATTCAGAATGCTAGATTCTCGTACATGCATATTTAAATTTGGATTAATATATTAAACAAACTATTGTTAAATGCTTGATCAGATGATATTTTTTCATTGAGCCTGTGAATCATAAAGCATATTTTTCTTCATCCGAAGTATATAACGATAAAAATAATATTCAAACCACTTTATATATTGACACTAAAAGAAAGAATTGGGTTAGCCGTATAATGGATAAGCTTGAGTCACAACTTGCATAGCAAGTGTTAATAGTTTATTATTTTAATAATACACCACTTGCCTAGGAAATAAACATGACAATGAATCTCACCCACTCATCAAGTTTGTTTGAGGGTAAAGTAGTATTTTTATATCAAGTTTACTTCCTATAAATAGCCATGTTATAGCATATATTAAAATCACTCCTCCCACCTCAATTCCTATCTTACACTCGAATAAAGAAATTGTGTGTCCCATTCATTACTCTCTCTCTTCCTACTGATATATAATATATATATATATATATATATATATATATATAAATATAAGGCAGAGAGAAAACGAGTGTGCCGCTCTAAAGTGTTGGGCTTCATTCTTTTCTTTGGCAAAAGTTCCAAATCATTTTGGAATCAACATTTGGTATCAGAGCGAGGTTGTCGGTGTCGTTGTTAGGTATCTTGAAACTCTGAGTATGCTCTGTGGTTGCGGTTTCGACTAATCTTCCACATCAGAAACAAATTTCTTGAGATTTAATCGTGTGAGTTTCTTTGTGTCGAGGTATTGCCAAAACGATGGGTGATCTCCAAGTTGTCGGACGAATCAAGAAACTCAACAACACCAACTACAATACATGGGCTACATGCATGATGTCCTATTTGCAAGGGCACGACCTATGGGAGGTCGTAGGTGGAAGCGAAACTACGCCGCCGGAAGAAGACGCTAACAGCACCTTGCGCAAATGGAAAATCAAAGCAGGCAAAGCGATGTTCGCCCTGAAGACCACCATTGAAGAAGAGATATTGGAGCACATTCGGGACGACAAGACGCCCAAAGAAACATGGGAAACGTTCACGGCGCTTTTCTCAAAGAAGAACGATGCGAGGCTACAGCTCTTGGAGAATGAGCTACTATCGATCTCACAACGTGACGTGACGATTGCGCAGTATTTTCACAAGGTCAAGTAGATATGTCGTGAGATTAGCGATCTCGATCCGAAGTCTGTCATCGGAGAGGCTCGTATGAAGAGGGTCATCATTCACGGCTTGAGATCGGAGTACCGAAGCTTCGTGATTGCTGTACAAGGATGGCCTGTTCAACCATCACTTGTAGAGTTTGAGAATTTGCTAGCAAGCCAAGAAGCAATGGCTAAGCAGATGGGAGGCGTCACAGTGAAGAACGAAGAGAAGAAGCACCTCCTGCTGACACATGAAGAATGGGTGGCTAAGCAGAAGAAGAACCATGGAGTTGAGTCTTCTTCAAGCTCGTCGAGTCGTGGCGGGTACGGCGGAGATAGCCGAGCACGTGGTAGAGGCCGAGGACGAGGGAGAGGTCGTGACATGCGAGGTCGCGACAGTAGCTCAACCCGCCAGGGAGGCACCACGGTCCGAAGAGACAAGAGCACAGTGAAGTGCTACAATTGTCAGAAACTCGGGCACTATGCATTAGAATGCCGCAGTAGGAAGCACGGCAAAGAATCGAATCTAACGAGATTCAACAAAGACGAGCAAATGATGATGTTCGCCCAGCAAGAGATGAACGTTGAAGTGAGGAGAGAGAAGGAGACGAGCATCGAACGCGAGAGGGACGCTGAGCCCGGGCGAGAACCGGTCAGAGAGAAGACCGACCTGGAGGAGCCAGTCGACGTGAAGTCGAGCCCGGATCCCGAGCTGATGATGGCCGAGGAAAGGCCCAGCTCGGAAAAGATGACCGAAGAGACGGTCATGCTTATCGAGGACAAGGTTATTGCAAACCTCCTCGTAGACGGAGAGAAGAATGTCTATACCGATGTCTGGTACTTAGAAAATGGTGCAAGCAACCATATGACGGGATACCGAGCTAAGTTTAAAGAGCTCGACGAGAGGATAACATGGAACGTGAAATTCGGCGATGAATCAATCGTCGAAATCAGAGGCAGAGGGTCCATTCTGTTCCAGTGCAAGAACGGAGACCAACGCCTACTGACCCAGGTGTACTACATACCGAAGTTGAAGAGTAACATCATCAGCCTTGGTCAGATGACGGAGGTCGGCAACACGGTGGTGATGGCCGGCTCATACCTGAATATGTGGAACCAAAGTGGCGCCCTGTTGATGAAGGTGAAGAGAACGCCGAAAAGGTTGTACAAGATACTCCTGGAGACGGGCCAACCCATCTACTTAATGGCATCTCTAGCAGACCCGGCTTGGTTGTGGCACGCACGACTTGGGCACGTAAACTTCTACACGCTCAAAATGATGGGATATAAGAAGATGGCCTTTGGGGTTCCCAAGATTGAACACCCTAACCAGCTCTGCGAATGCTGCATGGTCGGGAAACAGGCAAGAGTGCCATTTCCAATCAAGGCCAAGTTCAGAGCAGAGCGACCCCTCCAACTGGTGCACGCCGACCTGTGTGGTCCAATCACCCCGGCCACTCTAGCCGGCAACAAGTACTTCTTTTTACTTGTTGATGATTACAGCCGATAGATGTGGGTTTATACGCTCAAGGAGAAGAGTGGAGCCTTTGACGTCTTCAAGAAGTTCAAGAGGCTCGTAGAGCACCAGTCAGGACATAGACTGAAGACCCTGCGAACAGATCGAGGAGGCGAGTTCACTTCTCAAAATTAAACGGAGTACTGCGGAGAAGAAGGTGTAGAGCGACACCTCACCGCACCATACACGCCCCAGCAGAACGGCGTGGTGGAGAGAAGGAACCGGACCGTCATGGAAACTGCAAGGAGTTTGCTGAAGAGCATGCAAGTCCCGGCGAGGTTCTGGGGAGAAGCAGTACGACGTGCGGTTTACTTGCTGAACCGTCTACCGACGAAGGCGCTAGGCGAGCGCACCCCTTACCAAGTCTGGAAAGGGAAGAAACCTCATTTGGAGCATTTGAAGGTGTTTGGATGCACCGCACATGTGAAGACTGTGGGACCAAACCTCGAAAAGCTCGATGATCGGAGTCAACCAATGGTGTACCTTGGCGCCGAAGAAGGGAGCAAGGCACACAGACTCTACGACCCCCGACGCGGAAAAGCGCGTGTAAGCAGAGACGCCGTGTTTGAAGAAGAAAAGAAATGGAATTGGCGAGACAAGAATGGTGAGCCCGAACAGAACTCGGTGGAGTTCATACTCGAAGATGAAGAGGCGGTCGAGCATGAAGAGGGAGATAGTCCGTTCCAGGGGCTAGCAACGCCCAGCTCGACGGAAACCATTTCGTCTGGAACCTGCTCTTCACAAGGCTCGCCCAACCCAGGATCAGGAATGAGCACCCCGATCCCAATGACAACTAGTTTGGGAGGAACCAGCTCGGGAGACTCATCGATCAAGGACGGAGCAAGAGGGTTCCGTACCCTGTGTGACGTCTACGAAGAAGCGCGGGAGCTTGATTTGAGCCCGGAGGAGCTCCTGCTGGTTAGTGAAGAGGAACCCACCAGCTATCGTGAGGCAGCCACCGAGAAGGAATGGCAGAAAGCGATGGACAGAGAGCTAGAGTCAATTGAGAAGAATCAAACATGGGAGCTAGTCGACCTTCCGAAAGGTCACAAGTCCATTGGTCTTAAGTGGGTTTATAAACTCAAGAAGGACTCAGAAGGAAAAGTACTCAAGCACAAAGCCAGACTAGTCGCAAAGAGCTATGTGCAGAAACAGGGAATATACTTTGAAGAGCTCTTTGCTCCAGTAGCCAGACTAGACACGGTCAGGCTGATCCTAGCCCTCGCAGCTCACCGAGGCTGGAAAATCCATCACCTGGATGTCAAATCAGCGCTTCTGAATGGTGAACTGGAAGAAGAAGTCTATGTTACTCAGCCGGAAGGCTTGGTCGACAAGACCGCCGAGCACCGGGTGTACAAGCTGGCAAAAGCTCTTTATGGATTGCGACAAGCACCACGTGCTTGGAACACTCGACTCGGCAGATGTATGAAGAGTCTCGGTTTCAAGAAGTGTTCCCAGGAGCAAGCGGTCTACACAAAGAACAATCGAACGGTGTATACGTCGACGACCTGATCGTGACTGGATCCAATGCAGAAGGCATAGATGGATTCAAGAAGCAAATGATGAAGGAGTTCGAGATGAGCGACCTCGGACTACTTTCATACTACCTTGGCATCGAGGTCGATCAGAAGAATGAATGCGTCATGCTGAAGCAGTCGGCTTACGCAATGAAAACTCTGAAGCAGTTCAAGATGGCAGACTGCAACCCGAGCAAGTATCCGATGGAACCAAAGTTAAAGCTCGGGAAAGATGCAGAAGGAACCCCAGTGAATCCCACGGAGTACAGACGTGTCGTCGGGTGTCTCAGGTACCTAACCCATACCCGACCAGACATCTCATACGCAGTTGGCATAGTGAGTCGTCACATGGAGAATCCTACCGGTTTACACCAACAGGCTGTGAAGCATATCCTTCGTTGTGTAAAGGGAACGACGAGCTACGGGATCCAGTACGGACAAGGAAATGGAACTGAAGAGCTGGTCGGTTTTACCGACAGTGACCTAGCCGGTGACATTGATGACAGAAAAAGTACCGGAGGTATGGAATTTTACCTTAACGAGAATTTGATCACTTGGCATTCTCAAAAGCAGCAAATTTTTGCCTTATCGTCTTGCGAAGCGGAGTTTATGGCAGCGACCGCAGCGGCGTGTCAAGCGTTATGGCTCAGAAATTTATTGAGCCAGGTAACCGGAATCGAGCAAAAGCCGGTGACTCTCTTCGTCGATAACAAGTCGGCGATCGCACTAATGAAAAACCCGGTGTTTCATGGACGTAGCAAGCACATCGACACTCGCTTTCACTTTATTCGCGAGTGTGTGGAGAACCGATAGATCATCGTGGAGTTTGTCAACACGAAAGAGCAACGAGCTGACATTCTCACCAAAGCCCTAGCAAGAATCAAGTTCACGGAGATGCGAGAGTTACTCGGCATGAAGAACTTTGAGCCACGTCAAGATTACGGGAGAGAATATAATTGATAAGCTTGAGTCACAACTTGCATAGCAAGTGTCAATAGTTTATTATTTTAATAATACACCACTTGCCTAGGAAATAAACATGACAATGAATCTCACCCACTCATCATGTTTGTTTGAGGGTAAAGTAGTATTTTTATATCAAGTTTACTTCCTATAAATAGCCATGTTATAGCATGTATTAAAATCACTCCTCCCACCTCAATTCCTATCTTACACTCGAATAAAGAAATTGTGTGTCCCATTCATTACTCTCTCTTGCTACTGATATATATATATATATATATATATATATATATATATATATATATATATATATAAAAGGCAGAGAGAAAACGAGTGTACCGCTCTAAAGTGTTGGGCTTCATTCTTTTCTTTGGCAAAAGTTCCAAATCATTTTGGAACCAACAAGCCGTGTATAAATATTGAAATTCGATACATACACTATTAAATACAAACATCTCTATACAAATGTTACTATCTCACTGTATTATTTTTCATACTAGTATAAAGTTTGTTGCCTCAAAAACAAAATATTCATTAAAGTTAGATAGATATAGAAAAGAAAGAAAAGAACAATGAAATAAAATTGTATATTGCATGCATCAAGTACCTTATCTAAGTACGTTTCTTGGGATCACTCTTCGTACATAATCAACAATTATATAAAAATCAATCCTTCTATTTAAATAAGATGAAGCACTTTTAATTTCTTTGAATCAAGCAAATATTATGACAAAAAAATACCATCATAAAACTACCGCACAAAAAAAAAAAGGACAATAAATATGGAATACTAATCCAAATACAAGGTCGCTCACCTCCAATTTTTCAGACTGCATTTCAAAGAATTGTCAATATTATATAAGCAACAGTAGTAAATAATAATCAAAATACAAAATAACAAACACAAACACTGTAATTCAAATTTGAATTACAGTCTAACAAATGAATTAGTGAGATTGCACACTTAAAATATTATAAAATAGTTTAGAGGAGTTCCATCTAGAAGATAAATCTATAAATTACTATATTCCTAAAAATTCAAACTCGGTACGCCGTGAAGCTTGCACCAACCGTGTACACTATGCACATGCCATAGGCGCTGGTGGTAAAAAAAAATTACGCCAATCACAGCCGTGAGACCCCATAGAAAATTAGGGGAATAAAAATAAAATAAAAAACAATAGAAGCTTCTAAAAAAATCTATATTGATCATCTGGCTTTTGGGAACACGAAATATGATCATATTTATGTAAAGTACTACTGTTATAGAATGCCAAAAGCTTTAACCCATTTTTTTGGCATTAAATGAGACAATCAATAACAATAATAATAAAAACCCATGTAACTCATCCATTCTAAATATTTATAAGTGTCTACAAACTCAAGAAGGACTCAGAAGGCAAGGTCCTTAAGCATAAGGCCAGACTGGTCGCAAAGGGCTACGTACAAAAGAAGGGAGTAGACTTTGAAGGGGTCTTTGCTCCAGTGGCCCGAATCGACACAGTCAGGCTGATCTTAGCCCTTGCTGCTCACCGAGACTGGAAAATCCATCACCTGGACGTCAAATCGGCGTTCCTTTAGGTGAACTTGTAGAAGAAGTGTATGTTGCTCAGCCAGAAGGCTTCGTCGACAAGACCGTAGAGCACAAAGTGTACAAGTTGTCAAAAACTCTTTATGGCTTGCGGCAAACACCGCGTGCATGGAACACTCGACTCGACAGGAGTATGAAGAGTCTTGGTTTCAAGAAGTGCTCCCAGGAGCAAGCGGTCTACACGAGGAACAATCGAGGCGAGGCCCTCATTGTCGGTGTGTATGTTGACGACCTGATCGTGAGTGGATCCAGTGCAGAATGCATAGATGGATTCAAGAAACAGATGATGAAGGAGTTTGAGATGAGCGACCTCGGACTACTCTCATACTACGTCAGCATCGAAGTTGATCAGAAGCAAGAATGCGTCACGCTAAGGCAGACGACTTACGCGAAGAAGATTCTGAAGCAATTCAAGATGGCGGATTGTAATCCGAGCAAGTATCCGATGGAGGGAAATTTGAAGCTCGCGAAAGACGCAGAAGGAACCTCGGTGGATCCCACAGAGTACAGGCGTGTCGTCGGACGTCTCAGGTACCTAACCCATACCCGACCGAACATCTCATATGCAGTTGGCATAGTGAGTAGTCATATAGAGAAGCCTACCGGTTTACACCAACAGGCCGTGAAGCACATCCTTCGTTACGGAAAGGGAACGACGAGCTACGGGATCCAGTACGGAAGAGGGAGTGGAGCTGAAGAACTGGTCGGTTTTACCGACAGTGACCTAGCCGGTGATGTCGATGACAGAAAAAGTACCGGAGGTATGGAATTTTACCTCAACAGTAATTTGATCACTTGGCAGTCACAGAAGCAGAAAAATGTGGCCTTATCGTCTTGTGAAGCCGAGTTCATGAGAGCGACCGCAGCGTCGTGTCAAGCGTTATGGCTCAGAAATTTGTTGAGCGAGGTCACCGGAAACGAGCTGAAGCCGGTGACTCTCTACGTCGACAACAAGTCTCCGATCGCATTGATGAAAAACCCGGTGTTTCATGGACGCAGTGAACACATTGACACTCGCTTTCACTTTATTAGCGAGTGTGTGGAAGAGCGAGAAATCATCGTGGAATTTGTTACCACCCTAGAGCAAAGAGCTGATATTCTTACCAAGGTTCTAGCAAGAGTCAAGTTCACCGAGATGCGAGAATTGCTCGGCGTGAAGAACCTCGAGCCACGTCAAGCTTACGGGGGAGAATGTAGTACATAAGCAATGACGTCCATGTTTCTCTTACTTGACCACCAATTTTACGTGACCCTCAAGTCTATGGTATAATAGTAATTCTGTAAGTTTTTTATCTATATAAAGACTACTCATGGCTTTGTAAAAATTATCTCTCACTTCAAGTTCTATTCGATTTAATACCAGAGAAAATATATTTCTCCCATTATCATCTTCATATGGTCTTGTGAGTGTGGTGAGTGGTTTGTGGCAAAAGTTCTAAATTATTTTGGGACTAACAACGCTCATGGAATAAGAAAGTGTTACGTGATATAATGACAACTTGTATCATAATGCAGAATATGGTCATAGAGGATGAACATGATGTTAATGCAACGATTCAAGAGCGATCCGAAGTCCCACATTCAAGAGTTTAGATGATGGGTAACGAGGTTGCTCGATTTCAAGAATTTTTAGCTCGTCTTAGACAAATAAAGGATGGAGAAGGTCATTTTGATATCCAAAATGCATTAGTTGAAAAACCTGTCATAGCGAATTTGGTACTTCAGAGAGTTAGTACAATATAATTTATCTTGTGTGTTTTTCCGGTTATTTTAATGTAATGTATTTTCCGAGTAATGTAATATTTATTATTATTATTTATTAGTTTTTCAATTTATTATTATTATTATTATATTATTATTATAATTAATTAATTGTGTAATAAATAACTAATTAACTACGTAATAAAGATTTATCAAAATTATTTAATAATAAAAACAATCTTTGATTTAAGAATATAATAATAAAGAATATTCTTTTAGTGTGAAGTTTAGAGTTATGGTTGAAGATGAAATAAATTTAGTTCTAAAATTACACCGAAATAGTGAAGTTTCAACACCACATTTAATGTCAAAGTTAGAGACACCCTTAAGATATATAGAGCTTCAAAGCGCATTATGATTAACAATGTGATATTTAATACATGGTAATCTGTAAATTATTTTTTTCTTTTTTCATATTTAACTCGTTATCAAATCCCGATAACTTCTCTAAAAAAAGGACAACTTTTGCTGACTAAGACTTTAATCATAATATTGATGAATGTAATCAATCTTATTACTTGTGCATTTGTGTTAAAAAAAAATACTCTATTTACTGTATACATAATGAAAATTGAGAGAATCTATATATTATAAAAGGAAGAATTCACAAGTGACATGGTACTACAATTGAGAGAATCTATATATTTACTAGAATTCTATTTTTTTTCTAGAATTGAGAGAATCTATATATTTACTAGAATTGTATTTTTTTTCAAAGCTCACTAGTGACAAAGACACCATAGAATTCAAGAATAGAGAATTCTAATTGTTCAAGAATCTTTAAAAATAAAAATAAACCATGCAACATTTTAATGCATTTGATACCACTTAATTTTCATTTTAAAAACTGAAATGGAAGATAAAACATCTAATATATATATATATATATATATATATATATATATATATATATATATATATATATATTAAAGCATGATCACAAAGTTTTCTCAAGAGAATTCTATTATATATAATGTAGAGGGCGATTTTACCACCCTTCTCCAGTCACAGAAATAATCACCAAATAACAACTAAACAACAACAATCAGTGAATATCTCTTTTTATTATATTTTCCGAAAATGAGCTCGGTTTTCTTCCTTTGAATAGCTGGACAGATGAAGGATCATGAGCAAAAGCTTTCTTTAGTTTCTTTAGCCTTTCTATTACAGGATCTCTCTCTTTTGGGCCTTTCTCTCTATCTTTCCGAACCCCTTTAAATGAGGCTTCTCTTGCCTTTTTATAGAGTTTACATTAAGTCCTCCTCGCGGCTTTCCCGCCTTTTTTCTCTTTAATCATTCGCTTACTAGAGTGATTTGAGGGAAAGCATAGCTGCTCCCTGCTTTATGTCAATTCCGAGCAAACTGTCATTATGGGTAGGTGAGCCTCATTAAATGCGCATCTCTTCAGCTGTCATTCGGCCCTGCAAGCCTCGTCGCTGACGCTTATCATCGAGTGGGTAGGTCGACTTCATTAAATGCACGTCTCTTCAGCCGTCATTCGGCCCTGCAAGCCTCGTCGCTGACGCTTCTCATCGAGTGGGTAAGTCGGCTTCAATAAATGCACGTCTCTTCAGCCATCATTCGGCCCTGCAAGCCTCGTTGTTGACGCTTCTCATCGATTAGGTAGGTCGGCTTCATTAAATGCATGTCCCATTAGTCGTCATTCGGCTTTGCATAGACCATCATGAAGAAATTCCTCGTCGAGTGTGATGGGACGCTTCATCGCAGTTGGCTCTTACGCTAGCCACACCTCCTCGCGGCTAGACCTCCTCGCGGATGATCCCCCTCAGGGATAATCCTCCTCGGGTGAGGACTTCCTCGCCTTCCCTCATGTCGTTTATGAAAAAAACGACACGAGTTGTGTTGAGGATGGATTTGACCAAATCCGACCTTAACAGTTAGTCCCTCATTTTATCAAGTGTATACACTTTGTAAAATAAAGTATAAACTTCCTCGGGGATCGGCTTTAGACAACATCAGTTGGTTCCAGGTTGGTGATTTCTTCATTGGCACCTCGCGTGGTTATATTGCTAAACCCCTTCTTTTTCCTCGCCATGCCTCCTTTGTTTCCCTCCTCGTTGCTTCCGCTCGCCCCTTTCGGGCTTGCTTACCTGTATACACATATTTAAAAAAAATGCTTTTCTCGGCACTCTTGCCATACCGGGCTTGCTCGGCACCCTTAGCTGTATATATATTGTCTTTTTGCTCGGCACTCTCGCCGGCTCAGGCTTTCTCGGCGCCCTTAGCCGTATATAGATCTCGACATTTCTCGTCAGACCGGGCTTGGTCGGCACCCTTAGCCGTATATGGATCTCGACATTTCTCGTCGGACCGGGCTTGGTCGGCACCCTTAGCCGTATATGGATCTCAACATTTCTCGTCGGACCGGGATTGCTCGGCACCCTTAGCCGTATATATGTTATCTTTTTGCTCGGCACTCTCGCCGGCTCGTACGTATACATATATATATATATATATATATATATATATATATATATATATATATTAATTTCTCCTCGAGTCTGAGACAAAGAAAAAAGGATCATGCATAACAGAAAACTTCAGATTAGTTCAACAAAAGTCGAGGCCATGTAGAGAAATAGCCCCGAACAAGGAAAGATCAGGACTTCCCCAAATAAGAAAAAGAAAAAGTTGTAGAAGGTTGACCGCTGAGCATGAACAGAGAGAGAAGAGGAGAGACGAGGATACTGGTAGAACTTTTTTAAGTATTGCACGTTCCAACTCCGTATTATTTTCGCTCCCTCTGTATTCTTGAGTTCGTAGACTCCTGGCTTGACGACGTTGGTAACTATGTAAGGGCCTTCCCAGGTCTGCCCTAGCTTTCCAGCATTTGCCTCGGCGGTATTCTGGAAGACTCGTCGGAAGACCATCTCTCCGACTCTGAACCTCCTCGAACGCACTTTCTTGTTGTAGAAACGCGCGATCGTGTTCTGGTAGTTGGCAATGTGTGCGCTTGCTTGCTCGCGCCTTTCGTAAATGTGGTCGAGCTGATGGAGGAGATTTTGCTCGTTGTCCTCCTCGCTGCTGGGGGCTAGGGTCCGACGAAGGCTCTGGATGTCAACCTCTGCCGGGATCACAGCTTCCACTCCGAAGGCCAAGGCGAAGGGCATTTTTCCGGTTACGGAATGGGGGGTTGTCCGATAAGCCCATAGCACTCCTGGCAGCTCGTCCGCCCATAACCCTTTCTTTTCGCCGAGCCTCCTCTTGATGTTGTCGACGATGGTTCGGTTAACCGCCTCAGCGTTCCCGTTTCCCTGGGGGTATCGTGGTGTTGACGTGTTGAGTTTTATCCTCCATCGTCTGCAGAAATCTCTGAACCTCTTTGAGATGAACTGAGATCCGTTATCGGCGATTATCTCCCTAGGAAGTCCGAAGCGAGTAATCACCTTCTTCCAAACGTAGCTTTCGACATCGGAATCCTTGATGTTGGCGTCCGCCTCAGCCTCCGTACATTTGGTGACGAAATCCGTGACGACAAGCATGAACCTCTTCTGCCGCGTGCCGATGGGCATGGGGCCGACGATGTCCATTGACCGCTTCATGAAAGGGTAAGGCACCGAGACCACGGAGAGTTCCTCTGCCGGACAGTTGATCGCTGGCGCATGCCGCTGACATGTCTCGCATCTCTTTGCGTGGCCGATGCAATCGGCGACAATGGTCTCCCAAAAGAAACCCTGCCGCTTGGTCTTTCTAAGCAAGGATTGCCCGCCAGAGTGATTTCCGCAGTCCCCGCTATGGATCTCCCGCATGACGTATTCGGCCTCTTTCTTGCCAGGACAGTGTACCTGGAGCTTTTTTATTTTATCTTCCGGGATTCTTGCGGGTCCTCGGGCAGCATTCCTTCAAGGATGTATATTCGGAGAGGCGTCCGCCAATCTTCTGCTTCATCATAGTCTACGACTCCTCGCTCCTCATCTTTGTCTCCCTCGTCCTCGATCTCGTTCATGTTCAGCTCCCCGGCCTTTACCTCATTGGCCCCTTCCTTCCCTTTAGCCCTGGGCCTTCCTCTCTCCGGATGCTTGGCCTTTCCGCTGTCTCCACTGTGACCAACCTCAATTCACCGACCTCAGTCGTTTAACTCAGGCTTGCCAGCGCGTCAGCATGGGTGTTATCCCTTCGCGTCACCTGTGTCAGGCTGAAGTAGTCGAACTTCCTCGAGAGAGCGTCGACCGTTCCTACGTAGGCCTCCATCCGTTCGTCGTTCTTTTCATACTCCTCGTTGACTTGTTTTACCACCAGCTTTGAATCCGAGAAAGCGTGCAGGTTCCTTGCTCCGATTGCTAAGAAAGATTGCATCCCGATAATGAGTGCTTCGTACTCCGACTCGTTGTTGGTGGAGCGATAGGCGAGGCAACAAGCCTTTTCTATCACGTCTCCCGTCGAGGAGACGATTTTGATCCCCACTCCGGATCCTTGTGCCGTCGGGGATCCATCGACCTGTAACTTCCAGATGCCGGCTTCGTTGCTGAGGTCCACGAGCTCTCTTGGTAGCTCGATGAGGAAATCAGCGAGCACCTGAGATTTGAGGCTCGTCTGAAGCTTGTACTCAATATCGTATGCTCCCAGTTTTATGGACCACTGCGTGATCCTCCCTGATGGGCTCGGGCCGTGGATGATAGTACGGATTGCTCTGTCAGTCATGACGACGATGGTGTGGGCTTGGAAGTGATGCTTAAATCTCTCCGATGCGTCTTATACTGCCAAAGCGAGCTTTTTCGGTTGAGGATCGTCTCAGCATCGAGGAGCTTCCTGCTGATGTAGGAAACCGGCATCTGCTCCCCATCCTCCTCTCGTACAAGCACCTGGCTGATCACGTGGTCGGACACGGCAATGTATAAGTACAAAGGTTCCCCTGGCTTCGGCTTTGTCATGATGGGCGGTGACGACAGGTAGGACTTCAGTGCTTGGAAGGCCTCCTCGCACTTCTCGATCCATTTGAATTTCTTGTTCTTCCTTAGCAAATTGTAAAAAAGGAGAGTCTTGTTAGCCGTTCGGGAGATAAACCGGTTTAAGGCAGCGATCCTTCCGGTCAACCTCTGGATCTCTCGCCGGTTTCTGGGCGAGGGCATGCTTTTGATTTCCTCTATCTTCTCGGGATCGGCTTTGACTCCTCGCCGAGTGACCATGTGGCCCAAGAATATTCCCGAGGACATACCGAAGGTGCATTTGGTGGGGTTCAGCTTCATCCCGTGCCGGTTCAGAATTTCGAAACACTCCTCCAGGTGCTCGATGTGCGCCGCCGCCTTCAAGGATTTAACGACCATATCGTCGATATACACCTCGATGATCTTCCCGATTAGTTTGTGGAACATCATCGTCACCAGCCTCTGGTAAGTTTCTTCGGCGTTCTTCAATCCGAAGGGCATGACTTTGTAGCAGTACGTGCCCCTCTCGCTGATGAGGGCCGTCTTCTCTTCGTCTTCCGGGTGCATCCTTATTTGGTGGTACCCGGGGTAAGCGTCCATAAAGCTGAGAAGTTCATAGCCGTGGGTCACCTCGACGAGGCGATTTATATGCGGCATCGGGAAACAGTCTTCATGAGACCACCGTGGGTGGTCGGTGTTGAGGCGATGAGCGGTCACCGAAGGGTCGATCCCCGACATGTCTTCATGAGACCAAGCAAAACTTCCGCGATTCCTCTTTAGGAACTCGACTAGTCGTGTTTTGATATCCGAGTCGAGCTCCGCGCCTATACCGATGGTTCGAGTAGGGTCGGACTCATCGATGCAGACTCGCTCTACCTCTTCAACCTGCGCTCCCCCTTTTCTTTCATCGGCGTTTTGTGCCTCGTTTTCTTCCGTACTAAGTATCATGGTTGTCCTGTCGGCGCCTTTCCTCCGCCCCTTCTTTCGCTATGGAATTCTTGGGGCGGGCGCCGCTAATTGCTATAAATCGGCCGGTTCACCCTTCTCCGTCTGCTGGATTCCCTTCTCGGCAGCCATCGACTTGTGGTGCATCATGTAGCAGATTCGGTACGCGTCCCTGCTCCCCTTGAGTTCCTCGATTTGCCCTTCCCTTTTCCCCGGGAATTTTATGCTTTGATGGTACGTAGATGGCACAGCTCTCATGGAGTGGATCCATGGTCTCCCAAGGATAACGTTGAAATGCGACGGGACGTTTAGCACCATAAACTCCGTCATCCGGTTGACGCTCCCCGCGCAGACCGGGAGGTCAACTGTCCCCAGAGAGACGCCGACGTCTCCGTTGAAACCCGATACCTTCAGCATGGCGCAATCCTCAGTGGCATGGCCATTATAGTTGTGGTAAGTGAAGAACTTACTCATATCCTTTGGCCAAACAGGGTCGTGACGGTCGCCTCGTTCTGCACATACATTGAGTAGTGCCGCAGAAAGCATGCGACGAGCTTGTTGGAGTCGCCGATGGATTGCGATGGTAGCTTTGCGAACCAGTCGCTGTTATTTATGTCAAGAAACACGCTTGAGATTACTCCTTGTGATTTTACCTAATTGATTTGAAGCTTGTTTTTATTTGATTTGATTTGATTTAATTTATTGCAGTATTTTTTAGGAAATAAATAAATAAAGCAAGGACTTTTGAAGCAATTAACACAAAAAGAAAGAAAGGATCAATGGAGCAAATGTGAAGAAGTCGTATTAGAGTTTTGCATCGAATCAGCCCAAGCTTCTACTGGGACTCACAAAGACTAAGTCAAATTTATTTCAAAAAAAAAAAAAAAGACTAAGTCAAATGCCACATCACCAAAGCCATGCACAAAATCAGTAACTACTTTCAAATAATCTCACGAATAAAGCTCCACAAAATATGGAAAAGTTTCCAATCAAATGTGTGTATAAATAGGGAACAGTATGGTTTGATATTTAGCTTCGACGCAGAGAAAAGAAATAGAGAGAGAAAGTTTTAGGGTTTAATTTCTAGTTTTCTTCACGTAGTTTGGAGTTATTATGTCAAGCTCCGGCTAAAACTCGCGGGTTAGCTACAGATGAATTTTATCGTTTAGTTTCTCTGTACTAAGTTTTAATGAAATTTTTATTCTTTATTCAAGTATTGATATGTTCAAGTTGTTTAAGGGTTTATTAAATTATGCGTTTCTATTATACATATAATTCTAGTCATGCTCGTATTAACGAAGCAATAAAAGGATTCCCGAAGCTAGTCGTTCTCTCACATATTCTCATCTTCAACGTTTTTCTTCTTTCCATGACCCGCGAAGTGTCAGCGAGTGGGGTCGGGGACTCTTTGTTAGGAAATGTTAGGAATGGGATGGACAAACTCACAACAATACATTTACAGTAGAACCTCTGTGAGTTTAAGTCTGACTTGGGTCAACTCCTAGCAGAGATTTCCCCACCAGAGAAGAGCCCGACCAGAGATCTTCTGAGCAGGAGTTCTCCCACCAGAGAACTTCCCACCAGAGATGGGTCCGACCAGAGAATCCTCCTAACAGGAATGGACCGACCAGAAATGCTCCTACCAAAGATGCCCCTACCAGAAGAATTCCTAGCAGGAGTTCCACGAGCAGAAAGAGAGCCTAGCAGCTCTGCTAGGAACACACGACCAGAAGCCAAACTTGAGGAGCAAGTTTGGAGATACGATCTGGTTTCTGGATTTGATATGATTTGGTTTCCCTTTCTTTTAGGAAACGTGTAAATTGTAAAGATTTGATTGAGTTTATCTTAGGAAGTTTAGCTTGGGTTTAGCTTTCTAGTTTCTCTATAAATACAAGTCTTATGACTTTAGTTTGTAACTTTTTGCTCTCTTTGCAATCGACATTAATCAAGGAAAATTCTCCCAATCTTTGTTTCTCTCTTTCTTTGTTCTTCGTGTTTTCTTTGGTTGCAGATCCATTAATTGGAACCAACAACCTCTATAAATTAATACTCGATAAATTAATAGTCGCGATTAATTAATAATTTTCACCGGTCCCGACTATACTAACGTAGTTCAATTTTTACCTCGATACATTAACAAACTCGATAATATAATAAATTTCTCTGGTCCCAACCTTATTAATTTATAGAGGTTCAACTGTATTTTATTTAGGGTAAACTGCGGCTAATGTACCCAATGTTTGATCGGCTACGGATTAAGTACCCAATATTTAGTTTTAACAGCTAATGTACCGAAAGTTGATTCCGTTATATTTTTTTCGTGTTTTCTGTCACTTTACCGTCCGAGTGATTCTTCCTCTATATGTATAGTTTTCGTAATTTTGACATAACTCACTCATTTTTTGTCCATATTTAATACACAACCTACGGTTGAAAATATAAGAGATGGATCTACAATGTTTTTGTTATAAGTTTTGTAAAAAAAAGTGTTAAAAAATGTAAAATTTCAATTACAACGTAAAACTAGACATTAATGTAATGTAAAATATTTTATCCAAGCAAATTTTGATATACTTAATGATTTTTTATGATGACACGTAAAAAGAAAACTTTGTAGATAAATCTTTTATCTTTCCAAAGGTAGTATATTTATAAATTTTGGACAAAAAAAGAATAAGTTATGCCAAAAATACGAAAAAAAAAATTCACAACCCATCTTTCATATTTTTGGCATAACTCACTCATTTTTTGTCCAAAATTTATAAATAAACTATCTTTGGAAAGATAAAAGATTTATCTACATCTTTACAGTTTTATACTTCATCATAAAAGTCATTAAGTATATTAAGACTTGCTGGAAATAAATATTTTGCATTAAACTAATGTCCAGTTTTACGTAGTAATTGAAATTTCGTTTTTTTTTATAACTTTTTTTTACAAAACTCATAACACAAAAATTGTATATCCATCTCTTATCTTTCCAACCTTAGGTCGTGCATAAAATTTAGACAAAAAAATAAATGAGTTATGTCAAAAATACAAAAACTGTACTTATAGAGGAGGAATCACTCGTTGACGGTCAAGTGACGGCAAACACAAAAAAATCTAACGGAATTACGTTTGGGTACATCAGCCGTTTAAAATAAACATTAGGTACATAATTCGCAACCGATCAAACATTAAATACATTAGCCGCAGTTTATCTTTTTTTTATGTTAAACTATTCATGAATTTTTGTTTAGCATTTCATTGTATGTGTTAGATAGGATAATTTTCTTTGTGCTTTTTAGTCTCATATTTATATTTTATAATTATTCGTGGGCCGATATTTTGTGGGAGGTATTTGTTTGGAGCTCTACGAGATAAATTTGTGTATGAGTTTGTGTCAAATGATCGTTGACGTCATATATTTTGAAAGGCTAGAAATCGGAGCTAATCAGAGGCAAAATCTTTAGTTGGATCTGGTGGATCAAGATGGACGACTCTTTTTATTATCGGATTCTACTTTACTTGAAGCTTAGGACTTCATCCCCAAACAGCACTGTTCGTCCAAAGAAAGTGAAAAGCTTTGTTCCTTTTAAGGAAATAATACGATGGCTTAACTTTTTTCCGATTCTGTGGGACTTTAATTACCCGGTCGACTCGATGGGAGAGTTATTTCTTGTGAAGAGGCTACTTGTTTTCACTACGATTACAACATTAGACTATTTCATGTAATAAAACATAATTTACTAATTTTAACTTTATAATTCATAATTACTAACCATTTTTATAAATCACTATTCTAATTTTATATTCAATAATTATTTAAAAATTACTTATTCTCATTTTATTATTCAGTTATCACTTTCATATTCACTAATTAACGTCTACATCTTGAAATTCACGAATCAATCCAACATTCATAAATTCTAATATACGCAGTGTATCTTATTTTCGAATGTCTAAGACTATGTTTGAACTTTGAATTTGTAAATATGCGATTGAATTTGATTTAAATTTATATTACTTGACTTTCAAAATAAATATTTGAATATCGAGCAAATACAAAAAAAAAATATAGGTATTACTGTTCGTCAAAGGCCCACGATATATTGTAAAATTCTTAATAACATAGTTTCGTAAAAACATATCGCTCTCCGTAAAAACCCAACTCATTTGGTTTGTGAAAAGCCCACTAAATTTGACCCGTAAAAGCCCACTGAATTCGACTTGTAAAAGTCCGCCCTGCCTCGCCGCGTAACATTGTGGGTTCGGGTTCATGGGCAGGGTTTTCCTTGATGGCTTTTCCAAAAACTGTCCCGCCCCGCCCCGCACATTGAATGGGGCGGGTCAAGCCCGCCCCGTTTAACATGCTAGCTTAGAGGGTTGTGGGCCGGGCCGAGCCGCCCCGGCCCACTCGACACCGCTAGGTGTAGATTTATAACTCCAATGCTAAAAATTCTTATAATTATATTCTTATGAAACATCTTCCTTATAATTATCTATCACTCTCTCTTGTACCACTAGGAAATCCATCTATAGACCACTTAAATTTGGAACCTTGATCCGAGGCGAGAAACTGAATGAAAAAAAAAAAAAACAGACTTGATTTATTTTTAAAATCTTGATGTGAATCGAAAATAAACTGCACTTATGCCCACAGCGTACTCGTGACAAAGACACAACAAAATGATTATGTGATTCCAAATTAAACTTGAGTTTCCTAATGTGATTATGTTTTCCAAATGTGATTACGTTTTAGTCAACCACAAAAATAATACTTTTTTGTCGTTTCCTTGATTCAGTGTCATTTCCACTAAACTAATGCCCGTTTAAAAAATAATGTCGTTTCAAGGTTCATGGATTTCTCAGATATGTTTGGTCTTCTTGATTCATGGTTAGTGTCACACCCCTAAAGTCAGGGTAGGACTGGGGTGGGACAAGTCTTGTCGGGAAACCATCGCTATGTCAAATCCGGGTAGAATGTCGAAAGTGTACGGGTAGATTAGGTGGGCTTCGGTAACGAAGGGCTAGGCGACTACGGCAGGTCTCGGGACTTGCCATCCCGTTACCTGTAGCGTAGTGCTGGTCGGGAGCTGAAGCCGCTCTCCTGATGAACCCAAGGCAGGTGAAACTAGCGATGGCGACAAACGTGTGGATGGCTGACTCGGTTAACGGACTTACCGAGTGTCGCACGGGCGTCTTGCGGGTGTGCCCGCTTAAGCCTGTGAGCTGTGACAGTTGGTAATACACCAGTGTTGTCTTTTTTCATCTTTTGTGTCGTTCTAACTTCTTCTACTTTTCTATGGCAATAAAAGACTTTTGGTATAGAATGTTGCCGGCGACCCGAGGGCTCTGATCAAATAAAGCAGTAACAATTTTTAAATATATTCATAACCTACTATATATAATAGTATCATATCTAGTTTCACGTGTTAATATTATGTTGAAACTTTCAGTACTTGTGGCCAGTTCAGTCTTCAGCAGCTAAAATAAGTGTTTTCACCTCTCCTTAAGAGTTTTTCCTAATGTTGATGAACTTTGATTATATTTTAAATATCCCATAACGAATTATTTCTCGAATTTTGTCTTGGTTCGAAGATGTAATAAAAATAGGGTCAATTGCGGCAAAAATACCCAACCTTTGTAAATATTCTCCTATAGGTACCCAACCTCAATAAACGTAGCCACAAGTACCCAATGTCACACTTTTGTCGCCGACCAACTAACGCCGTTAGACACTGCCTACGTGGCCGTTAGGCTATCTCATGTGGAATGCCACGTGGCCAAAGGTTTGGTACTTTTGCCACCACGTGGCATTAAAAAATATATTTTTTTAATTTTTTCTTTCTCGTTAACCAATATGTTTTTATTTTCTTACGTATATCAAACGTGATCAAATAATTTTATAAAATATGTACTTGTAAAAAAATATGTTATTTTTTAAATAATCAAATAATTACTTAAAATTATTAGTTTTAATTTATTTAAAAAGAAAATCTTTTCCTTGGCACATATTTTTATTTTTATTTTCTTACATATGTTAAATATAATCAAATAATTTTATAAAATATGTTTTTATAAAAAAAATATTTTTTTTCTTATATGAATAATTTATAATTTTTGAATAGATTATATTAAAATATTGAAACAAAAACATTATTGTATATAATATCACGGGCATTTTAATATTAAAATTAAGACATAATATATGATTTTTGAAGACATATAACATTTATGAAACTAAGGCATGATTACAACAAATAATTGTATCAATACGATTCAAACTGAATTTAAACCGAAAGTTTGGTGATCGGTAAAAATTATGTTTAACCTTATTATTTTTTGTTTTAAAGTGAAAAAAAAAACTAAAATTTGCGTTAAGTTTAATTTGTACCAACCGCATGTTTTTATCACTATCTATTAAATATTGGATTAATTGCGCATGTTTTTAGTAAACAAAAAAAATAATTATTATTATTATTTTTATTTTTTATTTTTTTGTATTTGTATTTGGTGTCATTTCCACTAAACTGATATCCATTTAAAAATAATGTCGTTTGAAGGTTCATGGATATCTAAAATATGTTTGGTATTTTTTATTCATGGATGGTAAACACCAGTGATGTCTTTTTTTCATCTTTTATGTCGTTCTAACTTCTTTTTTTTTGCCTTACCACCTTTGATTTCTAGCTTCGAAATATGAGAGAAACGACATAATATTTATGTACTTTTCTACGGCAATAGAAGACTTACAGTACAGAATGTCGCCGGCGACCCGTGGGCTCTGATCGAACAAAGCAATAACAATTTTTAAATATATTCATAATCTACTATACATAATAGTATTAAATCTAGTTTCATGGTGTCAATATTATGTTGAAACTTTCGACTACTTGTGGCCAATTCACTCTTCGGCAGCTAAAATAAGTATTTTCACATCTCCTTACAAGTTTTTTCTAATGTTTATAAACTTTAGATTATTTTTTAAATATCCCGATGACGAATTATTTCTCAAATTTTGTCCAGGTTCGAAAATGTAATAAAAATAAACATCTTAGTCTCTCTCCCAATTCTAATATCTCGGTTCTCGATTTAAAAAAAAAAACAAACAAACTGCAACCATGATACAATTTTATGTCCCGAATTATGCGGGACAAGAACAAAAAAAACAAGAAAGGATAAAATACTTTTTGTTTAAGGTTACCGGTCCCGGTTTGAACATCTGTACAAATACGAGGAGAAATCTCTTTCTCTTAATCTTTTTTTTTTTTTTTATCATGTTAGTAGCGGAAAATTTAAAGAGAATGCAGTCGTAAAATCTAGGAAATGAGCAGTATTTATAATTATTTATAGAAGTATATTACTTGATATAGTGATTTCAATATTTTGATGATTTCAACATAATTTTAACTCCAAATATATAAAATCTTGGATTTTTTTGATGGGGTAGTTAAATTGCGATCTTCATTGGGCCCCCAAAACAAATCCAAGTTATTGGACCCATCTCTTTTCAGCTAAGTTTGGATGTATTGTTGTTTGGAAATAATAATTCCAAGAACATTCAAACACACACATAGACTTTAAGCATAAATTAAAAAATTTAATTTACTATACCTACCTAAAATTTTTAGAAGTTGCACAAGAGTTCAAAGTGAACAGGTAATTGCAAGCTAGGTATTAATATTACAACACTTACGTTGTTGTCAATGACACCCTCTCATTGATCCTTCCATTTGTCCAAGATTATTTGCTTGGTCGCTTCTTCATTTTCCCCCTTATTATTATAATACATAAACATAATGTTAGAACACTTAAATAATTAACCAAGATCTTGGTAAAGGTTTAGAATATTGAGAACGGCGTATTTGTAATCGAATAGTCCGACAATTATGAACTCGAGTTTATTCACATCGGCGCTTTGAATATTTTTTTTTTTCGGGAGGAAACGAGAGTACTGATTGGAATTTGGTGAAATGAGACCGTTCTTAATTTATATAAATATAGTATATATATATGTATACACGTTCCCCCGTAATTATCAAGTACATACAGGGGCGGAGCAAGATTTTTTCTACAAGAGGGGGCAAAAAAATAAGCCGGAAGTTTCAGAATGATATGATATGATATAAAAAGTATTTTTTATGAATCAATAAAAAAATTTAGTGATACAATTGTAAGAAGATTATTAGCCTTAATTGTACATATTAAAATCTGCCCAATATTATCAACCCTTAATTCACCTTAATAATAACATTTAGATCATATATTTTGATTTAATATTATAACAGCACATAAAAAGTTTATTTATTTACATATATGACCCAAATAATAGTGTAACTAATACACAAAAAAGAAAAATTAATTCAATAACCTTGAGAAATGAAAGCTAAATATAGAAGAAGAAGAAAAAAAAAATTGACTCATATATATATATGACATGGTCAAACAAAAAGTCTTCCCATAGAAAACGTGTTTTTTGGCCGTCTTTAATCCAAATAGAACAAATAAAATAACAACTACTACACAATGCTTAACATGGTATAGCACATACAATTTTATTTTTTCAATTTTATTTTTTAATCCAAAAACCAAATTGGTGTTAGTAATAATACCGTGTTACTATCAATCATTCCTTTCTAACTGCTCCCAAATTTATATGTATATATATATATATATAGACGCACATTAATTTTGATGATATAGACTATGGCTGTTATAATTACTACATTAATTTGGAGCTTTGCTCTTCTGTTGTAAAGCTTGTAGCGAGTAATATATACATATAGATATAGGTCATACAAAACTTTTATACGCGAGTTTAGTATTTAATCACTATAATATAGAATTATAGATAATAAACCCTAATACGGCCAAAAAGAAGCTCGTACATGTGCATATCCTACACTATATTCACTAGTTTTGGAAACTTTCAAATGCATCAAATCAAGCCTAGGACAATGATTTCTAGGGCACACATCTCAATCATATGTAATATTTTGCTCACGATTTTTATATCTATACGTGTATCAATAAATGACGCGGAAATTACTATAAGCCCATAATTAGGGTTCATATGCATTATAAATAGATATGAACATAAGCTGGATACACCCTTCACGTACTAAATATAGCTCGCATAGGGGATAGAATATGACTGTTTCTCATCCACAGTTCCTAGTGTGAACACAAACTTTCAGTGTATATAACCAGAGATGATATATATATATATATATATATATGTATATCGTACGAAAAATTACCTTGATATATACATATATAGGGAATTAGAGAGATATATGTGCTTATATATAGGCTAATTATGAGGATGTACATGCTGTATTAAGTAACAACCGCGTTCATGAAACTTCAAGAAAGCTACATGAGACTCTAGCTATGTAAATTCAATGCGAAAATAAATGAAATAAGGCTTATACAGAATGTAATTGATCATTCGTAACTAGAGTTAAAATATATATATATATATATATAATATTATAGTGAAGAAGCAGAGAAAATAAGATCAATATATATATATATAGTGGAGAGAGCCGGCTAAAAGGAAAGGGTCTCTGTATAAGTATCCAAAATCTCATAAGTCATACGGTCTTATATTTTAACTTCAATTAAAGCTACTAAAGCAACAATGGTAAATAGCGTTTGTCTTCTATACACTTGTCTTATCTATCTCCTTTATACTTCATACTCTTCTTTTCCTATTCCTTAAGAACCCTACTTTCCTTGACCCTTCTTTCTCTCTCCCTTCCTCTCTCTCTCTCTCTCATCACTCTCACCAAAAAAAAGATAGTAAAATACGGCTCAAAACCTTGGTAGAAACTAACCCTAAATCACTTGATCGTGATCAAGGCATGGAATTAGGGAAACAAGGGATGAGTCCGGAGACATCGAGCGAGGAGAACAACGATGGGGTCTCGGATCTAGTCAACGGGGAGGCCAGTCAAAGGTCTGGTGCGAGGCGGAGCTACGAGTGCACGTACTGCAAGCGGGGCTTTACAAACGCTCAGGCCTTAGGTGGCCACATGAACATCCACAGGAAAGACCGAGCCAAGGCAAAACAAAACACGGCTAGTTCTCGGGGTTACTTCCGCACCCAAAGCGACCGAGACACGCCCAATATTCCACATGCCATCAGCTCCTCGCCGATGCCATTTTCGAGCCACTTGCCCAATTGGTACCACGTTGATAATCAGAGCAATTACGCAAATTTCTATGATCAACCCCCGTCTGGACCTTCTTTTCCGTATGGCTATTCGGATTTTGAATCAACGTCGACGGTTATGTCACACTCTTTGGCAATGAACGACGAGCTCATGTGTGCGGATTTGAGCCTGCAAATCGACTCGTCTCGGTACTTTGATCGCGACGACAACGGCGTTGGAGCGATTCCGAGGGTGTTGGTGAATGATGAGCTTGATTTGGAGCTTCGACTTGGCCATAGATGATCCAAATATAGTATGTCCTACGATTCCATCTCATCGTTACGAGTTCAGTCAACCTAAAGATATATTTTAGGGTTTCAGTTTGTGTAGCTAATTATAAGTAATTATGAGCTGTCTATGAGTTGATATATCTGAAATATTGCAAATATTGTATGAGAGGCATATAATTATGGTTATGGTTTATATATATTTAACGTGCGAGCTAAATAGTATTAACTTATGAATTTCGATTTGTACTTATATAAAAGGCGCATTTTGTTGCCTTTGACAAGGGTTTTGAGTGTTCTCTTGAATATGAATATGATCTTGATATTATTACTACAAGGTTTATATATATTCTCTTGAGTTGGCATAATTTTGATCTTCTTCCTATTCTATTAAACGAGGTAGACTTGTGATTAAGTATATATTCTACTTTGTTCTCAATTCCTTTGAACCCTAACACTATGGTTTGAGTTATACATAGATATCTCTCATAATAACTTTACACTTTATCACTAATATGATAATCTTTTTCCCTTTGACACTCATAATTGGATTTAAATACAGTAGTTTGTAAGATATAGGATATGAAATCGTTTAAGTGTACAACAACAAATTATATTAATGATCAGACATTCTCGTATGGGTATAATTAGATTTTAAAAAAATTTCTAAGAATCTCAGGTAGCTACTTATGAATTTGTTTTGGTCTTATCTGGATATTTAGTAGTATCATTTTAATGGATACCGCTATTTTAGACAACACATGAAGTTATATTATGACTTAAGAAAATGAATTAGAATATCTCTCATAGGTATCATTACCATCATATTAGTTTATCACACACACACACATATACACATATGTGTGTATATATATATATATATATATATATATATATATATATATATATAAAATCGACACATATGAATAAGGTTACATAAATTTATTTGAGTAATGATTTAAGGTGATGATTATATATATATATATATATTAATTTGTCTATGTAGATCACATATAGAAACATATATCTACTATATAATCTACATATGGGGCTTTGCTCATTGAGACTAGTGTCACTGTTTTACTTATTCCTGTCCTTGAATTGCAACTGTGTAGCTGTGAAAATATCCTTTCATTAAAAAAGATATACGACTGCAATATATATACATATATATACATAAATATATATATTTAGAGAGAGAGAGTCACAACCCCGGGCTTGGGTGGGTTTGGGGGCACATCGTGTCGGCTTAAGGTGCATAAACGCAAGATACTGGAAGGTTATCAGTTGAAGGACGACCCGCAACCTTTGGGCGGGTCGGGGGCTCGATCGAGCCATTTGATCATATCGTCTACTATATGCGCAAAGTGGCCAACTGGCTAGACAGGCTAGCTAGGTGAATGCCATGCAGGGTGTATGGATACATATATATATATATATATATATATATATATATATATATATATATATATGTTTGTGTATATATTGGTCGATGTATGGACACATTTTTTTGGGTTCAATGTGGAAGCATCAATTGCAAGATTATTAATTGATCACTAAGCTGGAGCTTTTATTTTATCTAAACCCTAGTTTGTAAAACGGTAAATTAGAAATAGTTTGCTATTTTTAGAGGCGCGCACTCACATACACATATATGTAACCAAGAATCAAGAATTTTAACTAGTTCATAGAATACGGCGGATCACTGAAGAATAAATAGCTTTGTGAATATGGGAGTTCCGATTTCAAAATTCTTTTTTTTTCCACAAAAATACCGATCGACAAATTACCTATTCAAATATAGGAGCTCGAATTTCAAACTTCTAATTATTTATTTTAATATTTTAAATCCAAAAGGTTGGATCTTAATGAAAAAAAGAGTGATACATTTCATTTATATATAATAATTTAAAGAAGTATAATATTTTTTTTCAAAGCTTCTAAAATTATCGGGCTGGACTGGGCCCGAAAAATAGCCTATGCACTCAATTAATTGCGTCACAATTTTTCTAGCATTAGTGTCATGTGGAATTAAGTAATTTTTATTACCATTAATAAATCCCTAAGTATGCAATTTTAGAGCAAATAGTTGCTGTGGTGTAGTGGTTATCACGTTAGTCTTACACACTAAAGGTCTCCAGTTCGATCCTGGGCAGCAACACTAATATATTTTTATTTCTTTTTATTTCTCTTGTAAATACTTGCAGGCGTAATCTAATATATATACTAATATCTTCGATCAATATTCGATGGTAAAACTATGTACATTGTTCTTGTTACAATAAATAAGTTTTAACAAAATGATATCTCTCTTAAATAATTTTCAGGAGTATAAATAAAGACTTAAAATGCCCCATAATTCAATGAGTTATAAATTTCACATCTATTTTGACGGGATCGCTACATGATATTTGAAAAGCGTGGAAAAAATCAGCCTAAAAGTTCAATCATACTAAAACAAATGACTTATAAATTTGTAATATTTTTTTAAAAAAAACGATAGTTTTATTTTTTATTTTTCAGGGACAAGCCGCTCACTCCTTCAAAGTCGGGGGGCGTTCCCGGGAATTACTCTTATAATTTTATTCTTTATTATTGTTAAGACATAGGTATGGAAATGGACCCTTATAATTGTGTTGAGACTCGGGACACACATGCAGTGTTGTATATGTGAGTATGTATTTTGCCCATTGTGTTTGTGTGTGTGCATTTGGGACCCATTAAATTGAGCTCTATCAAGCATGTAATGTAGGTATAGAAAAAGCACATGGATGCCCAATCTCCAAAGGGCCCATTGATTTTGAATCAATCTCACTTTCTAAACCCAATTGCTACTTATTGTGTCCCAAATTTATTAACAATTTGTTACATATATGTGCTCCGTTTTAGTAAGATTTAAAACTTCTTAAGAAGATATAAAATTAAAATCTTCCTGGAAAAAAATAATAATCATGTACTATTGGCATGATCTCATGCTGTGAATATATCATGTAAAATTGACTAATAGTGTCAATTCTAAAAAAAAAATACAAAATTAGACACTTTCGAGCCTAAGTCTAACTAGTTAACTTAATAATTCGTTAAATGTATAAGATGATAATTGTCTTAGAAGTATATAGGTCCCAACTCATATATTAATTTAGTCATAAAATATATCGTTGTTTAATCGTAGTCGTTAGACCATAATCGTCTTTTCAGCTTAAAATTGCAGCGATCAATTTTAGACAACAAAACAGTATTTACTTAGATTTCATACATAGTCCATAGTTTTGATCAAAGACCGGAACTAAATCATATAAGGACTATATGTCAGACAAAAGAAAAGTTATAGAGCTATATGTTTTATTTGATCTTTCTAGATATATCAATAATTTATATAAAAAAAAAATGGCGGCAAAACTTCTTGACTCAATTTCAAATTTTCGTAGCGAAACCCCTTAAAGCCTTAACGTTATATATTTTTGCGTTGTAATGGAAAATGTGGTGTTAACTACCACGTTAGCATGCCACATCACGATATTCGCAAGTCCCACGTTATTTGTTTATGTATTGAATTTAAAAAAAAAAAAAAAAAAAACATTTGTGAAAATGAACAAATTGAGAAGCTTCTTACATGCCTTGTGATTGTCAATAGAGCTGAAAACTACAATGAATCTGCTTTCCATTTCCATTTTTCATGCCGTGTCATATATGTATGTATATTCATATACATATATGTACGAATATAATATGCAAATATATTGATATAAATGTATCCATTTGTACGTATGTTCACGACATTATAGGCAAGCAAAAACATGTAACGTGTAGTCTCCTTCATGGCATTTATATTTCGAAGCTCGCAATAGTCAAGGCTTGCTATAAAGATCCGATACATAAAAACATGGGCACTTATTGAGTTTTAGCTTCCAACCCAATAATAATCATATTGTCCTTTCTCCAAAGAAAAAACCCCAAAACAGTTACGACACGAGGTAAATAAGTTTGGCGAAGTAAATAAATTTGTAATGATTTAGATGAATTTGGGTTCAATTAATAAAAACATGATTAATGAAATAGTGGGTGAGTAATACAGGAGTACGGGAACATGTTAATAACTAGAGGTGACAATTCGTGTTTCATGCCGTGTTTGTGTCGGGTGATAAACGTTTTTAACTTATTTATATAAACTCAGACCCGCGCCTCATTTATAATCGTGTTAGAAGATCTGAGACCCAAGACATGCCCCATTTACTAACTATGTTTATCTCGTCTACCAAATTAACTCAATTAACGAATTCGTGTATTTTCAAATGATAAAGTAAGTTAATATACACTCATTTAACTTAATTTATTTAATTATATTATCTATGATTTTAAAAATTTACTAACAATTTTTCATATTCATCGAAACGACATAATTCATAATATAAAATTTAAATTTCATATGTAATTAGTATTAAAACACTTAATAACATATATAATAAAATGCAACGTTTTGCTCCTTAATCGTGTCTAATTGGGTCCTATCATGTATGTGCCATCTTCACTCATTATTTAACTGTGTTAATCGTGTTTGAAATTGTTGACATAGATGCATTTATGGTAAATTCAAACTCATTTGAATCGTGTCTACCCATTCCGTGTTTCGTGTCCGGCCTCAAACTAGAACTAATAAAAGACAAGATTAAAGAACAAAATATTATAAATTTTATGTAGGACAAGTAATTTGGACACCATTTATTCTGTAATTTTTTTGTTAAAAAAGCATACCCTTAATTAATTAAATGAGCTAACCAGATACAATTGACACAAAAAGTAAATAAAATGGGTTTGATGATTCTTACGATTAATATATGGAGAAAATTTGATCTACAAAATTAGTAAAAATGGCACTAAACACGACACGATAAACCAATTATAAGTTGGAGGAAAATCGCAGGCTAATATTAAGGGTTCTTTAGGGTAATAGCCAAACTTAAAAGTGTGCTTAGCAAAATAGCCAAACTTTGGTTAATTTTGTAAACTAGCCAATTAACTACTTAAACAGAACACCAATTAGATTGTTAATTTTGGTTAATTTTGACTAGTTTAAGTTGTTAATTGGCTAGTTTACAAAATTAACCAAAGTTTGGCTGTTTTGCAAATCTTATGTTTCAATTTGGCTATTTAGAACAATTTCTCTAATATTAATCCTAGTTTTCTTCTTCTCAATAAAAAAAAATGAAAGAGAGCATTTCTATTCGTACAAAAAGAGTAATTTATTCAACATTTAATAAATAATAACTCTTTGAAATTCTTTTAAATTTTTGCGTTCATGAACCTTACTCAATTACTTGTACTAGTGAGACATGCAATAAATATCAATACCAAAAATAGAATATTTCTTCTCCATGAAGACTAATAAACTTCTTAGTCTTACTAGATTAAATTAATGTATAAAAAAAATTAAAAAATAAGTGATTATTTCCAATCATTATTTTTTTTATTTTTTTTTTTTTCGATTCGCATAAATTAAACAAGTTATAGATCTATAATTGATGTATAACCCCGACCAATAAATTTCAATTCATATATATGCCTCAAAATACTTCTAAAATAGGTATTTATTGATTAAGACCTTTTTTTTTAATATGCGAGCATTTGATATTTCTCACATAATTATAAGAGCTTAAATACCTGTTCTTTTTCTTCAAAATTTAAAGATGGTTCGGTTTAATGTGTAACGACATATTTTCTAATGTCAACAAGAGTTTCCTTATATGGAAAAGCAGTTTCAAAAACACAAATTTAACCATGTTTTGAATACCTTTTTTTTTTTGTGTCACGTGTGGTCGAATGTGTAAAGTACATTCTTTATTTTAAATAAATTAAGATGATGCGTAATACTAACATATATTCTTTCTTTTGAATAAATGATGATAATCTACCCTTATTATATTAATGATCAAAATACATATAATTCTTATGGTTAGAATAATAAATATACGCCTTATAATTGATCACTCACTTTTAATCTTATTTTTTTACCTAAATTATTTTAGAGAGATCTTTAAATTGAAAAGACCTAACTTGTCTTAAAAAAATATATATGAATATAAGTAAATTACGCTATGTATTTGTGTGTCTAACCTTAATAAGTTTATTCATTAAGGGTTTAAAACATTATTTTGTTGAACAAAATGTTTATAATCTATCACTTAAATATTCGACTTAAACACTATGCAACATTAAATATTGCACATGATATCATAAAACGTGGGGATAGTGATTGCTAGGATAGGCTAGTGGTAATTCCACACCACCTTCAAAGTGGAGGACAAGGGTTCGATCCCCACTGCAGCAAAGCTGCCTTCAAAAAAAATATGTGGGGATAATTAATGCAAAAGTACTCCAGAATTTTAAAATAGTATAATATATTTTTCACACTTTCTGTTGTGCTGAATAAATATTCAAAGTCCTAAATTATATACCATAATACTATTTATAGTATTATGGAATTTACGTTTAGGATTGTTCGGTCTCGTGTGCTTCAATTTATGACAAAATCAATGTAAAATTACATGTGTATCCCTCAAATTCAAGTAATTAACTTGAGAGGTTAAAAATAAAAATAAAAATACATGAAACAAGATCAATAAATAATAATAAAAAAGAAGAAGCAAATTTTACAACTTTAGGCAATTATTAAACACAACTAAAATTTGAGAATACGCCCCCACTATTTCAAACAAATTTCTGTACTTTTACCGCAACGATCCTAGTAGATCATCAACAACTAACTTTTTGCCTATGTAGAACAAGTCTAGTTTATTTTGGAGTTGGAAAAACAAAAAAGGAAAAGAAAAACGAGTGCATATATACTTGTTTCCCCAACAAGTAGCTACATGACAAAGCAAACTTTGACGAGTGAATTAAAAGGAATCACAGTAAAAGCAAGCTTTCACAAATAGATATTTGATATTGATATTGATATTGATATTGATATTGATACCAAGCAAATATATGAGCAGTTAAAATCATATTTAATTGAGACGGACACGTCACGACATCGCTATGGAAAATATATATAGTAGATATATATATGTCATGTCTGTGTAAATACAAAGAATTTGGTGTCATATATATATATATAATATATGACATATTATTCTTAGTTGATCAACCAAGTTTCAAAGCAAAGATCGAGTGGAATTGTAGCCTTGTGAGTACCAATAAATTGAAAGTAATGTTGGAGACCGTACTATATTTTTCTTTATTTTGTCACAGTTTTGTCAACAGATTTAGATTGTTTATCAGGCTATGTTACCAAATTTTTAACGATTTTTTCATTTAAGTGCTTTATTAATGCTAAAACAAGACAAATATATCTATGGTTCATATTTCATAGATACCGTTGTCTTGTTTCACTTCGCATTCGATTAACAAGTAAATAGCGGGTAACATATAATCTGAAAGCTACTAGTTTGATAAGCAATTGCCTGTTTTTCACTTTTCAAGTGGAAATAATAGAAATATAAATCTAAAATTACAAATATTGGATTCTGAATGAGAAAAATGAACAGAAACCGGAATTTAATTTAAAGAAACGCTTCAATGCATTACTTAGTAGCAGCTTATAGTATAATACTATAATCCATATATAGTGAACAAATGCTTCAACTATAATCCACAAATAATGAAAAGTATCTTCTAGATTCATTAACGAAAGTTTATTAAATCTAACAAAAAATCTAAGCCTTTTTATGTAATCTTTGTCAGTATTGGATTTTTCTGATTGGACTTTCTCCAACCTAGTTCATCTTTTCTTGTGGGTCTTCCAATTAAAGATTGTAAGACTATTTTATGTAGATTTTTTTTTATTTTTAATTTGTGTGTGTAAAAGATTTACTGTGTGGCGCTTTCGTTAGAAGAGTTCAAACAAAAAGAAAGAACAATAAATATTGTTAATATGGTGTTCTAATTTAATTGTATACTCTGAATAGAATATAGACTACCATGAAAGTCATCCATCCACACCGGTGGATGCGGGTTGCTCACGCCCATTATTCGCATAGGCAGGCCCGCGTCCGTGCCTGAGCCTAATACGGATTGGGTTGTTAGATTTTTTACTGAAAAGATTTTTCATATTTTACAAAATAAAAAATATCTCTTATTACTAATAATTGTCCTTTCACTTCAAAACAAAACATTAGTTTCCAAAAATAAAAGTTAAAATAAAAAAAAGTACTGAAAAATATATTGAGTAAATATAAATTAGTATTAAAAAAATTAATGTTTGTTCTCAAAATTTATTTGTGCTCGACAAAAAAGCAGGACGGAAAAACTTATTGAGCTGAACGAATAATAATAATAATAATAATAATAATAATAATAATAAAAAATGTTGATATGAACATGATTTTATTACCATTTACTCACCAACAAGAGATGAAAAAGGGTAATCAATTTTGAGGTTGAATAGTTATAGAATGACTCAAAGCTTATAATTAAATTATTATCTACATACAATGTATTTAGATTGGCGTAAATAATTGAGATTGCATGTAACAAAAAACATGGGGCCAAATCAAACACTATGGAATAAGCGGTATATTAAGGCAGTCCTAGTTTTGAGAAATAAAAAAAGGATAATTGTGGCAAAAGTAGCAAGATTATTTAATTTTGTACAGCACAATCTTAAGTCTCAACTATTAATCCTCCATTTGAGTAGATAAATACTAAAAATCATAAAATTTACTATATCAATATTTCTCCTATTTTCCCGTTAATATTAAGTGTATACCTCATATGGAAGTATTTAACAAACAAAAAATAAATAAATAAAAATGAAAATAAAAATAATGAGTCTTAATGTATAAAAACAAAAAGACGTAATGCTAATGTAGACACAGGTGACATAATAAATAAAAGATGCAAATTTCATGACTTTGGACGTTTATTTTGCACCATCGAACGCTATAATCTTTATTATACAACATAAAATAGTTTATGTATTTATGCCACAATAATCCTTAACTGAAAGGGTGTTGATGGAGTTCTATATTTTATATGGAGTGGGAAATTATTTATTATTAGCTTTGAAGATGAATTTAATTGTTATTTATATTTTTGGGCAAGCCAATGGATGCGTTAACTTATGTCTCCATGAATTCTCTCACCATGTCAAATCATATTATGGTTTGAAAATTATTTTGTTTAAATAGGTCGCACGACAAACTATATGATATAATAATATCACTTATCTAAATTGAATTGCATTATGAAAAAGTAACATCTAGAAGACGATATAATATCTCTCATAACTAATGATTGCCTTTTAGCTTCAAAACAAAACATTAGTTTCCAAAAGTAGAAGCTAAATTAATAAGATTATTGGCCACATTCTAATCACATATTAATGGTTTAAAAAAATGCCATGTAAAGTAGTAACTGATAATTAATTAATATGAAAGTATATTAAGATTGAGCATTAATAAATGAGATTCATATAGATATCATGAATTTGTTGGGATTCCGAGGATATTCTCATCATCGGAAGCGGAAATTTTGGGAATCCTCGAATCAATAAATCTAGATAACACGACATATAATCAAAACTAACCCGGTGAAAATAAATTCTCTAGACGAATCCTTGTGCTTTATCATGAATCGGAGATTTAGCTGCCACCGCTGTTAACCTCTAAGTCGCAGCCTTCGATCACAAGCCGTTCAATTGTACGGCCTCTACTTCGTACACTACGTCGCTAACGGAACACCTTTCTTGGTTGGAAATCACCACGTTGGAATATTAGCTCCTCCTCGATGTTAGAACACGGATCAAAGACTCATCAGCTAGGAAAGAATTCGATCTCTCCTTTGTCATAGGGAGGAGGTGATTTTTTCCTCCCTTTTGGGAGTGATTTTATTTTTAGGGTTTTACATAACCACTCATGATATATTTATAGGCTTAGGGTTATGGTTAATGTGCTTTGTTAATCATATTAAATCAAATCCATTAATCATATTAATTCTCTAATTAGATTATGAGTTAACATCTAATTAACTTATGTGGGCCCAAGAGGCCCAATCCCTAATCTTTGAGTACTTACGCCACAACAAAATTGTGAGTATTTATCTAGAAAAATGTATCTGGAGGCATAGTCTATATATATATATATATATATATATATATATATATATATATAACTTACGAAGCCACATAATAAACATTAGATATTTAACTTACTTCTATTATTATTATTATTTTTCTATTCATATATGGAAGTAAATATTACATTTACTAATTAATTTAGACATCATAAGTACTTCATCATCATCTCTTTAATTTATATGATTTTTTTCGATTAAGATGATAGATTTCATCAATAAAATTTAATAGCTTAGTTCATTTTTTTAGAAGTACATGTGCTAAACTAATATTATATTATATATATGCAAGCTAAGTATCTAAGTGCAATGTGACAAAATCATCGATATTAGCGTTTTTGCCATAAATAAACCAAAGAGAACTACGCCAAGTAATGGCCATCAAGCTATAGTGCATTTGATTTATATTTATATATATATATATATATATAAAAAAAAAGCGACTCTAGATTTTTGTTAGATTTCTTTTGGATCTTTTCAATCTTGATAAACTAAAAACGTTGCTCAATTAATAATTTAATATCATTTATTTAATTAGTCATCTTAATTTGTCCTCTTTGGTACAAGCAAGAGGCCCTAATTCCCTAACCTAACCAACAATCGATCACCTCACGATCATATTTTCTTCTTACATAATAATCATTTTACTAATGCATATATAGAATATTTTGGTGTTTTGTTTTCTTTAATAAAGCTATTAATGGAATATAATAATAATAACTTTTGAATTTTTTTTCACTCTGGTTGGAGTAGAAAATAAAAATAATTTAATTAAAACTTTACTAAAATAGTAAAATTCAACAGCAAACTAGGATCATGGTTAGTGATGACTAAAGTTTATCCCAAGCCTAAATTTATTATATAATTATTATTTAGAGTAGAGAAATAATATGGGAATAAAAAGACAGATAGAATTCACAAATAATAAATAAATTATCTGAAAGATCAACCTATCAAACTTGCCAAGCATGAAGCGATCTTCGTTAACATAAAAAAATCAAAAATCAAAATGATCTAACAGTAGTTGTGTTTTATAACTCATCTAATTAGACATTGATATATTTTTAGCGCATCGATGGTGTAGGTTATGCCCGAACCCGATATTGTACCTCTCGGGTTATCGGATATCGAACCGATACCATAACCGACATTATGGGCTCATTTGGGCCCAAGTATTAATTATGATTCATATTAATTAATAATAGATTAATTAATTCATGATTGGGCTTTTAGAAAGCCCACTAGGTCATGATCATAAGGTATTATAAATACCCAATCATGACTCATAATTGAACACACAACCCAAAATCTAGCCTCCTAGGAATTCGAGCTCTCCTCCTCACGAGTCGAATTCGTGGCTAGCTCCCCGGTTCAATCAACGGTTGATCATCTAAACACCGACAAAGATCTAACCTATCCTCCGAGGTTTTTGCCGGTCATCTAAGACGTTCCCGAGTGACGTGGTGAACGAAATAGAGGCGCAACATTTGAGGCGCTGGAATCCGGGAACAAGGAGCAATCGGCAAGCACCACAACCAAGGAATCGGCTATTTTCGTTACAGTTGGCAAAAGTACCAAAGTTTGGTAACGACCTCTAAACGATATCTTAATTCTTGAATTTATTCTAGATCTTTATTGTTCGATGATATCCCGTGATTTCCGCCTCGGGAGTGAGAAAAGTCATCGAAAAAAAACCAACAGATGGTCTATCGAATTGATAATTGTCTCCAGAGGTCGTCTTCACTCACACATTCTCTAGGATTGCTCTAAGGCAAACACATATAAATTTGGAGTTCGTATGAATAAGTTACCGAAAAGAAGTGACATCTTGTTGACATAAGTATATCAATCAATTCTTATAAGCCTTTTCAACTATACAGTCTCATATCTGTATGATTTTAGACAGCGTATAGTCCCATATATGCACAGTTTTGGGAACGTCCCATCACCACATCTCCTTGCCTAGGCGATGCGGGATTGCAACTTACCATTTCTTGCCCTCTTGATTCACAGGGCCGGCGAACGTCATAATATTAAATTAAAAAGAAAAGTTACGAAAACTGAATATAAAAAAGAGAGTGCAATTTAACGACATAGTATATGTTCTTTTTTGCGAAAATAAAAAATAAAACACTGCGTTATGTTCTTATCGAATCAAATTATTTATTTGCTTTACACTAATTGGGATATACACAAGTTTGGCAGCAGACAACGTATTAGGCTAAAACATTGACTATCCATTGACTTTTATTTTAAATTTAAATTATGAAGTGATCAGAAGGTGAAATATGGATGCTAATTTGTAATTGTTAACACTATTATTTTAACTGAATACTTTCAAGTTTCAACATTTCGGATTACTTCATTTTTCATATTCATTTAACTCGCGTATTTTATATGGTATTATGAGATTTTTTTTTTAAATATAGAAGATAATCAAAATAGGGTTTTAAAATCCGTGGGTAATTTTTTTTTCTTTTTTCTTCGAGGGCCCTCGAGTAGAATTTATTCAACCTTTAACCTATTTTTGCAAGGGCCCGTGTCTTACTTTACGAATAACATTGATGTTTTTCATAAGATCTTAACAATTTTTTTTTTCTATTCGTAAAGTTAAATTCTATGGTATATAATATTTATATCATAAATCCTATGCCCTATGGTATATAATAAATCATATATGGTTCAAAATGAGACCAATAGCGAGCAAAAAAAACGTATTCATATCATCAAGACATCAATTCACTGCATCGAACGCTTTTAGAAGTTAAATCTGACCCCACTATTATATTATTGAGTGTATAAACTATAAATGCTAAAAGTAGAGTATGAAGTAATATCACTATGTCTAATCTATACACCCTAAGCTTGTTGTATTTGCAAATCTAGTCCTCCAATGGACTTCTCTTCTGTCAGGTATTGAATTTTTCGACTATCCATCGGCATGCCCATCGAAAATCTTTTTTCGAAGATATGCGAAACGATATATCCATCGGCATATCCATCGATTTACCTATGAGATACCCATCGACAAGCGATATATCCGTAAAACGAAAAGTGCAAAACGACATCGGCAAGCGGTATTTAAAATCTTGTTCAGACTATACTTTTTTTTCGACCGTCGACGTGTCGTTTGCTTAACTTCATTGAAGTCCTTTTTCTTTTAAAGATCATAATTAAAAGACCATAATTAGTTATATACATATATACACATACTATAATATAAAGATCATTTAAAGACCCGTACAAGATGAAATAATGCACTGTGCACATATATAAATCAAAATAAAATAAAATAAACAACGTGTCGTTTTTCTCTCTAGTGTTCTTAATTATTAGGATTCACATATTTATAATTACATTTTTTTTTCTTGTACTTCTTAGAAAACATAGATGCGAACACATTAGGTAAAATAAAATGTCAAAATCAATACTCGTGAGGTCCAAGAATCCAATTTTGATACATTAATTTTACTTTATTTTAGCTTTTAATTTTAATGATTTCCTTATCCAATGATTAATATCATCTTTACAATATAATTAATTTATTATATTAGTCACTCTTTTATAGCTACCATGTGAAACTATCAAATAAAATCTAGATAATCACCATTTATTAGTCATTAAAACCTATTATGCTCTCATTTTTCGAAATTGGTAAATTTTTGTGTATTTTATTTGTGTATATGTGTGTGTTTAGATTCTATAGAATATAAGAGTGTGCGTGTACATAAATATAATATTAGATTGATCATGAACAGTTGTATAAGAAGCATACCTTATTATTTTTTGGGATAATGTATGATATTATATTTCCTCAAGTACAACAAGTAGATCTGCTTAATTTCAGATTTTCAAATAAATATAGTTTAGTGACTCATATACAATATATATACATATATATTAAATTGTTTCTCCTGAAGAAATAATTAAATAAATGCAAATCAGATGCAATAATGATATAGTCTCAAAATTCTCTTCCCCAATTTGGGAGCGTGAACAACGGAAGATCATGTGAATTTCCTAATATAATCAGTGGACTGCCAATTAAGATGAGGGAAATAATTATTTGTATAATTTTATGATTAATTGAAATACAGGATATGATATACTAATTATAATACATTTTTTTAACCCTTCAGTATATATTAATATTAGTTATATGTAGAGTGTGGAATTTATTGGTAAAAATTAAGGTAGAAATTAGGCAAAATGAAGTTTTCACAAGTGCAATTGTTCCTTTAATTAACATTCTATCTATATTTTCGGCATTGCAATTCAATTCACCAATTCAATTGTTGAAATAATTAATAATTTACTTTAATGGAATATTACTCACACGCCTTTCAAATTTATCACAAATAGTAATATTTTATGAATTGGCATGATATATAATATATTATTATCGAATTTGGACAAAAGTAAAAGTACCTAATTACACGAGCGGTAAAAGGGCCATACTATTATGAGCAAGATTCTATTAACCGTTACAACCACTGTCTAATCTCATCATTTGACCATACTATTAAATAAAATTTTGATATTAACCAATGGCTTAACTTACCTTGATTAGTTCTAGTACGGTATTGGAGGGAGGGAGTTATGGTAGTCTTGAGTCTTTCAATTTGTAACAACGGGGTTCTAACGATGACAAAACAAAAAACAAAAAATTATATTGTTTATATTTTTATTTTCAATTACGACAGGGCCTCAAAATCGATCTTCATTAAGATCCCGACAAGCTCAGGGTCACCCTTGATTAGTTCTATTAACTTTAAAACCCTTTTTTAATACCATACTAATTATCAGGGATTACATTGATTTTTGATTAATCTCAAATATTAAGAAATTCGGCAATAATACCCAACTTTATATGTTTTGAAGATCGTCCTTCAAAATTTAATTTTCACTAGTAAATAATAATGCCCGTCAATAAATAATTTTTTCCGCAAATTATTCAGTGTTATTATTTATTTTGTTTTAATTTTTTTTTCAATTTTGTGTGACTTTCATATTATAGTTATTATTAAATAAATTAATTCATTAGGATCCTCACAATAGTAATATAATCTCAGTAGTATATCCATCCACGTTAGTAATTAAAGAAAACACATTAAAAAAATCATATGGTGTAAATAAATTAATAATTTTTATTATTTTTTACATAGAAGAAAAAAGTGGTATTTCTCAAAAATACAAAAGACACTTTTGCTAAAAAAATAAAATTAAAAACTCAACATTTTAATGTCAAGTCCTTTTTAACTATACGACATAGACCGAGCTCCACGTATTACACCTGGCATTTTATTTTACTTATTAATTCCTTTCACTGTCCAAAAAGGAAATAAAGTTGAAAACTTTTTATCAGCAAGAAAATTAGATAAAAAACAGAATAATAATAATTAGGATTAATAGCTAACTAAGTATTTATTTTCGTGTAATACAAGATTAATATTTCTACTATAAAAATTATCAATGAGATTATTACATTTTTCTTTAGATTTTATTTATATATATTAAAATCTCATCAATACTTATAAAATTAAAATAACAAAGATTTGAAAATTTTAATTATATATATATAAAAAAAAAAAGAACTGAAGAAGTGATTAGTTTCTGCTTGGGAAGTTAATTTACCATAAATTAAATTATTATATTATTTTGCTCAATTAAATAAAGAAAGAGGAAAAAACAAACGACAGTGTTAAAAGAAAAATAAAAAGAAAAAAGAGAGAGAATAAAATAAAACAAATGTGTTTGGGTGACGTGGACAGGTTAAGCCAAAGAGCGTCCAAGTTCTCTTCATGTAAGCTTCCTGGGCCCCACTCTCTCTCTATTAATTCTCTCTCTCTCTCTCCTCTCTCTGAGAAACAACGGCGTCAAGTTCAACCAAAACCCATCACACAAGAACAAGAAGAACCAAGCTTCTCTCTCTCTGCTCTGCCATGGCTTCTCTCACCTCTCGTTCATGAACTTCTGTAATGGCTCGTCGAAGAAGATGACTCTTCTGCTCCACTTGGCGAGGTCTCAGAATTCGGGGTTTCTCTCAGGTGCGACACCTGTCCTTCTCGTCTCTCCACTTGGCATCTACTCTTTATATATGTATATATAATATATAGATATAGTGCGTGTCTCGCCTCTCAGTTTCCGGGTTTCGCTGGTTTCAATTTTCTCGGAGAGTCTTCTGGTATAATATTATTTTTTTATTGTGTTAAAAAACGTCGTCTTCTTCGTCAATCGTCACTGTGCTAATTCAAAGTATTATATATTAAAAAATTATAAATATATATATATATATATATATATATATATATGTGTGTTTTTAAGCATAACCCATTTGAGAATTGAGCTCATTTCTACCCAGATCTCATCAAATCAAATTCCTGAGCTGAAAAATAGATTTGGGTTTTTTTTTTTTTTTTTTTGGTGAAGGTTCGATATTCGATATGGTGATGGACTGAGCGAATCAATCCTGATTGGATGCAATGTCGAAGGCATTCGCATCTGGGATTGTGATTTGGAGCTTCCTGATCTTCTTCTCCTCTTCGCTGAGCTCGAGCTCGGCCTCCAATGGCGGCATTATCTCCCGCTGCAACTGCGACGACGAGGGGAGCCTGTGGAGCTACGACAGCATCATGGAGTGCCAGCGCGTGAGCGATTTCCTCATCGCCGTCGCGTACTTCTCGATCCCGATCGAGCTTCTGTACTTCGTGAGCTGCTCGAACGTGCCGTTCAAATGGGTCCTGTTCCAGTTCATCGCGTTCATCGTCCTCTGCGGGATGACGCACTTGCTCAACGGCTGGACGTACCACGCGCACCCGTTCCAGCTCATGCTCGCGCTCACCGTCTTCAAGATCCTGACGGCGCTCGTCTCGTGCGCGACGGCGATCACGCTGATCACGCTCATCCCGCTGCTGCTGAAGGTGAAGGTGAGAGAATTCATGCTGAAGAAGAAGACGTGGGACTTGGGGCGCGAGGTCGGGATGATCATGAAGCAGAAGGAGGCGGGGATGCACGTACGGATGCTGACACAGGAGATTCGGAAGTCGCTCGACCGGCACACGATTCTGTACACAACGCTGTTCGAGCTCTCGGAGGCGCTGGGGCTGCATTACTGCGCGGTGTGGATGCCCAACGAGGAGAAGACGGAGATGGTGCTGACGCACGAGCTGAAGGGGCGGAACTACTCGAATTTGTATAACTTTTCGATCCCGATTAGCGATCCGGATGTGGTGAGGATTAAGCGGAGCGAGGTGGTGAACATTTTGGGTCCGGAGTCGGAGCTCGTCCGGGCGAGAAGCGATGAGATGGGCGAGCCTGGCCCGGTGGCGGGAATCCGAATGCCGATGCTCCGGGTATGCAATTTCAAGGGCGGAACTCCCGAGCATATTCAAGCCTGTTACGCTATTCTCCTTCTGGTTCTCCCCGACCGGCTTTCCCGGCCGTGGAGCAGTCAAGAGCTTGAGATCGTTAAAGTCGTCGCCGACCAAGTCGCCGTCGCTCTCTCTCACGCGGCGGTTCTTGAAGAATCTCAGCTCATGAGAGAGAAACTCGCCGAGCAGAACCGGGCGTTGCAGATGGCGAAGAGGAATGCCATGTTGGCGAGCCAGGCAAGGAATGCTTTCCAGCGCGTGATGAGCAATGGGATGAGGCGGCCGATGCACTCAATCCTCGGCCTGCTCTCGATGCTGCAGGACGAGGGCATGAGCGGCGAGCAGAAGGTGATCGTCGATGCGATGGTGAGGACGAGCAACGTGCTTTCGACTCTGATCAGCGACGTGATGGACAGCTCGACGAAAGATAGTGGTCGGCTTTTGTTGGAGATGCGGTCATTCCGACTGCGTTCACTGATAAAAGAGGCAGCTTGCCTCGCCAGGTGCTTGTGCCTGCACTCGGGATTCGGGTTCGCCGTCGAGGTCGAGAAGTCGCTTCCTGATCACGTTATGGGCGACGAGAGGAGGGTTTTTCAAGTGATTTTGCACATGATCGGGAGCTTGTTGAACGGGAACAAGGAAGGCGGATCGGTCGTTCTTCGGGTCTTCCCCGAGAGTGGGAGTCAGGGACGGAACGACCAGAGGTGGCAGGCATGGAGGCACAACTCGTCGGACGGAGACGTGTATGTCAGATTCGAAATCAAGTTAAGTGAGGGCTGCTCGCAATCGGAGGGCTCGGTACCACCTATTCCACCGCACGCTCTTAGGAGACTCGGAAACGATGGGGCCGAGGAGCAGTTGAGCTTCAGCGTCTGCAAAAGACTCGTCCAGGTTCGTCTTATCTTTGTTCATATGTTCGTCTTATCATTAGTCATTCGCGGGGATCGATTCTTCGTCACTTAGATCATACAAGCTTAAATTACCGTAATTTCCCTAGGGTTAGCGTGTTCTAAACTTACTACGAGTCTCGTGCCTTGAATTCGGTATCTCAAGATATTAAGTCAAAATACTCGTACCAACTGAGCTAGTCTTATTACCGGCTTCAAATTCTAATGCTTTGAACATCGGCTCATGTAATCTTTCGTTTAAAATACCATCTCTAACTGATTCTACAGCTTCAAAACCGGGTTTTAATGTTTAAACCCAACCCAAAGATCCGTATTTTCCCCTCCTTTTCAAAACCTGGAACCGGGATCTGGGTTTCGGGTTTTGGAACCGGTTTCACGCGTAGTTGCTAGTTCCAAAAAGTTCTGCCATGAAACTGTAATTAGGGCATAAAGTGTTCTATAATCTTATAGTTACACATTTGCTTGTCTAAGAAGTTATTTAATTTTTAATTAATCAATTTCTCCATCTCCATTTCAATGGCAGATGATGCAAGGCAACATCTGGGTAACCCCTACACCGCAAGGCTCCGCGCAAAGCATGGGCCTCCTCCTCCGCTTCCAGCTCCGCCCATCGATCGCTGTCGCGATCTCCGAGCCCGGAAACTCCTCCGACCACCCGCACTCCAACTCCATCTTCCGCGGCCTCAACGTCCTCCTGGCGGACGACGACGACGTCAACCGTGTCGTCACCCGCAAGCTCCTCGAGAAGCTCGGGTGCTCGGTGACCTCGATATCCTCCGGGTTCGAGTGCCTGGCCGCGGTCGGCCCTGCGGGATCGCAGATCCAGGTCGTGCTCCTGGACCTGCACATGCCCGAGCTGGATGGGTACGAGGTGGCCGCGCGGATCCGGAAGTTCCGCAGCCGCAGCTGGCCGCTGATCGTCGCGCTGGCCGCGAGCGACGACGACGATGTATGGGACCGGTGTGCGCAGATCGGGATCAACGGCGTGATCCGGAAACCCGTGCTGCTGCAGGGGATCGCGGGCGAACTCCGGCGAGTACTTATGCAGGCCAACAAAGTTGTGTAGCGAACCCTTTTGGGGTTCTCCTTGGAACAAATATTCGAAATCCAATGGTATACAAGTTAGTTCTACTTTTTTTTTTCTTATCCTTTGATTTTGTGAGTTTTGAGTTCCTTATTTTTAATTTTATTTATTAATATTACATATAAAAAAAAATCGGATTTAATTACGGTGAAATGTAGTCCACAGTTTAGGTAATAGTACAAAATGTAGATTAGCGAAGTAACTCTTTTGCAATAAATAAGTGTTTTTTTTTTTTCCAATGGTTTTGCAAAAAAAAATTCTTCTATTTGATAATTAAGGAAAAATTAGAAAGAAAGAAAAAAAGAAAAAAAGAAATGTACAATCCAATTCTTTTATGCCATTTTGATTTTTTTTTTATTTTTTTTTATAATGAAATGGATTAGTTTTTGGGTTTGATTATTGTTTCCAAATTGAAAAGGAGTTAAAGTTGAGCCATGTGAAAACGTACACATTAAGGTGTAGGAACAAAACTTAGATAAATAATTGATTTCTTAGAATTTTGTAACGTTTAACAATGAGTTAATTCTCACTTAATTTGTTTAGATGATAAATTGAATGTAACATACAATTAATTTGGAGCGTTTTAGTTAAATATCGGTAAATGTTGAGTGTTCGATGTTTTGAAGAGCTATTTAATTCAATTTATATTGAACTACAATATTTTTAGTGGTTCTTGCAATAATATACGTTTTTGAGTGGTTTTGTATTTCATTGTTTTTCATTTATTTGTGGCACAACAATATATATAAGAAGGTGAGGGTGGTAATTCGTGTTTGGTCTTGTGTTTGTAGTGTGTTAATTTTTTTATACTAGATCCAAACATTTCAATTAAATAATTGTGTTTGAAAATGAAACTCGAGTATTTAAATGATAAATTAATTATTCTAAACTCGTTGAAGTTAATTAGTATTATTATATAATGTTATATTTTAACTTCATTCATAATTTTATATTTTCATTAATTCAATAATTAAAATAAATAATTACTATTTACAAAAAATTACTATTAAAATACTTAATAATATAGAAAAAATCGATAAAGTAAATATTTTTTCTTTCTGTTCGTGTCTATTAAGTTTTATCGTTTAGTCGTTATTTAATTATATTATAAAATGGGAAATTGGAATGTGACACCATAATAGCGTTTTTTCTAATTATTATTTTTTGAAACTATTCATTCTTAAATAATCAAAATGTTCACTAAAAAAAAAAATCAAAATGTATGGAATCTTGAAGTTGAAGATGTCTGCCACTATAGAGTATTATTCCTTCTTTTTTTTTTTCTCACCCTCAATCTTCGGTGAAAACAAGTGAACTCTGACAAACACTTAAAGATGAAGAAAGAGAAAATTAAACTTCAGAAATTTAGTACATAATAATATAATATACTCTTTTATTCAAGAAATTATAGCTGTTTACTTTATTATTAAAAGGTCCAAGTATCTGGTCTCTGCCAAAATATTGATGCAGTATTATATATGAAAAAGGAATAAAATAAAATTTGTATTTATACAATAACATTATATATTATAATAATAGAGCATATTTATAAATTCTACGTATCTGGAATTCTTGATTATCGTCTTAATAAATACAAGCGACAGAACTCATGGTGTCTCGTATATATATATTGACGATAATACTCATGAAGATGAATATTATATGTATATATATTTATATTATATATAAAGTTATAACATATAGAGAGAATGGGTCAATTAATAGCTTTATAGTGTGTTGTGGGCATATTTTTTGTGCTAGGAAAAGCATGCATGAATCTGAGAGTACGTACATAGACTTTTTCGTTTCCTTTCAATATTATATTATCATATATACATGTCACGTGGACCCTTTCCTTATCTATCACAACCCTACCATTAATACTCATATACCACACGCATATATATATATATAATTATATATTACTAACAAGAATTATAACACGGAAGCTTATTATAGAATAAGTTATAATAATAATAATAATAATTATAACAAATTGAGTTTTTTTTTTTTTTTTTTTAAATGTGGGGCAATAATTATTATATTGACAGCGAAATTGACTTTGAGAAAATAATATTGTGACCGAATTCCTCGAACAAAATTCTTGTTATTTGTCATCCATCAATTTTGGCTTTTACGTGCCCATCAATTTCTTATAAATATGTGTGCATATATTTATTTATAGATATATATTTCTACTAGTACCCTTTTCTGCCCATGAAAAGTGGCAGAATTATATGGTGGTTCATTGAAATGTAAATAATGAAATTCATAAGAATTAATCATTAGGGTTTGTTGGTCGTCTTGTCAAAATTATATGATGGACTCATTTGCATATCACTCTCAAGGGATGACACAACCCCCTCTTCAACTTCATGCCATGGTTTACCCAAATTCATGAGGGTTTAATTTAATTTATTTATATATGTATTTGAAATATTCTTTATTATTTTCTCTTTACATAATTTATTAGTTTTCATGCATGCCAATGCAATGAAAGACGAGTGTTCTTCAAATAATTAAATAGAGAAGATTAATTATGTTAAAGTTGCAGAATTTCTTACCTTATGTAGTATTTAATATTTTGTTGAATTATTAAAAATATATCTTTTAATTTTATTTTTGAATTAATTTAATTTTGGTTTATCAAATGCACAAATTCTGCGGTAATTCATTTATTCATTTATCCATTAATTGCATGCAAAGCTCAAATCAGTCTTAATAAGTGTTCGTGGTTTTCTTTATAAAGTAAGATATTTTAGAGGTTTTTAGACGAAGTAAAAAAAAAAAGTTTAGTTAACCGCTAGACAGAAAAATGTCAGGCACAGGAAGATTTTATGTGGTTTGGCACGTTAATGAAGATCTTATATGGTCCACAGGTTTTCACTATTACAGTGAATAAAATTTGTGTTTTCTGAGAATAGTTCCGGTAAAATTTTAATATGTTTAAGATTTCGTGTGAGAAGAGCTTATTAAGAAAAATAATGAGAGAGTGATATTTTTTCCTCCTTTCGAAGAGGTTATCCCCTATTTTCGAAAGGTTTGTATCACAGTTAATCCACAATTATAAACCCTCGTGCATAATTTGCACGAAAATTTACAATTGTCTTTTTCGTCGACGTGCAAACTTCTGCTAAGTTCAGTACTTGCCGCGGTAAAATTATTGTAAACTAAGGAGAGTTAAGACTGAAAATTTTATTAAGTTTAATTCCGAGATACTTCCGAATAGCGGGGGCCTAATCTGTAAAAATGCATTTCGCAAAAATGGGCCAAACAAATAACTATATACAATAATTAATTTACCAAAATTCAACAGAAAGCTTCTCAAATACCTAATGAAACTACTCATAAATACATAGAAAATCAAAAAACCTCAATTGAATATAAAACGCTCTCCAATTTTATGAGGCTATATCTACACATGAAAATCATGTGTACACATAATAATAAGAAGGTGGTTGGTAGGCCTGAAATAAATGGATACACTCTAAGATGGTGATATACCTGCTCCAATTAATATATATATATATATATTCATATTTTATATTACTATATATCTTATAAAATAAACTTCATCGATTAAATTATTTAAATATAAAGGTCCACAAGTGGGTGCTTTCTTGTCTCTTGAAAAGCAACAAGTTGGGATTCAAAATATATTTCCAATTTAAGGATGACGATATTCAATTCCCTATCTCAAGTTGTCCATTCTAATTTATATAGAAATAAATCCTAAATTTGAAGCAATACAAATAATGAATAAAAAAAACCCTAGTTGGCTTTATTTGATTATTATCTAGGTTTAGTTATTGTGCCAAGGGCTCTGCATCCAAAATAATTACAGGATAAAGTTGGACTTTTCATGGCATTGGATTTCATGAAGTGAATCTAGGAGTCTTTTTCCAGTCACCCAAAAACAATTCCAACTTGGGATAATATATTATATTATTTGTGTTTTTGGTCACACTAAAAATATTAGATGTATATATGTTCATAAAAACTATAGGTTAATCTTTGGCTGTATGAGGCAGGTTGGATTTGCATATGATGTCAAATTAAATAGTGTTTTATGTGCTACATACAAGGGATTTTGTAAGAAAACATACATATATAAATTGATAAATTTTATTGAATATTTTTATTTACTTTTTGTTTTTATTATTTGACTCTCTGTTTGTCAAATAATTATATTATACTCATATATAACTATATCCCGTATATTTAGTTATATATATATTTTTTGTAACTTACCTTGGTACTATGAAAGGTCAACTAGAAAGAAAATACAAAATCCATAAATCTAGGAGCCGTAAGGAACAAATATACATAGAAAAATGACAGTTTCTTATAATAAATATTGTGCTAAATAATTACTAAATTTAAATTATTATAGATTAAAAAATAAGTCAATATATAGGATTAGAAAAGATAAAACATAAAGCTAAGATATGTTGAAAAAACGAAATTACGTTACACGAAGAAGAAACAAAATTAAAGTGTGATAAAATTATATTACGAATTAATGGATCATATAGAGATAAAAATGTATAGTGAACGACTAGTGATATTAATATTTTTTCTACGTAGACAATTTGATACATATAGTTTCCTAATATAAATATTAATATTATTTGCAGAACTATACTAATTCTGTCACAAAATAAATGAATCAGATCCCAAATTATTTTAACCTTTTTTGGCAAAAGGAATCCAAAGAAGCCTCCAAAATTTCCCTTAATTGTACAAGATTAGTATTGAAATAAGGAATTATGAATATAAAATTTCATGTGATTGAGCTTTGAAACTTAGGTTACAAGCATTCTCAAAACAAGTTTATCTCCATAATTGAGTGATTTGGACTATGCTGTCTAATTTCCATTTAAGGAATTCACACATTAATTATTTGATTAATTAATTAGTGCATCTAACAGCTAGGTTATTGGATTTAGCAATGAGATCGTTCGATATGTACACGAAGTAAACAATGAAACGATTATTTATTCCCTACTAGTAATATTAAATTAATATTATTCTCTAGTTATATATATGTAGTTTAGGGTTTTTCTTAAGTTTTGGACTCACGTCCTCTAATCCCTCTCAAATAATTTATTATATATAATTATTTGGGCTCTTATAAAATTCGAACCGGGAACCGATTTTAGAGCCAGAAACCCAGAAAACTGGGTATATGGAAATTTTAATTTTGTTTTTCAAACCCGTGATCTTAGATCCAATGTTAAAACCGGATCCGAGTTATACATAATATTTTTCCCGTCCCCGACATAGAAATTTGAAAAACTGTTCACCTTTCCAAAAAATGAAGAAAAAAATTCAATAGAGCGAGGTTGTTGATTAAGGATGTACAATAGTTTTGACATACATGACTCAAACCAAACGATATACTAAATTAAAATAGGCCCTTGTTTTTGTTTTTTTTAACTATCTATTAATGCTAAAAGTTAAAAATAGATACAAAAATGCAATTTTCTTTTTTATCTATCATTTTTGTACATTATAAATTTAATCTTAAACAATAATTTATTTTATATTTTACCTAAAAGTGATCAAATTCAGCTTTAGAAAAATTACCTTAAGTTAACACAAAACATCAATAAAAATAATGTTAACATTTTTTATTTTTACCATAAACATTAAAAAGAGTTCGGTGTAAAATATGATTTTTTTTACCCTAACTTTTTTTTTTTTATCACTAAAGAGATGATTAATCCTACCTTGTGCTACATTTAATGATCTTAACTAACAACATTGCGAAGAATAACAAATAAATGAGAAATGAAGACCATATACTAAACATATTAGAGGGTAAAATGTTGAATAATAATATGAGTAAAAAAAAAGTAATTTTGAAGGTTTTTAAATGTTTGGGGTGAAACATGCGTAATTTAATAGCGTTGAAGACTCTATGTGATATTTTTTATAATTTTATACACCAATTTACAGTTTATGTGTATTGTAGTACTGAAGTCTTTATGGTGCTAATAAATGATAATGACATAAATACTTTTGTTTCAGTAATAACTAAGTACTTATGCCGCAATAAAAAAATTAAGATTTAAAATATGTCGTGGACATTGAAGTATTTCTAGGTACTTTTACATATATTATCCCATATTAAAATAGCTGTGTTTTTTTTTTGAATTACCAATAAACTCGATTTAAGAAATTGTTTTATTTATAAGATTTTTTTTTCAATTACACCTGGGGGTGTCAATTTGGGGCCGGACACGAAACACCAAACATGAAATTCGTTACGATACGATTTAAATGGGTCTAGCTCTACCAATAATGAATTTGGGTCTAATCGTGTTGAACACGATTAACACTGTTAAATAATGGGTAAACACGGCACAAACACGATAACACGATGAAACTCAATTAGACACAAGTAAAGAGCTAAAAGTTCCATTTTATGTATATTATTAAGAATTTTAATACTTATGATATATGAAATTTATGTTTTTAACTCATTGTACAAATGATAATCATAGATAAATGTTAGTAAATTTTAAAATTTTAGATAAGATAATTAAATAATTTGATTAAATGAGTATAAATTGAATTAATTTAACATTTTTAAAAATACATGAATATGTTAAATACGTAAACTGGTAGACACAATAAACAAGGTATTTAAATGGGGCGGGTTTCGGTCTCATCTTCTTACACGATTAGTATATGGGGCGGGTCTGAGGCTAAGCAAAATAAGTAAAAAAACAACTAAGACTCTGCACGAACACGACACGAAACCGAATAGCCACTCCTTTACACCTAAAGCATTTGATTATGTAGTACGTGGTCTGCTGTTTTCTTGTCGTTTCTATGTTCGTCGTTTATTTGTCCTTCACTTCTGTCGTCGTTTATTTATCAGCTGTCGTTTTCATGCTATTATTTTCAAACCATAGTTAATAAGAAGTTAAGAACAACGATTTTATGAAGACGACGACTAATAGAAAATATCAACTCTCAAATTGAACAATTACGATTCAAATGTCCCTGGGATTTCTTTCTGCATGGTATTAAAGCAGAAAAGGATGGTTCCGGCAAAACTACCGAATGTCACTCTAAATAAATAGGCATATTTTCAATTTTTAAAATGCGCTAAATTAATAGCAAACTCATTAAATTTGCATTTTCTATTGATTTTATCTTAATCTATTTATGTACGTCATTTACACTCGTATGCCTCGTATTAAAGTATTTGACGCAAGAAATCCTAAAATGTGAGTAAAAGAATAGTGTTAATTTTGAAGTGTCAACGTAAACTATATGAGGTAGAATCAATATCGTATTACAGATTATTACAGATTACTTTCTTCTTATAGAATACTTTACAGTGATTGGTGTCCTTTTGTCAGTCTTCAGTTCATTGCTAGGACTAGGACTTACAATAATATCGTATTGTTTGAGAAAGACAAAGCGTGATGTAATTGCAAGCAGAAAAAAAAAAAAGACAACGCGTGATGAGAAAAAGGTAAGAGTTTTGAAGCCCTAGTGGATTGTAATCACTGGGTAGAAATTCTCATGGATCAAGTAATTCTGTGTCTTTATTATTGCATGCATCCTCATTTTTTTAAAACATATTTTCATAATAGATCACATGTATTTCTATTTTTATTTATACATGTAAAACTAGATAAACACAATTTATAATAATTTTTAAAAATCTTACAAAAACTCTATCGCTATAACCGATAATAAGAGAGTTTGGGGAAGGCTAACATTAGTTCCACTTGGAACTTTGAATTTAGCATCAATTGGTACAGTGCAAGACAAAAGAGTTAATTTATAAAATTCAAAATACAATCTGGCTTTCTTTCAAGGACATATTATATACATATATGCTTATGAACACAACGTTGAAGATTTCATTTTTTTTTTGGCCGGCATATTAAAAGAGTTCAAAAAGTGCAGCCAAATTTGTTCTTGTTTCCACTTTATTATTCTTGGCAATGTCCTAGAGAAAAATGACATAGTGCCGGAAAACCAACTTTCGAAGTCCGTAGAGTATTGGTAACAAAGTCAAATAACCGTCATCGTCTTTTTCTTTCTTTCAAATAACCGTGTAGCTTAGAGATTGAGGCCTATACAAAAGAAAACTTTTTGTTTTTCTTAATTTTGTTAACAAATTTGTTTTTGATACTTACATTTGTAAAACCCGACTCCGCTATGTATATTATCCAAATTAACTTTATATTTTTTTTAATAGAGTTACTCTATTGACCAAGACTACATGTGCTCACATTACAAGATATATTTGCAGTATTAGAACAGGGTGAGACTATTGGCCGTAGACACTATCAGCTATTATTTATATATTTGCTATTTATGTGTCTCGCTGAGGACTTCTTAAAGAGTCTTGTAGTGAATTTATTGGGCAAACAAACTTGGTCAAATTACTTTATACTGATATCATGTAATTTTTATTAGTTTATATGATATCCGCCCGTTTATATGTGTCCCAATCAAGGTTCTAAATATTGATATCGATATCGTTTCGCACTCTGCAGTATACGGATATATCGCTTGTCGACGGGCATGCCGATGGATAAATCTGAAGAAAAAGATATATCGCTTGCCGAGAATATCGCATAATTTCGCCGATATATCGCATGCCGATCGAAATATTGATAGATATTTCCAAAAATATTTTTAGTATTTCAATCATAACTTTATATAGTTTCTAAACTACCGATTTAATAAATATGACACGTAGTTATAGCCTAGAAAACACTCATAAATCATAATATAACACAAACATATAACATAAAAGTCATACCTCGTAACATAATGTCGACATAACATAAATTAAGCTAGGCATTATGATAAATTCATAGAGAACGAACATAAATATGAAACACAATTTTAAATGCCGATATCGATGTCGTTTTGCACTATCTATTTTACGGATATATCGATGCTTGCCGACAGATAAATGAGAATAAATGGATATATCAATTTTCGGAGAACATCGTATCGCACTTCTAATTTTCTGGGCACGTCGTGGATATATCAAGGACATTTAAAACCATGGTCTCAATATTCAATAATATGCTTAAAAACCCAAATGGCAAAAGAGCATGTATGAAATGGGCCGTAACGAGATGGGCCAGTCATGTTGAGATATTCTCAAATTAAGCCTCTTACTAAAATCAGACCTTATCCAATTAAAACTTTACCACTTTGACCGCTTTTTATTTACTATGTTTCAAAAACTTTGAAATGAAACAATAATTTATAAGCAACTTACTGACGAAGGAAATATCAGGGAATATACCGAAACCCCAATCGTAGCTTGCATTTATGCTTCGTGGTTTACGCTACGGGCTAAAGTTGTACTTTATTTTTGCGGGTTACTATATTCAACTTAATATTGTAATTTGTGACTTATATTTTATTGTTATTGTTCTATTTTAGTTTGGATCTGTATTACATTCATTTTTTTTTTCATCATAATTACAAGCTAGTTTTGTTTAAATTCAGGTTATGCTTATTCATCCGATTTAAAAACCGAATTTCTTGTTTTAAAACTGGGTTTTGAATCAAACTCAAAATTTCAATAACCCGGATTTTGAAAAGAGATGCACTTATAGTTGTTATGAAACCCAAATCCTAATTTTGAGTTTCCAAAGAAATAATTGCATTAAAAGTTCCCAAAAAATAGGCTCATTTTATAGAAATACAGATCTGTAATCCGTGATGCTTTATTTGGATTCCAAAATAATTGTGTCAGAATTAAATTCTAGGAGTGTACAAAAAGTTCAAAAACAAATTTTGGGACTTAAAACCTTATTACCAAGACCCTAAAGACCCAATAATAAAGTTCAGGTCCATAAAACAAGGTCTTTGGTCCATTTAGACCGCATTGAGTCTTCGGTAATCGGTTTCAATGTTGAGAACCGGCACCGATGACCCATTTGTACCGAAGACCCTATTTAATTATTAATTTTTATTTTATGATAAATTCATAAACAAAATAAGGTACTTCCACAATAAATTAATTTTATCTCTAGACATTTGTTTTTTTTTTTGTTGTTGTTTTGAATTCTAATGTTCTTAGAGTTATGGTTTTCACTCGGGTTATTAAGTTTATTCAACGTCATCAAAAAAAGACAAGCAATCATTTATTACAAATAGTTATTTTTTTCGTGAGTAATTAATACGTTTTGTGTTATTTTACATAAAAATGAAAGTATCATAGATGAAGATAAAGTTTTACAATACTTTTTTTTACTATAAATGAGAGTCTAATTAGGTCCAAAACTGAATGTAAGACCGAATATTGGTCTTTAATAAGGTTTTCGGTACAAACGGTTATGGCTCTAAAAAAACAAGGTCTTCGATTTTCAATTTTAAAAACTGTATAGTAGGATCAAAATCTTTTTAAAAATAAAACCCATAACAAAGACCATATTATGCACTCCTAAAATTAATCAACCGAAAGCAAACAAGCAATAGATGCTTAAATACTTTAAGCTTAATCCAAACAAGAATAAATTAAGTCTTAATTTTAACCAACTGAATCCAAAATAATCCACTGAAAGGACATCTGTAACATTCTAAATTCAGAAGCATTTAACAAGCTTCATTTGGGTCAAATCAATTTCTTGTAACATATTATGAACAAACAAAAAAACAAAAAATCCATTGAAAAGACATCATTATTATCTGATTCTGATGAAGCACTGAGGGCTTCTTTTCGTTTGGGCCTGTAAATTAAAGCCTTATTCCCAATCTTATCTGACTGATTTGAGGTCCTAATAACCCAATTTTCTTCTAATTAACGTAATATCAAGGGTTAATGATGGCAAAAATACCCAAAGTTTGGTCAAAGAACCCCTCGGGTACCCAAAGTAAGTTAATGGTGTTACAAGAATGAAGTGGTCAACTCCCTAAATGTGACTTTGGGTATTTTTGCCACCACTTTTAAACTTTGGGTACCCGAGAAATTCTTTGACCAAACTTTGGGTATTTTTGCTGTCATTAACCCATTTTAAATGTGCCATTAACAAATTTTCTTCTCTATTAAGAGTGACATGTGTTAAATACTTAAAGGTACATCTAAAACTTTGTTGAATCAATAAAAAAAAAAATCAGAATAATAAAGAGAAGTAAAATAGTAAGAACTAATTGTGACAAATATAGAATGCTGAAAATTTTATCCATAAAAAAGAAGATTTGAATTACTGTTATAAACAAACAAAACAAAAAAAATACTTACATTGCTATTAGCTTTAATATCAAACAATAATTAAAGAAAAAACTATAATGGTTGAGGTAGAGCTATCTTAATATATTATGATAGTATTAACATGATTGATTATCATAGATTATGGACTCACCAAGAGGTCCATTCAACAAGTTCTAATTATGTTACAAGTGATATGAACGAATAGGTATTATGAATATGTTCATATATAAAAAGACAAATCAATAACAAACAAAAAAGGAAATGGGAACCACACACACACACACACACATATATATATATATATATATATATATATATATATATAATAGGTGAGTGATTTAAATTTGTTGAATCATTGGTCTTAAATAGGGTTTCATATGGATAATATGATGGTTTTATTTTTTAGCATATTATATAGAAAATTTAGACAAAAGAATTAGGAAAATATCATGTGGTACTATATAGTAAATTTAGAAGAATTAAAAGGCAACTTGAGTACAAAAAAGTCTAAGTAAGAAATTGTCAATCAATATATACATGAAGGCCAAAAATTGGCAAAAAACACGGAAACATAAAAACCTGTATCAATCACAATCAACCAAGCACTAAAGCTAAAGTTATACAAACTATTAATAATGTATATATATATATATATATATATATATATATATATATATATATATAGAGAGAGAGAGAGAGAGAGAGAGAGAGAGAGAGAGAGAGAGAGAGAGAGAGTCAATGTTATGACTAGTGTAGTGAGGCATGTCTAAATCACAATAATGTCTCCATGTAGTGACAAACAGATAAAGATTACCAAGTTTGTGATAGCATCACATTAAATAATATAATGTAGGGAAGACAAGACTTTACTATATAATATATATATATTATATATAAATAAGAAATTACACTTAAAGTAAATGAAGCCGTTTGCGAGCCACACGAAACATATGACAATTGGGCACGGGCAGTACTTGGAAATCAAATATGATTGTGTAGATTTCTTCAAGGTTTCTAAACCACCCCATCCACATGAATATTTAATTCTCTTATATATTCCCACACAAATATGCCAATTATTGCCGGCTATGTTGGACTTGGACCTCCCTCTCTCACTCACACATATATTTACGAATTTCACACATGCACGAGGATAAAGACAATATAAAATTAGTGTATCACTTTATAAATCATCATAATTAACGATTATATATTCGAGTATAGTGCTTAATTTTACGTTGTCTTTTGAGTAATCCCAATCTTGAAGACAACATAATGTAAAGTTGATGCATCAATTTATAAAATCATCATATTTGACTCCAATGAAGTGATGCATGATTGTTTAGTTTTACCTTTTTTAGGCCCTTGTACCGAAGGGGATTAAGACCTATCTTTCTCGAGGACAAGAAAATTTAAAATTAAAGTTCTACTTTATAGATCATCGTATTTGAATATTTTTAAAGGATGATACCGTTTATTTGTACTATTTGTCTTCGTCGCTAAGGAGTTTGAATTTTCTCTCCCACACACACAAGAACGAAGACTAGCACATCAACTTATAAATTATCATACATCAAGTAATAAAATGTATATTTTTATTTTATTTTTTCGTGATAGCTAAAGTTGTGTCCTAAATACAAGTTGATGCTCTCTAGTCTACTATTTTACTTTATAATATTCGTCCACACTAAGCATTGTTTATTGGTTCCCCTCGGTTTTGGAATGACGAATTAGCAACCACCCTTTAATATATACAAAAATATTAAGAATATCTTTTGTTCAAAACGTCAAGCTATACGGCAATAATTATTAATTAATTAATTAATTTGTGAGCGATGACCGACGAGTTATTGATTGATACATCATAACAAAAAATCAACTTGTTTGATTAGATTTACCCTGACTCAGGGTATTAAGGACGAAGATAATTACAAAAATTGTGATTACAAGTAACTATATATGTAATGATTATGTTTATGATTTTAAGTCGTAATTTATTACAAACTTATATTATAGTTGATAGCGATTATGCATGATTCGTCTAAGAATGGACATAAATTGGTGTTCCCACTATTAATAAAGCTAATTGGAATCTCTATTTTGATTTTGCTCTATCCACTTAGAAAATCCCCACATTAATTGAATGAATTGAGATATAGAATATAAGTCAATTTACAATTCAAAATGAATTAATCACATACATATGATCCATTTAAGGCACATGGGATCTTTTTTTAATTTCATATTAACACACTTTATATGTTCTTACTTGCCAAAATTGTGATAAACTAGATGATTTTGTCATGTGTTGTAAAGACCATCTTCTATATATAATATATTTTTTTTTTATGTTTTTTCAATTTCACTTTCCACTTATTGCAATAATGGTCTAAGTGGTAGGAAAGTGGCCTTTCATGGTATAATTTGATTCCTACAAGTTGCAGCTATATATATATATATGTATATATGTATATATACATATATATATATATATATATTATTCTATAGTTTACTTCCCCCAAACCTCAAATCAATGTCCCCTTAATATATTTTTTTCTTTTCTCAAGTTAATTTAAAAGCATTATGAGAAGAAAAAAAATGTAATTTTTTGTTGAGTTTGATATTATTAAATATACATTATTGTAAATCAAGCGTAACATATTTAAGAGAAATGTAAAGAATATTATCGCTCTATCGTCTTTTTATATTTTATAAACAACTAAGTGTGATTACCTTTCTTATCAATCACTATACTTGATCCAAATTAAGCAACTATTAGATAAAGAGAAAAGAAAGAGTAAATAGAATTTGTTGAACACATATAAATTAGAATCTGTATCTTCATTTTATTAATATATATATATATATATATATATATATATATTTCTGTTACTAATGAACCATTTAGTCTTTCTATACCTAAAAGAATGTGCTCTAATAATAATAATAAATGTATGGTCCATTAATATTTAATGGCAAGGGTCTATATATAATGCATGCTGATGTAACTCTTGATTTGGCATTATTATTCATGTGATGCAGCAATAATATTATGTGAAGTGACATCAGAGACATCAAGCCTAACATGATCCCATATTAAGCCAAAAGAAGTGCCTCTTATTATTTGCCTTTTTTTATTGTTATTTTATATGGATTGACCCAAATTATGGCGAGGGAAAACCCTAAACACAGGAGGATACTTTTTTTTAGCTTTTAAATTACTTATATTTCTAATTAACATTATAAGTACACTAAACAAAGAAAGTTGCTTTATTTACTTTTCTCATGATTTTTTTATTTTATTTTTTATAGTCATTGATTTTAAAAAAAAATAGAAGTGAAACATCAAGTTCTTTTGTTAAAAAGAACTCGGAATATAAAGATGAAGTAAAAAAATATGCAAAAGTAAGATGACAATGTTTTGTTAATACAGTTCGATATTTTTTTTTTGTGAAGCCCTCACCCATATTAATCAACAAGGAACAAACTAGAAAACTATTCTTAGATGATGTTACCAGTGATGTAATCATACTTGTAACGGCTTGATTAAGAGATCGACATGGTGGTTCGACAAGCAGGTAACGCGACTTCCAACGTAGATCACACAACACAATTGATGATAACTAAAGCGCTTCAAACTTCTTTTAAAAAAAAAATGCTTAAGGCTCTAGTAGGCCCACCAAGATCTCATTCTTTGGCTGAAATGGATGCCTTTTTCAAAGCACTGTAAGTATTAAATATGGTCCATTAAGTCCTCCACGAAAGCAACAATCACTTCCATATTTAGCCAACTTATTTTACTAATTTTCATTAAGACTTTGAATTGAACCACTCGAAAGAATTTGAATTTTTCTTAACCTCTCAGCTCCAAAATTCGACAGGCTATTGTTAACCATGAATAATCTTGAAATTTCTAATTAAAACGGACCAATTCTTTACGAAAAACGATATCACAAAAGTAACCGCACGTCAATATAGCAAATAAAACTACCAAACGAATAACCGCAACAAAATTGTCAAATAACATGGATTTTTCAGCACCTAATAAGGATCTGAGTAGTTGAGTGACTTGATGATGTATTAATACGTGACAAACACAACAGGAGGCAAAGTGGGGGTTGCAGAAAATATAAGAGAAATCTAGATTCATAGCTTCCAATAAATGCAGTAATATAAGTACGTACTATGCACTCTTTTATTCAAGGAGCTTAAACATTCCCACATGATTCATTAATTCACTCAAAACTATACTGGCATAACACGAATATATACATATATATATATATATATATATATTTCGAAGTATATTTTTTTTTATCATATCACTAACTAAACTAAACTGCGCGTGTACGCTGTACATATATTGATATAAACTATATACTTCCATAGTGCACTACTTTAATTATGATTTGTGGCCAAAGTAACTTGAAACCTAAAAAAATGAGCATAATTACACTTATAAGTATATATAAATCTCATTATACCCAAATCCGTTTCTTTGGTCAAGTTCCGTATCTTCACGACATGACATTCTTAATTATTATACGTTTTGACGGGTATGTTTCATAATCTCTTCTCCGTTGCAACATTTCTAATCAAAATGGATTATGATCGGCGGTTTTCTCCCAAAATTAAAATTTAATGTAAAACTAGTGCTGATTTTGTTTTAGTTTTGTTATTATTTTACTATCAAAGTTTATATAGTCAAGTTTCAGAGGTGTACTACACAAACAATAAGTCTGGAATTTCACATTCTAAACGATATTATTGTGCACTAAAAATATAATTACAATAGTTAAGAACTTTTTTTTTTCTTCATGATAAAATATTAGGTTAAGTTATCATTCAGTGGATGGGGAAAATGCTGACGTGTACTCCACGACAAAGTCAAGGCACGATAATATTTCAGCATCAAACCAATTTATGGTATTAAATATAAATTCAGCCCCACCATCTAAACAAAGAAAAAAAAAACATATTAAATTACACTGACTTTAACATACAAACGGCCCCTAATGAGCGCTCTTATTTAGTGTCTAATTGGTGGATTATCCTTTTTCTTCTATCATATTATTTAATGTAAAGTTACTAATACATTTTATATTAAAATCTTAGTAATTCATTCATAATAAAACCAGCCGTTGAAAGTCTTACTACAGTAAAACTTCGATTATATAAAAAATTTATTCGACTCCGAATCAAATTTAATTAACTAAATTAATAATTTGCTAAATTTATAAGATAATATAATTTTTAGAAGTATATATGTCTCAATTGACATATAGATTAATAATTGAATATAAAAATAATAATATACATATATAATTATGTATTCACTATAAATAAAATATAACATTGTATAACTATTTTGAATAAAAAAATAAATTACACTAAATATAATAAAGAAATTAAATATATTCATGTGTTATTCATCACTTCAAGATGGTCTTAGAGTTCATTAAATTTATTGTTTATAGTTAGATTTAAATGGGTACCATTAATCCAAATAATGAGACATTGAAAAGATAATTGACCTTAACTAATTAAGATCATGTCTTGCGTCTAGGGTGAGCATGGTTTGGGTTAGGCCGTCCCGATGTTTTTTATGGACTCGACTCGTTCATATTGGGTTATAAAAAAGAGTCTGATCCGAGTAAATAATTGCAATGCTCGAACCAAACCGACCAGATAAAAATCGGGTTTGATTGGTTTGGGCCGTCGACTCCGAATAATTAAAATTTAATTTCATATTACAAAAACTAATATGAAAAATATGCATCAATGTAACTCAAAGCTCAATTCAAAATACTCCAAACAAATTGAATAATATCAGGTTCGGCCCAATCCGGTCAAAATTTGAGCGAGTTAGTTTGGGATCGGGTCTTTGCGGATTGAACATCGGGTTGGGTCTAAAATGCTCACCCTACTTGCGCCTATAATTAACATATATATATATATATATATATAAATATATATATTGGTGAAGATATGCGCCGTAGATTTGGAAAGGAACATATATCTGGAAAGAAAGAAAAAATGATTGCTGATTCTATATATACTTATTGCATTTCTCTTAGATAAAATGAAGTTTGATTATTGCTTATTTTGATTGTTTATTCCAAGTTATCCATTGGAATTGCATACTTTTGCTTTGTAATGTATTATTTATTATACAAGTTGCTAATAATTTTCCATTTAGAGCTTTTATATGACACGTGAATCCATGTGAAGAGGGTCCTTCTTTTCTTGCTTAAATAATATTAATATACCTCTATCTATATAGGATACTTTTTTGTTGATAACATCATACTTTTAGAAAGGTTAATCTCCATTTGAACTATTACTGTTAAACTATTAAACTATCCTAGTAATTAATTGATTTCACTTGATTTTTTAATTATTTTAAGAATAGTAATGAAATAGATTGATGACTGCTTTTGATTCATCACAATAATGTGTCTAATAGTGACATACACGATCATAAATAAATAGCACAAAATGATCGGTAAAAATGATTATAAGTACATAAATACATATAATTTACTCATTAATATACCAACAACTCGTTGATATATCCATAAAATCGGACCATAAAGTGTTTACCGATAGTAATATTTTACATGTTGTTTCAACGTATATATATTGCATTTGTCTGTGTCTCATTCGATCGCGGCACGGGAGCAAGTAAAAATAGAAAAACTCACATTGGGTTTAGGGATAATCAGGCTCGAACTGATGACTTCCATCACGTCAAAGTGACACTCTACCGTTGAGTTATATCTCTTCTCCTGTCCCCGTCGAAAAATAGAACTTACTAATCCTAAGGCATATATATATATATATTTTCCCTCTTGTAATATGTACAGGAACCTGGTGTAATAAGAAAAGGAAAAATTCCATTTAAAAAAAAGTGTTATAATTGGTTATCTCTTCTCACCATGGCTTGTCAAGTTATAAGACGACGAAACCATCAATTATTAGAAAATTACAATAAAAACAATGAATAGATGTGGGTCTTGATCACTTTTCTTTAGAATTATAAGATCTAATATATGATTTGGAATAACATTCGAGCAATTATGGACATATTTTGGATGATCGTTGTTGTCTTTTAATGGGCTAAACTCATACATGCATGCACTTATACTAGTTAAAATTAATAGAAAATTTATAATAGTGCACTAAGAATATATATGTTAATATATCCAAGGTGCGAAATGCCGCGAAATTCACGTCGATTTTCGTTTTTCCGGAGACTAGCTGTCGTTTTCCCAAATGCCGCGAAATTGGAGGAATGTCGTTTTTCGTTTTTACTCATAAAACTGGCGAAAAATGACTCGAATTTCGGAAAAAAATTAAACTATTGGTAGATTTCGGCTACCAATTAAACTTTTGCCCCCACACCACCCCATCCCGTCTCGGCCGGCCGGACGGACGCCGGCGGCGCGCGCGCGTGGTAGTACATTTGTGTGAGTCCTCCCCCATCCACAAAATCCTATGACCCTAAGGGCCCAAGCCCTTGTCCCTAATATTTGGTATATAAACATCACCAAACTCTTATCATCTATCAATGTGGGACTTTTGTTATTCAACTAATATCACACATTCACACTTAACATACACTTCACCTAATAAATTAACTTAATATTATACACTTCAAATAATATTATACACTTAACATACATATACACTTAATATATAATATTATATTCTTCAACTAATAATAAATTTGTTAACATACATACACAATTTACATGCATATTCACTTATTATAACACACTTAACATATTCACTTCACATAATAATTTGACTTAATATTATACACTTCAACTAATAATGTGATTTTACATTATACATTTCACCTACATATTTAAGTTACAAATGTGTTTTGTTGTATACAATTATGTCTTGTATTTATTAAATATGTAGTTTTGAACCTATATAAATATCATGCTTAAATACTCAAATATTTTTTACAGAATATCCGTCGGCATATCCATCGGCAAGCGGTATGCCCATTCGAAAAATGCGGTAAATCCGGTAAACGACATGCCCTTTTTTTTACCATTTGCCCATCGACATACCCATCGGCAAGCAATATATCCGTAAAACGAAAAATGCGAAACGAAAACAGCAAGCGGCATTTTAAACCTTGAATATATCACATCGCTCGACTAAAATTATGTTTAATATATATATATATATATATATATATTATATATATATAAATTCAGCCAATTACAAGAGAATAAGACTAGATAAAAAAAAAACGGTGTACAAGCGTACAGTGTTAGTCCCAAATATTTGGAACTTTTACCACAAAGCCCACTCACTTTTACAATGAAGACACTAAGAGAGAGAATGATTTTTCTCTATTGTATATAACCGAGAGAAATGATTGTGAGGTGATTAAAAATACAACAACATCATAGCTTTATATAGGAAAACAAAAGCTTGTAGATTTACTATATTACCCTAAGATAGGCAAGTAAAAACGTCATCACTTTGTTGGACATATGTGTCCTTAAACAAGATATTTATCCATTTGTAAAAGATTATAACAAGTCGTTGAATAAAGATGATACTTATTATGTTAATCTTATTATAGTTTCTGTAGAGTAAAATAGAATGTTTGATTCCTTAGTTCATAAAGGATGCAATTATGTTATTATTATCACAACAGAGTCATGTGACGAAGAATTAATAAGCATAATAAATGAACTTAAAATGTCCGTGACCTGATTAACTGGGTGGGAGCCCATTAATCGGTAAGGTCATTAATGTGACTAAAGTGACAATCCTATTCTGGATTATGTGTGTGTCACACTCACTAGAAGTGCATTAAGTATGAAGCGTCTTCATACTGGACTGGACCTGACTTAAACTCGAGAAGTTGTCATATAAGACCGTCACTGACAACTTGTAGTTGAGTCGCAAAATGATGATCAAATGGATATTAGTTCTAAGTCCTGAGTGATCATGAGTCCGAGCTACTGGCTTGATTGTTCTTTGATTTAACCGTTAAAGAACACAAGATATTACCGTTGTTCCCAACACTATTATTTTGGGAACATGATAGTCAGTAGTAAGAATAGCTTGATCATAGACATGGGCATCACACAGCTCTCTTCAGAGTCATGATGATTCCCTTGGTTGTCAGTGGTGAGAAGTGAGAGGTACCCGTGCGCAACTTATGAATCGAAACCATAAGTGGGTTACTCATAATATTACTGGCTGAGTCAAGGATGAAAATGCATTGAGGGGCATTACAGTAAAAACCGCCTGCTCATGTGTGGGTCATCAAGTGAAAGAACAGTAATCGGTATTTGATTGAATCTAATGGACACCCTGGTGTTATAAGGGAATAATATATACCGTATCACGAAAGAGTGGAGCCTCGGTTCTATAGTGGAATCACTTCGAGGTTTGACGAACAACTAGCAGTTCGTTGGAGCTTAAGTGATACGGGTCCATGGTCCCCAGGATAGCTCCGTAACGAATGATACGTACGTGATTAAAATACATTCTGGATAATGTTTAATCATTTGGCTCGACTTATAAAACTGACAAGTTTGTGTCAGACGTCAGATAGTTTTATCGACAGCGTGGCAAAAGTATCATATTTTGGTACACATAATTAACTGATAAAAATAAAGTTAGAATTTAGATTTTTGAACAGCGCCATGTTGTTCTAAATTAAATTCTAAGCAACTTTGCTTTTTGAACCAAGTCATTCTGACTTACGGTTTGTGATTTATGGATTTTCTAAGTTTATGACTCGGTTCGATAAGCTATGAAATTAAATCACATGTCACGAATTTAAATGATGGTGTTGCACCATGACATTTAATGTGTGATAAAGAGATCAGGCTTTATTAATATAATTTAATTATTTAGATTTAATTATTAATATCTTATTAATAATTAATTAATAATTAAAGGATTTATATTAATAAATAAATAATATATTTATATATATATTGTTTCATGTGTATATTCGAATTAGGGTTTGGAGATAACAAACCCTAGCTAAATTCGAATCACTGAATTGAAGATTTTATTTTTGCGACATAAGTACCTGAAGTTTGGTATTTTGGCAAAAACCCTAAAATCAATTTAATCCATTGGATCGGTTATGATTTAGTATCAACCGTTGGATTGAGATAATTGATTTGAACCCTAATGTAATTCGAAATTGAAACTTGGTGACCAAGTTTAGGTATTTCGAATTTGCTTGATTAATTATGTCCGTTGGATCGGTTTTGAGATTTTATCTTTAAACCGTCGGATTAGAAATGAATTAATATTATATATATGATATTAAATTCGAATAATTTTGTGATAAGAGTTCGAATTAGGGTTTTGTAAACCCCTAGGGTATTTGACTTTATCCCTAATTGATTTGATCCATTGGATTGGTTTAAGATTTATTTTTAACCATTGGATCTAGATAATCATTATCAAATTCGAATTTAAATATATATATATAGTATTATTTGAAAATATATAATATGATGATAAGATTAAATATTTTAATCTTATCTTGTATTATTTAATTAATTAAATCCCTGATTAATTATATCCATTGGATCTAGATGAGATTGAATCTGGATCATTGGATTGAAATAATTATTTATATTTAATTAAAAGAATTCGAAAATTGGGAGGGAAAATCTCCAAATCGGTTACAGCTTGAGCCTATAATTAGGAAGCTCATTCTACACATTTCAGAAACCTCTCCCCAGAGCAAAAACTCGAGCTCTCCCTCTCTCTCTAGGGTCTGCGAGTTTTCTGCTTCTGATCTCTCTTCTGGTTCGGCTTAGGATATATTTTTCTCCGGTAGCTTTAAAAGAACCGTCAGTTAAATTTTTGCGACGGAGTCCTGCCAGCGAAGCCCACGCTTCGGTAGCGAGGAATCCAGGAGAATATCCCGGAAGATCACGGGAGTTTCCCTCAGCACCGGCGGAGCCCTGCCAAGTCAGAACGCGCAGCCGGAATCATCAGTTGAGGTACGGCCTTATGCATTGGGTAAATAAATGCAACCATTTACTGCTTTCTATTTGTTTCCTAGTTCGACTAGATTATTAATAATGAATATGAAAATATTAGATTCGAAATATTTATCATATCTTGTTTTTTGTTACCCGATATCCGTGTCGACGGTCCGATAACAAGATTTCCGCTTTAAAATGAATTTTTAAATGTTACCGGGACGGCGCGGAGGCTATTATCGTGGTAAGGAAGTCGACTTGATACCTTCGATTTCCAACACACTTAGCTAAGCAAGGTTGCAACTTGCTTAGGATAAGACTTAAAGTGCAAGCTTATCCATTATATACACGCGATGGACAATCTTATATTTGGCAATACGGCATAATAATACAGCATAATAGTATGATGGTCTATATAATAAAAGAATCTTAATCAAACAAACATCGTAGGCAATGAAAATTGTATAGGGCCCTGTGGCGTAGAGTCTTGTAAACTCGCAATTAAATCTAAAAGAAAATATTATTTAATTGAATTCTTTTTCGAAACAAAAATAAAATTTACGAAAAAAGCTTTTATAGTATTGACTGCCAATTTACACTTAACCCCTCGCACATCCTGCACTGTCCCGTCCAATCATCGCAAAATCATATTACACGTTTCTTACATACAATATGAATAAAAACATTTTGTGTGAGCTAAAAGCTGAATAAGATACACTATTTTCTCAACAAAAAATAAAATCTAAAGAAAACATAATAACGATACAAGCCAAAAATTACACTTCATTTTGTTGGTTCTCAATGGGAATGGATATGCCAAAAGAAGAATACGAAGAACAAACAAAAAGAAAGCAAGAAAACTTTGGGAGAAAAAGCTTCTCTGATTAATCGAATCGCAAATATGAGTTACAAGAAAATAAACACTAACAATAGTATTTATAGGAGACCAGAAAAACAAAACCCCAGCTAAAACTTCCTAAGATAGACGCAATCTTATATTTACAATTTACAATCAAATCCTAATAAAATCAGGAAACCAAATCGTATCAAATCTCCAAACTTGGTCCTCAAGTTTGGCTTCTGGTCGTATGTTCCTAGCAGGGCTCTAGGCTCTCTTTCTGCTCGTGGAACTCCTGCTAGAAGTTCTTCTGGTATGGGCATATCTGGTAGGAGCATTCTTGGTCGGTTCCATTTATGCTAGGAGGATTCTCTGGTCGGACCCATCTCTGGTGGGAAGTTCTCTGGTGGGAGAACTCCTGGTAGGAAGATCTCTGGTCGGGCTCATCTCTGCTAGGAAAGCTCTGGTGGGGAAATCTCTGCTAGGAGTTGAGCCAAGTCAGGATTAAAATCACACATTTTATGTTTTAGAATCTATTACGAATCTTTCCTACGTTATTACCATCTTGTGTACATACCAACTTGCGTGCAAGGTTATCGGAGCGGACGGGGTGGACATGTCGCGAGCTCCAAGCCCAATAACATCGGCGGTTCATGACTACTGCATGATTAATCCCGTCATCGATTTATGCCCACAAAGGAGACATGAATGACCTTTTAGCAAATCAAGTAGTTAATGGAAAAAGCACTCGATGTAATAACACAATTATGTTCTTTTGGTGAGAATTATATAAAGAATATTCTTTCTTATATATTTATTTAAGTTTGTGTTTATGCATGTATGTCCAAGCCCTGAAACTATCATCAACAAAAGAAGCGTTAAGTTTAGACTCAACAAGATACCTCTTCTAGATTAGTTTAAAATGAATCGTTCACAATCTTATGATCGATAGGGCATTCATATCTAATTAATGATTGTTTGAATAAACTACTGCTATCGGATCTTGTGATATTGAGAGTTGAGACTCTAGAGTTTATTTTTGATATCTTAATGAGGACACTAGGCTAGACCTATGACAATTTGAAGTTCGAGATAAAATTGTTTCATTACTCGAAGCTTCAAAATCACAAACGAAGGTTATATTGTCTCGTTGAACTATGTGATTCACATATATGAAATTCGTATTGTAAAAATGCTACCACATTAGTATCACATCATGTTTTGTTCTTTGAAGTGTGAGCGAACAAATCGGGACTGGTATTCAGTAAATAATATATTCTATGAATAAAACATGTAACATGTGATGACATCTCACTTTATGTTTTTGTCGTTCACAAACAACAAAGGAGTTGATTAAATAATAACCGAGGGGTAAAACAATAATTTACATTCCTCTTGGTTACTGATACACATAAAGGGTAATATCGTAAAATCGGTCGTGGACCATGTGAAGAATAATTATATCACATCAAATGGAGATAAGAACGCGTGCGAACTTATAGTATTTCAATATCGGTATTTTAGTGGAGTCGACTAATATTAAGAATTAAAAGTTCGGAAAAAGTTCGTGAACTTTAATGTCCGGACTTTATTCTAAAGCTTTGTTCATGTCGGTCCATGATGAAGTCTCCATGTTATACTTTCGGACGAGACTTTGATGGACAAATTAAGAATATGATTGGTTTGATAATTTTTTTTTAAGTATAAAATATGATTTGTGATATAAGAAATATTTTCTTATGATTAAAAAAATAAATGGTTATTTATTTTATTTTAATCACTTTTATTAAATATAGCAAGTTGTATAGTTATATTAATAATCATACAATACGCTATTTTAATACTCACGAAGGTGGAGAAAATTAATTACTTAATTCTCATTGGTTAATCTAACTTGATGAGGATTGATGATGTGTCATTTTTCTCCTTTGGATTAGTCCATGTGAATTATATAAGGAAAATGATAAAATAATATTTCAATTTAATACATGATATTCTTTATATGTAAAGTATCATGTAGAATCAATTGAATAATCTTTGACATTATTATACTAATATTATGCGCATAAACTACGAGGGAAGCTTAGCATATTGGTTGTCATTTTGCATCATAATTTGGCAAGAAAATATTGGGTATTAATTCAATATTGATTGGAAATTATATGCACATTTTTACAAATATAACCACATTCTCATCTCTCATGACACATGTTATGCACCATTTTCGAGAGAGAGATTGTTTCCCTGGTTGAATTTAGTGAGAGAGGAAAAAAATGGTAAAAGTTTCAAGTTGTTCCTTTCTTGTTCATAAAAGAGCCCACACTCTAAGTCTCATAAACTCGGTCAAGCATAAGTACATCGATTCTTTCGTGGTTGTTTAATTTAAGATGGAGGGACGACTCTTGAAGATCGACGACTTTAATCCGTGAACAAATCTTGAATCATAAGTTCCTTCATCCTCTAATTAGTTTATGATGTTGTAAATTTATTCATGGTTATTTTACATAGTAATTATTTTGCATGCATGATTAATCGTTTTGATTTCTATGGTTAGTATTAATATGGAAAAAAAATATGTTTTTCATGTTAACATAAATTTTGAAATTCCGCATAAAATTTGTTATGTTCATTATTTATATTAAAAAGTTTAATATTATTCTATCACAACGACACGGTCATCTCGGGAAAGAAATCAAGACTCTACTTTGGTAGATCATCAAAATTGCAATATTAATCTCGTCCTCATTGACTCACCTTCTCGGGATAAATCAAACTCTAAGAACTTCATCGTGAGATGTGGTACGACACCTTATTATTCATATGTTCCACTTGTTTATATTGTGACATGATACATTAATAACATAACTATCATTAAAATATCATAACATTTCATATATTATCTCATTATATAATCATATACAATATATCTCGATAATTATTCACGATTGTCACATGATCAGCATCAACTTTACACATTTATCCATCATTGGATCTTTATAAAATTACTCATGCAACAAATTATGAACAACATAACAAGTGCACATATTATAATATTTTAACAAACATTTCAACAATCCATATAATTAAATATATCAATAACACTTTTATTTTCAAAATAATTTGTACTGCAGTGAGGTTGGACTCACATGAATTGCTACGACTGTTTTTCGCGCGACTCTAACAAAGATGCGTCTAGGAGCAACGTACCCAGATAATAATTACCGAAATATGGATTAGAAATTGACCACTAGCTAAACGATCCCAAACTAAATATATTAATAACACTTTTATTCTCAAAATAATTTGTACTGCGGTGAGGTTGGACTCACATGAATCGCTACGACTATCTTTTTCGCGACTCCAGAAAAGATGCATCTACGAGCGACGTTCCCAGATAACAATTACCGAAATATGGATTAGAAATTGATCACTAGCTAAACGATTCCTAAAACTTGACTTGGTTGAAAAGAGAATTAGAGTTTTCAAAAATGGCTTTAATTTAAGGTATTTTAAATATATAATAAAGTCAATACGTAGCTAGGAAAAATGTTCTGAACAATTGGTCATTATTTTTTAAACTGAACAACTTTAATGTTTTGATATTTACATAAAACGGCTGCAACTATGCGATATCCTAACTTTCTAATTAAGCAATAAATATTGAAACACGCTTTCGTGCAAGATCTCAGGATATTTTCGGATTTTCTAACATGACACTTTCTCGAAATTTAATTATATATAAAAAAAACTATCTCTATACAAATTCCCTAATTCGGACTCTATAAAGTTTTAGTAATTCGGACTCTACGTGTTGAGCGATTTAGAGCTCGTAAAATTGTGAAATTAGATCTGGAGGTTTTAGACTCATAATTGAATCAGTGGTAAAAATTTCAGCAAAAATGCTTTTTCTTTATGGAGATAAATTCGGCGAAAACAAGTCAAAAATTGGGTACAAAAATTAACTATCTATCAAGAATGAGAAACAAGATCATACCTTAACTATTGTGAAGACCGGATGATGAGCACAAAAGGCAAGAGATTTTTAAGTTTTTGGAAAAGACTAGATAGAGAATGAGAGAATATGATAAATGTGATTTTAAGCCTGACTTCGCTCAACTCCTAGCAGAGATTTCCCCACCAGGGAAATCCCCACCAAAGCTTCCCCTAGCAAAGAAGAGCCCGAGCAGGGATCTTCCTTGTAGGAATTCTCCCACCAGAGGATTCCCCACCAGAGATGGGTCCGACCAGAGAATCCTCCTAGCAGGAAAGGACCCGACCAGGAATGCTCCTACCAAAGATACCCCTAGCTGAGATGTGGGGGAGCAGAAGTGGCTCCCTAGCAGAAGAGCTCCTACCAGGAATGCCTCTAGCAGGAGTGGACCCTAGCAGCCCTGCTAGGGACACACGACCAGAAGATTCCAAACTTGAGGAGCAAGTTTGGAGATTTAATTTGATTTGGTTTCCTGATTCTATTAGGATTCGCATGTAAATGTATAAAATTTGATTGAGTTTATTTTAGGAAGGTTAGCTAGGGTTTTGTTTTTTCTGGTCTCCTATAAATTCTAGAGTTAGTGTTTATTTATGTATCTCCATTATTGCAATGTTTTGCTATTCGATTAATCAGAGAACTTTTCTCCCAAATTTCTTTCTTCCTTTTGTTCTTTGTGTTCTTCTTTTGGCTGCAGGTAATTGGAACCAACTATAAAATCCTAACCTAATTGAGTTTAAATATAATTCTTAATAATTAACAATTTCACGGCTAATTAATTATCATTAAAAATATTTTTTTATTAAAATATCACAGATATTTTCTATTATCTTAGATAAATATCCTAAATTATTTATAAACAAAAATAAAATAAAAAATTTACTTATTTTATTTTAGGACTCTAAGATACCGGATTTCACAAAACTATAGTGTTGAAAATTGACCTCTCTCTTGCTTTAATTAGTTGTTCGTTCTCCTAATAAATAATTAGAGTTGTGACAAAGATAATTAACTTATATTCCTAGTTCATCTAGAATCAGTAGACGGTTTATTAATTTGATTTCATAAGAAAGTCAACTTTGTTGACATGTATAACATCCATGAAGGCATATATGATATATTAAGTTTATCATAATAAAAAATAAATAAAACCGTGTCCTATGGCTGTTTATTCTTGATTTTATAATCTGAATTATACTAAACTTATAATAATAGTAAAATAGTTATCAACTTCCCAAATATCCCTTCGTGTGGATTTAAATACTAATGATTTAAATGATGGCATATGTTTATTTATTTTATTTTTTAAAAATAAGCAAAAAAATGTACTTCTTTTTGGACTATATAATTCTCTCCAAAAGTTCATCAGTGTTGGAGAATGGAACTTATATCATGCGTGAGGGTTTAACGAGACACCTTTCTAAAGTAGATTCAACAATTTGATAATAATTCTTTTATTATTTTTAAATGATCCATCTGAGCAAGGTTATTTTGTTTAAGAATTTTTTTTATGCTTGGTTTACCTCCTTAGACATTGATTTAATATTGTCAATTTTAATTATTAAATTCGTTTATTGAGAAGTTTGAAGAAGATTCAGCCTTGATGTTAGCCTCAAGTGTACTATTTTAAACTTGGATTCCAGTATAAACTTGAATATAATAGCTCCGTCCCTTCTTGATATAATACTGTCTGTATTTGACTTATTCTCATTGTTTAGTTATTGAAACATCTTAATATGGTTGAGAACTGGATGTATCACTTTATAAATCATCATACTTGGTCATGTTCGAATGATGTGAGACTACACAACTTATAACTTATCCTGTTTAATTGCTCTGATGAGAAAAAATAAAATTAAAACACATGATACAACTTCAAATAATTTTTGTCATATTTGTTTTTTGTTTTTTTAGGGTAGTGTTATGAGTGCATATACTCATCCAAAATCTATTTTTTTTTGCGGGTTCAGTTTGGAATGATATCGTTCCAAAATAATTTAAAAGATGAGGAGTTTTAAATTTTTTTTCTTAGCATTCATACAAGAAATATTCCAAATATTCCTTATTGTTTGATAATTTTCCATATTGCTTGGCTAAATTGCAGTATTCGTGGCTCTTTGTTGAAGCACCGGAATGGCTTGCGGCGGAGGTACTTCTTAAACTTATGGTTCGCTAATTGTTTCGGAACAATTAAATGTTCACGGTCACCATATTTCTACTTAAAAAACTAATGAACTTCGTTGGTATGATATATTTTTCTCATTATATTATTCCTCATCTCACTTTTAGCTTTACTTCTCTTAAATGCCAACTCCCGTTAAGATTCTAATCTGCTTTAACAAGATTTCAAACTTCCATTTGTTACTAAAATAATCTTAATTAATCGTTACATATTTGTTGTACAACAATGAAAAATACTTTACATATATATTTATATATATTACCTGAGCTTGAAATTAACTTGAATATTAAACATAAACTTAATTCCTCGTGATATGTTTTCTTAAACATTCGTGCATTTTGTAACATAAATATCTGCATATCCGAAAAGTCACACAAACATACACACACGTATATATGTATAGATATATAAGTATATATAATTATATATAGATATATGTGTGTGCATGTGTGTTAATATATGTTTTTTTTTTTACTTTTTCTCTTTGATAGTGCAACAAAGCAATAATGATCACAATATTATAAACATTTAAAACACAAAGCGCTGTGTCATATTTATATTTGTTTAGTTCTGGACAATGTTGTTTAGATCGAGTGATTAATTAATTATATTGTTTGCAAAATATGCATTTATTTCTTCTTCTTATTGTTATTTTATTTTTATTATATGAAATTTCATGTTCCTCATTGGATATTAAAATAATGGTTATATAGCTCCTCAAGACTCAAAAGGCCAGATTACTTTCAGTAATAAGATCTTATTTGATTTCAATCCTCTTAATTCAAATGTTTACGTGGCATTTGACCAAATACTCTATATTAATTTTTCAGTTTATAATACTATATGAACATCACTTCAAATATAGTAATAATAAATTGTATGCCCATATAAACTATATATGTTGATAAACATAATATAAAATGATACCTTTTTCTCATTTAATTATTGCCTTCTAACAGAAATACTCGGGTCTCCAAAATCTAGGCACATCAAGCAAAACAATAAGAAATAAAAAAGAAAAGGTTTTAAGTATTTTATGAAATTAATTGAGATAATTCAAGTTCATCAGAGATATCAATCATTCAATCCTTTATATAAATATTAATATCATTAGTCTAAACTCTATTCACATCACATATATGTAACTAAATCACCACTAAATATCTAGCTAATTTATACAAGAATTAGGAAAGAAATTAACTATGAATGGAGTGAAGCGTTGACCAACAATCAACGAAGATCAAATAGCACAAAATACCAACAATTCTCTTTTATTCCAAATTGAGAGAAGAAAAAAAAAACACCAAACAAGCAAATCCAAAGCAAAAGAAATAAACTCCCTGTAATTTACATTACACATTCTATATATGTATATATATATATATATATATAGCTAGATTTGTTCCACATTTCTCTCATAATTTGTGTGCTTCACTTCCAACACAGCACAACAAAAAAGTAATTAAGAAAACAAAACAAAGCCTATTTATAATTACCTTAATTTTCTAGTAAGGTGGCCTTGCATGAGCCCAATTGCCGTAGGGTTCATGGTGATTCATCTGATGCCCTCCGTTTGGGACGAGATTCGGCGGCAGATTGAAAGCCGGCATCGCCGACGGGTCGGGCAGATCGCCCCCACCAGAGTGCAATTGCCCGTTTGGAGACTCCCCTGAGCCGTTGGCGCCTCCTCCCCCGCTCCCAGCCTCGTCGTCCTCGTCAAGCGGAAGCCGCTCGTATGTTGCGTTTGCGAACGTAGCAGCGATGACCATCACGGGCCCTGCCGCTATGAGTGGGCCCACCACGCTCCCTCCCACCACCTGCCCTTGCCCTCCAGCGAGGTACACCGTCAGGCCCGTGGAACCTGGCGGAGACGGTCCGGGAAGGAAGGCGCCGGTTAAGGACAAGATCTCGAAGCGCCCGTGCAGCGCCACGACCGCGCCGGGCGCGGCCGGCTGGCGCAGCGTGACGTTTGCCACGCAGCCGCTGCCGCTGAGCACGCACACGCCGCGCTGCCTCCTCCGCGCGAACTGCGCAACGCTCTCCGCCACGTCTGCGCCTCCCGCCACTTCCATCACGTGGCTGCGCAGCGCGTTCGGGCTGTCCCGTGTGACAAATATCGGCGGCTTTGGCTTGTTCTTTGACCCCGGGGGCCGGCCCCGTGGCCGCCGGTTCCCAATCTCCACGGCGCCCTCCCTTGGCTCATCACCCTCGTCGCCACCGCTCCCACCGCCATCATTCATCGACATCTCGTGGCCGTCGGATCGGAGCTTGCCCGCGAGGAGCGGCGGCGAGGAATTCGCCGCCACGTCCATCGCCGGCAGCCCCACCTGATTAGCCCACCACGGATTCGCCAGATTTGACTATCTATCTACCACGGGTAGGGTTTCAGTGTGTAGAGGAATTTACCCTTATTTGGCTTAGAAATTAGGGCTTTTTCAGGGTTACTTGTAGATTTCAGACAAGGAGGAGAATTGGGTGTTTAGTTTTGATTGGTACTAGGGATTTGAAGTGGAAGTTCAACTCAGATATTAGCTGGGAAATTCAGATGATGAATCTCAAGGACATGACACAAACTAACAGATTAAGAGAGAAAAATATGACAAAAAATAGGGGAAAAAAACCTTGATTATTGATGACAGAGATTAGAGAGTATAATTACAATAATTTATAAGCAATGAGAAAGAAAATCAATAGTGTGATTTGAGAGAAGGAGAGAGAGAAAGAAGGGATAGAGAGAGAGACTCAAAACACAAGAGGAAACAAGAGAACAAAAATGTTTAGGTCATAATGTCATATAATATATAATAAGCTCGTTATGATTAGTATTTTTTTATATAGTTGATTTATTATTTCTGTATTTTATAATTATATAAGTCTCTTCTATACTAACTATATAGTAATCAGTAATCACAGTCTCATTAAATTGTTTTTTTGTTGTTGTTGCTAAGAGGTCTTCGGAAATTAGGGTTTCGTGGGGTAGCGTGCGAGTGGGCAAGTGGGAAGCACGTACTTTTCTAGGGCCCCAATATATACATAATATATATATATATATATATATATATATATATATATATTTATATTGTATTGTGTGCTCTTTTATATGTTTCGATCTGTACAAAAGAGAGAAAACTAAGTTTTAGAATTTTGATACATGAGTACATAGTATTAGTACTTACGGTATCTAGTTTGTCACATGCTCTTGGCTTTTTTTCCCATACCATGTTGTGCACGTAATTAGTTTATTATAACCCTAAAGTCTAAACAATTTAATGATCATAATAATATTTAAGGATTATGCAGTAAAATACTCGCATGCTAAAAATAGAATTGACTTATAATCTAATTTTTTTAGCACAAATTTCAATAATAATATAAAAAAATTTAGCATAATTTTTCTTTTCTTTTCAACTCTATACGGTAAAGTTTCACATACCAAGTTTTCAACCTTTTTGACAATCTATGAGCTATAAAAACTTCAAAGAATATATAACAATCGCCAAGTTCTTACATAGTTGCAAAATGTGTCCTACAATATAAAACATCACATCATCACATAGGTCACTCAGCGCATGGGCAACAGTATGATCAATTAAAAAAGAGAAAAATTCGTAAAACTTCACGGTAAGAAGTTAACAAAAAAGTTTATTCAATTACGCAAAATTTATTATGTTATTGAATATTGTGCTAACAAAAAAAAAAAAAACAAGCCACATTTTTGTAACATGAAAATATTTTTATCTCAAATATTTATAATGACTATTCATTCAAAAATAATAGTCATACAATTATATGAAAAATACCTATAAACGCAATCTGGTAATACGGCACGACCTTTGACCGTTTGACGTGTCCGATTGCATCATTTGCAGGCGGGGCTAAAAAATTTATATTGCTCGATATTTTTATGTATATGCTAAAAGAGTATAACATATTAATTATATAAACTTAATATAATTAGAGAGCTGCAATAACAGTCGATATCACAAATTAGTCCTTCAAGTGATCCTTTCAAATTTCAATCATAGTTGATTGACTTCCATCATGAACATTGCCCCATATATACATTCTTTTTATATATGAAAAAAAAAAATCAGTTCCATAACTATTGCATATCTTAGAAACGTAAAACAAAAAAATGTAACTTTACCAAAAATAGGCTTGAAATTGTTTGAGAAATACAAAGTGAAATTATATAATACTATATGATAATAGCAGGAAATATCAACTTTTCTTAAATAGATATTTAATTTTTAAGTTTAGAGACTGACTATTTTACACCATAATTTATAAAATATAGCAAAGCACTAAATACCATATGGCATGCTATGTGTCATCCCACATCATGTGACATATTCTTATGTCATGCAGTGCAACATCGCGGTTTTGAATTGCTGTAAAAGTATTTGACTTTGATGTCAATGTTGGATTTTCGTAGATTTATCTCATCGTTGAAAGCGAAAATTCTAAAATTGTCGAAATTTAGATCTGGATAGTGCAAAATAATCAAAAATTTACTTGTGAGAATATTTTCTCTAGCGAATATTGTTTTCTTCCTTTGATCCGGATCTCCAATCTTCACCAGAGATATATATCGTCTAGCACTACCACGCCAACCGTTGATCACAAGCCGCTCAAATGTCCGGCCTCTACGTCGTACACCACGTCGCTTACGGAACACCTTCCTTGGTCAGAAATCACCTCGTTGGAATAATAAATTCTTCTCGGTGTTGCTTCCCGGTGATAAGATCTGCAGCCAAATAACAATGAAGAACAAGAAACAAAGGAATGAAGACAAAACTTGAGAGAATTTTCTCAGATTAATATCGAAAGAAAAGAGAGCAAAAAGTTAAAAACTAAATTCATAAGACTTGTATTTATAGAGAAACTAGAAAGCTAAACCCTAGCTAAACTTCCTAAAATAAACTCAATCAAATATTTACAATTTACATGTTTCCTAACAGAATGGGAAACCAAATCATATTAAATCGGGAAGCCAAATCGTATCTTCCAAACTTGCTCCTAAAGTTTGGCAACTTTCTGGAACATCTCTTCTTGACTTCTAGTGTTTCATGTTTCTGCCCCGGATAACCCTGCTAGGGTCCTTTTCTGCTAGGGGGCATCTCTGCTCTCCCTCATCTCTGGTGGGAGCATTCCTGGTCGGGTCCTTTCCTACTACGAAGATTCTCTGGTCGGACTCATCTCTGGTGGGGAGCTCTCTGGTGGGGAAATTCCTGTTAGGATGATTTCTGCTCGGGCTCTTCTCTGCTAGGGGAAGCTCTGGTGGGGAGATCACTGGTGGGGAAATCTCTGCTAATGGTTGAGCCAAGTCAGGCTTAAATTCACACTCGGGAATTAGAAGACGAACAAACACTCGTCAGCTTTACGAGAAAGTCGCACCTCTCTTGGTCTAGGGAGTTTGTGATTTTTCTCTCTCTATTTGAGTGGGAAAAAACCTAATGTGAATGCTTAGTGTGTCTCATGACCACTCATACGTATTTATAGGCTTAGGGTTATGATTAATGGGCTTTTCTAAACCAAACTCATTAATCATATTAATTCTATTAATTAACATCATGAGTTAACAATTATCTCATGTGGGCCTTCATGTCCAATCCTTAATCTTTAAGCACTTATGCCACAAAAAATTCCTATAATTAATTAACCCTTTAATATCTATCTTCAAAATTCATAAATAATTTTTTCTTCTAATTATTTTTCCTATATGGCCAACCATCTCTCTCTTAGTCATATTAAAAAAAAAATCTCCTGATAATTTCCATTTATATTGTTTATATAGTGTGGGATAAACTATATAATAAAAAAAACATCATTATCACTTTTTTAAGAATAGAAAAATGTATGAAATAAGTTAAATTGTGCTATTTCTATTAATTTACGTAATAAAGAATGATTGCCTAAATAGAAAATTGTTTTTAAATTAAAAAATAGATCTTACATCAAAATAAAAACAATATAGTTACTGCATTGTGTAAGTATATAACCATTATTCTCATGTATTATTAATTTAAGTGTATAGCACATAAGTGTTAAAAAAAAAGAAGTTAAATTGTGCTATTTCTTTTAATTTACATAATAAAGAATGATTGCCTTGATATAAAATTGTTTTTAAATTAAACAAAAAAAGATCGTACATCAAAATAAAAACAATATAGTTACTGCATTTTGTCTAATTACAACCATTATTCTCATGTATTATTAGTTTTAGTGTATACCACATAAGTGTTAAACTTATGTTACAAATTATATTATTTAATGTCACCAACTTTTGATAAAATTGATGTAGGAAAAAAATATCAAGAACACTTACGTCTTATTTGCAAGATAAAACTCGACTTCACAAGCAAAAGTTTGATTGCTTTTTATCATCAAAAACTAATAAAAAATTACACTCATGCAACCCATTATATAGAGAGTTCAAAAACGATAAAGAAAACAAAACGTCAAGGCAATAATCACCTAGAATCTTGAAAGCAAATAAGCAATAAAATGAAGCTAAATAATTGAAAATAAATGCATAATGATCAAAATTAAATACATAAAATCGCCTTATGGAATGAGCGCAATCTTAGTTATTTCCTTCCAATAATATCGGCATCAAAATGTCATAATAATATTCATACAATTAACACTTCAATTACACTTCAATATATAATTGAATTGCACTTCTGTGTCGTGATTCTTTTTTTAGTGAATATTGGCACTAAATTTCGATATTTAATAAAAAAAATGTCATAATTAAACAGCGACAAAAAGTTACCAAATTGAAATGAAGTGAAGTGGGAAAAGGAGAAGCTTTTAATCCATCTCATCAAGTTTGTCCAATGTCTATCATTGTTTTAAGTTTTTAACTTTTTGAAAGATTTTACTATAGATAATGAAAATTTTATTATCGTATGATCGTATCTATTAATTACGAAAAAAAATTGATCTTAATTAATTTCTTCATATAAGAGTATATAAACTTTAATTAAGTAGATGTACTACAAAAAAGTAGAACTAGATGAGAATTAGAAGATTTTAGCATGGACAATAATGGAGCTTTACTATATACTAGTTGACCGGCACCGCGCTTCGTGCGGTGACAAGTTAACATGACATATATATACGCTTATGTAGAAATCATGTAGAAAAAAACGACATTTCAAATGGAAAAATATTAAAAATAATAGCTAAAACAATTTAAAAAATAAAAAACCAATATATATATATATATATATATTATCTATCTCTACATTTTCAAATATATATGGTATTTCTGATAAAATTAGCTCTTTCATAAATTCTTATAAATATCACTAAAATATTCGCATGAAAAAAGAGACAGCACCATATACTTTTTTTCTTTCTTGCGTAATCTTTATTTTCTTAAATAAAAAAATGCAGTGTTATTCAACTTACTTTAAACACTGTAACTAATCAAATACAAATTATGCAATCAAAATAACTTTTTATTTATATCTTTCATATGCTATTCTAACATGCTTTGGAATATTGTATAAGATTTACTGATATTATTTTATACAATACACTGTAGTTCTTATCGCGACTTAAACCTCTATGCTTTGGAATATAGGACAAACGAAGACTTACTCTTGATTGAAGAAATATTTCTGAAAATAAACTAAGGGAAAAACAATGCTCGTAAAACAATGCACACCATTTTACTATTAACTCTCTCTGGCCACCATTACTATTAAAGACGTGCGATATCATTTTTCGTTGTATATCAAGAGCACTTCCTTCATTTGACGCCTTTGCCATTTATAAGTTATGTGATTTATAAATGTATACGTAACTCGTTTATAATAATTATATACGCAAAGAGAATGCTTTGCCATAATTTGCTTTCGGGTCAAAACAAAATAAGAAGGGCATTGAAGATATGTACCTGAGAAATCTTTGCCATTTGCATTTGATTAGGTATAGAAATGAAAGCGTATGATTTAATTACAAATAGATGGATATCTATTTATTTCAAGATAAGTCTTTTGGTTAAACCTGCAATCAATGAGTTTAAATAATACATAGATGTGAAATGGAATTTACTAATATCAACTTAGTGTTCTAATGACAATTTCAACTCTTCAAGAAATGCAGGGTTTTGTATATTTCATTTATATGAAGTAATCAATTATATGATTTATCATGAAAGTTTTGTGTATTTCATTTATAATTTGTATTTCATAAATGAGTAATTTCGATAATTTATTTTTTGAAAACATAAAAAGTTAGCAATTCTCAATCCTCTTAATTTTATGGTTCATGCCAATGCTCAAATATGATCCTTATATATATAGAGAGAGAAAGAAGACTGATAACTCGTTTTCTATTAAAAAAACTTGGAAAATTGAAGGGAAAAATTACCCTTGCTTTCTTGTTATGTCATGTAACACTTAATATTTGCACCATCAGACATTCATATTTTCATAAATTATTTTACACATATATAAAAGTATTATTAAGACTCATGTAACACCTCAAAACACTTATATTCGTTGGAGAGAAAAATCCAGCACGAAAAATGCATAAAAAGGACTTTTGATGGGAGAATGCAAAGGAGTTTGGGCCAATCTAAGAGCTTGAACTAATGCGACGTAGATAAAAATTAAAGAATAAATGAAGAACACGGGGAGCAAATCCAAAGTAAAACTCACATGCAATATATTTTTCTCGGAGAAGAACGGTTGTGGTCAAAAGATCACCTTAATTCAAAGACATATTCAACTAAAAATCTAACACAAATTCATATAAATACAATTGCCAATAGATTTAATACTGGAGATTGATTAAGATGGTGCTTGTGATTGACGATTGGCAACAGTGCATAGTAGCGGTTGAGCGAAGAATCTTCGGCGAATGTCCTATCGTGAGGTTGGGAGGGAGAAAAATATAGGAACATAACTCTGAAATATTAAAGGGGCCATCTAATTAGTTTTCGTAAGACTAACTGATATTTATAGTGACATAAATAATAAATACAGAATCAATGATATAATTAACTAATAAGTACCAGTAAATATAGAAAGTGGAAGTCATAAGGGTAGAAGTTGAGAAGGTGATGTGATATAGTTCTCATGAGTTTTTTTTTTCAAAATAATTATTTTTTTTAATGACTATATAATAATAAGTAGCCCGTTCATCTTTACTTTTTTGTGTGCATGGTTATTTTAAGGTGACATAGAACGTTTTATAATTATAATTAAGTATTATATAAAGAATAATGGTGTATGCATCGTAACAGTAGAAAACCTTTATTTTAAATAGCCCATAAGTCATAATCTTAATGAAATTATTTCACATTATTTGTAACAATTTATGTATCCATTTGCAATTAAATGAGACATAATTTTTTGTTTAAAACATTAGAAAATGTATTAAAAAAAAAAGGAAATAAGTTACTTACATGATTATGAGAAGAGAAATGCCCTATAGTTAAAAGTTGAAATTACAAAACCGACAAAACTATATAATATATAGAACAAAGGGAATAAATTACTTACATTATCATGTAGTGTGAGGCGAAGAATATTGGCCAAATAATGAAAAAATAATGTACTAAAAATTTGTTGGCATATCCCTTGATTCATTGTTCGGACTTAGTTGAGAGGTGCTTCAATCAAAACGAACGACGGTGAAGTGGGCACGCGATACAACCTTTAAAAGAGAGAGAAACAAACTAAAAATCAAATGACGATGCGAGCATTGGAAACATGAAGCTGTCGTCTAAGAATAGTGAACATTATAGAAGAAAGACGGAAGACAACGCAAGAAAAATAATGGATGTTACCAATGAATTTCACCACATTCATCTGAATCCTTCCTGCATGTGTTTTTTTTATTATTATTTGCCATATCTAGGTTGATGAATAAAATATTCTTATTTATAGGCAACAATATTTAGAGTAACTTACCGGTTTAACATTTTCAGAGGACCCATAACTATTGTACAGTTTTTAGAATACTAAGAGTCTTGACGTTTATTGTTGTTCTTAAATGAGACTAAGAATAAATCTCTTTATTTGGCTAATTGTTTTCGTACCTGCCATTAGAATTCAAAGGGTCTAAAAAGACCAAACTTTAATAACAATAAAAGAGTTACATTTATTTAAGTGTAATATGAATACAGAATTGAATGAGATATTATTATCATTGTCAAATAAATACACAAAATGGAAAGGTGACATTAAATTAAATAGTTAAAATTATCAACAAAAAATAATACCAAATCTGAGAAATTAGGATTAGTTTGATTCTAAGATTTTAGAATGCCATGTCATACTCATGAAATCTTCCTTTTATATATATATAGATTACTGAGAGAGTAAATATCACTATTACCTTGAATTTTTTTTTTTCTCCAAAAAAAGTAATCATAAATTTACTCCTTAAACTTATCATTCGGTTAAACTTATCATTCGGTATCGGTTTGACTTCTGACCTTTTTTTGTATTAGCTTACCCCTTGAACTAATCACTCTATATCAGTTTTTCCCCTAAACTTACGATTATGTTTTTTTCAAAATACAAAGTGGAAACTAGTAACAAATATTTAAACATATTCAATTTTCTAATTGACAATTTGTCTTCAACTTGTCATAGTCTTCTATTATTATTATTATTATTATTATTATTATTATTATTATTATTATTATTATTATTATTATTATTATCTTTTCTATTTTCATCTTGACAATCCTTGAAGCCATTACGGAGATGGGTCTCACTTTATCCACGGAATTGATCCATTCTTAACACTCTCACAAACTATATTTTAGAAAAAAATTACCATCTATGTTTTGTAAGGCTAAAAATATTGAAGGAAAATGTTTTAGTTCGACTTGTTTCTTCTAACTGCCAATAATGTAGAATTATATATGTAATGTGTATGACTAAATGTACCTTTTATGACCTATTCAAATTAAAATATTTTAGCCGAAGCACTATAATTTTGAAAATTCTTAAGTTGATGACATTAAAAATTGGCACTCTATTGCTGAAACTTGTGATATGAGTATGACTAACTAAAACTTACTGAGTCTTCAAGTATAATACCGTGTATTATTCAATATGAAAATGTCATGTATCTTCAATTTTTATAAAATAAAAAAGCTTTTATTATAAATTTGATGATATTGACTTCTACATTTAAAATTTGTAGTCAAACAAAAATTTAGAACTAAAATATATATTAAAAAAATTCACATATCCTTGCGTCTCCCTCTTTGACCCTCGTCGAGCTTCGTCGGCTTGCCGTCATTACTATACTAATTGTAGCCTCCGTTTAGTCACGTTTAGCATTTTATTGTCTGTATGGCTCTTTTGTTATCAGTTTATCGATCAGCTGATCTCCCTCCACTCGTCAAAAATAAAACTAGTAGAAGGTAATATTAAAGCAAAATTCTAAAATTAAACTGCTTATTATAGATATAATTTTGTTGCTTTCCAAAATTAGCAGTATATTTATCCAAAAATTAAAAATAGAGTGAATTAAGGAACAACAAAAAAGAAAAAGAAAAAGATAAGAAGACTTGATATATATTCTACTAGTTATATATATATATATATATATATATATATATATATATATATATGTGTGTGTGTGTGTTTAATTGAGCACTATAGGGGTGAAAATTTTGTAACCATTTCTCGGTTTTCATCCCGGTTCCGGACCGGTTTTTAAAAAAAAAAATTGGGAAATATTTTTTAAAACCGGGAACCGGTACTTTCCAGTTCCCGGTTTTCCGGATTAGTATTTTGTTTCGGATTTTTTTTCGAATTTGGTCCCAATTTTAGTACCAATTTTTTTCCCAAATCTTTTCTTACTTTTTCCTAATTTCAGTTATGGTCTGTCCAAAAAACGAGAAATTTATAACCGGAACCGTACCAAAAACAACAAATTTCTTAGTTCCAAGTTGAGGTTTCACTCCTAGAGCATTCCATAAATATGGTCAAGCCTTAAAAAAAATTATATAATGTTATAAACTAAGAACGAGAGAGATTGAGAGAGAGGGAAATAGAGAGTATTATTGCATTGAGAGTGTGTTACAATGAACCTCATATGCCTCTATATATAGGGCTTGAGAGAGGTGGGAATAAGAAATACAATAAATGTGAATATTACATAGTAATGACATAGTTGACTACCACAATATTGACATCCACCAAATCCCTTGATTTATAACATATAAGACTTAAATTGCGTATTTTTTAATAATAATAAGTTATATATATATATATATTTATATATATATACATACGCGCGCGCGTACGTGTGTGTTTGTTGAAAGAAGTCAATGATAAGAATCCAATAAAATGTCACAAGATCATTGATTAATCATTATTCTTTTCTGTGTTCGAATTGATCACTTATAAGCTATAACGTAGCTCAGTTATAATTTAATTAATTTACGATTTATTGGCCACTATGATCGTCGATTTTTTATTTTTTTTTACATTGTTTTTCTCCAACCTTTTGGCTACCAAATCATAAGCTATAATCCCCCTTCAATTTGTAATCCTATTAAATTTAATTAATCTCAGTGATTGATATTCTTTTATTTACCATAAAAGTTCTTTAATCAAAAGCAATAACAACCTAGCTTTTTATCAAATTAAAAAATTGAGCTTTGACCAAGTATCAAAACTCAATTAAATAAACTGACATGTCATGATATAATATAATAAGAGCTCTATGATGATTCTTGATGAAAATTCGGACCGTTTATAATATATTTTTTTATTTTGAATCTAATAAGGTAAAGTTTCTGAATTTTTGAATTCTCAAATTATTTCTCGATTACATTCTTTTACATGAATTGTAGATCAAACGGTCCAAATTGACTAGTTCTTTTTAGAAAAGAAAAAAATATTTATAATTTGAAGAAAATCGAAATCGGAGAATCCGGTCTCCAAGAAATCAAGAGTTGGAATTCTAGTTTCGGAAAGATATCGGTCCTTTGTATTAACTGATTAACAACCTTTGTGTGTATAATAATACTAGCTAGTTAATGTAATTTTATCCTAATGTTGACTTTAGTAATATATCTAAAAGTAAATATAGCCCAAAAGATGCCAAACTAATTTAATTTTTCCATGCCTTTGATTAATATTAGCAAACTAGAGAGCTTATTAGATTTTTTTTTTTTCTAATCTAGTTTTATGATGTTCCATATGAGAGGGAGCTAAATGACATCGAAAGATTTGAGAGGGGTTTTCATGAAAAGAAAAATAAAATAGGACTTAATAAAACACCATTTGTCTTGTCCATGCGAGTGTTGTTGATATCATTTATGTTCAACATTAAGTGGAATGTAATGTGTGTTATTTCAACTTCAAATTTTAGATACATGAATTGAATATATTAAGTGGACCTACTAATTAATGTCTCTACTCTAAGCGTTCCCACCAATTGCACTGATTTTTTTAGCCTGCTCTATTCATACAAATTTAGAGCTATATATATTATATCGTCCGAAGTTTTATGATAAACTAATATATATACAAAAAAACTTAATAGTTTATTATTATAATTATAATAAAAATATATAACAAAAAACTAATCGTATATTATAGCTTATCTTTGAAGCGTTGTGTTAGAGATTTGCTGCTAAAAGCTACAAGGTAAAACCTTAAAGTTTGAGCCAATAACCTGAAAGCCTAATTGTGAGCATGATATGTAATTATTTTTAATTGGTTGGCCAAAACTTAAGGTGATTTGGTACCAAGTTTTCTTCATTCTGGTACACTTGGAACCAAATAATCTTATCAGGATTATATATATATATATATATATATATATATATAATATACTATATTGAATGCTTATATCACACACTTTCGTATTGTAAATATTTGTATAAGTCAACATCAATGATTTTATAGCTGATGATACGATGAACATAGAAAATGGCAAAGATTGATCAAAGAGATCTTAGCTAGGCAAAGCTCATCACTTATAGGATCTTGTGACCTTAACATTATATATATATATATATATATATATATATATATATATATTCGAGGAAGCGTCGTTGCAGCTTCTCGTCTCGTATGAGTGGATCGTCTTGCCAGAAAGGAAGGAACGAAACGGCGGAATTGGTGGCTGAGAAATGGTCTCTCTCTCTGTTATCAGGGACATGGAGTTAGTCAACGAGGGATCAATATAATCGCGAGTCAAGTCTAGTACTATATATGTACATAACTTCAGCATATGCATATGGCACGAAGATCTAGCGCGGGTAACAAGCCATTTTCGTTGCTATTGGAAAAAATAACAACAAACTGTAAAGAACTTTCGTCGTGGTTGGTATCCTATAGCGATGACTTAGACACCGAGCTGTTGTTCTATAGAAGCCGTCGTTATAGGAATGATTGTATGGTTCCTTCGACGTAAGAACGTGAAAATATAACACACCACGTGAATTTCCAATTTCAAATGTGTGTCCCGCGTTCGTCATTGGCGTTGTTGGCTACCACTGCACCTACCTTTACTTTAGGCACGGTCAGCTGGTACCAGCACGAGCTGCTAACCCCGGGCAGCCCATGCCCGTCCATTTGGCCAACATTGCTTAATCAGTAGTGTAGACTTGCTTTATAAGCTGCAAGCATTTTGCTTATATGCCTTGGAATTATTGAAAACTAGCCAAATGCATGTGCACATATTTGTTTTATCATTAAAGATTTATCCAAAAATATAAGCTCTAAGAGATTAATAGGCAACAGAAAAGTCCCACATGTTGGGAATTTGAGACACAAAATGAAATGGCTTTGTTCTTTAGAGCTCAAGAAATGAACTAAAATGACCAAATAAGGTTAATGCCATTTTAGGAAAGCGATTGCTGAATGATTGAGGCTTCAGAAGTTGCCTGATTGGATGATTTGTTAATATGGTCAAAATTGAGTGTCAAGATGGACCCACTTTTTTATTTTCATGGTCAGTCTTAATTAAAAAATTATTAAGATAATTCAAGAATCAAGATCATGGTTTATATTTTCGGAGTTAACCGAAGATAGCCCCTGGTTTGATTTGCCGGAATTGAAAATTAAATGGAATACCAAATGAATCCTTCAACAAATATTATTAAATACCGGAAGTTTACCGATAAGAAAAATAACAATAATACATATTTTAGACGAATTGTCAACCGCAAAACTGGAATCAAAAGTAACTCAACTCGCGAACCGACACTGCTTTTAATCTTTCTTTCTCTAAATATAATCACACTATTAAAAAGACAGTAAGATTTAGCAGGTTTTATGAGCACACGGTTAGTCCTTCATTGCCTGTCGGTTTTAATCCGGAACCCCCATGATACAAATGTGTCGGACCGAAAAAGACCAGTTTTTTTCTTCTCATATTGCTTCCTAGGTAAGCATTAAGCAATTCCCGATTGACCGCCATGTCCCCCGCAAGTCGACTGAACATCGTTGAGCGATTTTGCATACTTCGGAATCAGGTGAACTTCAAGAATCTTAGGACCCTGAAACCAAAAGGCTTGTCAGACATCTCGCTCTGCTTAATCAAATAGCAGTTTGCAAAATTCAGATCTCGCATTGTCTTTCTCTTGCTAATCAATAACCAAAATTATATCGACAAAAATGCAAAGTTTAGCGTGATCAAATCTCTACAAAACGATGAAGGAAAATACTGAGTCGCAGTAGATTGTACGATAGCTTACTTGATCAGATAGAATATGATTAAGAAAGAAATCATAAAGCCCGCGACAAGTCTACACATTTTTCGACTTGATTTCTTTTGAAATACCTGTAAATAGAAACGGCATCACCACACAAAAATAATTTAAAACTAAAACGTATTGTGAAATTTTTAAGGAGAGCTTAAAATAAATAATAGAGAACTGAAGGATCAAATGCATTACCACTTTAAACCGATCCATGGTACCGGACATTATACCCCGCGACGCATCCATGTCATTACCCTAAATTTTTCAACATACAAAATTTAAAGAACAAACGATTTTTTTTTTCCTTTCGAAAATGAACGCACATACCATTCGATCGAGGAAACGATTATGGTTATCCACCTCCTCGTGTATGTCGCCTGTTAACTGTCAACTAAAGCTTAAGTTATCATAATTTAATTAGAGAAGGAATAGCATAGCCTATCTCTTTTCGTATTAACACTAAAATCAAGATGTAGGAGTGAGAAGCTAAATATAATATTGAGTTGTGAAGCCTAATAAACTGATTGAAGGTGAATTTTATAACTATAGGCTTATTCCGTAAAGGGCATTTTTGGAATTTCATGAGTATTTTGAGTACCCATAGCTTGGGCATCGTTTTTCTTTTTCCGTAGAGCGATTGTGAGATAGAAAGATTGTTTGCGAACAAAATACCCGATTGGATTACGGTGAAGAAAATTTGCAAACGGCAAAGTTGACATACTACTCATATTGAGAGCGAACAATTATAATTATATTATTCAATTTATTTTCACTTTCATATTTATTGTTTTCTGGTGGATTACGGTTTAATCCTAACATATCATTCATCTGCTTAGAAATTTAAAATAATGTCGACGTTGAATATTGTTTTCCGGTCAAGGATGAATTATAATGTAAAAAAATGAATAACACGAGAACCTAACTCTATGTGGAAACTGGAAAGTACACAAGTTTGTTCAAACTTCAAAGATTAGTTATCAATGCATAGTTCATAAATTCACTAGGTCTTAAATAAGATAGACTCACCTGTTTCAAAAGAATAACTCTGTCTTGCAAACTCTCAACGGCTTTGTCATTGTCCTGCTCGTTAATGTCACGGGAATATGACGAAGACGCCCTAAGACTACCTTCCTCGAGGTCGTTGAAGAACGACCCTTTAGAAGATCGGTTGTCCCTGTAACGGAGATACAAAATCAATCTAGTAAGAAAAGTATTTTTAAGGTTTGGTACTATGCGAAACGGCAAAGTGTTGCACAAAATATCATACATGTCGAAATAAGATTTATCATCAAAAAACGGCATTGTAATTGGAAGGGCAAGCACATCCTAAGCTGGAACCGATCGGGGTTTCGAATTTTATGGGTCACCAAATCTTAAGAGTTCAGAATATTTAAGAAACCCCGTCCTCGAGTTGTCAATAATCGTAGTTGATTATGAACAATGGTCAATTTAGGAAGGAATATCTGCGGCATAAGTACCAGTAAAGTAGTGTCTCGGGGCGTTATTCCGACATACCCAATTTAAACACCAACGGGAACTGGCAGAATTGCATATAAATCAAAACGCTGGGTACTTAATCCGTGATCGAAAAACCACGGGAATTTACCGACCCATCACACCACTTTATGGGCACTTATGCCGGTGAGTCTTCCTACAGATTAATAAGGACTAAATTACGGGAAGATCATTGATATAATTAATTAAAATCTATATATTATACAGCTATATATATATAATTCTGTATATTCTTGAAAGTTCTCTATAATCAGACACGAAACAGCATTTGAATTTAGCAGCCAAGTTACATGGATATGATTGAAAAAAAAAATCGAAACTTGAAGCTCAGATCAAGCGATAAACGGCAAGCAACAAACCCAGATCATGTTCGCGCGAACTCGACCCTAAACACCGAGAGGAGGGAGTTCATGGATTACCTTCTGTAACTCATCGCTCGGAATCAAGAAGATTCAGATTTTCGAGAGTACGGTCGACATTTTCCGAGCTGTAATGGGGTGTTTGGTTGCCGAGAAAACGTGGGAAAATCATGGATCGTTGAGTTCTTCAGACAAAATGGGCTCGAAGAAGCCCAAAGCTTGTCTTCATGATGGGCCCAATGGGCCTCCAAAGTAAATATGAATATAATATCATGCGACAAAAGCAAAACTAATAATAAATATTTATTTATATTATAGTACTAAGAAATTTAAATATCATTTGTCCCAATCTCGTTTGTCTTTGCCAATATCATGACTCATGAGCCGAGCCCACAAATTGAACAAACAAAAAGATGTCGTTTCCGAATTCATTCACAAAGTTTGGTTTCTTCTCATAATGTTTCATTCAATATGTTTGAGGACATTCATAAATAAATAACACAAACAAATAATAAGAAGTTATTGTTATGAATGCCCTTTGAGTTTGTATGTTGTAGTTCTCCTTAATTTTAGTTTTCGGTATAAAAAAAACAACGTACATTTCCATTTCCGCCAAGCGATTAAAAATGATTGAATATTTTAACTTGTTCAAGAGTGTTTTCATTAATTTAATATTTTTTTTCTTCGATTTCATGGAATTTTCATCTTAAAAAATAGTTAATAATTCGATTTCCACAACAATCCCATAATTTAGTATATCGATCTCATTCGATAACTAAATGACAGAAACGCCTTCAAGTGAGTCTATTGTTGCTTACAAGTTGATATATCATTTGTAGTTTTTTGCCTTTTGGAAACTATATGGTGTTAATGGTGGAACTTTGTGTAGGGAAGAAGAAAGGAAAAATACATCACACTTTCATATTATTTTTTGAAAAAGAATGAATTACAATCAATTATGACTATAGCCTATTAATAAAGAGAAAACAGAAAATTACAACTCAATTAAAGTACTCTAATCCTATACGTAATAAATCTACTTAAAAACTAAAACAAATTAATTAAACTAAATAACCATTTCTTAAAACTAACAATTTATCTTAACATATGGGGCTATTTCTACAAAAAGAAAAACTTTGGGATCAAATTGCACCAATGTGAAAATTGAGGGGATGTTATTGCCAAGAAAGATATGTATAAGGTAAAAAGATGAAGGTTTGATGATGGTGAAGATGAGCAACCAAAGCAGGGTAAAATAAGAGAATTGAAGAGCATTAAATGTGACAAGTGAATCCTTAATGGGCACATGGATGGCACGGCATTATATATATATATATATATATATATATATATATATATATATATATAATGCTCAACCAATTGGATCCTAAGTGATCCGAGATCATTATCTTTAGAGCTGTGTCTTCTTCTTAACATGTCTTGTAATTAATTACCAATACCAATTTATTTGCTTGACAGCTTGAAATATGAAATTGGCAGATGGGGATTTCCTTAATACTTTAGTAATTCAATCATTTCACTGATAAAGTAGCCGAACCGGATCCGCGACCCGTTAAGCACAATCTCGCCCGAATCTACGGCTTTCAAGTTGGTCCAAGCCCGAGTCTGAAATAATTGTGTAATGTCTCTTGATTAACGGAATGACTTGAATCATTAAACCTAGAGATTTGAGTTTCACTTAAAAGCGGGAGATTCGGGCGGGCTCACGGTGCCCGAACCTGAGCTCGGACCGACTTGCAAGCTGGAGATTCGGATGGGTCAATGATGGAGGCATGGAGCTTGAGCTCAAACCAAGTCAACTCAAAGAAAAAGTCCTTTGAAAATAAACTTGAAGATTGTGAAATTTCTAGGTATAGAATATTAAACGACATAGAAACATGAAGTCGTATACCAAGGCAAACTATTTGATTTGTGTGCTTCTTTTATGACTTATTTATTGAATGCCGATTATAGTTGCTATATTTTAAGAAGAAATAATGCACATTGATGGAAACTAAACACATTAAACATGTAATTTAAGGTATCAAAAAATAGTTAATTACTCTAAAACAATCTTAAAAGAGCTTGTTCTTATAATTGATTTCTCTTACAATTTAATCTTTATGAAGTCAATTAAGATAATTGAATTAAATGCAAATGTTTGTCATTACACTAAATTGTGCTTATATTTGTTGACCATGTAGAAAAATTTACTTAGAAAAAGTTAAGAGAAATGACATGATTTGACAAGGAAAAGGAGAATTTAATCAAGCATGATTAAGCTTCTAAAACACAACCAAGTCGATGTGTTTCCAAACTAAAACACAATTATCTTTTTAATATCTTCTAATTATCACTTTTTATTATAGTAGTAACCTTGATTATTATTAGTTTTTATCAATTTATCATTAAAAAAAATCATTTGTATCGGTTCGGTTAACTTTCTTATATCAATTTTACCGTTATGTACCCGAATCCCTTAGACTTTAAATTCGTATTAAAATATCCTCTCAATTAATACGTTCGCCAATTCCGTTAAAGAAAGGTGAGCATAGTTCAAAAAGCAAATCGATATTTAGGAAAGTTCACGAGGCAAACTGAAACAAGCCTTTGCAGCTGCCTCGGCCGCAATTACCCGCGGAAGGCAGATGCCGCCGACGACCATCTCTACTTAACTCATACATTTGTAAACCTCACAAAACTTTCTTCATTCAGAATTATCATAAAAAATGGAAAAATAACAAGAATATTTTCTCAAGATCTCTTCAAACAGGAAGCGTGTAAGAGCATAAAAAATCATCACTACTCTACCACACAATATTTCCCTTAAATATGATAAAAAGGGCTTCTTATGCCATATATTAACTAATATATATATATATATAATTCAACATAACATCTCATTACACAAGAATGTGAATTCTAATAACTCAATTTAACCAGAAATTGATGCTCTATTCTATGATCACAAAATCTAGACAAAACTACCCAAAAAGAATGTATCAAATTCAAGAGTTGATCTTCAACTAATTTGGTTTCACCATTGAGAAAGCTAATGACTTGGTCATTTCTGATCTACAGAGACTACATTCCAGCCAAAATCCCAGACATTTCACAGAGATCTTCAAGAAGATAATATATATAATAAGAAGAAAAAAAAACCCCAATTCCTAACTGTACATAAATCAACTCTATACAATTCTGCAGAGAAAAGTAAGAACCTTTTCAAACCCTTTTGATCGATTGTCGTAACCGTCAATCGATGTAAGCCGACCGGCATTGCAACTGCCACTCCACGCAGTCCTCGAAGTCGAAGCTGCTCGCGCAGTCCAGCAGCGCGTTCTGCTGATGCTCGTACCGGCAGATGTAGTTCAGCCCGACGAGCAGCCTGCAAATCGCGGCCTCAGTCTTTTCCCGGTCGGCGAAGAACAGCGTCTGGAGGAGCAGCACGTTGGTGCGCGCCACGATCTGGGACTGCTCGAAGTTGCGCTCGCTCTGCCACCGCATCGTGTTGTGGGCCATCGGGGCCAGCCACGTGAGCGTCTTGTCGAGCGTGTCCTTCCACGCGTGCGCCAGAGGCGCATCGTAGATCGCTAGATTCTTAACGTACGACTTCAGATTCGTCCGCAGCGACAGCCTCAGGCTAGTGGGCAGCATCTGGTATAAATCGTCCCTTGCTTCTTCCCCGACCAAATGTGGGTACCGAAGAAGCTTCTCGATCACTATGATCACGTTTGCGTAGTGGAGCGCGAGCGCGGATCCTCCAACGGAGGTTGCTGGCGCCTGGCCGAACATTTTGGTCTTGGGACCGAATCTCGCGCTGTGATGAGTCGTCGCAGCAATGATCTGCGAGCGAGTGAAGCATGTTGAATTGTTGATCGATCTCGGGTCTCTGCTCGAGTAACAAGTCGAAACCTGGCTGCTTCTCTCGTCGTGGTCGTCGAATCTGGAAACCGAACTGCTCAAGCTGAGGCACTCCATGAAGAGCCTGCCAGGACTCGCCCCACACGGGAGAACCAAATCCTCAGGGTGAATCACGCGAACCTCGGTCCTCCGTGCGTCAACGGCGGGTTTGGGCCGGAAGCTCGCGCTGCTCTTGCTGATAGACCGATCCAAGGGTGAAGGTGAAGGCGAAGGCTCGTCTTTCGCCAACCCCGACTCGCAGAAAACAGCGCAAATCCTGGCGTAGATTGTGCAGACCGTCCTCGCGAGAAGCTCGACGACCTTGTCGTACGTCTGGTTCCAGAGCGAAATCTCTCGGAGATGTCTCACGTCTTGCCTCTGCCATATCAGTTTCTGCTCGAACGCCCGCTTGCTCTCTTCGTGCTGGTTGTTCTGGAACTTCCTCGTCGCCTGCTCCAATTCGTTCAAAACCTCCATTTCCCCGTACAGATTCGACGTCGCGTTGATGTACCTCTCCATCCTCTTCGCCATGGCGTCCATATCCTTGACCAGAAACCCCAATTCCGTCACCTCAATAACTCCACTGACAATGTCGCCGTAGACGTGCTCGAACCCTCGCAGGGCCAGCTCGGAGCAGCGCTTCCCGAGGCGCGCGACCACAGCAGCGACGCGGCCGAGGTCGTCGAGCTTCTCAGCGAGCGCGAGCTCGAGGAGGTAGTCCAGGTCTGACGAGACCAGGGCCTGGACGCCCTCGGAGCCGGAGATCTCGGACCGGAGCTTGGAGATCTCGGAGCAAGAGAGGGACTTGTAGAGATAAACGGTCTTGGACATGACATTGGCGACCTCGAAGGAGAGAATCCCGATCCTCTGGTCCTCCTTCTTCTTCTTCGTCGTCTTCTCGTCAATGGCGTCGGGGAGCTTGGGGGTCTTCTTCTTCTTCATGGAATGGTGGAGGACCAGGGACTGCTTGAGGTTGGTGCTGACCTGACTTCCCATCTTCACAAGCCAGAGCTCTGCGACCATTGCTGAACAGAGCTAGGGCTCAGGAAAAACCCCTCAAATTTCACAGTCGCATCTGCAGAAAGCATGAAATCAATGGCGAAAAAGCTCGCTGGGAAATCGAAAAGCGAAAAGCGAAGCAATGATTGAGAGAGGAATGGATTGCATTGTCTCTCTTTACCTGGGAATTTGGGGATTCGGTTTCTGGGGTGACCAAAAGCTCCCGAGCGAACCAGAGGAGAGAGAAAGTGAGGAGAGAGAGAGATGTCAAGGATTGTAAATAGTGGTGTATGTATATGTATGTATATATATATATTATATAGTTATATAGAGTTGGTTCTTCGAAGTGTTTGAAACTGGTCTGACTGGAGGAGAGAGAGAGAGAGATTTGAAAGTGTATTAGGTGGTGAATATGTTTTTATTTAAATTAAATTTTTATTTCTTGGAAAAAACAACCCACGAAATCAAAAAGTCAAAACTGGTCATAAATTTGATGAATTTCGTTGATGAATTCCATAGATTATTTCCACGTAGACTTTGAATGTCAATGTAATAATAATATTATTTAGATTAATCGGCATAAAAAAATATTATTTAAATTAACCGCGGTATAGATACTGGCGTTTGGTTAGCGTCTCCGAGATCAGTTTCTGGTTTTAGTTCAAACAGTGTCATATTAGTTTCGTAGACCACGTTTGGTTGCCAGTTGTCTCTGTTTTTCGATACTGGTCTCACGGACCACTGAAATTTTAATGAAGAAAAACAGAAAAACGACTTGAAGTTATATTTTATCTCTGGTCTTCAACTCAACAGTACAAAATAAAACAATAATATTATATTATCATTCTATAATATTAATATATTATTTATAATAAGATATTAACTATGAAATTAATTTTTATAATAAATTATTAAATTCATTTTTATATCTAATATTAAATTTTAATGATATTACTATCATATTAACAAATATACTTAAATTATGTATATTATTAAATACTAACTTAATTACAATAATATAAACTCTTGAACAAAATATTTACTATTTTATATTACATTATTTAAACATGTAATTAGAACCATGAAATATGAATAATTTTTGTACTATGTGGTAAATATTTTTAGACATAATATTAATATATGTTAATTTCAAATAAAACATACTTTCTTTTTACTAACATAAATGGTGTTTTATTACATTTTTTTTTCATTTATATTCAACCACAGATAAACACAAAACTAACCAAACAGTGTTTCAAAAATCAAACTCCCAAACAGATTTGGTAAACTAAACTCTCAGACTGGTTTCTCAAACCACTTAGCCAAACACCACCTTAATGTTTTATTTTGCGGGTATTATTTTTTATGATTGAAGTTTTTAATATTTATTATTTTATTTTTTTAATCTATTAGTGTATTCGATTTTAGATACGCATCACTTCCTAGAGAAAGATAATTTTACTTACGACACATTGAGAATATTAAAATATTAAATACCTTTGCTATCAAAAGATGTTTCACAAATGATAGTACATTACATTCCAGCCTGTGTGAAATGACAATTACCAAAGCAATTTATTAACTACCTAAGAATTTTAATTGTTCTATATATTAGGTCTTTTAACCAAATTTAAGAGCTTTAATCCGTATTTGTAATCCGCTTTGTAATTTCAAAGTGCGTTATTTTAATTGAATATTTTGAAGGGTATCGGTTTTTTTTGTTTTTTTTTTTTTTTGTGATTGACGCTTTTGGTGGCCTGCGTTCGATTGCCCGGTCCCGCGTCCACCAATTTAGTAAGACCATGAAATTTATATAGCATGCGGGCGAGAAGTTGCACCGACACCCGTCCGCCTAAGGTTTTTAATAAGCTTGCTGATGTTGTTTCGTATTTTTATTTTACGGATATATTATTTGTCGATGGGTATCTCGATAAGTATGTCGATGGGTATGTCGACGGATATATCGTTTTGTATATCTTCGAAAAAAGATTTTTGATGAGCATGCCGATGAATATTCGAAAAATTTAATACCTTGCGCTCGGCACGGCAAGACTACCTAATATATATTTTATTTTTATCATAGTTGTTTGTATTGGAGTGGTGTGAATGTGAGGTTAGTGGTAGAGGAGGCAAAGTAAATGGTACGACAGTTGTTCATCGATTTGTGGGGCCGCTTTGACATTCAAACCAACCAAATCATTGTATTTTGGAGTAGATTGCTTTTGACTTCAAAAAACGACATGTTTTCAGCATTGACTACTCACTTCACATTTGCTAATCAAAAACCAATTAGCCCCCATTTCACATGCAATCTCTTCCCTAATGAAAACGGTTAAGATTTTGCCCTACATCACTCAAATAAAAATTAAAAAGTGCAAAAGATAAATTGTGACACGCAGAATCACAGCATTCGCTCTTTATCGGAACCACCAATAACGAACTCTTGTCGATATAGATTATTATCTTTGCTAAAATCTCTTAGTTATAAGTAAAAGCGCAATTGTAATACGTGATTTCTCATAACTAGAGACTTTATGTATTGAATAAAATTGTGATCCGTAACGAGCTCAGAAACAAGATAAATAATGTAAGGACCCTTGTAAAAAAATTAAATTTTTTGAAGTTCGAACTTAGGCTACACTTAGGTGTACTCAATTTCCATGCCCGGCCTTTCTCTCGGCCCCTCCTAAATGGTAAATATGTAGTTCTCTATATATATATATATATATATATATCTATATATATATATATATATCGGTGCAAAGCTCACCTTCCGTTTTTTTTTTTTCATGTTTTGGAGGTTTGTACTTTGTAGTGTTATATAATACGGCTAATGGGTTAAAAAAATGGTGATGAAAATGACGAAACTTTCTGACATGCATGGTGTTTTTGTATAAAAATATTTTTTTCCCAAATTTATTAAAATTGGACGTTTTGGGTGTTACATAAACATACATTCCAAATATATGTATATGTATATGATATTCATATATGTCTCTTGTCGAATAGAATGGTTTGTAATTGAATGACATTTGTTTTTGTCTTATAGATCTATTCCACTACTGATTAGGCTACACGTGTGATCCATTGATAACTGAACACTTTTTATGTTAATGACCTAATCATATTCAACCTAAAGTAAGACAAAATAAAAGGTGACCACGTCCTTTCTTTATGTTATATGCTAAAACTAAATAATGTTCGTATGAATCTCGGGCATTCCGGAGCGGACTCACTTCGGGCAGTACGCCCGACTCGAAGTTTTGAGGCCACGCGGGCCCAGGCCCGCACGAGCCTGCCCAAGGCTAGCAGCGGGCCCGCATGTTGATAACCTTATAAAAAAAATAAAAAATAAACGTCTAAAATGCTAAAATGATTATCTATTTCGGGCCGGGCAGTCCACAGTACGTTGGCTGACCCGTGGGTCACCAAGGCCCCGGAAGGGTTTGGGCCAGGCGGGCTGGGCTGAGGCATGTGGGGCCCGTCCGATGTACAAGTTTATTTCATATAAAAAAAGAAGGATAACAGATCTATTGATATTTGAATTAGTTCATAATTTTGTCCTCGCGAGTTCACTAATTGGTGGTATACTCATCATGATCATTGATCACACCTCGTGTTGTGTTAAAAGTGATAGTCATAAGTATTTTTAAATTTAGCTATACTTTTTTTCACTTGTAATTTTTTTTTCATAATTTTATTAATATTTTATTTCATTATATATTTTTTTCGCTTTGTTTTTTTAAAGTGACAATCACATTAAAATTCAGATTCGTTATGTGAGTCTCAACTCTTATCTCTTACTTAATTATTTATAAGGAGTATTGAATTTTTCTTTCCTTTCAAAACTATATTCATTCTTAAAATATAAATTATATCAACTCCCTCTAATATCTAGGGCAATGTTTCGATAAAAAAAAATGTAATAAAAAAAAAGTATGAAGAATATGTTTACAAAAAACAAAAATTTAGTGTAAGACAACACAAACATACAAAATTTAGGAGGCTCTCGCAAATATGCTAGGTTGATGTATTAGTGAGAGAATGAGGAGAATTAAGAATGTGAATTAATGACCAAATGATAGGGATGTTATAAAATTAGTCAAAAGTAGAATAAATAGTGGGAGTTGTTTGTTTTTAATTAAGACTTTAGGCTCACATGGGACACCAATTAATATTATAGACAAAACCCAAACGAGGCCAACCAATACCCCTCGAGCTTTGCACATATGATTGATGTCGCATGCCGCCGAATACAATTTAGTTTATTGTTTTTTTAATGTATACTCTCAATTCTTCCATGTTTATTAAGATTTGGATCAACATGAACACATGATTCTATCATAGTTTGAGCTACAAAGCTACTATCATTATGTCCTCTCACACACACACACATATATATATTGTCGATCTCATTAGACAAAATACCACACAAACTAATTCGTAGTTTGAGCGGGAAAGAAAAATTATTTTTACGTTCTTGTCCATCTCTTTGAAGAGAAAATAAAAACGAATTTGTCGTAATTTCGATTAAATAACTACTTTTTGTTGGGTTTTTCGATGACTTTTCTCAATCCCGAGGCGGAAATCACGGGATATCATCGAACTATAAAGATCTAGAATAATTACGAGAATTAAGATACAGTTTAGAGATCGTTACCAAACTTCGGTACTTTTGCCAACTGTACCGAATAACTGCCGATTCCTTTGATTCTGGAGCTTGTCGATTTCTAGGATTTAGCGCCTCAAGTGTTGCGCCTCTATTTCGTACACCACGTCACTCGGGAACGTCTTGAGATGACCGGAAAACACCTCGGAGGATAGGTTAGATCCTAGTTGGTGTTTAGATGATCAACCGATGAATGAACCGGGGAGCAAGCCAAAATTCGACTACCAAGGGAGGGGAGCTCGAATTTTCTCTAGGGCTTGGGTTTCTCTGATCTGTGTTCTATTTAATTATGAGTCATAATAGGGTATTTATAATACCCTATGGTCTTGACCTAGTGGGCTTTCTAAAAGCCCACTTAATGGGCTTTCTAAAAGCCCAATCATGAATTAATTAATCTATTATTAATTAATATGAATCATAATTAATCTTTGGGCCCGAGTGGGCCCATTATGTCGGTTATGGTTATCGGGTCGATATCCGATAACCCGAGAGATACAATATCGGGTTCGGGCATAACCAACAATCTCCCACTTGCACGAACGCACCGGATTGGCTATCTCCGTGCACGCACTGCACATAAAGTATTACTCGAGAATGCCGCCTTGGGTTAGATGTACATTCTCTCAGCTACTCATGCCTGGTTCATCAAAGTTACACGTGAAGTTTGTTTCATTGTAACTTAATCATCATACTCCGTTTCCGTTGCGAGTTCGGTGTGACTCTGTAGGATTCTGTAGTGTTGGCCACATACTCATATGAGTATGCAAGAAGTAAGTGGCCTCCACCTAGACTTAACTTCCCCCAATCTACAAAACTTTAAATCCTCTTTTATAGATTAATCGTGGTGAACCATGTGGTTCTTTACGATTAAAATATGGTATATGACTGATTCCTTTGACATCCTTTTACATCTCTAGATGCGGCACAGGTCATGGTTAGGAACACCTGTTAAGCCTGATCTAATGTTTTCTGATTCGGGCATAAGTATTGAAACATCAAAACAGAAACTCTTTTGTTTTGCCTGTGGCCACAGATTTCATAATACTTATCCTATTCAGAAGGCCCCGAGTGTATAGCCCCAATGGGAATGGGGGGATGCATGTTTTCTTGAAACGACATTCCATCCTACAAGGTTTATCACATGCCCAACTACAACTGTTATGACTTTCCAGTTACGGTAAGCGTTGAGCTGTAATCTAAGCATGCAACTTACCCAGTGATGGACTCATGATGTTCTCAAACTTTGGAGTCTCTTCATATCTCTAAGTTTCTCAGTGTCCCCTTATATCAAGGTTTTGAATCCATGTGAGAATATTTAGAGTGCGAGTCTTCCAGCACTGCTAGTCATTCCGACTAGTGCCTACATGTATAAGAATATCTCTCAGATATCAAGGACCCCTTCCTTTTATCTTAACAACATGTACCAGTCAATTATGAATATCATTGTTAGTCCCTCTTTGTTTCTTCATAATAATTTCTTTGACTGGGGAAATTCAAGAATGTCTTGAAGACATCTTAGGAACTACATTTGTATAGCTTGATATCAATGATTTTGAATAAGATATTGATATTAGCTCTTAAATGATGAAACTTGCCTTTTAAAGAAAATAATAATGTTCTTCAAATTTAATCAAATATAATGATTACATAAAATTTGTCTCTGATCCATAATCAGGTTCAGATAATAAAATCGTAACAGACATTTATGGGTTCTTTATCCCAATTCTTTCCGCATGACGAAAGTGTTTTTCTTTCGATAAAGATTTTGTCATCGGATCTGCTACATTTTCTTCAGTGTCTACTCTCCTCATCTCTATGTCTTTCCGATCAACAATGTCTCTGATCAGATGGTACTTTCTGAGTACATGCTTTGCTGTCTTGTGTGATCTTGGTTCCTTGGCTTGTGCTATAGCTCCGTTGTTATCACAGAAAAGCTTCACAGGATCACCAATGCTAGGAACTACCGTAGCTTGTTTACTGTTGTTCCACGTAACAGCACCACCATTTGCACAGAATACATATCCTGTTTGAGATTTGAAATCATCCCTGTCTGTTTGGAAGCTTGCATCAGAATATTCTTCAAAAGTTAATTCTTTTGCACCGCCGTATGTCAAACATCTATCTTTTGTTCTATTTAAATAACGCAAGATATTCTTAACGGCTGTCCAATGGTTAAAACCAGGGTTTGATTGAAATCTGCTTGTCATGCTTAAGGCAAAAGCTACATCTGGTCTAGTACATATCATTGCATACATTATTGAACCAATAGCTGAAGCGTATGGAATTTTCTCCATACTTTTGATCTCTTCTGAAGAGACCGGACATTGCTTCTTGGTCAAGTATGTCTTATGGGTCATCGGTGTAAAACCTTTTTCCGATTTGTCCATTTTAAACCTTTTAACAATTTTGTCAATATATGTACCTTGGCTTAGAGATAAGATTCTTTGATTTCTATTTCTTTGAATCTTTACGCCTAGTATATAGGCGGCTTCTCCTAAGTCTTTCATTGAGAAACATTTTCTCAACCACTCCTTCACGCTCTGGAGTTCAGATGTATCGTTTCCTATTATCAGTATGTCATCTACATAGAGAATCAGGAAAACTATTTTGCTCCCACTCGATTTGATATATACACAAGGATCGTCTTTGTTCTTAACAAAACCAAAATCAGTAATTGATTCATCAAAGCGACGATTCCAGCTTCGAGATGCTTGCTTAAGACCATAAATTGACCTTTTCAATTTGCAAACCTTATTTGGATGTTTGCGGTCTATGAAACCTTCAGGTTGTGTCATGTACACATCCTCTTCGAGAACACCATTCAAGAACGCGGTTTTTACGTCCATTTGCCAGATTTCATAATCATGAAATGCTGCAATGGCTAGCAAGATTCTTATGGACTTGAACATGGCAACAGGAGAGAAAGTTTCATCATAGTCAATACCATGAATCTGTCGATAACCTTTAGCGACTAATCTTCCTTTGTAAGTTTGTATTTTGCCATCCATGTCGATCTTCCTTTTGAAGATCCATTTGCAACCAATGGGTTTGGACCCTTTGGGAGCATCAACGAGGTCCCATACTTCGTTGCTATACATGGAGTCCATTTCAGAGTTCATGGCTTCCAGCCATTTGTCTGAGTCATCTCCCGACATTGCTTCGTTGTAAGATTCAGGTTCTTCACCATCGTCTTCATGAACAGTTTCATCTTCTATTGAAACAAGAATGTTCAATTTAAGAGGAGGTTGACTCTCTCTAATTGATCTTCGTGATGTCAGTGTGTAATCTGGTTGCTCATTTATCCCATCTTGTATGGGCACATCGTATAGAACTATATTTTCTTGAGGTTCTTCATTGACAATCTCATTTTCAACTTCTTCGTTTCGAACAACGTTTTCTATCTGGTTATCAACCATGATCTGATCACGATGTTCATAACTTGATGTGTGAGTACCTACTGTGTCCATTTCTTGTTCTTGAGTATCTTGTGGTTCTTGCTCTTCATTAAGAACAATGTTTCTCCCACTAGACTTTCTAGAGAGAAATTCTTCTTCTAAGAAAACACCGGTTTTGGCAACTATTATTTTTCCTGTGTGTTTTTGATAGAAGTAATACCCAGGAGTTTCTGTTGGGTATCCCACAAAGTTACATTTAACTGATTTGGGACTGAGTTTGTCAGACATTAGAGTCTTGACATATGCCTCACATCCCCAGATTCTCATGAAATGCAAATCCGGTATTCCTCCTTTCCATATCTCATATGGGGTTGAAGGAACCGTCTTAGATGGCACACAGTTCAGTGTGGTAGCTGCTGTCATAAGTGCGTGTCCCCATAGGGACTCAGGTAAGTCAGTTTTATTCATCATTGATCGAACCATGTCCAACAAGGTTCGATTTCTCCTCTCAGATACACCATTTAGTTGAGGTGTACCTGGAGGGGTCAATGATGAAATGATTCCCATGTCACGGAGGTAAGCTTTGAAATCATCGCTCAAGTATTCGCCACCTCGATCAGATCGTATGGCTTTAACTTTTCTTGCTAACTGATTTTCAGCTTCATTCTTGAACTGTTTGAACTTTTCAAGCGATTCAGATTTGTGTTTCATTAGGTATACATAACCGTATCGACTGAAGTCATCAGTGAAGGTGATGAAATACCTGAAACCTCCTTTAGCCTGAATGGGTATTGGTCCACACACATCTGAATGTATGAGGTCCAATAGTCCTTTCTTTCTCTCATAAGTTCCTTTAAAGGAAGGTTTTGTCATTTTCCCGGCCAGGCAAGATTCACATGTGTGATAAGATTCATAATCAAAATCATCCAGTCTTCCTTGTTTGTGAAGCTGAGTAATGCGCTTCTCGCCTATATGGCCAAGTCGACAGTGCCAGAGATAGGCCGTATTGACAAGGTTGGGTTTCACTCTTTTATTGGTGATGTTATAAACATGATTTTCAGAGGTATTCAACGAATAAAGACCGTTTGATAAATAAGCAATACCATAACAAATACCATCCTTAAAAACCGCACAACGCTTGTTCCCAATTTTAAAATCAAAACCTAAAACTTCCAATTCTGGAATAGAAATTATGTTCTTGGTAATGGAAGGTACGAAATGACAATCATTTAATTCTAAAATCATTCCTGCTGAGGTGTTGAGATCTACATGGCCCACAGCTTTTGCAACAACTGGTGCTCCATTTGCCACGCGCATGTTGGTCTCATCCTTCCTCAGCATCTTACTTCTCTTCAGAGTCTGCATGTCAGTACAAATATGAGTACCACATGCTGTATCTAATACCCAATCTTTAGAGGTAGTAAGATTGACTTCTATAACATTTATACCTGTGGAGGAGTTCGAACTCTTCTTCAACTTCTTGATCTCTGCAAGGTACAAAGGACAATTCCTTTTCCAGTGTCCCTTCTTATCGCAGTGAAAACACTTATGATCGGGAGTGGCTCCAACTTTGGGTTTCATGGCACGAGCCTTAACCCTCAAGTTATATGGAGCCTTGCCTTTATTCTTCTGAACATACTGCTTCTTTCCCTTGAACTTGCTGTTTATAGCATTAATAGTTCTATTCTGTCCCTTGGGTACATTACCCTCAGCTGTTTGCAACATGTTGTGCAGCTGATGAAGACTCTTTGATTCAGGGGACATATTATAATTCAGTATAAACTGATTATAAGAATCGGGGAGAGAGTTGAGCACAATATCAATGTATACTTCCTCAGGGATCTTTATCTCTTGTTTGGTCAGACTTTCTGACCAGCTGATCATCTTCAGAACATGATTATGTACATTGTTTCCATCAGTTAATTTTGCTCTCAGCAAATTTTTCATTATCCTGAATCATGTATGACGTGCTTCTTGATCATACATCTTCTTAAGATGTTGAATCATTTCCCAGGCAGACATGTTCTCGTGTTGCTCCATGAGATTTGGTGTCATGGTTGCTAACATGAGACAAGCTACTTCAGCGGCTTCATCAGTATGCTTCTTATAAGCATCTTTGTCTGCTCGGGATGCAGTAGCAGGAGGTTCAGCTGGAGGTTCATTCATAATGATAACCTCCTTCTTTTCGTGCCTGAGCACAATTTTGAGGCGACTTTGCCATTCCGGAAAATTTCTTCCGTTTAAGATGTTTTCCTTCTCAAGGATAGATCTTAGTGAGCTGCTAGACATTGTTCAGTTTCTACAATTTTTAAATAAAAACTGAATAAGCACAATATTAATTCTAGTATTTACATGTAAATTATAAATTACTTATTATAATAAAGATGTTACATAAAAGTATATATTATAAGGGCTTTATATAATATTTCGTGATTTGTTAATGGAAAAGTAACCCTCATCAATTCTATTAATTAGTCACTCAGAGAAAGTCAACAATTGCTCTAATATCCTATATTATCTCTGACGTTTAGAAAAGAAAAACAATTTTTCATTTATCATTCTAACCGGTTTCAAAAGAATTGTCTACGATATCTAATCTAATTAGAGTACTCGTTTAGGTAGACCCAAGGGGTGAATCGGCGGACAGTATAGGTCGCCCTACGCGTCTAAAAGAGGGTATAAGAGCACTCCCTTAGGTTAGAGACACACTCAAAACTTATCTCAATTAGATCGAGGACCCATCCGTTGGAAGACATTATACCTAATATTTATTGAGGGGTTTAAGGTGATCCTAACTTTTGTCTTAGACTAAACATAGTTAACTAATTAAAATGTTCTAAGAATTAAGACAATGAATATGTAATACATAATCCTATTTTGTAAAAATATTCTATTTGAATTAAATATACTTCTGAAAGTATATATATATATATATATATATATATATATTATGAAATCTTTAAAGACAAACTCTTTTATCTTTAATTAAAAGATAGATAAATCACTTAAAGATAAAATATCTTAATTCATGATTTATCTTTTCTATAAATGAGTAAAAGATAAATAACTATCTTTATAGATAAGACATCTTTAAACAAGTTTTGTCATATTACAAAATAAAAGATAAATAACTATCTTATAGATAAATTATCTTTAATCACAATATATATATATATATCTTTTATTTCCATTAAAGTTTAGATCCTTTCTATTAGTATAATAATTAAAAGATTATTCATTATCTTAATCTAATTAAGAATTATTGATTATAAGTAAAATTTATACACAAACAATTTGTAAATTAATAAATGAATAACATAAACAATAATGGAAACAAACTTCATTTGATTGATAATAATAACATTGAATAAATCATATTTATTAATAATTAATATCATATATATTAGATTTTCAAATCTTATATTTAAAGATATTTATAATAATTATAAATAAAATAAAATAAACACTTTAAATCGTATTTTAAAATAATTAAACATAAATATAATTAAATATCAAATACCGGGATACAAGCTCGGGATAGACCCGAGCTTGTACGGGTTGCCCTCGGGCAACCCCGGTCACGATCGGGGAGACCGGGCAGGGCCGAAGGCCCTTGCCCGGGAAAAAGTTAATTTTGACCCGGATCCGGGTCAAGAAGGACCCGGATCCGGGTCTGTTCGGTGTTGGCCCGGGTCAGCGCAGACCCGGGCTGAAGCCCCGGGTCCAACCCGGGTCGGGTACCCGGGTCAGACCCGGGTTGGGTGTGCCCGGATCAAAGCGATCCGGGCTGGGCGATTTCGTTGGGCTGGGCTAGCACCCAGCCCGTGGGCCTGATCCAATCAGGCCCACTCGAATTTAAAAAAAAAAAAATTCGTTTTGGCTAGGGTTTTGAAACCCTAGCCGTCGCCCATTGGCTCCCATCGAATGGGAGCCACAAACGCCGGCGCCACCCGGGATCATGGCGGCGACGGTGAAATCGCCGCCGGTTCCGGTGGTGGTGCCGCCGTTTGTTTTTCCCTTTTTCTTATTTAATAATACACATTAAAATTAAATAAAAATCAATCCCGATTCTAAATCGGATTCCGAACAACACACAAAATTAATCCTAATTAATTTTCTAACGCTCCCACTGAAAATCTAATCATACCAAAAAATTTCTAAAATTATTTCGGTTAACATATCTAATTTTCGAAAATTACTCAGACCGGCTCTGATACCACTGTTGGGTTTTTCGATGACTTTTCTCAATCCCGAGGCGGAAATCACGGGATATCATCGAACTATAAAGATCTAGAATAATTACGAGAATTAAGATACAGTTTAGAGATCGTTACCAAACTTCGGTACTTTTGCCAACTGTACCGAATAACTGCCGATTCCTTTGATTCTGGAGCTTGTCGATTTCTAGGATTTAGCGCCTCAAGTGTTGCGCCTCTATTTCGTACACCACGTCACTCGGGAACGTCTTGAGATGACCGGAAAACACCTCGGAGGATAGGTTAGATCCTAGTTGGTGTTTAGATGATCAACCGATGAATGAACCGGGGAGAAAGCCAAAATTCGACTACCAAGGGAGGGGAGCTCGAATTTTCTCTAGGGCTTGGGTTTCTCTGATCTGTGTTCTATTTAATTATGAGTCATAATAGGGTATTTATAATACCCTATGGTCTTGACCTAGTGGGCTTTCTAAAAGCCCACTTAATGGGCTTTCTAAAAGCCCAATCATGAATTAATTAATCTATTATTAATTAATATGAATCATAATTAATCTTTGGGCCCGAGTGGGCCCATTATGTCGGTTATGGTTATCGGGTCGATATCCGATAACCCGAGAGATACAATATCGGGTTCGGGCATAACCAACACTTTTACAATTGTGGATCTCATTGAACAACAATACACGAGTTTACCATAGTTTGAGTGAAAAAGAAAAAAAAAACCTACTTTACGTTAACATTGGTATCGGTCTTATTTTAAGCAAGAACACACGAGTTTTTTTTTTAATATAATTTAGGCTAAACTACTACCATATATCATTTTATCGCAGATCTAATTATGCAAGAATACACGAGTTTATCCTAGTTTAGGCCAACAAATATAATATGTAACCAAAAAACTGAATTTTATGTACATAATACAAGTTCATTCGATAGCTTGCGATTATGATATCGCAATGTATTCTGCTCCATAAATAGTGAGCAAACTATATCAACTAAATAAGAAGATAAACAACTACAAGATCAAATATCTTAGCATCACGATCTTTATTCCCGCAAAATAAATACTAAAAATAAATCCAAGATCCATCATGCATAAAAATATTCTAGAAACTCATTTTAGTATATTAAATTGATTCTCTTAAATACAAAAAACAAATGGAAGAAATATTGGCCACAACTTTTGTTCTAGTCAGTAGTCAATATTGGCCCCAATTTATTATTTTCATCATTTTTAGCATTATTTTTTAAAAAAATCACAAATAAACTCTTTCTATTTACACTAAAAATTAAATCAGCCCCCTCTCCCCTCCCGAAGTCTAAATCATAGTTCCGCTTATGATTGATCACATAACACATATTTATTAATTAAATTGAAAAATTTTCCGCGATTAAAATGTGCTAAATAGATCACAAAGTCTTGCATGATTAAATATTTTAAATTATATATATATATAGATATATATGATAATAGTCAAAAATGGTGTATCGGTGGTAGAGTTGTCCCACTCAATACGCAAAATTGGAAAGAAGAGGACAGATTCTAAATGCACTTTGTATCTGGAACTTCTTAAGCCTTTTGGACACGGCAATATTCTTAATACATTGCAGGTTTCAAAATTGCGATATTAATTTCGAGTGGAAATGTGTGCACTTTGTCCATATACGGGAAGAAAGTAATGGGGCCAAACTGCTTTTATATCAGGAATTGGAGGACCACGTTTTTCTTACTCTTCCTAATTATGTGTTCGTGCCTTAATTAAACATATGAACATAAATAATAATAAATAAAAACTTAGCATTTGCAATTTGTATACGTATTGCATGGTTGACCATAATAATTAGTGCAATGACGTTACGATATCACAAATAAAATCCTCTTTATAAGGTGCCTTTTTTCCCACATTATTGACAAGATTATCAAATTTAATTTCAATCTAGTCTCTAGGATATAACGCTCTCTATCTCTTAAGAAAAAAAATATGGAGGATTAATATCCGATTTGAGTCTTAAAAAATGGTCATATATGAAACAATAAGCAATAAATAAGACACAAGACACGGAATAATACAAAATAAAAATTATAAAGATTTTGCATGTAAAACAAGAAGAGAAAAATTAACATAATTTAGAATTCACTCTCAAACAAATATTATTAAATTGAGAAAAGACTAAATGACATTCGGATTTGATTACCACTAGAGATAATATATAGTTTTAGCACCGAAATTAACTAAAGCATCAACAACTAGGTTACGTTTACCTTCTCTATACGTACAAATTACTCTAAAATTAATGTACGTATCTATTAATGAAAATGTTTAAAAAATCCGTATACTATACATGGTCGGTTTTATTCACACAAATATTAACCAATAGTACAAGGTGTCGCAATAAAAGAAAATTTTAATATGTTAATAGTTTTTTTTTTTTTAATTTACTCAGATCAATACTCAATAAATTGATAATTTTGATAAAAAAAATAATACGTTTGTAAGGTCTCGACTCTAACTACATTACTAAACTTTACCTCGATAATATAATAAAAATCTTTGTTTCTTAACATTATTACTTAATAAGTTTCATTAGTTAAGTCGTCGAGAGACAATACTAAAGTGGTGATGATACATGAGCAATAAAGAAAAAGTGAAGAAATCCTCTTTGGCAAGGCAAAATAGTGTTTGTGACTAGCATCTTTGTGAATATGACATCACACCTTAAAGTCTTATTAAGACAAAGGAAAATAAATATACTCATAATTCGTGATGAAGTATACTCTATAAAGTATTAATTGAAATAAATATAATTAAGTCAATTAATTCTTAGGAAATAAGTGGAGGGAAGGCAAAGTAGAAAAAGAAAGCACAAAATATTTGGAATAGTTGGTTTGATCATGCAACATTGTTTTTCTCCATTTGCATGCAAGTAAGTTGTTTGTATTCACTTTATTGGTGGAGAATAATATAAGTGTGATGTATAATGTATTGGACATATTTATATATATAATATTCCCTCCTTAAAAATCAATATTAAATTACACATGTCACTCTCATCATAAAAGAGGTTGTGATGTTTTTTGGGGGTAGTTTGATTTTTAGGTGCTTTTTTTTTTTTATTGCTCTTTTTGACCATTTTCATTCCAATTCTAATCGGATTTGGTTCAACAGATTGCAACCTCTCAACTAAGGCCTTATTACTCTACACGGAAGCTTGTTTTTCTAGTGTTCTTGAGTTTTGGTTAATCAATTGATTTGGTACTTTATTAATATCAAAACAAAACTATGAGCACTAACATAATTAGATTAATTTTATGATGTGATTATGGGACCAATCAAATTGAAAAAAAAAATAATGAATTGATTGATACTACAAATAGGTGGTAGTACAATAAACAGATTAAAATAGTTCACCTCTATTTTATTTTATTTTTTCCTTTCAAAAAATAATAGATGTGTTCTTAGAGAATCCATTATACACTGTTGGGCCTTTAAAGGCCCATTTTGCCCATCAAGCCCACTATATTTTGACCTTTTGGGCTTGTTACTCCTTGAAAGTAAGCATTTTGGACCACCACAATTAATGATCAATGACTTCAATCTTTCATTATGATATGATATTTTGAAAAACATTTTGTACATATTGTCAAATATCAAAAAATCGACTAACAAAAAGAAATATACCAAACATTCGAAAGAGTTTGCTAAAAAAATCTTATTTGGGATTTTATTAAAAAATATACCCCCAATGCCAAGACACAAAACATTATTCGAAAATGGTATAAATCTTAATGAAAATTCAAATAAGGCTATTCTTCAATTTTACCCCAAACATTCAACCCAATAGAGATATTGCTAGAGGCCCTCTCACTTTGTTTTTGTGGTCTTTTGTGAGTACTTATTTTATAAAATATTTTTATAACACTCCTAATCTTATTGTTTTGTCTCTCTATTCCTATCATTCACGTATAATACTTATATCGATCTAAATATTGTTGGCTATCAACCTTAGTACGACGTACTAACTGTACCGTGCTTCAAATTTTTGGGGACCAATGCAAATAGTAATTTTGAAGCCTATATGTAAAATTAAATTTCAATACAAAAGTATAATCACTCGTTCAAATATGACAGTTCTAACTAAGCTTGTTTGGCCAAGTTCTAACTAAGCTTGTTTGGCCAAGTGGTAACTCCACCACTCCTCTATTCAAGAGGTCATGAGTTCAAAGTCTCATGGGTCTCAAATGAGTGCTCCCTGTACATTATTGTAAACTTGGCCAATAGCGTCACATGTTCTTACATTGAATATATTTAAGTCATGCGATAGTGCATTGTAACCTTGGCCGATAGTACCACCCTATTAAAAAAAATGACACTTCTAACATTTTTGAAGTGAAAATACGAACCAAGTATAATTTCAAGGCTTTTATTTTAAATTTATTTAATATAAGCACGTGCCTATTCCACTTCCTATCAAATAATTTTTTTTTAAATACTGTTAATGTTTGAAAAGAGAGTATGTTTATATTTGAGACACTATTGACAAACGTGACCTGTATATTTTATCTTTTGAAATTAAATAAGCCTCATTTTGAGCTGGGGCTCACGACGGGAAACACGCAATTGCGACCGGTCGCGACGAGTCGCGATTCAAGGGTGAAAGTCGCGATGAATCGCGATTTAACGGTAAACGTCACGATTCCGTCTCTCTCCCTCTCTCTCACAGTCGCGTGCGCTCTCTCTCGGTCACTCAACGTCGCGATGCATCGCGACCCTCGGCACCATGACGCATCGCGACGGGAGGAATGGCGATTTCCGGCGGTTCCATCGCGACCGCCGTGACTTTCAACTCCATTAAATACTATTGATATGTCAAAGTAATTATCTCTATTAATATTCATTTAAACGAGTTAACTAACATCTACCCACTAATGAAAATAGTGAAATATATTGATAAGGGTCTGGTCAATCTTTATTAGTGACCTAATTTTAAAAATCTATATATATATAAAAGCAAAATCTACCAACAATAAATTGGTTGTCTATATAGCTTGGAAATGGAGAATCCTACAATCTTAAAAATTCACTATTTTAGATTTATTTTTATTTAAAATCTATTTATCATTCATCCACTACATCAAATAATAAATGCAATATTATAAATTTTATTGGTGTAATTGCATGCATTCATTCATTGTTAATTCAAGAAGCTATACCAACAATAAATTGGTTGTCTATATAGCTTGGAAATGGAGAATCCTACAATCCTAAAATTTCACTATTTTAGATTTATTTTTATTTAAAATCTATTTATCATTCATCCACTGCATCAAATAATAAATGCAATATTATAAATTTTATTGGTGTAATTGCATGCATTCATTCATTGTTAATTCAAGAAGCTATAAAATGAATAAACATCAAAGGCTAATAAAGGAGTGCAATGGCCATATTTATACGTTAAAGAAATCGTGTCATTTTGTTTAACTAATGTTTTTGCTCTAAAATAAATTGATCGTAATTATTTTATTTTATTTTATTTTAGATGTAGATGTGTTTGATTATGCGTTGATTTTTATACGTATAGTTTTTTTTTTATGTGCTCTAATGCTGGCAAGAAAAGAAAATGGAAAACATCAAAGCAGTTTAGATACATGAATATGACTTATATCTCTCTCTCTCTCTCTCTATGTAATTATATATATGTTTCGTTAGCTCAAAAAGAGCACCCTCATGTTAAATACCATGATTTTATAAATATATATATATATATATATATATATATATATATATAAAGAAACCATCATTAAATATTGGTTGATATCTAACTCTTGCAATTCGATTGACCAGTAAATACTTAAAACGGTACATTAAAATGTAATTACTAATAATTAATTAATATTCTTAAACCATCACTGCACCACATAACATTTAGATTCATAGGATCAATTGGCATTTGGATGAGAGATAGACACCATTATGAACTTTTAATGCTTTGAGGCTTCATTGGTACCGTTAAAGATAAAAAGCCTCTAATTTAGTGTTTTTATCAAACGTGAAAAAAAAATGCATTTGACGCTCCAGCTTAAGCGGATTTTATTTTTTATTTTTCAGATCTGATGTAGAGGTTCTTCAATGGTGCAAGCAATTAACGTGTTGGCGTTGACGGTATGGTCTGTGCTTTGTCAGCACGCATACAAGCACCTCACTCACGAACACTGTTGCGTCTCCGTATTTGGTAATCTTTGTGTACAATTGTTTTTTTTTCCCTCAATTAAAGCGTTTAATTCGTCTTGATGTTGAAAAATCACGTTAAGGCGAAGAACAGGGTCTGTGAGACGGCCGTCACAATCGCTACCTGGCGAGGCTACTCTATGTCTCTTGCAACCACAAGGTTCTTCTTTTCAATTTAATAAGAGAGAATTCATTTAATTTCTCTGTTTAACTCCGAATCGGATTTCAGTAACAATTTTTGTTGGGTTTGACGTTGTCAGTTGATATATATTTTCACAATTGGAAGGGAGCTTTGAGAAAATAATCGTGTTTTCATAGATTCAAATATCGTGGTATAATATTTGCTCAATTATGTTGATTAATTATATTTAATAATGATTTAAATTGATTTATTTGCTTTTATATATATATTGTGACGATTATTTAGTGTTCAACAAGATTATTATTGAAATGTCTGAGAGATAATTTGTATTAGTTTAGATGAATATTATTTCTTTATTAATTTTTCATGTCGTTTGGAGCTCTCTTAGCAAAAATATAAACAAAAAGTATAAGTTGACATACATTATTGGAGGTATGCATCTCTTAACATTCAAAGGGATTTCATTTTTTTAGCTATTGGTATGTTTAAATAAAATAAAATAAACGAAAGTATTTCAGAATCCATGTTTAGGGATAGAAATAATAGTAAATTCTTTGGATACGCAACTATTTTTCAGTGTCTACTGCCGTATCGACGTATCTTAGCTATATCCTACATTGTATAGATTTGTTATTTAATAGAGAAAAACTGTTTTGATTGAAAATCTCGAACATTTTCTGGAGAAAAGCTCAATATTATCTCATTGTTAGAGCAACTGATCACATATTCAGTTGTAAGTACAATTGTATTTTAATTAAGAACATATTCATAATATTTTTAAGAAATAGATTTTTTTATCTCACTTAGTTTTTCATTTAATAGCCTCATTTACCTATTTATAATTCTCACATTTTAGACTTATCTATGGTTTTTCATTTGAAGCGCACTCTATTACTGTGTGCTCTTCGATTGTACATATATTATTGCGCTCATATTTTCTTCAATTATTGGAGATAAAACTTATATAATACTTTGCCAACTATATCGCATATTAAAATCCAAATGAATTATATATATTTGTAACTATTTGACATTGTCTTTTGAAATAGAACTCCATTGGCTTTTAAATACATACCGATTTAAGAACTCAGGAAAGAGATTAACTTTTATGAAGAAAATAATAATTAAATAAACGAAAAATGACATGTAGTTATCACTAAAATCGATGTATATGTATCAATATATATATGTAATATATGCATATCAAGAAGATCGTACATATTTTTTTTTTAAAAAAAACACCATATGCTTAGACGAGAGAGAAATGACAAATTTATATATATATATATATATATATATATATATGTGTGTGTGTGTGTGTGAAATATTCTCAAGTACATGAGGTGGCAAAATTAGATCAAAGGGTTTCTAAAATCCTAATTTTCAACTTTATTTTTTGTTTACCATCTCATTCGCGTTTCATTAGAGTCTCATTACCATTTCATTAGTGTTTCATACACATTACATGCAAATCTGTTTCATACAACTTATTAAAAGATGCATTTATCTCTACAAAATCAGAGTTACAACTTACAAATGTACATTTATATTTATAATGGTTATTAAATATATTATATATAAGGAGATGATAAAAAATATTAAATTATTACAAATAATGGCGTGTGATAGTGAGAAAGTTACCTATTATTATATATTTACGTCCAAGTTAATTGTCACCGCGCGACCTGTTTAATAAGTTACTTTATAAATATGGACAAATTTTCATATTCTTTTATTGTCAGTTATTTTGTAAATAATATTTTTATTATGTATTTTTTTAAACTATAAATTTACTCATAATTAATAAACATTTGACAATATATGATTATTGAGTTCGCTTTCGATATAATTGTTTCGATTACAACACTAAATTTATAGAATTAATTTATATGATATTTTTATAAAAATTGAAGAAAAAAAATCTCGCTAGCACCGCGCGGAGCGCGGTGCTGTCCACTAGTTGTAATAAATGAATAATTCGATCGGTGTTTTGAAATGCTGTGACGTAGTGTATCTAGTTCTATAAGTTTCTAGATTCTTCATGCATGATAAAAAGTAGTCAAACTCCACGAATACATATGCATAAGCAAAATTGGAATATTATATATATATATATATATATATATAAACCGCAGCTATATATGCTGGTAGTATTGCTTGTGTTTGGTTTTCGGTGATCCAAAACGCAAGGGTTGAAAATATAAATCACATATATCTAGTAAAAAAGTCATATATATATATATATTATATATAATATAATATTATAAGATATGTGAGAGAGTATTTACTTCCATATCATTAGAGAATAGAGACTATATAGCTTTTACTTTTATTTTTATTTTTTATGTTACGATTATAAAATCTCCAGAGTTTCATACATTATCATTAATTCAATTAATTTACATTTACATTTACGCTTGATCGTGATCCGGTTTATAGCTACATGACGGAAAATGTAACACGTGCGCAACATATGACTTCGTTCTACGTGGTTTCGTCAATTTTATTAATTTATTAATTTTTTAATTGTTTAATCTATCGGCAATAGTCTAGTAATTTAGTATGTCGATCTTGCTTGGCAAGTAATTAACGAAAAGATTCAACTAAATCATGTGTTGCATACAAATTAACATTTTCTCGTTATTTCTAACGTGAATGTTTTATTTTTGAAAATTGGTCAAGAAGTAAGAGTACCAATATTGAAATTTTAAACAGGAAAATACATCAATATATAGAATGAGCCATTATTTCAAACTTAACAATGTCTGTGGACAGTGGAAGTGAAGGTAAGTGAAGACAATGAGCTAAGCTAAGTGTAAACGTGATAATGTTTTGTTTGATTAATATTTATACAAGACTAAGACTAGACTACTCGAATTATAATCATTCGATTTCATGATACTGATATTGTTGACATACTGATCATAATAATTAATATCGATGTCTTATCGATTAATAATGTTGAAGAAGATCATTTACTTTGTGAATATTTTCAAGTAAAGACGAAATGGAAAATGTCGTGAAGATACGCCAAGAATATAAGATTATTTTAATATGAATTCTTATCTTGAAGTTGAAAAAGTGGTCCAACAATATTCACTCACTCCGATTAATTGTAATCTAATCCATCCAAGCATAAATCTGACTCAAAAGTGTTGAGTTCTCAAGCTTTTTTACGTCATATTTGTTACTTTGACGTTCAATCTACTCCAAACAAATTCCCTTGAGAAAAAGGAATCACTTTCTTTTTTTCTCTCAATAGATCTTGCTAAGCTTTTTCATTGTGAGCTTTTCTGAAAATAAATAAATACAAGATATGTAAATATCGTTCATTTGGTATATTGGGTGGCTAATAAATTGTAAGTTTTTTCCATTCAAAAAAAAAAATTGTAAGTTCTGTCTTTCGGAATATATTATAGGGTTATTAGTGACAAAGTACCTAAATTGTTTAGAAATAGGGCGGCATGAAATTAATTTGAAAAATATATGACAAAAATATTCAAGTTTATCTTTTTTGACAGAGTGATAGACCTCATTCACTTTTTATTAGTTTTTTTATTATTTGTGTCACTAGCTAATGACGTCAACAACGTAAATCGCTATGTTATTTATGAGATAAACTGAGAATTCGAAAGAGAAATGAGGAGGAAAATAAGAATTTGTGTCGTTATGTTTTTAGAATATGTGTTTACATCCAGATTTATTTTAATGTTCGTGGGTTTGATTGTTTGAATTTATTTATTTTATTTTTTCTTGATCTCAACACTGACAGAAATAGTAAAAAGAACTAATGAAAAAGTAAATGAAGTCTACTTATCTGCCAAAAATGATAACTTTGATACTTTATCATAGTTTTGTCAAGTCGAGTTTGCCGCCCATTTCCTAATAGCTTAAGTATTTTTGCTACTAAACCCTATATTATAATATCGATTTTTAAATAATATAGCTAGTTCAAATCATATATAAAAAAA